>CM057450.1:994605526-995805526 GCA_016271365.2 Neoceratodus forsteri
AATAATGCTAGTTCAGAATTTGAATGCTTCATTCCAGTCATTCAGTAGTGTTAGAGAATGGAATGCTGACAGGATGAAGATGTGCCATGGTAATAAGGCTGTACATGACAGTGTAACAGAGGTTCTTCCCAAGTTTCATTATGGTTCCTCCGTGAGGAATTTTACAATGGCAAAATCATAACTAGCAGTGTTTGATAATTTTTTTCTGCCCACTGTTTCTGTGGGAAGGGATTGTATTTTGCCCAGATCAGCCATTGAGCTGATTCCCCTTCCTTTCCTTCCCTTCCCTTCCCTTCCTGGTGCTCGCCCCAGCCCAGGGCTGGCGTGTACTGTGACATATGAACAGCAAGGTGCATAACTGTATGCTCCGTTATGGTCAATGGTGCAAGTTGTTAGTGCAAATGTTCTTGTGTTAATCAGCAGTCAGAGGGTAATTAAGGACAGCCCTTGAAGCCTTGAATAACAAAAACATGATGACTTAATGCCTTGCTAATCAAGAGCTGTCTTTAATTACCCTCCAATTGTTAATTAACACAAGTAAATCTGCATGTAAAACTTGTGCCGTTAACTATAATGGAGTGTGTGGTCCTGCATCTCATGGCGCCTGTCACAGAGTATGCCAGTACAGGACCAGGGGAAGCACAAGTAAGGGAATGGATCAGCTGGAGGTTCCATCGGGCCAAAAATACAATGCCTTCCCACGTAAACAGGAGACAGAAAAAAAGATCAAACCCTGCTAGTTATGTTTTTGCCTCCATAAGTTTCCCCACAGAGGAGGCATTTACTACAAATATAAAAACTTTTAAATCACTTTACTGTCAGGATATTGGAAAGCTGACAGCCCATCAGACTGTGACATTTCTGATGCCATTTTTATAATCAAGATAAAATATTTATAATCTGGTAACAGGACAGAGAGAAAATGAGAGAGACATTATGTTTTTGAAGCAATTTTTGCAATCTTTTTTCTATCTCTCTCTTTCTCTCTCTCCAATAAAGCCTCCCCCCCCCAAAAAAAAACAAGATGCCAAAATCATGATCAAGTCAATCAATCGATCAATCAATCAGTCATTTATTTGACCAGGAGAAACACCATTGAGAACAACTCATTTACAAAGTGGTCCTGGGAATAAAAAAATGTGACATTCAAAAGAACAGCTATGGGCATAATATAGCATTGTGTACAATCTTGAATATGAGAAAAAAAAGTGCATAAGGTGGAGAACAAAAATAGTCAGTGGAAAAAAAAATATATATACATGCCAAAGTACCAATACATACATATATAAGTGTATACATATACACATAGATGATTGAATACCATGGAAAAAGCCTTCTAATTGAGGCACGCATTCACTGAGAAAACAGAAGGGCAGAGTAATGGGGGGGGGGGAGTGGAGTATCAGGCTAGGAGGGGTCATGAAGATGTAGGTGGGATGTAAGTAAGAAGGGTGACTTAGTAAGGGAAGGGGTAGGGAGGGCAAGGAGGAAGTAAGGTAGGGTAATACAAAAGAAGACAAGCTTATGATAGTAAGGGGAGAGCGGCTGAAGTCTGGCTTCCACAAGGTGGTAAGTGAGGGGCTGTAGCAATGGGAGTGGGCTGGAGATCTAGTTCTCGTGGAAGCAGTTACAGGAATCTTCCAGTAGGCGATCAAGCAATATTTTGAAAGAAGCCAAACTGGCAATTTGTGATAGCTTTAAGGACTTTTGGATATTGTTTCAAATATGAGGTAGAGAGTAGTTCAAGGAAGAGGCAACATACCGAGCTCTGATCCAAGGAATATTGAATGTGATGTAAGAATATCTTCTAAGTGAATAGCTTATCCTGGAGCAAACTAGGAGATTAGAAATATACTTGAGGAAGCTTGCCTGTAAGGGCTCTGTAGATCCATATAACCACGTTTCTTGACTTCCTAGTTTTTAGTGACTGCCAGCGTAGTGAGGTGTAGAGAGAGCAATGATGAGCATTGTATGGTGTGTTAGTAATAAATTGAAGTGCTCTGTGGTATAGGGTGTCCAGGCTAGAAAGGGAAGCGACAGGGCAATGACTATAAAGAAAGTCAGCATAATCCAGGAGTAGGAGGAAGGTTGTTTGCACAAGTCTTGATTTGGCCTCAGAGAATAGCAGGTGTTTGAACTGAAAGAAAACACTTAATCTTTGTCTGAGCTTTTTGGCTAATTCATCAACATGAGGAATGAAGGAGAGCCTACTGTCTATCCAGAAACCTAGATATTTAAATTTATCTACTGACTCTAATGGTTCCCCGAGGAGGGTAATGATTTGTGGCCTGTCATCAGAGGTATGGTTGGCTGTAGCATTAGCACAAGGGGGAAGAAACATAAATTTAGTTTTTTTAGCATTGAGCAGCAATTTGAGGTGCAATGGGTTGCACTGTAAAATACAGAATTGTTGTTGTAGGATGGAGCTGGCCTGTTCCAGTAAGGATTTTGCGGTGTAAAGAACAGTGTCGTCTATGAAGAGGTGAATGGGCTCCCAGCTCAAGACTCTGAGGGAGACTCAGCCCCCGGGTGGATGGCGCTTCCAAAACCACCACCCAAGACCACAAGCCTGGACGCTCTCCACTGAAAGCCGAGACCCCAGCAGGGCTCCCAGCTCAAGACTCCAAGGGAGACTCGGCCCCCGGGCAGACGGCACTTCCACACCTGCCGCCTGAGATCATAAGCCCGGACGCTCTCCACTGAAAGCCGAGACAGCCAGCAGGGCTCCCAGCTTAAGACTCCGAGGGAGACTCAGCCCCTGGGCAGATGGCGCTTCCATAGCCGCCGCCCGAGATCACAAGCCCAGATGCTCTCCACTGAAAGATACGGCAAAAGCCGTTAGCCAGCCAGAATGTGAGCACCTTCTTCAACCTCGTACTGATTGGTCCACTGTCCAATATTACTTTGACCTTGTTAAATCTTCTGAAAAAGGGCTGCAATTGTTGTTTTTGCTCAAAATGAATATTTAGTTTTACTGTTAGCCTGCTTCCCAATGCCTTATTGTGCCTGCTAATCTTAAAGCCTTGAAGTGATCTCAGCTCCTTTTCAGCTGTGTCTCTGGGATCCCGACTGTTGGGCGCCAAACTAAATTCCTGTTGCTGGACTGTGTGGCCTTTTGTCTCCAGCCAGTATTTAACTTTCTTCTGTCTCCTGTCTCCTCAGCCAAGATACCAGCAGGGCTCCCAGCTCAAGACTCAGAGGGAGACTCGGCCGCTGGGTGGACTGTGCTTCCACAGCCGCTGCCTGAGACCACAAGCCCGGATGCTCTCCACTGAAAGGTATGGCAAAAGCCATTTTTTTCCACCCATCCACCCATCCTCCACCCCCTCCATGTATTAAATATGCATACGCCCTGCCCCATGTCATTCCCACGCCCCTCTAGTCTCTCTCTCTCTCTCTCTCTCTCAGGACAAACTTAATCACTGAAGAACCCTTTTGTGCTCCTGGTCAAGCTCGCCTACACAAGATCAGACACTGCTCATATTCTGACCCCTTAAATCACAGGGATTCTAGTGTTGCCAGTCCTACTAAGTATCTGGTGGGCCAGTTAAACTCACAGGGCCAGCGACACTCTGCCTCTGGGTGCATTACCTACCATGTCTATGGCATAGATCACAAACTCCTGGCTCTGGTCCTCTGAAGCAGCCCACCAGGAACGTCTGGTCCTCTGAAGCAGCCTAACAAGAACATCTAGTCGGTGCCTCATTGCAGCACCATTGGTGACCCTGCATCTCTTTTCTATCTCATCCCTGTTATAGTGGTTTAGGCTATTAAACTAACCTAAGCCGTAAATCCAGCCAGCTCTATTGTACCTGTCATCTTCCAAACCCATTATGGGGGTGCCTCTTTGGATCCACATTTTGCTTCCCCTCCTTCTCGTACCCTGTACAGTACCTAAGTTCACTCAGCTTGCTGGCGGTGGGACCCATGGCATCCCAGTGGGCTGCTGAGTACACCATTTCTCCTCTTACAATCACCTCTGTGCCCTCAGACTTCCTTATTTGCGACCTCTCTCCAACTCTATGCACAGAGTTGGGACCAGTGCAGAGCTGTCACTGCAGAGTATATTCACCACTTTCTCAAGCATTTACCTCCCTTGTTGTCTTCCTGCCAGGGTTTTAGTATCTGCAGTTCTAGCTTGATTCAGATACAACCACATGACACCTCTCTCACAGCATAGTACCTGCATCAGACTTTCACAGCTAAAAAAACTTAAAATGTTTCTAGCCTTTACCAGGAAGCTACTTCTCCTTCTGCTATGCTCTGGAGACGTCGAGCTTAACCCCGGTCCAGTTCAAACTATCACTTCCCCCTCGGACCTTGCAAATCTGAAAGGCATGCAATTCTTGCACATGAATGTATGTAGCTTGCTAAAGTTTACATTAATACAGGCCTGGGTCACTTACACCAAACCAAATGTATTAGTTATCTTTGAATCTTGGCTCAGGCCCGCCACACCCCTGACAGGGAAATTTGCATCCCTGATTACTCCTATTTAGAGCTGACAGGCCTACCGGTGGGGACACGAGTAGCCATATATGCAAAGGATAAATACACGATAATGTCTAGAAATGACATCCATTGCTAACCAAATCGAATGCCTGGTTCTAAAGCTGAGATACCCTCATCCTCAGTGCTACGTGTTATAGGTTGCTATAGGCCATTCTCTGATGGTTTCCAAATCCTTACCCACCTAACTAATGTTTTGGAGCATGGCTTCCTTGAAACGGTCATCCTTGGGGACTTAAACTTTGATTAGCTGTCCCAAGCTGCAGCACCTCTCAAAGAGTTTTGTGACGCTCATGGGCTAATCCTGAATATCGTTTTTTCTTGTTACTTTAAGAGCTTGCCTTTATAAAATGGACCTGAATATCATTTCTTCTTGTTACTTTAAGAGCTTGCCTTTATGCTTGGTACAAACAAATTAACTTTGTGTAGAAAAGCACTGTGCCTTACTTTGAAACATAATCCTGTGGGCTAAAACACTGTTTTGTAGTAGAAATTACCTCCTGCAGCAACATAGCCAGTTGTAAATTGTTGAATTTTACCCTCATGTAGAAAAAGTACTGTGCCTTATGCCTGTTAGTACCTGTACCAGTAGAAAACTGTTAATTTTGCTAGTAAGCTCGGTGAAACTTGTGTGTCGCCATTTTTTTCCCTCACTGTGTCCCACGCAGATTGCATAGTCCCATTCAAACAGCCCTAGCCCTGTAGTAACTCCTCCCCCCACCCGGGGTAGCTCACTTATATTAACCTCTGTTTTCTCCTTCGGCAGAAATTTCAGCGAGGCTCCCTTCATTGGTGCAGTTGGTCATGAGGGAATGAAACACCCTCCCCTGAGCAAAAAATGAAGGGACCCACATTTCACTTCGTTTGGAACCATGCAAGCAGGTAAAGTGGGGAACACTGCAATGCTGAGCGCTCTCTGCAGTCGTTCGAGCCCCGCTGATGCTGCGCATCAGCTGCCCCGCCACCCCCACCACCACCTTTGGTCGTGTTCTCCCTATATACGTATGGAGACCTCTGGTGATTGGTGAAGTGCAAAAACCAATCAGGCAACTTCTCCATTAGCAGGTTATCAGGACCTGCCACTACAGACTGCTATTGCTTCCACAGCTGATCATTCTCTCTTGGCTCTTTAACTACTGCACGGATTATTTTTCGGTGTGAGTCCAAAAAGCAGCAACGGGAAAAATCATTAGGTTAACTACTAAATCCTTCCCAAACATGTTTAGAAAAAATACCATATCGCCTTCTTCTGTCCACATAGGGATTCCATGGCTTACTCTCCTCGTTTTAACCCTCTCCCAAAGCCCACTATCTTCCTGCCTTCTTCATACTAGTCCTAGCGCTACCCCTCCCTCTGCCCCAAAATTGCCTTCTGCGATATGCAGACCAATAAAACTCTCTCATCAGTTACCATGTCCTATCTCCCCTACCCTCCTCTTCTACCATGTCACCTCCCCCCTGAAACCATGAGTACCCCATTACTTTATGGTCAGGAAATACTATGTTTCACGTGCACCCATATTTCCAATAAACTACTCCATCATGCAGTCCCATCTCGACACACCTCCAAAAAGATCCACAAAACCACCCTAACCAGGACAGCAGTCATCCTCCTGCTGCTTGTGGGCAACATTCACCCAAATCCTGGCCCCACTGACCATACCCCACGACAGCCAGCGAAACAAAAGGGACTGCGGCTGGCCACCATTATTATTTGTAGTCTCCAAAAGAAACTTGCCTCATTTCAAGCTTGTGTCTACCTCCACTGCCCTGATGTAATAGCTGTTACTGAAACATGGCTGTCACAGCATATCCCCGACTCGGCTGTATGTATACCTGGTTACACATTGTTCAGGGCAGATAGGCTAAATAGGTGGGGTGGGGGTAGTGCTCTGTATCTTCGAGAGCATCTACAAGGAATAAACACTACTACCATAAGCCCTACAGAAGGCGTACAGTCCCTCGCTGTCAGGGTTGAAATTGGACACTCGAGTAAATCCTTTTATATAATGTCAGTATACATACCCCCTTGAAACCAAAGGGATGCCTTCATATCCATCCTAAACATAATCGACCAGCTCCCCAAAAATTTGGAAGTCCTAGCCCTAGGTGATTTTAACTTAAACTGGCTTGCCCCCCAGACATCATCCCTCAGGGATGCAGCTGCTGCCCAAAATCTGTCCCAAATGGTCCTTACCCCCACTAGAGTGAACAAAAATATGGGCCACAGCTCCCTCCTTGACCTCGTTCTCACAAACCATCCTGAACACATACTGGATGTCCAGGTCCTATCGGACTCCATCAGTGATCACTCCCCGGTAACTTGTCTCTGGACAAATAGCTGGAAACCACCCCCACCTAGGATTTCCATGTGTCGCCAACTCAAAAAAGGGGCTTTAAAACATCTCAGAAACCTACTTCCAAATTTTGACTGGTCCCCACTTGATCACTAGGCGTCAGTTGATGCCGCCCTGTCCTTCTTCATAAGTTCCTTCCAATCTGCCTGTGACATCTTCGCCCCTCACGTCAAACGGATTGAAAAGTCAAAATCCTCCCCTTGGGTAAATCGGTCTTTGCTTGATCAAATGAAGGCCCGTGATGACCTGTGGTGCAGAGCCCTTCAGTCAGGTCAACTCGCTGACCAACAACTATATTGTGCTGCCCAAAACACCTGCACCTGGGCAATTCAGCAGGCAAAGGCTGCTTACTACCAAACAAAACTCACTGCCACTTGGGGTGATGGAAAGAGGTTCTGGGATAATATAAAGGAACTTAGTGGAAAGTCTCCTTCCCCTCCCCTCCCCCCCACCATGCTTATCCTAGATGGTATTCCCACCCAAGAACCCAACAAAATAGCAGATGCTTTCAATATATCATTCTCAGACCTAAGATCTGTTCTCCCTCCTGATTTCTTCAGTACAGATGCAGGAAATTTCCCACCACCCCCCCAGTGCTCCACCCTTTCATCTCAAAACTATCTCCGCTAGTGATGCCCGCTCATATATTTCCATGTTCCTAGGAAAGACTAGACATAGTGGTGACTCACTAGATGCAAAACTGCTATCCTTAACCCTTGATGCTGTACTAATACCTCTCACTAAAATACTCAACATGTCCCTGTGCCTAGGACAGTTCCCGTCTCTATGGAAACAGGCGATGATTACGCCAGTACATAAAAATGGTGCACGTACCTCATGTAGTAACTACAGGCCCATTTCCATACTCCTTCCCCTCTCAAAAGCACTGGAGAAAATAGTGGCTGATCAACTTACTAACTATCTAGATGCACAACACCTAATATGCCAACAATAACACGGTTTCAGGAAAGGTCACAGCACCACCACTGTCCTACTAGAACTCACCTCCTTTGTTCATGACGCTCTTGACCATGGAGACCTGGCTGGATCAGTCTATATAGATCTCTCCAAGGCATTTGATACTGTCAATTACACCATGCTCATAAACTCCCTCCTCTCTGTTGGCGTATCCAAAGAAACTACTAGCTGGTTCTCCAGTTATCTCTCTGGCCGCACTCAACAGGTGATGATAAGAAGCACTCTCTCTGCTAACCTTCCCGTCCGATCGGGTGTCCCACAAGGGTCCATCCTTGGTCTGCTCCTTTTCTCACTTTACTTGAACTCATTACCTTTGGCATCCTGTAGGCGTCTTCTCCTTTATGCAGATGATGCTGTGATTTTCAGTCGGCACCCAGACCCCACACAGCTTCAAAAATCCTTGCAGAGCTCTTTCACACAAATTGAAGCCTGGTTTTCCTCACACAAGCTCATACTCAACACAAAAAAGATGAAAGTCATGCTATTCTCCCACCCACAACATAAGTACAGCACAACAAAACTATCTATACATAATGCGATGGGCACCATGCTGGAACCTGTTTCCAATTTTAAATATCTAGGGGTTACCCTAGACTCCGCCCTTACCTATCATGAGCATATCATGTCAACTTGCACTGAAATAAACAAAAGAATCGGTCTCCTCTACAGGCTTAGGCCAGGTCTACCTCCTGAGGCTCTACGGTTAGCTATCTCCAGCTCCATCCTTTCCCTGGTAGACTACGGCATAATCCTCTACCTATGGTCATCATGACTAAACTTCCAGGGGCGACTAGTTTATCAGACCTGCATACTGGCCAAAAAAATCCAGTTGGGCCTAGCCCCCCCGGCTGTCTTCAGCTCCTCCAAAAGAACACACCAACTCACACCACTAGACACTCTGACACCGCCACATTCCATGTCCCCTTTGTGAAGACCACTGCTGGCCAAAGGTCCTTTTGCTATAGGGCCCCACTCTGGATTAACTCATTCACTGACTCTTTTTTATCAATCCCCAGGCTTGGGCCTTTTAAACCTGAGTTACTGAATCTCATTATGTCCAACTCCCACTGCGACTACAGATGAAACTTAAAAAAAAAAATGTTTATGCAGCATTATTTCACAATTGCTGATGTTCCATGTCTGTGTCATGTACTTTCTTTTACCTCTGTAGGTACTGTCATTTTTTCTGTATTAGAACTGTAGTCTGAATTGTGTATTCCATGTTATACTGTGTTCATATCTATTTGATGTAAGATGTGGAGCCTTTGCAAATGAGTCTCTGACTCAAAGGGTTGTAATTCCTAGACCTTAAATAAGTAAATAAATAAACCCAACTTATTGGAGAGCCTGCTCGCCCCAACAAAAAATACCCCGCTAATAGTACTTTGCTGGATGTCATCTTAGCAAGCAAACTGCACCTTTTCTCCCACGCAGGCATATTTTTCTCTAATGTCAGTGACCATAGCATTATTGCCAGCATGAGGTCAGTCCAGTGCCCACCGTCCATGTCAAGATTCTCTATCAAGCTGTCCAGATGCAATTTTGATCTGTCCGCCTACTTAGATGACTTAAATTCCTCGATGCGCTGGCAGGACTTTTACCTAGCCAACTCTGTCCAGCTTGCCTATGAGAGCTTTTCCAAAATCATGACTGAGGCCCTAAACAAGCATACCCCCCTAGTAAAAACCAGGGTAAGGAGAAGAACCTGTCGTTGGTTCACACCTGAACTCAAAGAAACTTTATTAAACAGGGCACAAGCTTTGGAAGAAAGCACGGTCTAAGAAGGCCCAAATGGACTGGTGTAATTTTAGGATTGTCAGGAACGCCTGCACCATAATGATAAGAGATGCTAAGGCATCCCTCTGTACAGACAGCTGGTGAGACCCCATCTGGAGTACTGTGTGCAGTTCTGGAGACCCAATCTCTGCAAGGACATAGACAAGATGGAGGGCAACTAAAATGGTGCAGGGTCTGCACTGGAAGACATATGAAGAGAGACTAAAGGAGCTTAATATGTATAGCCTCGAGGAAAGGAGGGAGAGGGGGGACATGATAGAAATGTTCAAGTACCTCAAGGGAATCAACAAAGTCCAAGAGGGTAGCATCTTTCAAAAAAAGTGGTGTGCAAGAACAAGGGGACACAATTTGAAGACAGAGGGGGAGGAGGCTCAGAGGTAATGTAAGGAAGTATTTTTTCACAGAGAGGGTTGTGGATGGATGGAACGGCCTTCTAGAGGAGGTTGTGGAGTCAAAAACAGTGATTGAATTCAAGCATGCATGGGACAGCCATAAGGCAATTCTAGGGGGTGGGGGTAGAAAGAAGTAGGCTGCTGGTTAACTAGAATCTACAGCTTATCCATTAGGTAGGGAAATGGGCAGACTGGGTGGGCCAAGTGGTCCTTATCTACCATCAAATTCTATGTTTCTATGTTTCTATATCCTTCTCTTGCTCAGAACTCGATTCTGCAACTAGGGCTCCATCAAATTTTGGGATTCCATCAGGGACCTGTCTGGACATACCCCTGGAACCTCCTTGCCTGCAAAAATCTTTTCTGGCAATGGCACCATCTGTGACAAACTGGACATCCTGGATGCTTTTAACAACCACTTTGCTACTGCAGGTCTTGCCTTTGATAACTCACCTGCATGGTCCCTATGATCTCAATACAACGTGCTCAATTCTGAACCTTTCCTAACCAGTTCAGTATTTTCCTTTCAGCAAACTGCACTGAGGGCGGTTGAGGAGCTCCTACTAAAGTTGGACGAGAAGAAAAGTGCCGGGTGCCGACTAGCTAGATCCCTTCTTCCTAAAGGTCACCTTCCATGTCCTATCTGTACCAGTTACCCACCTATTCAGTCTTTCTCTATCCCACGGTATCCTCCTGCCTTTATGGAAAATAGCACATGTTATACCTTTGTTCAAATCTGGGGACCCTTGTGACTTAAATAATTACAGACCAATCTCATTACTACCCATCTTGTCTAAACTATTGGAAAAAATAGTAAGCAAGCAACTGACAGCTTACGTGAATCCATGAATCTTTTCAATCCTATTCAATCTGGCTTCAGAGCACATCATAGCACTATCACAGCCCTTGCTAAGGTGTCTAATGATTGGCATCGGGACCTGGAAAAACATGAAATTTGTCTGTGCAGTGTTCTTAGACCTAAGCAAGGCTTTCAACACTGTTGATCATGAACTGCACCTCTCCTCTCTCAAGGCTATAGGACTGGATGCTCTTTTCCTTCACTGGTTTGCAGATTACCTCTCTAACCATTGGCAGCAAGTTAAAGCCAATGGTAACCTTTCTCCTCTTAAGCTCTTGAAAAGAGGGATCCCCCAAGTATCAATTCTGGGCCCACTATTGTTCGCAATTTTTGTGAACAACTTAGACAATAACATAACTAAGGCTAATATTCATCTATTCGCAGATGATACGGTCCATTACCTAAGCCACTCCTTTCCTGAAGCAGCCAATGAAGAGCTACAATCGGAATTCAACGTCCTTCAGAGCCAACTGCTTAACAAAAATTGTTATTAAATGCAAAAAAAACTAGGGCGTGCTGGTCTCATCTTTCCTATCAGACGCAAACTCAGCCATGTCTGGTTTCATTCCTCAGATTACCACACTCTTGGGAGAAAACCTGGAATATGTAAGCAAATTCAAGTGCATGGGGGTGTGGCTCGACCACAAACTTTGTTTCTCTGAGCATACTGAAGACGTTCTAAAGAAACTAAGACAGAGACCTGGCCTCTTCTTTAGGATAAATAACTACCTTACCTGTAATGCCAAGAGAAGGCTGATTCAAACCACATTTCTCTCCTTGACTGACTATGGCAACTTTCTCTATAGTCACTGCCGTCCCTCGCATTTTGCTAAACTTGATACTTTATATCACAGGACCCTAAGATTCATCACTGGACTACCACTCTCCACTCACCACTGTGCCCTTTACACAGCCTTGGGGTGGCCCTCCCTTCACTCCAGGAGACTCAGAAATGCTATATTCTGGACCTTCAAAGCTATCATTAAGAAACTTCCCCTTATATCTCTGCTTGTCTACTGCTATGCAAACCTGGTACCTATGCCCTGAGAAGCTGCGCCCTCATCTATCTGAAGGTACCTAACCTAAAAACTTGTCTAGGGATATCAGCCATAAGTTTCGTGCTGCCCTCTTCATGGAATGCTGTACAAAAAACACTGAAGCTCAGCTCCCCGATCAGCATATTCTCCTTTAAGACCTTATATGACCAATCAGTGAAAGAAATCTGCAATTGCCTCTCCCGTAGATAAAAAAAATGTAATTACCCCTTCCTCGCATTGTCTCACCCACTTTCCCTTTCCTTCCCTCTGCCATCCTGCCCCTATTTTCTTATTCCCCCCACCACCTGCCTTCCTGGGCCTATGAGATTAAGCAGGTCCCCGATATATATCTTTTAATCGCATATGTGTCTTCAGTTTGTCTATGTCATGCCTGTATTGACCATCTCCAAACAGAGCCATGTCCATGTTGACCTGCATTCAATCACTTTTTTATTGTTAACGTTGTATTGAACTTTTGTTCCTCCCGTATTCACAAATATGCATTATTACACTGTTTGGATTGTATTTGCTCCTTTGCCACTTTGTGCAACAGGTCCATCTTGTAAATGAGCTTGCTCAGTGATGATCGCCTGCAGAAATAAAGACTTTGATTGATTGACTTTGATTGAATATTGACTGATGAGATATTAAGGTCAGTGTCATTGATGTAGATTGCAAACAGTAAGGGCCCAAAGATAGATCCCTGAGGAATACCTCTCAAGAGAGTTCTTATCTGGGAGAATTCACACTGAGCTTTAACCTGTTGCTGTTGGGCCACCAAGTATGAAGTAAACCATTTGATGGGGAAATAGTTCAGACCAATATTTTGTAGCATACTCAGGTGGAGTTTGTGGTTTATTGTATCAAATGCTTCACTTAAATCTAAGAATAAAGCACAGATATGGTTCTTAGCATCAAGTGCGGTTTGTCAATCATTGGTTACTTTGGCTAATGTGGTTATGGTGCTATGGCTAGGGCTGAATCCGGATTGCAGGGAGTTCAGCATATTGTTTGACTCCAGGTAGTCTCTAATTTGGGAGTTGACTATTTTTTCCAGGAGTTTGGAAAGGACTGGCAAGGGGGATATGAGCATATAATTGTTCAGGTCAATTGAGTCACCTGATTAGAACTGTGAAATGATGTGTGCTACTTTCCACTCATGGGGGATGACACCTTCAGCAAGAGATTTATTAAAGAGGTGAGTGATTGGGGAGGTCAGAACATGGTATCCGAGCTTCAGAAAATACGATTTGATTTGATCGGCCCCAGCACTCTTGCTTACGTCAAGGGCTAATAACAGGTCTTCCTACTGTTTAAAGGTGACAGGTCTGAAGGAGAAGGAACTGGCATGAGAGGGGGACCCTGATTGAGGGAGGGGGGGTGAAGTGTCAGAGTTAAGACTAGAGGTGCATAAAGTATCTGCAGGGGAAGAGTCAAAGAGATTTAGTATTTCCTTTTTGCTGGTAGTAGTAGTGGAGATCCTAACAGGGAGGGTAGGGTGAGAGTTGTGGCCTTGAATTTCCCTCAGGGTCTTCCAAAATGCATTAGCATCATTGGTGGTGGAATCCAAAGCAGAAATTGAATATTTAGCTTTTTCTGTTCTGATTAATTTAGTACAAAGATTCCTGGAGGCTGCGAAGGCGTCCCAGTCAGTTGATAATCTTGTTTTATGTGCCCTTTTCCAGAAGGCATCTCTTTTATGTAAGGCTGACTTAAGCACATCATTGAACCAGAGACAGGATTTTTTCCTAATTCTGAGCTTGACTAGTGGGGCGTGTTTATTGATAACATAAAGTAGCAGGGATTTAAATATAGTAAAGATTTGATCCACTGAGGGAGCAAGGTAAAAGTCTTGCCACCTGGTGTCATTTAGGTCCGACAGGAAATGGACACAGTTGAATCGGCAGCAGCTTCTTTTGAAAATGTAAGTAGAAGAGGAGATGGGTTTAGGCAGATTCCTCACACAGGCACTGTGATCACTTATGTCATTAAAGAAGACACCTGTGTGGGTAAAGTTATGTGGTTTGTTAACAAGGATGAGGTCGAGTAAAGTACTGTTTGTGAGGTTTTTGGAATTAATGCTAGTGGCCCCCGGGATTAGCCGGGAGCGTCTAAGAGAGTCGCAGAGTGTTTTTAGTGGTAAAGAGCAGTGAGAGAGCCAGTCTCGGTTCAAGTCACCCATGATGATCAGCTCTGTAGATTGTGGCCCAAGTAAAGACTGAAGATGCTGCAACAGCTCAAGCCCCACTGAGGGTGGCCTATAACGACTGGAAACAATTAGCGACTCGGCAGGGGAGATACTGACTTTGACAGTAAGGCATTCAGATTCTCTGAACACAGAGGAGGAATCAATAAGCAAGACTGGGAATTTGTCATGCACATATATTGCAACCCCCCCCCCCCGGATGGTCTATCAGTCCTGAACACATTGTAAGGTAGGATATTTATGACCTGGTCAGAAGTAAGGGATTTTAACAATGTTTCAGAAATTACTAGAATATCTGGATCAGTGAGACAGACTCATGCCTGGATGGTGTCCAGTTTCCTTAGTAAACTACAAGTGCTGATGTGGAGGAAGCTCAGGCCTTTAGCATGAGCCAGGTCGGAGGGCACCGAGATGAAAGCATGGGGGCCAGTGTTTACAGTAATCCCACATTCCCTGAACACAGTAAGAGTAGGAGTAGTAATTTCTTGAGGGTACTAAATAATGTTTTGAGGAACAGAATTGGGCAGCCAAAATGTTGCCATATTACACCGGTGTTGCGTGAGCTGCACTGGCTGCCGGTCAGGTGGAGGATCCTCTTTAAGGTGGGTCTTCTCACCTATAAGACCCAACACAGTCAGGGCCCTGGTTATCTGTCTGACCTTCTTGTACCTGCTCTCTCTCTCTCTCTCTCTCTCCGCCCCCTACGTTCCTCCTGTGGAGGCCCCCTAGCGATTCCAAGGACGAGGTTGAAATCTGCTAGCGACAGGGCTTTTAGTGTCTCCGCTCCCGTCCTGTGGAATTCACTGCCCCTTGGGGTTAAGGGGGCCCCTACCTTGGAGGTATTCAAGGCCCACCTTAAGGCCTTCCTATTTGCTCAGGCATTTCTGGATTAAATTGTTAATTTATTGATCTGATTTGTTTGTAAATGTTTACATAACGCATTACTATTTTGTGTTTTTAATTATTTCTGTATCCATTGATCTACTTCTGAAGATGTGTTTATTTGTTTGTGCAGTGCCCAGAGCATCTGGGATTGGGCATTCTTAAATACATTTTGCCTTGCCTTGCCTCGCATTTTGTCTGAGTGACGGTGGGGCAGGTAGTATGCTGAGTGATGTAGTTGAAGAGGGGGAATGAGACATGAACAGCGGACCCTAGCGGGGAGGACATAAGGGGCACTGGTAAAGCTGGCAGGAGTTTGATTTTTGATGGATACCTTATCAACTAACAGAACAGAACCCATGGAGAAGAAATAAGGAGCAGGAATGCTGGGGTACATACTGGTTGAATACCTCATATTGACAGTGCTAAAGAGTAGGAAAGGAGGAATAAGAATCAAGAGTATAACAATGAAAAAGAAATAATGTTTTGGGAAACACATCCTGTGGTATTTTGAGGGCATGTGCCTTGATAAGTGATCGGTAGACACTGAACGGTATGTAGGTTGGGCCATCTAACGTATCCAGCTTATGGCAGGAACGGTACAGGCAGGCAGTTTAAAAGGGGTGGTAACAAGGTATTGCAGGTACAGGTATTTTGATAGGAACACTGACAGGTCAGGTTAGGTATTGCAAATGTGAAGGGGAGAAGTCAAGAAAAATGAAGAACCTTGTGTCAACTGTTGGGGTGATGAAGCAGCTGGGGAGTTGTGGTGAGAACTTATTAGGTGGTGTACCCTGAAGGAATAAGTAACTTGCTTTAAACAGGGAAACACAAGTGGAGGGAGGCAAAGATCTTTAAAGAACTGGAGAGACACAGAAAGCTGAGGCCCTGAAAAGAAAAAAAAGGCACAGAAAAAAATTAAAAAAAAAGAAGGGAGCCAAAAAAAGATGGATGGAGCAGAAAAAAAACAAAAAACAAAGCTGCCAAGAAAGAAAAAAACAGCAACGAGGCCAAAGGTGGTTTGGAATTTGTTGCCCTCACTCACAAATAATGGAAGCATCACAGCAGCATGAAAATAGAGGGAACATAGGAAGGGAGGGCAAATTTTACTAGGGGAGTAGCTGGTGGACCCTCCCATCCAGTCCCATCACAGGATTCCCTGCCACCACAACTAGCTGTTGAGCAACCTTTTGACCCCACTGTCTGCAGTGTGGTGGGATGTTGTAGATTTTCAGTAAGGCACCACACATGTGGAGGGATGCTGGAGGCAATCCTTGCCAGGTTGCAGGCCAGTGAATGCTGGGTCACTGAGCTGTTTGTGGTGCGTGTTATGTGTCCAGCATGTGTCAGGCTGTGAAGCGAACAGTTTGATATCTTCAAAACACCATGTTTCCCAAACCTTTAGTTATAAATTCAAAAAGTTCAATATGAAAAATGAATAGTCCTTGGTGCCTACATGTTTTTTTGAGGGGTTTGTTTTTGTTATTTTTCTTATTTTCTTGTTAATATCAAAATAATTATGTAATCTAAAAAAAATCTATTTTTTAATTTCTTTAAAATGCCTCCGTTTTTTTTTCAATCTCTCACCAGTGTGTTTTCACAGTGGAATATGGGTGACCAATGGGGAAGGGGGGAGGGGCCAACAAGAGATTACACTGTTGGTTACAATTCAGAAGTGCTGACAAATTGTATTCCAGCACTGTAGGTGTACTGCATAGCAGTACAGGACACAGGACCTCCCTTGTTTAGTGTGAGGAGTGTAATTCTAATGGCTGATCAAGTTCAAAAACAAATGTCACAATTTTCTTTTAAAATTAAAACAATGACACAGTTTTACAGGATTTAACGAAATGCTGGGCTTGTATTTGAACTAGAGCTAACACAAAGATTTCCATGACTGCTAAAGGGGGCTCAGACAATACATGACAAATTGTAATGCTGCAGAACTATTCTTACAGGTCTGCAAGCTTATGACATTGCAGTGCAGGACCCCCTAACCAATTTGCAGTTTGTAGGAAATCACAAAAAAATTCCTTCTTTATTTTGAAATATGAAAAAATTCATCCTTCCTAAATAAACACTATAAACTACACTGACTGAAACAATAACATAAACAAAATAATTGCCACTCTTTCCTTGCATATTTAGAAAGGAAAACAATGTATTTTAGACTTTATCTGATAGAGGACTGAACAAGACTGCAGCTCTATAGGTCCGATCTGTTCTGTCTGACAGCTGTCTCTCGAGTACACAGAGATGGCTGACCAACACTGGAGCACGCTCAGTGTAATATCATATCAAATCAACTTTATTTATATAGCGCCTTTCAGAGCCAAGGCGCTGTACATAAAAACATATACATAATATAGATTAAAACAGCATTAAAATATATCGACCATAACTAAATAAAAGCTAAACTAAATAAATATGTGTTTAAACCGACTTTGAAACTGTCGACAGTTGGGCATTCTCTCAACCAACGAGGTAAAGAATTCCACAGGGTTGGTGCTGAAAAAGCAAAAGCACTGGATCCTATTGTCTTCAATCGAACCCTGGGAATCTCCAGCAATCCCTCGTTGGCGGAATGGAGAGGATGAAGGGGGCAGTAGGGTACAAGGAGATCTTTCAGGTAACCAGGTCCCTGATCATGTAGGGCTTTAAATGTTAGTAAACCAACCTTAAAGGTGATCCGCCACCAAACAGGCAGCCAGTGCAGTTCACAGAGCACAGGTGTAATATGACTGGTTCTAAACGTCCCAGTCAGAAGCCTGGCCGCGGCATTGCGCACCAGCTGCAGGCAGTGGATATCAACCCCAGGTAGCCCTAGGTAAAGGGAATTGCAGTAATCAAGATGGGTAGAGACAAAGGCATGGACCAATGTTGGAAGATCACCTGAAGGAACCAGGTGTTTCACCCGGGCAATATTCCTCAGATGGTAAAAAGAGGATTTGATGACAGCTGACACCTGAGATTTTAGGGTCAGACCGTCATCAAAAATAATGCCCAGATTACGCACCTGATCGGAGGTAGGGAGCGGCATACCACCAAGTAACAAACCTGAAGGTTGTCCAGCTACCAAACCCACACCTGGACGACCTGGGTCCACTACCAATACCTCAGTCTTATTCAGATTCAGTCTCAGCCAGCTGGAACTCATCCAAAGTCTGATCTCAGCAAGGCAGTTGTTTAGCACGGAGAGTGCATCATCCTGGCCTGGCAGAAAGGACAGATACAGCTGGGTATCATCTGCATAGCAGTGAAAACCCAGACTTTATCACCTAATGATTTCTTCCAATGGCAGCATATACACTGCAAACAACATGGGAGCTAAAATGGAGCCCTGCGGTACCCCACAAGGCAGGGAGTGAGCACCAGAGGAATAAATTCCAGTGGCAACTCTTTGAGACCTGTCTGTGAGGTAAGAATGAAACCATTTGAGGACTGTACCAGACAGCTGACAATAAACCCGCAGGCGCTCCAACAGCACACCATGGTCTACAGTGTCAAATGCAGCAGAGAGATCGAGAAGGACCAGAATGGTACATGCCTTTTGATCTCTAGCCATTAGGAGGTCACTCAATACCTGGACAAGGGCAGTCTCCGTGCTATGCTTCTTCCTAAAACCAGACTGGAGAGTATCATAGACATTGTGAGTTATAAGATGATCATCCAGTTGCAAAGCACCCGATAGATCCATTAGGTCACTGTGGTTAATACCCCTTAAAGGGTGGTACCGAACCATCTCCGTAGGGGCAGACCTATTGGGGGGGGGCCCTGAAGCTGAACCTGATGGTGTGATGGTCAGACCAGCTGACTGGTTCCACCCCCAAATCAGCGATCTCCATACACAAAAGAAAGATCAGATCCAATGAATGACCCCCTACATCTGTCAAGGAGGTAATCACCTGTGTTAGGCCCAGCATCGTCATCAGCTGGAAGAGATTTAGACCAAAGTGCGCGAGAGTTCATTGTCGACCCAGGCATTGAAGTCACCCAGAACTATCAGTCTGGGGAACCTCAACACCATGTCGACGATGAAGTCTTCTATCTCCTGCAGGAATTCTCCACTGTCACCTGGTGGACGGTAAATGAGGAGAATACCACAACCTACACCCTCTCCCAGGATATATTCAAAGGATCTGGTACTTCCTAATGGCACATCCACAAGGCCCAGCTCAGTCTTAAACATAATGGCCACACCCCGGCCCCTACCATCCAACCTTGGACGATGTATCACCGAGAACCTGGCTGGAACTGCCGAGGCCAGTATAGGGCCTGGATTTTCATCCAGCCAGGTCTCAGTGATGCAAGCCAGATCAGTTGATCCAACAAGATCAGCTATAATAGCTGTCTTGTTTTTAATAGATCTGGCATTGCACAACACCACCAAGGTGGGATGAGCTGTCAAGAAAGACCTCAGCACCTGTCCATTAACATCAGAACCCTTGGGTATGGTGACAAGACAAGAATAACCCCTATCCTGACCCCATTTCACCCCAGGGCATCTCCTGAACTCCAAAACTCCAATCCGCCCACCCCCTTCCTGTCCCCCAACAGGCCCAGCTCTCCACCTTCGCCTACTCTTCCTGAGAATGCCCAGCACACGACATCTAAAATAGGTGTCAGATGACAATGGGGGGCATTCAAAGGGGCGTAATTCCCTGAGCCTGGTGGGGGAATAACCCCCAACCGTCACTGAACTTCCCCAACACATTATAAACAATATAACAAGAAAAAAAGAACAAAAATAATAAAAATAAACCTATAAATATCAAATAACCAAAAATAATAAATTACTCCTTCACTCTCTCTCACAGAGAAGGGAGTCAAACATAAAACTAAGCACTATTGCACATTAAAGAAAAAATAAAATAAAATCCCAACCCAAAATATTACCCCAAAATAACAATAAAAACAATTTTGATAACTGCAACAAGTTTGATCATCTGATTTTTGTCCAGTAAAACACAATGTCCAATATCTTCAAAGATTTTTGCCGAGTTTCATTTGAAAAATTTTAAAACAGAAAATAATAATAAATCCAAACTAAGAAAATGTGGCACTCTCACTACCACAACAAAGGATAATACATCCAGGCTGAAAAATTGTGGCACTCTCACTACCACAGCAACTGCAATTAAATTGTATATGAATCTCTGATTCCTACGAAGCTCTCTCACCGCTTCCAATAAAATGTAGTTACAGTACCTGAAGATGTTGAAACACTGAGTAGGATAGAACGAAACAGCAAACCCTTGGAGGTCAGATCGAGGAAGAATGATTCAGAAATTTCTGGCCAGAAAAAAGAGCCTCAAAACAAGAGACACCCCACTTAGCCCACCAAAGCCGCCCAGTAAAACTAGGGGACCGTAAGGAGCAGAGGAGGGATGATTATCCACCGGCCCTCCGACTAGTAGCTTCAACCCCCACGGGGAATCTCAAGAGTCAGGAACCCAAATTCCACTACAAGCCAGCTCGAAATCGACGAGTTCCAATCCAGATTCAGCTCCACACACTCCCTCGAGATGAATATCGAGTAAAACTGAGATGGCAGTCAGCAAAACAGCACCAACACGGCAATCCGAGAAAACTGCAGTCAGCATCTAACATCCAGAAGACCGCCAGCCACTCCAGGGATCTGAGTCCACAGCAAGCAACCACCGCCAGAGAAGGAGGAAAGGCTGCCAGATCCAGATTTGAACCCGAGAACTCCAAAAGTCAGACAGGCATCCGAAGAACACGTAATGAAAGTACAAGTTTTAAAACAGCAAATGCAGCAAATATAACAAATTTATGGTGAATTTAGAGGCAGCGGGTGGCAAAGCTGCTCCAAAACGTAAATCTGCCGAAAGTCCACCGAAAACATCAGAACGCCAATATCGCTGTAACGACCAGATAACTAACGGATAAGTCAGATGACAATCACAAAAGTCTCAGAATTATCCAAATTAGTTGCAATAATCAAACAAAAAATAAAACAACACTAAAATAAACTTTAAAATGTTAAAATAGAGGAGCTTAACACAGCTTAACACAGTGGCAGACCCAGCATGGTCGCCATCTTCTCTTCTCTTCATCTTCTCTTCACTGTTAGTCAGTCAGCGCTAGCAATGCTTTCCATTTACTGCTTCAAGGAAGGAGTCCATACAAAGGATTCGAGGGTAATAACTCTCATCCCCCTCTGAAAAGCTCCCTTTCATTGAGACTGTGCTTGTGTTATATAGAAATATTGCACATTTTTGAAAGTGTGCATTTTTCAGAAAATTTGTTATGAAAATTGCGCAGTTTCATTCAGATTGCACCAAAACCAGCATGATCAACACAAAACAGCTCCAGTATCAGAGACCAACATCAAGGTGAGTGATATGACCCGTAACACCATTCAATTTGTGAAAACTGAACAAGAATGCACATTATTTCGTAAAACAAATGTGTTGCTATGTATAAAATGGATTTTTATGTATAATATATTCATTTCGTGAAATTACGCCAAAATTTGCAAAATTGTGCATCTTTGCAAAAAGTGCTTGAAACAGATTTGTGCAATTTTACCCACCACTATCAGAGACTTAATTTTTTTTTAGTGAAATATTGGAGTTGGCTAAGTAGAACTATAGTTATTATTAGACAGCATATTACTATAACAGCCATGTATTGATATAAAACAACATAACATGTTTCATTATGGCCTTCCCCCTCACTCAGTCCTGAGAAACACTTTACTTCTAGAATATGGTAAAAGTTGCCTTCTTCTACTATCTGAACCAGATCATGGATTTTTCAAAACCAGCAGTTAACTATTCCCCCAAAAGACTCAATCACAGAGGCATAAAGTATATAAAATTAATATTTACTGCTTCACAATATTTACATAATCTATAGGATAGCACAGTTACACAAAGATTGTGGGAATTACAGGGTTACTACAAAAATTAAAAAGAAATGGTTTGCACAGAGCAGAAGGAACACTTAGAAAAACATTTTGATAACTTCTTAACTCTAATAATGAAGGATTCGTACCACACAGGACTTAGTGAACTGTGGCAGACTCTAACTCTTAGATGTTGTAAGTCTAAAGTCCCAACACTAACTGAGTTGCTAGGGTCTAGCAAGACCTCAGTAACCTTCAGCTGACAGCTCTCCTAAGCCACAGCATCAAATATGTCACTATAAGATCATGGATTTGACACTTTCTTTGTCTCCTGAAGATATCACCTCTCTCGAGAGCTGACCTAAGCTGGAATGTTAGATTTTGTGGACTCAGAAATCCTCTCATTGTTGTAAGTCATGTATTTCCCAGCAGGGGGTGACTGCATGACCAAAACAGTTTTCTTACAGTACATGAAAGACATTGGGTTCTTTGAGGCTCCCTTCTTAACTGACCAGCCCAGGGGTGTCCTGTTGTTACAGGCCAAAGAGGTTGTAATTGTGTCTCAAGGCAGCTGTTTCTGCCTCTGGCAACAATTTTAAAGTAATTTTTCCAGCACATCCTTTGTTCCCACAGCAGATACAGTTAAAAGAAAATACAGAAAACAGTACAAAACTATTGTTACATCTCCCACCGAGAAGTGAAGAACAAATTCCTTTAGCTCCTCTAAAGGATGCTTGGTTTTTTCATGCAAGTCAGCTGGCTCCACTTGCTGTGCCCTTGGTTCACTCCCTGTGTGAACCCCACACTAGTTCCTCATGGCACCTCTCCCTTTCAGCTGGTGAAATGCAGAATCATAACCTTCCATCCACTGAACCTTGTGTGCCATTTTCTTCCTGGTGGAATTGGACAGAGGTTCAGTCAGGCTGCTGAAATTTAGCACAAACATACAGTAGTACTCTGCTGTTCCTCAGAAGGTCCACACATTTCTTTTAGTTGTAAGTGTGGTTCATCCTTAGATGGCTTCAGTTTTCAGTGGCTCAAGTCAGATGTTCCACTCCCCACCCTGTGCCCAAGGTATGACACTTCTGCCATTCATATTTGA
The DNA here is from genome assembly GCA_016271365.2 of Neoceratodus forsteri. Classification (NCBI taxonomy): domain Eukaryota; kingdom Metazoa; phylum Chordata; order Ceratodontiformes; family Ceratodontidae; genus Neoceratodus; species Neoceratodus forsteri. The sequence goes on from CM057450.1 coordinate 994,628,517, forward strand.
CACTTCTCCACCATGACTGTCAACCCAGCAGCCTGCTGTTGGCAGAACACTTCAGTCATGTGCCTGGCATGATCTTCCCAGGTCTTGCTATAGATGGCAATGTCATCCATGTATGCCACTGGAAAAGCTCCTGCCCATTCAGAATGTGATTGCAGAGGGACTGGAAGGAAAGGTATGCATCTTTGCAGACGACACAAAGATCTGTAACAGAGTTGATACACAAGAGGGGTAGAAAGGATGAGAAGGGACTTGGCAAGGTTGGAGGAATGGTCAGACATATGTCAACTTAGATTCAATGCAAAGAAGTGAAAGTAATGCACCTGGGAAATAAAAATCCAGGAGAAGAGTACACAATAGCAGGGGAGGAACTAACGACAACAATAATGGAAAGGGATCTGGGTGTAGTCATTTCAGATGACCTAAAGGTGGATAAGCAATGTGAGAAGTCAGTAAGGAGAGTCAGGGGGATACTGGGATGCATAGGGAGGGGCATCACAAGTAGAAAAAGGGAAGTGGTTATCCCTCTATACAGACAGTTGGTGAGACCCCATCTGGAGTACTGCGTGCAGTTTTAGGGACCTCATCTACGCAAGGACATAGACAGGATGGAAGCAGTCCAGAGGACGGCAACTAAAATGGTGCATGGTCTACATCAGAAACCATATGAAGAGAGACTCAGAGAGCTTAATATGTATACCCTTGATGAAAGGAGGGACGGGGTGACTTGATAGAAACTTTTAAGTACCTCAAGGGAATCAACAAAGTCCAGGAGGGTAGCATCTTTCAGAAAAAGAGATGTGTAAGAACAAGGGGGCACAATTTAAAGTTAGAGGGGGCGGCTCAGGGGTAATGTGAGGAAATTCTTTTTCACGGAGAGAGTGGTGGACGTATGGAACCACCTTCCTGGAGAGGTTGTGGGGTCTAAAACAGTGGGGGAATTCAAACATGCATGGGACAGACATAAGGCAATTATAGTGGGGGGTTGCAGGAAGTAGGCCGTTGGTTAACTAGAATCTGCAGCTTATCCAATAGGCAGGGAAACGAGCAGACTGGGTGGGCCAAGTGGTCCTTATCTGCCGTCAAAGTCTATGTTTCTATGTTTCTATGAAAGGTGGCTTGTGCATTCTTCATCCTGAATGGCATCACTCTGTAGTAGAATATCCCAAACAGGGAGATGAAGGCTAATCTCTCTCTAACCTCAGGGGTTGGGGCACCTTCAAGTAGCCCTTTGTCAGGTCTATGTTGGGCAGGTACATTTCTTCCCCTAACCTAAGATCTGATCTGTACTGGACATGGGATATGCATACCACTCTGTAGAGTTATTGAGCATGTGGTAGTTAATGCAGAAACTTAGGATCCCATCATTTTTGGGGATCAGTACCACTGGGAATACCCACAGACTACTGGACTCCTGGATCACCAGAAAGCTGGCATCTCCATGATCTTCCACTGTATGACATGTTTTTCACTCTGAGGAGCTCTGTAGGGTGAGGCCCTCAGAGGAGCCAGTATGTGATGCTCTGCCAGCATGTTATACACCAGTTTACCTGTAAACATCCCCTCAAATGTTCACATCACCCTGCACATATTGGTAGCTTAGGCTGGTGTCTGCCTCCCAGAGAGGGTGATGGCCTCCACTGAGGATTTTCCTTTATCCTCTCTCAAGAGATCCACCAGCGGGTCCACCTCTGTCTTCTCCTCTAGGTAGCTGCAAACAGACAGAACCACCTTGTGTTGAGAATGGTAGGGCCTCAACATGTTCATATGATAGACCTGCTGCTTGTGCCTCCTATCAGGCAGCAGCACTACTTAATATTGTTTACCCTCCTGGCCACTGAGTATAGACCCTCCTAAGCTGCCTGCAGTTTATACAGCCGGACAAGGATGAGCACCATCAACTGTTGTCTGACTTCATACTCCTGGGCTCTGGCTCCATGGTTGTACCATGTCTTCTGTCTGTTGCACAGGGTCTAGGTTCTTCTGGGCAAACTCCATGGGCTCCTTGAGCCTAGACCTGAAATTCAGGACATACTCCATAACAGATTTCCCTAGGGGAGCAAGCTCACCCTCCTGTTCATCCCTTACCAAATCAATGGGGCCCCCTCACCGTTTGGCCAAATAGGAGTTCAAAGGGCAAGAACTCAATTCAATGATGTAAGTACTTGTCCTAGTTTCTTGCATGCTGGTCAGCAAATGCTCTCAACATGGTCTGAAGAGACACACTAATTCGCTCGACCAGACCATTAGTTTGAGGATGGTATGGGGATGCTCTGAGTTGCTTTACTCCACTCTTCTTTAAAAGACTAGCCATCAAATCAGGCACGAAGTTAGTATCCTGGTCTGACAGAATCTCCTGGGGAAAATCCACCCAGCTAAATATCCCCAGCAGTTCATCAGCTACCTTCTCATCCTTGAAGAAGGACAAGTGCATTGCTTTTGGTTACCTTGTGGCATAATTTACAACTGCCAAGATATACCGCTTACCAGTGTAACTTGAGGTACTAAGTGGCCCCACAATTTCCAAGGCAACTCACCTAAATAGCTCTTCAGTAGGGGACTCAAAGTCACCTTACCCTTGTCCCCAACCTTTCCCACCTTCTGGCACTGCAGACAGGTCCAGCAGTAGTTTCCAAGTCTTTAAAGATGCTGGGGTCAGTCGTCTTTTTGTATGACTGACCCTTAAGTGTCCAGGAAAGGTATGTCATGGGCTAAGGCAAGGAGCTGCTTCCTATATTTCCTAGGAACCACAATCTGCCAGAGTACCCCTTGCTCCAGTCCTCCCTTAGGAACCTAAACACGGTACAGGAGCCCATTCTCCTTGTACACCTCCCTTTTCTCAGAACCATTACACAGTGGTGACTAACTCCCTTAATCTCTGGAGGGATAGGTCAGCTTACTGAGCTCTCCCCACCTCTGCACACCTGACCTTTCCCAAAACACACTCTCCTGTGGGAGAGCCATCTATGACTGGACTCTTCTCTGTCTGTAGCTATGGCTCACAACTGCTGCTCCCAGTGCATCCATGAGCTACAACATCCCTGGTTACTGAAGTAGGGTGGCTTCCTCTTGCACTGCCCCCTCTGCTTCCTCAGGAACCTGTTCCTTCACCTTGCTATGGGTTGTGACACATATAACATTAGCTCTGTAATAGAAGTCATTCCCCATAATCACATCCATGGCCAAAACTAGTGTAGCACTCCCACCTGTATGCCCTGACCACCTTCACTGCTTAGGAAGATCCAGGCCATTGGCACTGTGACTGCTGGACCCATCACCCTTCTAATCCATGCAAACTGGCCATGTAGGATCTGTTCATCATGAATAAAATCCTGCTTCTCCATAGAAATGGAGGCCCTAGCATCCATCACTCACTGGATTACCAATCCATTTACTACTACTGGGTGCATATGTGCAGTGGAGTCAGAAGGCACTGCACTCTGTGTATAGGCCCCTATCTGCTGGGAGCTCCCTGAGGTACCCCCTCCTACTGCAGTAACTTCTTTTGTTACATTTTTCAAATAATCATATGACACATGCCTCAGTTTCTGACAGATATAACACCTGCACTCTTCTGACTCTTAACCTCTAAAACCACTTAGCTTCACTTTTGAGTAAGGTAAAGGCTGACTTCCTTTAGGTTGCCCCCCTGGGATTCCCTTAAAACCACCTGATAGCCTTCCACCATTAACTTTGCAATGAGAGGATGGTTGGCTGGCTATGAGCTGATCATCTGTCTCAGCTGCCTCCTTTGCTGAGCTCAGAGTTCTATCCAACAACCATATTCTCAGTTCCTCAGGTACAGTTTTAGGAACTGTTCTGAAAGAAGTAAATCTTTTATTTCCTCTACAGAACAAGTTTTTGAACCCTCTAGCCAGCATTCTAACAAATTACCGAGCTGCACACTCATTTCAGTATAGCCATCTCTTAGTACTTTTCTTATCCCTCTAATTTGTTGCTTGTACACCTCACAAGTTAATTCAAAACACTTTAGCAAGGCATTTTTCACTTTATCATAGTCCATGCAGTACTTGTTGTCCATTCTGGCAAAAAGCTTCTAATGCCTTGCCTGTAAGCGATGGTAAAAGGTGAGTCACCCATGAAGTTCTGCCCTATTCAAATTGCCCACAGAATCTCTAAAAAGAAATTGAAAACAAATCAAGACCATACTCTTCCTGCCAGTTGGGAAATTCCTAGTCGAAACCCTTCAAACTATTAATCACAGTTTGTGGTGTTGTCCTCTGGTGCAGAATCTCCATCTCTCTCTCATGCTCACGATCTTTCATCGGGATCTTCTGCTGTCACTCTTTCTCTCGTTCCTCTGCTTCCAGCTTTATCTGCCACAGCTCTGCCTCAGCCTTCTACTTCTCCACCTCAGCCATTCATTTCTCCTCCTTCTCTTGTTTCTCTGCTTTCAGCTGCATCTTCCACAGTTCTGTCTCAGTTTGCCTGAACCATGACAAGCTCCAGTTTCAACATCTGTACCTGCAAAGCTGCCTCAGTTCCTGGCTTTGGCTCACTTTCATGGTTTCCAGTCTCTGTCTCATGACTTCAGCTAGCTGTGACTGACCACTTTTACTACACTTCCCTGATCACTTTCCTCGAAGATGTTTATGAGTTCTGCCCTTGATTGGCTTTTCTTATAACCCACCCCTCTCTTTTTGCACAACTCTTGCAAGTTTAGCAAAGTGCACTTTTTTAATGCAGTTCAGGTATGATGTCTTCTCTCTAACTACTCTTGCTTCAAATAAAAAATAACCACTAGTGTACACTGTGTACCAATGTGCAATATCCTGTTTTGTGACTGGATAGTTATCTAGGTTATTGACAATACTTTTCAAATCCACACTGCTGACACCAGTTTGTCACAACCAGTCCACACTCAGGACACAGTCTGCAACAGGCTGCCAGATTTCTCAACCCTCAACACCTGTAAGGGTACCTCAGAAGCTGCACAGCTCAGAAGTGATTCTCTTACCTGGGGACTTTCTCAGTCCAACGCCCAACACAGCCACTGCTCACACAGTACAGTGCTTCTTTGATTAAGGGTAAATGGCCTTCCCCTGTCACTCACTCCTGAGAATCACTCTACTTCTAGAACGTGGTAACTGTAGCCTTCTTCTCCCTTCTGAGCCAGATTGTGGATTTTTCAATACCAACAGTTAACTATTCCCCAAAAAGATTCTGCCATGGGGCATGAAGTATATAAAAACAATATTTTACTGCTTCACAGTATTTACACAGTCTACTGGATATCACAGTTATGCAAAGATAATGTGAATTACAGAATAATCACAGAAATTAAAACAAAATGCGTTGCACACAGCAGGAGAAACATAGGAAAACCATTCTATAGCTTCTTAACTCTAACAAAGTGGAAAGATTCTTACCAAACATGACCTTAGTGAGCCGTGGCAGACTCCAACTCTTAGATGTTGTAAGTCTAGAGTCCAAGCACTGACTGACTTGCTAGGGTCTGGCAAATCTCAGAAACATTCACCTGCCAGCCTCCCATGCTGCAACAATAATATGTCCCTCTGGTATTATGCATTTGACACTATCTTTGTCTCTCGAAGGTACCACCTCTCAGGAGAGCTGGCCTAAACCAGAATCTTGGATTTCAATGACTCAGAAACCTTCTCCTTGTTGTAAGCTTTGTATGCCACAGCAGAGGGTGACTGCAAGGCCAGGTCAGTTTCCTAACATGAAAGACCTTGGACTTTTTGTAGCTCTCTCATTACCTGACCAAGGAGTCCTGTAGTTAAAGGACAGACAAATTGGAATTACTTCTTATGTGCAGCTGCTTCTGCCTCTGGCAACAATTTTATTCTCATTTCCCTGCATATCTTTGTCCCCACAGCAGATAGAGTTAAAAAAAAAACACAGAAAAAAAATTGCAAAATTATTGTTACACTATCCATCAGCAGAAGAGTTAACTTCATCAAAATGAACATTTTACCACCTATTTTATTTTTGTTCCCCATCAAATTGGACAAATGTTTCTTGACAAAATGAGAAGAATCATCCACACATTCCTGTGGAAAAGTAGTACCCAATGAATCAAGGCTAGGATGAGCTTGCAAAACAAACATATGTTGGTATTATCATGCTGCACAACTAGAGCAAACATTCACCTGGTTCCATAATGACAGCCCAGCACACCTCTACAGTAGCTAGAGCTGGAAGAGAACTCAGCTCCATTCCACTCTATTAAAATACATTATTCACCAATATACAGACCAATACAGAATTGTCTGAAATATCTTCCTTCCTGAAAATCACAGTAGAATGTTGGCATACAACACAAAAACAACTTGGGATCAATACAAAACTCTCTCAATTCTCTCTACTACAACATAACAGTTCAATCACAACCTCATGAACAATCCAATCCTAAAAATATGGTTCACTATGGGGATCAAGGAGCTACAGATCTACTATATATGTAACAGTGTAGGGGGAAAATGCAACACCTGGACATTTCTGATGTGCTATAAGTAAAAGAGTACAAGCAAATCTAGAACGGGATCAGCACCAACAGGAAAGCACTTGACACAGGAACACGGAATGTGTCAAATTAATTCCAAGCTTCATCAGAGATCTCTGATGAAGCTTGGAAGTCTCCAAGTGAAATGTTAGTTTAGATAGATACTGTAGATAGGTAGATAAAACATTTATTTGTATACAGGATAAATACATGTCATAAGGGAAATTACCCTGTTTACAAGACAGTCCTGTTTAGATGTTCATCAATGCATTAAAAACAATACATAAATACACATCATAAACAGTACAAAAACAAATATTTTAACAAAGGTATATGAAATAAACTAACATTTACATACCATAGAAAAAGTGGATCTTACAGTAGCATAGAATTGAACACACCATATGAAGTAGTAGTACACATGGAATGGGGTAATCTGTTCCATGAAGCAGAAGCCTGATATCTCAGTGTTTTAGTTCCATGCTTAGTCCTGCACAAAGTAGTGTATATCTTGTTAGCATGTACAGACTTGGTTAATACTCAAGTTGATGTTTCATTCCTACCCAAGGCTGTAACTGAAATGTAATGTAGGGGGAATTTTACAAAAAACTTGTGAAGCAGCTTTAACCAAACCACATTATTTCTTATGCCTGAGGTATACCACCCCAATTCTCTAAGTATGTCACAACGATGTATATGGAAGCTGCATCCTAGAATAAATCTAACTAGTCTATACTGGACTTTATCTAAATTTAATAGTATCTGTTTATTCTCTATCCTATATACTATATATTACTACCATATTTCATTGCAGGCAAAACCATTTGTTCAACTAGGATCTTTCTAGTTTTTAGATCTAGACACCTAGAAGTATGCCTAAGCACTCCTATCTTTCCATTGATGATTTTAAGTATGTTTGTAATGTGTTGCGTAAAATTTAACTCAGCATCATCTATTATTCTTAGGTAATGATATTCTGTCACTCGTTCTAACTTTGTTTTGTTTATAGTATATATTGCCAACTCAGAATTTTTCCTTGCCCCAAAATGGAGTACTTTCATCTTTTTAACATTCATTAGAAGTCTTGACCTGGTGAACCACTCCCCTATGCCATCGAAATCCCTCTGAAGCTTATTCTGAAGTTCAGACCATCCTACTCCTGCAGTAATCAATGCCGTATCATTGGCATAGAGTCTTATTTTAAAATGCTGTACTTCCAGTGGGAAGTCGTTTATAAACATCAGGAATGGCAATGGTCCCAAGATAGATCCCTGTGGGACCCCTCAATTTTCCCTTTTATTTAAGGACAGAACTTGGGACACATATACCCTCTGAGATTTATTCAGCATAGCCTTTGACTATACTGTGATGGTTTTATCCCTGCACCTAGAGTGGTGAGTTTGTCTTTTACTGCACTTTTTGTATTTAATAAAACAGAATTAATTTGCCACATTCCATGTTCCAGTGTCAAGTGCTTTCCTGTTGGTGCTGATCCCTTTCTAGATTTGCAGAATCTGTATGGATTTGCAACTGGCCTGTTTCTTAACCCGTAAAGAAAAACATGGGCTGCAAACTGGTCTTTTTTGTCAATAAAATATTATTGAAGAATAAAATATACAGTAACAAACACTTTAAATACTTTAAAACTCCCACCTGCCTTCCCCAATGCTGCTCTTGGCCACACTTTCTTTCAAGCTTTCCCTCATCAACTCCCACTAATCATTAACCCACCAGCTACTGCCTTAGAGAACTGTAGAGTAAAATTCATTTTTGTTTTTCTCTCTTCTCCCTCCAGCCTTCTGGTGTCTTAACCCAGACACTCCCTTCTGGCTCACTTGGGCCGCCCCCACCTGCTAATCCTTTAACTTGTCTCTTTTGTTTGCAACTGTCCCTCCCACTGATTAGGCCCCTGCTTTGTTCCTGTTGATTTTAACTGACTCTCTCCCCTCTTTCTTTCCTTTCAGAAAATCCCCTGACCAGGCTTCTTCTCATCTGTTGTGCTGGCTGAATATCCAGCTGGCCGTGCCATCTCCCCAGAACAGCCCTCCAGCCTAGCCACAATCCCATAAGGTATGGAGCTTCCACCAGGAGCCAGGATAACAAGCCGCCCAACTGATTGGACTGGAGTGCCTAGATCTGTCCCTCTATTGGAAGTCACTCAGCTCTGCTGTCTCTTGATTGGCTCGCCTCCTCAGGTCGCTTTCAACCCACTATTTTTCATTTATTTTTCTCTCTCACTCCTCTTCTAGGATTGCTCTGCTCTTTTGGGGACTGTTTTTTCTCCTGCCCTCCCACCCCACCCCGGCACTCTTTAATTCCCCCTCCTCCCCCAACATAAACACTGCCTACTCCAACACTCTCTGTCTTCCAGGCACAACCCAGGCCACACTGGAAGAGGCAAATACAGGATCTCCTTTTTTCCCTCTAGTAGCTCTCGGACAAGTATAGTCTGACTTATACTACTGACCACACATGTACCAACCCAAGATGCTGACATTTAAAGGTATGATTAGACATCACAGTCTTATCCTGCTAGCTTTTCTAACTACTCTGGCGGCTGTAGAGGATGGTAAGTCACCTCCCCCACTGACCCAGAATCCTCACATTGTGCCAAACCTAGCACTGAAATCACTAGGCACAACCATGTGTTTTGTTGAAACACATATGGATTGCACCTACTGCAAACAATTTCCTCAAACCCATAGCTGGACTACCTGTGCTTCAGCAGCTTTTGTAGAACTCCTTATAAACTGTTCTTGGTCTAGCTGCTCCAAACAACATGGGCACTCCAGGTGACTGTACCCCCTAAGAATAAAGTCCTACTGGAAATATCTTCTTAGAAGGTTAATTATCATCCTTCTGCTAATCTCTGGGAATGTGTTCCCTAACACTGGCCCACCCCCAGACAATGACTAATAAGACACTTGGCAACATCAAAATTGCCTCAGCCAATATTGGAAGCCTGATGCCTAAACTCCCCCAGTATGCCTAAACTCCCCCAGTTTCAGGCCTGAGTGGCACAGTATAACCCGAACATTATTTCAATCACTGAATCATGGCTATCACCTAAGATACCAGATTCCTCGATGTCAATTGATGGCTACAACATATTTTGCCTAGATAGACTATCCAAACATAGCGGCGGATGTCTAGTATACTTGCGATCAGACATTAAAGGTGAAATGAAGCCAAATAGTCTCTCAACAAAAGAAGCTCAAATTCTACTACTTAAGCTCACAATAGGTTGTCAAAATAAAAATGTTCTGCTTCTGATGGTCTGTTTATCTCTGGGAAGGCAAGGAAAGGGAAATGAACAGTTTATTGAAGTTTTTAGACAATGCAAGCAGAACTGGGAACATATTATTGTGGGGGACTAAAATAAATTGGCAAGCACAGGACACTGTGACCATCAGAGACCATATAGCCAGCCTTTACCTTACTCCGTTGGTACCAGAAGCAATGAGGAGAAATTACCACACTGGCACCTCCACCCTCATTGACTGGCTACTCACCACATGTCCTGAGCACATAGCCGACATAACTGTGCTCCCAGACTCACTAAATGATCATTTGCCAGTGATTTTTACTTGGTCTAACAAGTTCCAGACAAAACCCCCTCAGCGCTCACGGCACCGATCCTTTAAAAAAGGGCAGTTAGTTAAGCTTAAGCAATTTCTAAGGATGGTGGACTGGACGCCTTTAGATAATACTGAGGATACCAACCAGGCTCTTGACTATTTTACAACTATTTTTAATAATGCCTGTGATATCTTAGTACCATATAAATCATCAAAAGTGAAAGGAGCCATTAACCCATGGCTATTGGGTTCAATCGTTGAACTACTTAAACATTGGGACAACATATGCCACAAGGCCAGGACCACTGGGAGTACGTCCAATTTTACTGCCTATAAAGAAGTAAGGAACAGGTGCACAAAGCTGATCAGGAGCGTGAAGCTGGCCTACTACAAAGAAGTACTGGATAGAACCTTGGGTAACGGAAAAATGTTTTGGAATAACCTAAAATCACTGACTGGCAAAGAGAATCCAAAGCACCTCCAGATCTGATCATCACTAGCTCTGCCATCCTGCAGGAGCCTAAGCACCTGGTGAATGCTTCAACCGGGCATTCATGGATCTCAGGTCTGTATTACCACATGAGTGCCTTACAAACCCTCCACCTAGCAAGTACAATAGTGATGACTTGCACCCAGTCCATAACTCGGGGAAAGCCATTGTTTTATTTCCAGCGAGTCTCTAGCTCAAAAGCAATAAAATATATTAAAAGGGTCCTAGGCAAAACAAGGATTAGCAGTGACATGCTGGACATGAAACTTATTGCTCTCACACTCGATGAAATAGCCCTTCCACTCACCAAACTCTAACATTTCATTAAGGACAGAGGTCTTCCCTGATAAATGGAAGATTGCACATGTCACTGTGGTCTTCAAAGGTGGGGATAGGACTTGCCTGAGAAACTATAGACCTATTTCAATACTCCCTCCTCTTTCAAAGGCCCTTGAAAAAATAGTGGTGGATCAGGTGGTTGAGTACCTCAACAAATATAGTCTACTATGTGAGCAACAACATGGTTTCAGAAAAAAACATAGTACCATCACTGCTTTAGTTGAATACACCACTCATCTATACAATGCCTTAGACAGCGGCAAGTCTGTAAGGTCTATCTTTATAGACCTTACAAAAGCCTTGACACTGTGAATCACCAAATACTTCTGGGAAACCTTGTGTCAGTAGGTCTGTTGTGTGATACAGTCAACTGGTTCGGGAGTTATCTGTCCTTCAGAACACAATGTGTGAAGATATCTGGAGCAATATTTGAACCCAGGGCAGTGATCCTGGGGGTGCCGCAAGGGTCTCTACTTGGACCTCTGCTGTTTAGTCTTTTTATCAACTCACTGCCCACTGCTTGCTCAGCAAACATGGTTCTATACTTGGATGATGCTGTCATTTCCGCCCCTGGCACCCAAGCACCTGAAATTAGCCCCACCCTAGAGGACTGCTTCAGAAAACTTGAATCGTAGTTTGCTCAAAACAAACTACTACTAAAGTATAAAAAAATTTAAATGATGACTTTCGCTCTACCATATAACAAAAAGAAAGCTGTCCCTCTGCACATCACAAGCAGCTCTGGGGATGCCTTGAACAAGTACGCTCGTTCAAATATCTGGGTATTTACCTGGATGTTTCCCTTTTCTTTGCTGGCCATATTGACCGCGTCATCAAAATGGCAAACGTCAGACTGGGGATCCTCTATAGACATAGGTACTCAATGGCCCTAGAGGCATTGAGCTTGGTAATCAGGAGCTCTACACTTGCCACAATCGAATACGGATTCATCATTTACAGTGTGGCAATGGACTCAGTACTAAAAAGGATTAAGACTCTCATTAACACAGCCTGCCAACTCGTCCTGGGGGCAGACCACTATACACATACCTGTCTTCTATACCGGGAGACTGTTTGGCTCCCCCTGCAGCAAAGGAACAAGTACCAGGCCTGCTTGCTTGGGAAAAAATCCTTGCTTGGTCTTACTTCAGGTACAATGGCCAATATCTTCCAGTGCATTAAGTCTGCCAAGTCGACCAGGAGTTCAACAAAGGGTGTACTCCAGATACCTTTTAGACACACTGCTTTTTTCCAGTGTGTTCTTGCTGTCAGGGGACCTCAATGGTTGAATGACCTCCCAACATCGCTGATTGAGACTAGGAATATCGGCCAGTTTAAAAAAGATCTTCGCCTCCTACTGGCACAAGAGAAACTATGCGACTGCCCCTCTTAGTTATTTGCTCCCCAGTGTAAAAACTCAGGTTAATAATGTAGCACCCAGTGTTATGCTGTATACCAACCCCTCTCCTTCTCTTTGACTGTTCCCCTCTTTCAAATTTTACTTCCCCCCCACCCCACATCTGCCCCTCCTCACCCTCCTATTTCTCCCCCTTGCTTTTCTGTTACCCATGACAAGGTCTTACATTGACTGCCATTTATATACAGCCCTGCAACTCACATTAAACCCTTACTTGCCCCCCCCCGTTGCATCACAACTCGGTAAAGTTCTGCCACCTTTCAAAACCTTTGTCAACAGACCCACTTTATCCACCTACTTCATCCCTTTTCCCCCTCTGCATACTGACAAAGCCTTTACCAGGCTGCCTTTCTAGCCACAGGCTGTGCTTAAGTTGTAGTCCTTCCCTGATTATGAGGAAATGTCATTTTTCCATCATGCACTTATATAACTATTGTCTGTCCTTGCTAGTATGGGTGTAATTGCATTTTGTTTTCTAGCTACTGTATACTGACTGCATGCTGCTTAGCAAAAGAAATAAAGTGGTCTCTCACTCTATATAAACACACTTATTCACATTGACACAGACACTGACACTTAATCTCCCATAAATGACTCTCACTAACATAGACATTGCAATTCCAACAAACTCTGGCAGAGCCACTATGACTGTAAATGCATTAACTAGATAAGGGTGTTTCATAGGCTTAAACATAAACATGAATTGCCGTTGCACACACTAACTGAATTAAAGTACAGTACATTGAGAAAGGGCAGATATAAAAATAATGCCACCGTCTGTATTACAGTTACCTATAAGTTTCACATTTTATTCTGTGCACTGTTATAGCAATCAACTCAACAGAACGGGCCATCATATACATGAAGGTACTGTACCTTAATTGCACTGCTGAGACAACTATATGTTGTGACAAGGTGGAAGATAAACACAATGTTGAGATATGTTTAGGAAGACATTTGATGTGATTAACTGATTTTTTTAGAGATTGCTCTACAGTACGCAAACACATATTTAGTGTAATATAAAAGTGCATATACTCAAATGTCAATGTAAATCTTACATATTTCATTACAAGTTGTTCTCTTTAAGGAAGATCTTACTGTACAAGGCCTAAAAATGGGTGTTAGGTAAAAGTAAACTGGAGTAGGTGTGTTATTGAGGGTATTGAATGCACCTGTCCGAGTGCACCCGTTATTAGGGTGCCAGGATTTGAATTCGCCACCCGGTGTTCATGCGGGTGGCTGCACCCTCTCACCCCCCCCATGTTGGGGGCTGTGATCCTATGCCCCCCAACTATATATTCTAACTCTGGGGGGGCAGACCTCAGGGAAAGGGCATCGGATTTGGGATTTTGGCGCCCTATTGACGGGTGCCCTCTGACTTGCACATGGATGGTCAGAAGGGATTTATCGTTTATTGCTGCTCCACTCCAGGCACACACAATATGAAAGTCAATAACCCCTTGATATGAAGCAACAGGAATTAGTACAAGGACAGAAACAAGCAGGAGACTGAGTAAGTGGGTAGACAAGCATGGGTATGGTAAGTCAAATAACATTTCAAAAAGTCTCACTGTTATAATTCATGTTTTACAAATGCATCTGCTCAGTTAGCAATTTTTGCAAAAAAAAAAATAATAACAATGGGAGTTATTCTACATATGTCCACAGGTGCTACGCATGCAGGTAGAGGGACTAGAGGCTCAGATGCACCAGTCTACCCTACTCCTGAGTCAGAAGATCATGGCAGAGAGGCAGCGGTACTGGGGGTTCCATTGATAGCTGTTGAAGCAGAGGGAACCAAATATGATGAGGCCAAGGAGGGGCTATTAGAATTATGTGAGCCCCTTCCACCTGTAGCTTCAGGAGGACCCTCTGAAGCACTGTGAAGGGAGAAAAGATGTACAAGAACTTTCCTGTCCAGCAAAGATACAGCGTGTCTCACCAGAAAACACCACGCCCAGGAAAGAGCAAGCAAAAACTGGGTAGTTGTGCATTAAATGGAGAGACAAAGAGGTCTATTCCGTCCGACCCCACAGGTTGAATAAGCTTTTGACCACCTCTTGATTTAGCTCCCATTTGTGACCCCTGACAGTGGTGTGGCTGAGATATTCTGCCAGGACGTTGCTGATACCCGGCACATGGACAGCAGTCAGGTGGAGGTCATGCTTGACTGCACAGTACCACATTCACATCACCTCCCAGCATAGAGGGTATGAGCAAGTGCCTCCCTGTTTGTCCAGGTACCAAACCACAGACATATTGTCGGTCTGAACCAGGAGTGTCCCCAGACATAGAAGAGGCTAGAAGGCCTGGAGGGCATGCAGCACTGCCCTCATGTCTAACACATTGATGTGTAGAGACGCTTCCAGCTGAGACCATGTTCCCTGGGTCTGATGGTCTCCTTGGTGGGCTCCCCAGCCTTGACATGAAGCATCCTTTGTAGGGGTCATGGTAGGAACAGGAGGTTGAAAGGGGAAGCCCAGTGGAGAGATTGGGCAACTGCTGCCACCAAAGAAGATCCTTCTTCATGTACCTGGACACTAGGACCCTGTGGTCCAGGTTGTCCAAACACTGATCCTATTGGACATGAAGTGTCCATTGGATCACCACCATATGCAGTCTGGCTAGAGGAACTGTAGGGATCACAGCTACCATCATCCTGAGAAGATGGAGGATCGACCGGGCTGTGGTCCAGCGTGAGCTGGCTACTAATTTGGCTGCTCTTGCAGGGTCTTCACTCTGTCCAGTGGGAGGAAGGCCCTGCCTTGGACTGTATCCAGCACTGCCCCAAATGAATTGTAGGCATGGGAGGGGAAAGGTGGGACTTGGGATAGTTGACTGTTATTCCAAGTCTGGAAAAGAGGTCCAGGGTGAAAGAGAGGGACTCCCTCAGACTGCTTTGTGATGGGGCTGGCAGAAGCCAGTCATCCAGATACAGGTACAATTAGATCCCTCTGTGGCATAGGGCCACAGCCACCACTGCTAGGCACTTGGTAAAAACCCAAGGTGCCAAGGATAGGGCTAAAGGGAGAGTCTTGAACTGGTAATGTTCCCCCTGGAAGGCAAGCTGAAGAAAGCGGCGGTGGGCCTGGAAGAGAGGAATGTGTAGGTAAGCATCCTGCATGTCCAGTGCACAAAGCCGATGGCTCTTGAGGAGCAGGGTTAGAAGTCCCTGGATTGTAAGCATGCAGAACATCTTGTACTTGACATACAGGCTGAGCATGTGGAGGTCCAATATGGGTCTTAGGTTACTCGTCTTTTTGGGCACTAGGAAGAAATGGAAGTAGTACCCTCTTCCTATCTGTGCTAGAGCCACGGGCTCTATGGCTGACTTTTTCAGAAGAGCCTGGATCTCATCCCCTATCAAAGACAGGTGGCTTGGAGGATAATGGGAGAGGCCTTGGGTGGGTTGCTCAGAGTCCTGTCTAGGAACTCTATAGTGTGACCTCTTGCTATTAACTGAAGGACCCAAAAGTCCATGTTTATGTACTACAACCCCGAAAGGTGGAGGGTAAATCCCCCCCCCACTGGTTCCCTTGCAGATCTGGAGGAGGCGGGGTTCCCCCACAAGTCAGGAGGCTGAAGGGAGGGAATCAGCAGTTCCTCTGGGGGGCTTCTGGGACTTGGCAGGAGGAGTGGGGTTCTTGATGCTGGATACCAGCATTTGGCCTGGCATTTGGCAGGGGCCTTTTTGGTCCGGCATCTCTGTTGCCATAAAAAGGCTGTTTGCCTTTGTAAACCCCTTGGTACATAAAGTGGACATCACGGATGGATTTACCGTGGTCCTGCAATTCAGTGGTAATATCCTTGGTGTCACTTCTGAATAACATGGATCCCCTGAAAGGGGCATCCAGGATGGAAGTCTGGATGTCTTGTTCCAGGTCAGCAATCCTGAGCCACAAATGTCACCTAATGCAGACAGCAGTGGCTGTGGTGTGAGCAACTGAGTTTACTTTGTCATAAGTGTCCCAGAGGGCATGATGACGAGAGATTTTAGCCATTCACACACTCTTAGCAATCTTGGCCTTAAGCTCCTGGTTCTGGATAGCTTCCAGCTTGAACTCAAGTGAGGCCAGGGAAGATTTCTGGTAGGAAACCATATGAGCTACATAATTAAGGGACCTGAGGGCACAAGTAGAGGAGACATGGATCTTGTGACTGAAATGTACAGCTGCTTACACTCCTTATCAGGAGGAGACATGCTCAAATGTTTAGGTTTAGAGGATTGGTCATGGGCAGCAGTGATAACAACCGAGTCTGCAATAGGATGGCCAGTAAGGTGTGTGACCCCCATCTGGGGGGTGGTACATCCTGTCTGCCTTTTTTGAAACAGTCAGAATGGAGGAAGGCTGTTGCCAGATAGGGAAGTCAGGTCTTCATGGGGCCCAGCCCAAGGTAACATGGGCATAGGAGCTGTGTCAGTCATGTCTAGATGCCCCACAAGTCTTTCCACTTTGGATCCTGTTCCTGGATAGCCCAGTCACAGGCATTTTGTATAGTTATGAGGAGTTCTGCAAAGGAAGGGTCCTCTGGAGGGGACTTCAGGGACTCCTTAGGCTGAGGGTCTATAGGTGTATGTGTACCAGAGCTGGAGGATGAGTCAGAGTCAGAGTCTGAAAAGTGCCTACTGGTGGTCTGAGCCCTTTTTAGAGGAGTGTCCTGGGTTTTATCCCTGACCTGGTGTCTAGAGGAGCCTTCTCTGGAAAGATGGAAATCCACAGGAGAGGTCGATCTAGGAGTCAGAAAGGAGGCAGGAGTAGAGGCTGCCACTGGTTTCCGATGGTCATGCTCCGAGACTAGTTGAGTCCTGGCCTCCTGAATCAGGGTCTGAAACACTGCCTGGATATCAGCCTGAGGCTGCTGTGGAGGCAGAGGCTGAGGCTGAGGAGGAGGAGGTGATGGAGGAGGAGGCTGGTATAATGGATAGCCCAGCATCTGATATTGAGGGTATTCATGAGCCTGATAGGAGCAGGGAAAGCCAGAAGGAGCATACTCTTATTTATTTGCTTTTGGTGGGTGCACTAGGCATAGGGATGTCTATTTTCAGGCACGAAGTGGGGTTGAAAACTAGGCATTGGATATCCCAGAGAAGGGTACATTTGGTATTCTGGGGGTGGATAGCCTGGAACATTGCCAATAGGTCCAGCCAGAGGCAGAGCTGAAGGCCCAGCAAGAGGTCCAGAAGGACCAGGCATTGCCCCCATTGAGACATTCAAAGGGGCTGGCACAGGATCAGGCACTGGAATATCTGGCACCAGAAGATTCAGCAGCTGGGGGCCTGACGGAAGGCCGTCCAGCATTTGAGGAATGGCCGAAGTGCCAGACATACCCTGACCCAGTGATGGGTCACCTAGTGAAGGGTCACTTGGCAATGGGGTGTGAGTAGAACCCGATGGAAGACCTACCATAATCTGGGGAGCCAGAGTCCAAGATGGTGGACTTGGCTTGAGAAGGTCATCACAGAAGGTCCCTGGAGGGATTAACAATAGGACCAATGGGCAAACCAAGAGGAGACTGACCCAGTGAAGGTGGGGAACCACCAGATTAGTGCCCACCTCTGGCTCTTTATCTTCATGCAAGTCTGGAGGCCCTGGTTTGGTCAGTGGGAGCGAGAAATCCTCTAAAGACCTTTGCGTGTCTGGCAGCTGGCTCAACTTGACATCGGGGATATCCTGAGACCCAACAGGAGAGTTTCAGCTGTGCGGTCCCTAGAGGAACTGGGGAGCAACTTATCAGCCGTGGCCATGCAGACATCAGAAGAGCTAATGTCCAACTTATCAACCTGGGCCATGCAGACAACAGCGGAGCTGGAGTCCAGCTTACTGGTTGTGACCATGTGCTTCTCGGTGGGGCAGAGGAGCAACTTATCAACCTGGCTGCTGGCGATAGATCCTGAAGAAGATATGGGCCTAAGGAGCACAATAGGGGTTCTGTTGTTCAAGAAGAGCCCTGACCTCACCGTGAGTAAAGCATGAGTGGAGGTCATGGTCTGATCCACCGGATTGGTAGAAGACCTGGCAATAGGGTTACTTACCAAAGTGGAGGCCCCTTCAGTGTCAGTGGTGCCCGATGGTCACGGCCAAGTGGATGGAGACCTATCCCAGTCTCGGTGCCTCTTCTTGTCCTTTTTCTTCTTTTTGGATTCTGGCATTGGAGAAGAAGATCTTTCCCGCAGATTCTGCAGCTCCTTTTCCATCAAAGCTAGTCACTTCTCCAGCAAGTGGGCTTCAAACTTTTTCTGGTGCCTAATCTGTTTGGCCTGGTTGAAGGATTGGCAGGGCACACAGTCCTTGACCTGGTGTTTGGGGCCTAGGCAGATCATGCAGCGGGAATGCTCATCTGCATGCAGGATCTGGGTATCTGGGTGCCACAGGACTTGCACTTCTTCTTTGCAATGCATCACTCAACTGTTCATGTTCCTGAATTGTACCTCCGACTATATTCCATGCTGTAAATTTGTCACTGTTATTTATTTGCTTCCCCTTTCTTCTGTGTATCCTTCAAGATCTCTGTATTATATCTGTTTATGTTAGACCTGTTTATACTGTATTTTACTATGTAATTTGTTTGACCTGGTGTTCTGTTCTCTTTTTATGCTTAACTGGATGTTTGTGTAAACAGGCATTTTTGCTCACATACTGTACCTTTCAGTATAAAATAAAGATTGATTGTTTGACTGATTGATTAAAAACTGGACTGACAGACCTGAACCCAGCAGTTCTGTAAAAATCCAAACTGGCCATACTGGGTGCAACTTGCACAAATATTGCTGGTCCAGTCATTCTGGCTGCACTGTTCAGTCCAACTTTTACATTTCTGGTTCACTCCTGGAAGTCTGATTTTCAACCCTTCCTTGGCATGGTTGAAAATGGAGCTATCAGGACCAGACCAGATCATCTGGAGTGAGTGGATCAGCGATATTTGCGCAAGCTGGTCCAGTCCAGATTTTACAGCTCTGGTCCGGGTCTGGTGATTTGGTTTTTACCCATACCCCACTGCATGTGGCTTAGTGACATACTGTACAGATGGATGTAGAGTCTAACTCATTGAAGGCTGAAGTTTCAGAAAACTATTATGCTAAAAATACCAAGACTCATTCAATGCCTGATGATCCCCCACCCCCCAAAGTCACACTTAGTCCTCTACCAAAGTCATGCTCAAATATTGGTGTCTCTACATCCATGCCATCATGCCTCTTCTGCTGCCTTGAGCTCCCCATCCTTGAAGTCCCGTTCTGCTACTGGCAGCCTCCCCCCCACCAAAAAAAACAGGTAACTTTCAAGGGAGCAGTTCTTTACATCACATCAACAAATATACTGCTAAACTCCTTATTTTTAAACATTTTGTTGAGAATTTTTTTTTTAGTATATTCATGGTCAGGAAAAATTAATTTGTAAAAGAAACCGAAGCCCCATTTATCAGTTCATTTAATCACAATACAGCATGTTATGAACTGATCAGATTCTATGTGTAACCTAAGTCAAATAAAAATTAGACACACACATGCCTACCTATTTGAAAGTGAAGCAAATGTGGTTACTATCATTCAGTTGCAAACACCTATAGTCACAAATTGCAGGTTAAGAACATTCAAAATATAAACAGTAGCCCAGAACTGCCTGCCTGAGAAAATGAAGTTGGTGTATTATTTGGAAACAGATATCACTGGGACTCTTTGCTATGGAATGTCCTGCAAAATAGTAGAATGACTGTTCTTAGGATAGAAACATAGAATGTGATGGCAGATAAGGACAGCTTGGCCCACCTAGTCTGCCCATTTTCCTACCTAACAGATAAGCTGCAGATCCTAGTTAACCAACAGCTTACTTCCTCCTACCCCCCCACTAGGACTGCCTTATGTCTGTCCCATGCATTCTTGAATTTCTCCACTGTTCTTGACTCCACAACCTCCTCA
Organism: Neoceratodus forsteri; assembly: GCA_016271365.2. Taxonomy (NCBI): domain Eukaryota; kingdom Metazoa; phylum Chordata; order Ceratodontiformes; family Ceratodontidae; genus Neoceratodus; species Neoceratodus forsteri. The sequence goes on from CM057450.1 coordinate 994,648,743, forward strand.
GGGAGGCTGTTCCATGCATCCACAACCCTCTTTATGAAAAAATACTTCCTCACATTACCTCTGAGCCGTCCCCCCTCTATCTTCAAATTGTGCCCCTTGTTCTTGCACATCTCTTTTTCTGAAAGATGCAACCCTCTTGGACTTTGTTGATTCCCTTGAGGTACTTGAAAGTTTCTATCATGTCCCCTCTCTCCCTTCTTTCCTCAAGGGTATACATATTAAGCTCCTTTAGTCTTTCTTTGTATGTCTTCTGGTGCAGACCCTGCATCATTTTGGTTGCCCTCCTCCGGACAGCCTCCACTCTGTCTATGTCTTTGTGGAGATGGGGTCTCCAGAACTGCACACAGTACTCCAGATGGGGTCTCACCAACTGTCTGTACAGAGGGATAACAACTTCCTGTTTTTACTATTGATGCCTCTCCTACGCATCCCAGTATCCCCCAGCCTTCCTTACTGCCTTCTCACATTGCTTGCCCACTTTTAGGTCATCTGATTGATTACCCCGGTCCCTTTCCATTTTTACTGTTGTCAGTATCTCACCCCCCATTGTGTACTCTTCCCCTGGGTTTTTGTTTCCCAGGTGCATTACCTTGCACTTGTTTGCATTGAATCTGAGCTGCCATACATCTGACCATTCCTCCAACCTTGCCAAGTCCCTTCTCATCCTTTCCACTCCATCTTGTGTATCAACCCTGTGCAAATCTTTGTGTCATCTGCAAAGAGGCATACTTTTCCTTCCAGTGCCTCTGCAATGTCACTTATAAAGACATTAAAAAGGACTGGTCCTAGTACTGAACCCTGCGGTACCTTGCTAGTAACCCTCCTTTCTTCACTGTGGACTCCGTTTACTACTACCCTTTGTGTCCTGCTGTCTAGCCAATTTTTTATCCAGGCTACCACCTTGGGACCCACTCCAAGGCTGGCTAACTTGTGTATTAATCTTTTGTGTGGGACTGTATCAAATGCCTTGCAAAAATCTTGGTAGGCCATGTCCACAACCCTTCCCTGGTCTACTACTTTGGTCACCCAGTCAAAGAAATCTATTAGATTCATCTGACATGACCTTCCCATTGTGAATCCATGCTGCCTTGGGTCCTGTGCCCCCCTGGCCTCTAGGTACTCAACAATTCTTTCTTTCAGAAGTGATTCCATCATTTTCCCTACCACTGAGGTCAAACTAACTGGTCTGTAGTTTTCTGCCTCTGTCCTGCTCCCACATTTGTGAAGAGGAATTACATCCACCCTCCTCCAGTCCTCAGGTACCACCCCATTGTCCCATGATTTGTTAAAGAGAGTAGTCAACGGTTTTACTAGTTCTACCCTTAGTTCCTTTAGAATTCTTGGGTGAATCCCATCAGGCCCCATTGCTTTGTCCACCTTCAATTTTATTAGTTCTTTCAGAACCCTTTCTTCTGTAAATGGACTGGTATAGACCCCCCGTCTTCAGAGTGTTTCTCTTGTTTGGTTTAGGTACCACCCCCTCCTCTTCTTTTGTGAATACTGAGCAGAAATATTCATTCAGTATCCCTGCTTTTTCACTGTCACCCTCTACCCACATTCCCCTCCCCTTTATTAAGCCTCAGTATCCCGCCTTTGGTCTTTCTTTGCTCCCTAGTGTACCTATAAAAGGTCTTATGCCCCTTCTTTAACAGAGTTGGCTATCCTTTGCTTGGTTTGGGCCTTTGCTCTTCTGACTGCCTTCCCAGCCTCTTTCTGCTTTAACTGATAAAGTTCTCTGTCCTGCTCCTTCTGTGTTTCCTTATATTTCCTGAATGCTATCCTTTTCTCCTTAACCTTCTCTGCCACCTCTTTTGAGAACCATTGCAGTTTTTTTCCTTCATTGTGTTTTGTTGATTTGCTTTACACAAAGGCTTGTTCCTTCTGTGATGGCTGTTTTGATTACTCCCCATTGTTCTTCCGCCCCTCTTTCTTGCCTGTTTACTAGTGCTTTTCTGAGGCACTCTCTCATTTTCCCAAAGTCAGCCCTCCTAAAGTCCAATACTCTTGCTTTTGTATGGCTTGATTGTATGGCTGTGTTTATCGTGAACCACACTGTTTGGTAGTCGCTTGTCCCAGATGGCTACCCACTTCTAAATCTGAGATTCTTTCTCCATCCCCATTTGAGAGTACCAGGTCTAAGATTGCTCTCTCCTGAGTGGGTTCCAATACTAGCTGTCTGAGGCATGCCCCCTGTAGGGCATCAAGAATGACCATGCTCTTGGATGTGCCTGCAGCACAGGTGCTCCAGTTAACATCTGGCATATTCAGGGCCCCCATCAACAATATCTCCCCTTTTTCTGCCATTCTAAGGAAACCTTCTATCATTTCCTTGCCTATTTCCTCTCTCTGAGATGGGGGTCTGTATGCAACCCCCATGCGGATTGTGGTGCCATTTTCTGTCTCCAGGGTGACCCAGAGTGCCTCATCTGCTCCCTGTTTACTCTTTAGTTCTGTTGCTTTGATCCCTTCCTTTACATAGAGAGCTACTCCTCCTCCTCCTCTTTTACCCTCCCTGTCCCTCCTGTAGATTGTGTATCCTGGTATGTTGACATCCCAGTCATGGTTCTCTGTGTACCATGTTTCTGTGACTGCCACAATATCCAGGCAACCCTCTTCCATCAAGGCCACTAGTTCAGGGAGTTTGTAACACAGACTACAGGCATTGGTACTCATCACCCTCCACTTTTTGATAGCCTTACCCCTTTTAGCCCCATTCCTGTCCTTACTGCCTTTGCCTTTTTTTACATGTACCTCTGTCCTTCTCCCTATCGACTTCTCTACCTTGGTGTTTATCTCACTAATTACTGTGTTTTGTGGGGGGAGGCTGGGATTTCCCTGCTCCTTTTCAGTGCCTCCCCCCTTGGCTAGTTTAAATGCTTGCCAATGAAGCATTTAAACCTTTCGCCTAGGATCCTGGTTCCCCCCCAGACAGATGCAGACCATCACACCAGCATAGGTCTGCATCCCTCCAGGTGTCTCCCCAGTACCCAATGAAGCCAAAACCCTGAGCTCCACACCAGTTTTTCAACCTTTTATTGAATTTCCTGGTGAGAAATACCCTAGCATCACCCTTGCCATAGACAGGCAGCACCTCCGAGAAGGTTACCGTATGCACTACTTGTCTAAGGCCCCCTCCCCAACTCTATAAACTCCTCTTGCACTGCTCTGATCCCATTCCTAGCAAGGTCATTTGTTCCTAGGTGGACAATGATATCCAGCTCCCTCCCTCATGCAGCTGCTCCCACGATCCTGAGGATTTGCTTCTTGTCCCTCCAAGCCATGGGGCCAGGCAGGCACCTTACCTCCCTCTTCCCATCCTCCCCCATTTCTACCCCCCTAATGATTGAGTCCCCCACCAGGAGTTGTTTCCTTCCCCTGTGGGGTCCCATGTCACCCTCTTGTGGGTCTCCTTTGTGAAGGTTCCCAGCATCCTCCTTGGTCTCCACTGCAGGTGCCTCCATAGAGGAATCACTATCCACCAGAAGAGTGAATGAATTGTGGAGAGGTACAGCTGGAGGGATGCAGCTCTGTTCCACCACCCCCTGCCTCCCTGAGCCCACCCTGGTCCAGCCTCTCCTCTTTCTTGGCAACCTCTGAGGTAGTGGCATTGGCCCTGGTGGTCTCTGGGGGGGGAGGTTTCACGAATCCTAGCCAGATCAGCCTGGAGATGGGCAACCTTCTCCCTCAGACCAGAGAGGTGCCTGCAAATAGGGCAGCATCGCAGCCTCCAGAATGTCTCCCGGAACACTGCTGCCCCATAGCCATTGGTGTCAAATGGCTTAATGAGGGCACAACAGAGCTTATTTGTTATGCAGAAAGCTCCAGGAAGTGTTTAACCCATTCTACTTCCAATAGCTTTCTTTGATGTGTGTACTATTCCTTGGTAATCTGACACAAAATGACTGCCAGAAGATAATGAGTTAACTTTCTGGCTCAATTAACTCAAGCCAGAGGAAAAATAGTTCTCTACAGCTTCCTATACACACACAAGCAGCGTAGTAATGAGGCTTCAGTGGAGATTTAACACTCTATCATGTTGTTTGGTAGCAAAAATGACATCAGCCCTTTTCTGAATGCAAAATGTCTGCTGGGCTATGCCCACAGCTGTAAAAATGTATACAGATGTACTATTATACTGAGACATTTCAAAGATTTCAAAGGAAGGCAGCAAGGCATATCAAATCATTGAGACCCAGACCATCCCTGGCACTGAGAGTATACATCCAGAAACTCTCGTGCCTTTCAGATTGTTTCTGCCAGTCTCCTCTTCTGGGACTTTTAATACTTTTTCAATGCAATGTTCAAAAATCTTCCTAGTTACATCTGTGACCCAAAGGAAGCAATTATCCTGGTAGAAAACCTGCAAATGTATGTATTTTGTATTTTGTAGAAAACCTGCAAATGGAGGACAATTTATACTTTGCAATGAATAACAGGGGTCCTTCTTTTATCCATTTTCCAGTGTGTTTACCTACAACATTTCATTTCCATTGGACTCCTGTGTTTACCAATTTTTTACCAATGTACTTACCTACAGTATCTCATTTCCAGTGGGGTCTTGCTTTTACCCATTTTTTTAATGCATTTACCCACAACATCTCACTTCTAGTGGGGTCCTGCTTTTACCCATTTTCCAATGTGTTCACCTACAACATCTTGTTTCCAGTGGAGTCCTACGTTTACCCATTATTTCCATTGTATTTACCTACAGTATCTCATTTCCAGCGGGGTCCTGCTTTTATCCATTTATTCCATATATTTACCTGCACCATCTCATTTCAAGTGGGGTCATGCTTTTACCCATTTTTACATGTATTTACCTACAACATCTCACTTCCAATGCGGTCCTCCATTTACCCATTTTCCCCAATGTATTTACCTACGACATCTCTTTTCCAGTAAGATCTTGCTTTTACCCATTTATTTCCAGTGCATTTACTTATAACATCTCATGTTCAGTGGGGTTCTGCGTTTACCCATTTTTTCATGTATTTACCTACAACATCTCACTTCCAGTGCGGTCCTCCATTTACCCATTTTCCCCAATGTATTTACCTACGACATCTCTTTTCCAGTAAGATCTTGCTTTTACCCATTTATTTCCAGTGTATTTACTTACAACATCTCATGTTCAGTGGGGTCCTGCGTTTACCCATTTTTTCAGTGTATTTACCTACAGCATCTCATTTCCAGCAGGGGTCCTGCATGTATCCATTTGTTCAATGTATTTACTACAAGGCTCGACAAATCCAATAGCTCAACATCCTGGGCTATCACTGCAGAGTTAGGGACAAGCAGTTTCTATACTGCTAGTTTTTATTTTAAGTTGATAACTTTATAATTGTTCTTTGGTCAGTTCCACAACTTATTGCTAGGTAATTTACTTTTGTCAGTTTGTTCATAGGCATGATTGTCCAGTTTCATTTTGTTATAGTTATTCCATTTCTATGTATTATATTTGTATTTTTGTACCTGTTATATTTTTTCTTTTCCCAGGATGCATCCAAAAATGAGCTGCAGAAATATAACAAACGAAGGTACACATACGCATCCACTGGCCACTTGTTGCTATGGCAGTCTGGGTAAGAAACCCTTCATCAATGGCCATGGTAAACAGGAGAGAAGTGAAGTCAATGTATACAAGCATCTCATGAATAAACATAACATTAACTAGAAAATAAATTTATATATGTACACAAATACAAAAAAAAGTGAAAAACATGAAAAAATACAGAAATCCTTTGCCAGTCAAAATATCATCCAGACCCTACAATCATAAAATTTCCAAGATCATTTTAAAAAAATTAAATCCATGATCAAGAAAAAATATTTGATAGATGGAAGGGGGGAGCTGTTGTGATCTAGCAAGGCAAGTGTGATCAACAAACACAGATCTCCATAATGGACAAGATTAGATAGAAGATAGTCATCTAAAAGAGAACAGATACAAATTACCTAGGCTAACATTTCCACATTATACATTTGTTAAATATATATACTTAGAAAATGGGCAAAGAAAATCCCCTTACCTGGTTGGCTGACACACGTTTTTAGGTAGGCATCTATCAGACAATAGATGCCCACCTAAAAATGAGAGCCAGGCCACAGTGCCCCCTTCACCTACTGAACTATCATAGCACCCACCCTGCTTCCCAATTGGCCAAAGCGTTAATGAAAAATGTCAAGCTTGCCGCCATTTGCATAACCCGCTTAGCGAGACTGTAAATCAACATTCCCTCCCATGAAAGCTGTCAGCCGTCTGCCAATGTTCAAAGAAAATAATTCACAGCAAAAGTGTCCCTCTTCGTAAAACATCCAAAGTTCTCTCACAGAGTTCCCAGATAAAGTAAACTGCAGCTTCACTCTCGGTTCGTGTCAGCTAATCACCACAGTAGCTGCTCTGCATTACCCGCCCCAGCCCTTCGTCCCACCACAGCACAGTGCCAACCAAATAAAAAAAAAAAAACATGAGCAGTGCTGAGCATCATTTTCTTTACCAGCTGAGCAAAAAACAAATAACGGTCACGATCGAAAAGCACCAACACATCCTCTAGCACCGGCAGCTTGTTTTCAGAATAATAAGCAGGAGGTACTACTGAGGTGTCCCTAGCTGTCACTGCTCTGCCTTCACATAAAAGGCCCAACATATCAGAAGCACTAATACTGCGGTCTTACCTGGCACTCAATCTTGTAACAGATTAGAGTTGCAGCCCCTCCAGCCTGCCACAGTTCTCCAGGGCCTCCACTGCCGCCTCCCCCTCCTTGTACCTCATCTCTTCGCGCCCTCACCCCCAAAAAGTAGGACGTTCCTGGAGAATGAAACAGTCACCGCATTGGAACATCCCTTCAGAAATCCAGCAGCAGCAGTTTAAATGTGCCGGGGATCCCGCTACCATGTCCCAGCATCTAAAAATCGCCTCGCAGTCCTCCTGCATATTGCAGCTCACCAGTTCCTCCACTGCTGCCCCCCCCGCTCTTACCCCGGCTCCAGTTGCATATGGAGCCTGCCCCCTATGCTCTTCATGTTCACACAGGACTCTCAACAATGTCCCAAGCTGCCGCATGAGCAGAGTTTTCAGCAGTGGTTGGGAGGTTGACCGTCGAAACAGTAGCCATGCCACAGCATCCTCTGGTGCCTCTTCAGTCTGTTGCATGGGGTGTTTCACGACAGGGAAACCAAAAAAAATAATAAAGTGGCACAAATGCACGCAATATGTAAACACTGCTTAAACAAATCAGGACATGTCAGAACTGGCCACAAATCACCAGTATTTTCCTGAGTTACCCTACCGCAGATGGGAGTCCATCTGCAGTAGGGTAAGCCAAGAAAATACTGGCAGTCTCATAGCAGTAGCATTCCTTCAGGTCTCGTATACTGTAACCCTTAGCAACCCACAGTAACCAATCAAAGCCTTCACTGTCAGCCAGAAACATACATTCTAAAACAGAACCACACATTTTTAAATAGAAACTGACACCAAAAGGCAGTAAAAAGTAAAGAATAAAAAATGTCAGACAATTTAGCAGTTCAGTTTAATATGACAGCAACGACAACAATAGATGCAATGTTCTACAGCAGCACAAAGGAACCACCTACAAAACACAAACAGCAAGAAAGAAATGTAAGTGAGTGTTTTGTCTCCATAAGTGACATCCAGCTAGACAAAACTGAAAGTGATAGGTTAGAAATCAATACAAAAAGAACACCAAGTGGTCAGTCGCAGTATTTGAAGAATGGGCAGCACAGAGTAGAATAAACATAGACTGGCATAATGATACATTTGAACAGCTTAATAGCCATCTGCGCAAGTTTTATGCAGAAGCCAGGACTAGCCAGGGGCAGCAATACTCTGTTGCTGGGTATTGTGCATTAAGAGCTGGCATAAACCATCACCTTAATAGTGTCAAAGTAACAAGAAACATTAACATGATAAGTGACCCCCAGTTTAAGTCTTCAAATAATGTGCTGCAATCTGTGTTAAAAAAAACTGAGGAAGGCACAGAAAGACACGTCCAGTCACTACCCTGCCATCTCATCATCAGACCTTCAGAAACTAAGAACATGTGCTGCGCTATCACCCAACACTGCACCTGGGCTTGTAAGAAGGGTATGGTTTGATGTCCAACTCCATATGGCAAGACGAGGCCGAGAGGGACTACGGGACTTAAAGTTGGATTCCTTTGAGTTAAAAACAGATGACAGTGGTACTAAATACATAACTTTAACACACAATACAGACACAAAAAACCACAAGAACCTGACTGAAATAAATAAAGAGAACACTAGAGGTTTTATTTTTGAAGACTCAGAGAATGAATGTTGTCCAGTGAAATGTTTCCTAAAATATTTAACTAAAGTTCCACCGAAAGCAAAAGCATTCTATGTACACCCCTGTAGGTGTACCCAGGATATCATAGACACCCAGTCTTACTGGTATACAACTGAGGCCATGGGCAAAAACTACCTTGGTTCCCTGATGAGCAAAATTAGCAATGAAGCCCAGCTGTCTCAGAAATATATGAACCATAGCATCAGAGCTACAGCAGTCCAGCTCCTCTCTGACGCTGGTCTGTCAAATCGAGAAATCACATCAGTGACTGGTCACAGATATGAGACAAGTCTGTCTACTTATTGGAGACCCTCTGCAACTGATCATAAACAGTGGAGCTCCATACTAGGAAGTAGTAACAGCATGGCATCAGGTAAGGTACTACATCTTAACATGTAACTCCCTTAGTAAATAGCATTGTAAATATTTAAATGTTTTCTTTCTTTTAATGTTTAGCGATTCAAGAAACTACCAGCACACCATCTCAGCACCAAAACAAGAAAGAAGACCAGCAAGAAAAGAAGACAGAAAACCAAGAAAACACAGCTGTACAGAAGGAAAACCAGACTGAAGATAATAGACACCTTGCAACTAAAAGCCTGTCAGGTCAGAGTGGCTTAGGGACACATCATTTCTTTAGTCCTACATCCTGCACTTTCAATTGTCCTATCAACTTTATTACCTATAACAAATAATGCTCTGAATAAAAACAAAGTAAATTGTATTATCTGATTGATCTCATAAAGGGACTATTTTTTCTCTTGTTGTAATATTTTTATCTAATAAAATTGTTTTAAATGCTTAAAATTAAACACATGGGTCAGAGAATGTATTTATAAAGGTTGTACATTTTCTAAGCACAATAATACCCTCCAGGGTGCACAGTATTGGGCAATACTGGACCGCCCAGGAGCTATAAGGCCCTCCACCTGTGGCGTCGGGCCACATTATGCCCCTGGGCGGTCCGGTATTGCCCAATACCACCCACCCTGTCAGGTATTATTGCTTGCATGTTTCAGGTTGCAATAAGCAAACACATTTTTTCCCTTGATCATGGATTTTATTTAAAAGAAAAATTTTCTTGGAAATGTTATGATTGTAGGGCCTGGATGATATTTTAACTGGCATAGGATTTCTGTATTTTCTCATGTATTTCACTTTTTTCTGTATTTCTGTACATATGTACATTTGTTTTCTAATTGATGTCATGTTTAGCCATGATATGCTTGTATAAACTGACCTCGCTTCTTTCCTGCTAACCACCCCCCCGATGAAGGGTTTCATAGCTGAAGTGCTGGGGCAACTAGTGGCCAATGAATACATCTGTGCACCTTTATTTGTTATATTTCTGCAATAAAACAATTGAAACTGATAAAAAGTTGGTGCCTTGGTTGTTCTTGAGTGCAGGTTTTCTCTGAGTCTTTGTGTGTTTTGGGCTGGCCGCCCCTTACCTGCACCATCCCCTGTCCTGGTGATTTGCAGTAAACCTTTGGAAGTGAAAATGAGCTGCTACCATCTCAGTATGTCTTTTCTGGTAAAACCTTTGAAATACATACATTCAACCAGAAATAAATAAATAAATAAATATTTTATCATATTAATGCATTAGCAGCTATTGTGACTCTGACCAGAACTTGTTGGAATTACAATGGCTGTGTTAGTGAGGCTTATTTATGTGAGATTAAGTGCCAGTGTCTGTGTGTGAATGTGGATTAATATGTTTATGTAGAGTGCAAGACCACTTTATTTCCTGTGCTAAGCAACATCCAGCCAGTATAGCTAGTAAAGAAAATGTCTATATAGTAAAAAAAGCTTAAGCATGAGCAAGCATAGATACTTGGTACAAAAATATACAGTAAATGTTTATTTTTGACATACATAGCCTAAAGTGTATGTACTATTCATTTTCTGCTCAAATATGTAACAAGTTGGTGATTTCTAACAAGTCAAGCTGAGCTATTGTTGCTAAGTATATGAAATTGTCCAAACTTTCACTGAATCTATTACTGTGGAGTAAATTAAGTTATTGTGCCTGGTAATTTTTTCATTACGATGCTTCTCACTTGTGATGGTTTTCTATATGTTTCTGGATACAACTGATGTGATATTAATCACTTTTTTCTTTGTATGTACTACACAATCATCTATTTCTAATGGTAATGAATGTAAGGGCACAAGTTACTGGGACTTGCTTACTCTGATGTAGTCCAGCAGTGCCTGGATGAAATGTTAGGTGGTCCAGTCCTGGCTCTGTATTGTCATCAGTCTGCTACCAGCACGGTGCATTTGCCTTGCCCTAGGGGATAGACTTTATGCTGGTCAGCACACCTTTTTCATTTTTGTTGTGAATAAAAAGTGGTAAGTTAAAACTATGTTTTATTTTTTTCAGTTTGACTGTTTAAGTACATAATTAATTTCTGTACTAAATTCTAAACCCCAACCATTACTATTATATCCCTTATCCAATATAAAAGAAACAAAATGGAAAATGTATAACCTAATCAGGCACAACAATCTATGCTGTCTCTCTCCAAGGTTTTAGAAAAATGGCAAGAAGTCTTGGGCTTACAGGTTGACCAGAATCACTGGAGCCAATTGCCTCTGTAATCTCAAAAATCCTCAAATTGCAGCAAATTCAGTTAACATTTTTCACAGACCCTACTAAACCCAGGAGAATTCCATAAGTTCAATGTAACCTTATCTGACAGAGGTTCATGGTGCAAATGAGAATAAGGTGCATTACTTCACGTTAGCAAAATGGTAAAAAATCTGTCACACCTTAAAATAAATCACTGAGTAACAAATTCCCCTTGACCCATACATCCATCTCTTAGGAAACAAATTTGAACTCACCTCACATTATACAGAAAATCTACATGTACTACTGAATATATTCCTAGTCAACTCACATAAAGTAATCTTAATGCACTGGAAGGACCAAAACTCACCAATGTATTGACAATGGATAAACCTAGTACTGAACTGCATGAAACTAGGGAGGGTATGCTACTAAACAGGGAAGGAGCATGAACAAGGTAACTATATCTGGAGCCCTTTTGTCACCCTTTTAAACCCTGAGATAGACAGTACAAGGATTTCTTAGGATCCTAGAGGGAAGGACAAACAACACCAATGTCAGCAGGAGAGTATGATGGTTTATTTTTGGGGATTTCATTTCAGCTGACCAGTACTAGGTCACTTCTCCAGTATTTCCATGTCTCTCTTCATATCATTGAACCCTTCCTTACTAGCCATCCTGCCACAGAGTTTGGCATCATTTAAAAATAAACTTTTTTTGCTCTGTATTTTATTCCCTTCCCCCCCATGTCACTATATTAAAGAGAGCTGGATCCAGGACAAATGCTTGGGGGGGGGGGGGGCTGTTGTCACTTTCTTCACACCTGAGAATTTACCGTTTAAGGCCACTCTCTGTGTAGTACCTGACAACCAATTCTCTGTATGTCTAGTGAGCCATTCTAAAAAATCCAGGTTGCTCATCTTTTTGACCAGCCTCCTATGTGTCACTGAGTCAAAAGCTTTACTGAAACCCAAGTATTATGAAGTGAAGTTTTCTAGAGAACTGTGTTTTGCAAAGATAGTTCAGGAATAATCATAATGAAGTGGACAACACTTTGAAACTGGGGCCTTTCCATCCAAACCCAGTAAATATTAATAGAATGTTCTATGTAATGGTGAGTATGTTTATCCTTTTGCACTCACTGTGCCAGCAACAGTGAAACCAATCTGTCCATAGATTAGTAACTTTAGTAAATCTCTTACATCTGGACATAAGTGGTTGCTGAAATATTAACTGATTATTGTGGGTTTAAGTTGTGCTCTGCTAATTACCTTAAACTGCAGGCAGCCAGCAGTGCACATCATACCATGCAGCTCAGTAGTAAAGGAGAATACAGTCTTAGCAGTGACTGATCTTCAAGTTTGTATGTTTGCATTCATATCATAGAAATTGTTGTAGTAATAAATGAGGTAATGCTCCTCTGAGCTAATCTTCATTTAAGAAAAGCTCTGTAGCTCAGAGTGCAGATGGCACAGGAAACTGCATTTTATCGCTGACAATAACATATTTAGTGGCTACCACGAAGAAAGTTTAGTTTCAGAGAAAAACCAGACCTGAGCTCCTGATCACTGTTGGTTTCCTCTTCCTGCACAGTCAGAAATTGAACTAGCACTCTCTCTCTCTCTGTCTCTCTCTGTGTCTCTCTCTCTCTCTCTTGCTCTGTGTCTCACACACACACACACACACACACACACACACACCAGCCACATGTCAAAAATATTTTTCAATATTTTATTTTCAAATGATTACAGAGATGACGTTGATCCAATACCTATGTTTGAGGTAGTTAAATCTAAAATATTCTTCATTTCAGATCTGATGCAGTTTTGATCTGGTACTGTACTGGATTGACTGAACAAAGGAAGTGATTGTGGTTAACCACAGTTTCTATTATTGGACTTGACCTACAGGATGAGTTTTGGAATGACTAACTGATACAGCTCAGTTCCCCTCACACCTTGGCACCTGCACACCTGACCACCCAGGCTCCTCAAAGCATTTATAGAACATACAAAGCCACATGGAGTTTACCACAAAAACATTCTTAAGCACTGGGAACTATTTATGAATAAATCATTTATTTTTAATATGTATTTTTTACACTGGTAAGGTGACTCCCATTCAGGTCTACCTAGTTTTCCTTGAAATTCTACTTACCTCTCACAGTCTCTCTCATGACATATTTCCACCCCCTGAAGGAGTCACCTGCACAGACAGCAAGGCAGACTCTGTCTGTCAAAAGCACTTCAGTTTCTTGGCTGCCAAAGGGTGTATTCTTTTCTGAACCCAGGTCACCTGCGTGGAAGCAAATGGCATGACTTGTGGGCCATCTGAGTGATTGCTGATGTAGAATTTCCATTATTTTATATGTGGAAGCAACATTTAATATAAAATGTTATGATATGCCAGTGACACAGGTTCACGAAACAGATGTGGATTGCTCAGGGGTTGGCTGAGGAGGGAGGATTGAAAGCCCATAAGACTGCTGTCCTCCCTTGACTGCCCCCAGCAAGTGTTCAGCTGGCAGCACAACTGAGCCACACATAGAGGGAAGGGAATTTATATTCAGAGCACCAGGGTCATCTCTGTGGAGGTGAAGCTTACACATTGCACCCATTGCACATTCTGTGGGTCTGGGATGAAAACTTGGCAGAAAAACACCTTATCTGCAGGATGAAGACTAGCCCCTTTCAGGCCCTGCACTAGCAACTGGGCACCCTGCACAATCCTGTTGCAGAGGACAACAGAGGGAAGGGAAGTGCTGGAGAAGCCAGGTGCTAGGCTGGGGGGGGGGGCAGCCAGAGTGGGGCAGCCAGGGAGGATCAGGAGACAAACACCCATTTGAAAAAAGAAAAAAAAATCCTATGACATGTATCTAGATTTCAAAGGATATACAACAAATCATAATGTAGAAAGTGCTTTATTGTAGTGAAAGGTTTAAAAATAAATCTACAATATTTACATTTCCATCATAACCCACATGCAGTGGAGCTCCCCAGGATGCATCACAGATTTACAGATTCCAGCATGACAAAAGTGTGTAAATACCATTAAAATTACTTTGTTTCCTGCAGTAACTCTGCTGTAGAATTCTGCAGTACTGTGTTGCATCCTGGCAGGCTCCACTATGTGATACTTAGATATTCTTCTCCACAATGTAGACTTGTAGTTGATAAAATGTATTTACAACTGTGATACACATTACTAATGCAGCTTCATTTTTCTTTTATCATTCAAAATATCACCGGGCACATAATATTACTTTTAGTCACATATCCTTTGTACAGGAAGCCTGTTTTCACATTGCGCTATTGTACATTCATTACATTCCATATTACCAGCACAGCAGTACTGTACCATGCAGAACAAAACACCTTATACTGAAATATGTTTTGACAAATGGAGCTTATTCATTATCCATATAAAGTGACGGCTTTACAGAAATGGCAGTTGTCTCACACACACATATTTACAAAATACATACATGACAGAAATATACAGAATGCAGTATTTGTGCATGTGCTTTATACATATGATTCTTTAGTATGTGGTATCTGTTCATAGACCTCAAACAGTGGTTGGCTGTTCCGTTGTTGTACCCATGCATGTGTGTCCCTAGGTATAGATTCAGACATAGTCCTTGGCCGAAAAAACGTTGCTTTCTTTGGCAAACTGGCATCAACGTTTGATTCAAAGGCATCACCAGGATTTATAATCTGTTTCTGGTGGTCAGACATGTCTTTGACCCTAGAGGTGTGGTAGTCCATGTCCCAGGTATTTGCCCCAGCACTAATGATACAGTCTGTGCATGAAGCTGGTCTGTCTTTTTTACCAAGTGATTCATGCTGGCACTTTTTGAAAGCAGGTAACTCCTTACAAAGAAAAGCACATGCTGAAGGAGAGTTGTTCTGCTGGGAAAATGTCTGCCTCATGGCTTCAACTGTCATGTTTTTAAATGAGGAGATAGCTGGGACTGCTTCATTTTGAGTTGCCTTCTCATAAGAAGGGGGTTTGCCCGGATTTCTGCTGTCCACTATTTGAAATACTTCATCAGCAGACATTACACGCGGCCGTGCACTTGGCTTAACTGGCTTAACCTCATTGGGCGAATCTTCTTGAACAATATCACAAGAGGATTGCTTTTCTTTCTTGGGATCCTTCTTAAAACTGTCTCTTTTAAAGCCCAGTGTCTTTCCAGGTCCCCAACTTCTTGTCTGGCTTAAAGGCTTCTTGGAGCAAGAGAAAGACAAAGACTTGGAAGCTTTTTTGATGTCCTTACTGTGCAAGTCATGTACAATGAAGGACTGGTGCCTGGTGGTAAGAGTTCTCTTGGGGGTTGGTGGTGATGCAGGAGGTGAGCTGGTAAAGACAGAACTATCAGAGTTTGAGCGAGAACTGTCCAAAGAGCAAGTTGAAGATGCTTTGGATGAAGCTGCAGGGGACACGTCCAGTGGTAAGGTGGTGTTCCAGGTCTGATTTATTGTTTTCTTATTATGACACAGTTTTTCTGGAGAACATTTATCCAGTGTTTGCTTTTCTAAGTTCTGAGTCTTAAAGTATGAATTTTCTTGCTCAACAGAGAAGTTATCATGGCTTCGGGCAAGCTTCTGATTATTCATTTTTGTGATTGGGTTATCCTGTGAAGGTAAAAGATTTGGCTCAGAACATCTTCTGTCCATCCTGCCAATATATGGTTCAAAGCTGGCTGCAGAAGGAAGCAATATTACTGGCTCATTACCTTCTTGGCATATTAACAGCTGTGAACTCCTTAGTTCTTCCTCCGAGCTTGAGCTTATTTTTGTGGTGTTGTGTAAAATGCCATCTGGCTCACATTCGGCATCTGGATCGGTGCTGTCATAGGCAGAGTCATTCTGAAGGCATGAAGACACACCTGCCAAAACAATAAGTTGAAGAACTTGGTAATGCTTTGCTCATAGTTTTTAATTTCTTGCCCTATAGCATGCACAATGGTGATTAAATTCATATACAGTATACAGCACAAAATGTACTTTATGAGGGGGGGGGACTTGTTTTAGAGACAGTTAGATCTAATTGTGCGTTGTTCTTTTTGCATGTGTGTCACTGGGCATAATGCATGTGCATAGAAACATGGAAACTGATGTCAGAAGAAGGCACACTGTCCCATCCAGTCTGCCCAGCCTTACTAATAGTACGGTGCAAACACCCTAGTGATCACTCTGTCCTACTTTCTCATGTCATCCTCCCCTGCAATACTTGCAAGCCCCATATATCTGTCCCACCCTCACACGACTTCTCCATTGATTTGGCATAGACCATCTGCACATGCAGCCTGCTCTGCTTATCCATCTCCCTCTCTATCAAGAAATACTTCCCGATGTCCTTCCTGAATCTCCCACCAGCTTCCTAGAGTTCCCTATGTGCCAGTGTTTACACAGATTCTGAATAGTTCCCCAGTGCCCACTTTGTTTATTCTGTGAATATCCAATGTGATTATTTGGAATCCGAGGCATCAGTCATCCAAGTCCACTATATGACCTTGGTTCTGAGGGATTCAATGTAGACATTCAATCTCAGATCTCACTGTCTGAGCTCAGATCCCACTACCTGACCTTGGATCCCAACACTGAATAAGGTCAGACAGGATGTCACATCCAGAGCTGGATAGATGAACTATCTGTTGGATCCCATTAGAAGAGTTGAAAGCACTATGCAAGCTTCACTAATGCTTAAAAGTTTCTTTATAGTTCATTTCTGAAGATGACCTATGTCTGACATGTGGATTGTCATTTTAATTTCCATTTGCAGTTTACATTTAATCCAACTCTTTTTTTTGTTGTTGTTGTTGTTGCAGCCAATGTAACACCTGACAGAGCATTTCATTTTATTCCCTCTACTTTGACAGCACTACATGATGCCACTGCTGTGGTAATGATTCCAATGTTCTGAAAATCCATTTTTTTGAATATTCTGAGATTTAAGTGTGGCTGATCCTGTTTTTTTTGTTGTTGTTTTTTTTTTTAGGAAACTGGAAATTCAGGAAACTGAAAATTCACTTTAACAATCACCATAATTTAAAGTGGCACTATCAATCCCCCTACCCTGGCTATTTTTTTGTCCTTTCAAACTAAAGTGTGAGTGTGTGGGGTAGCATTATTTTAACACAGACTATCCTTCTGTGTTTATTTAAAAGTCTACATTTTTAAATGTAAAAGGGACAGCAAACTGTTACATTGGCATACCACCACCCAAATAACTTGCCTTGTTCAGGTTTATTAAATATGCCACGAGCACATCAACAGTGGGTGTACTGTGCTATTTTTTTTACTTAAGAACTTTTCTCATGAAACAAACACAGGTTGATATGAATTTGTTACAAGTATTGCCAACCTCACATTTTAGTTTAAAAGGGCCAGAACTGGCCAATGGGGGCTTGGCAGTGTAACTAGGGGAAAAAAAAAAACAATAAAAATAAAAAGTTATTATTGTCCTTTATTGAATTCTTTAGTAGGTAAGGATGGAGAAAAGAACATACAGTATGCGACTTTGGTTTCAAGCTCACATGCTCCAAATAATAAACAGCAACTGACTAAATTTGTTCCCAACCAGTTTCCAGTTTGATTAACTTAGAATTCTACAACCATTGTAATAGAATGCAATCAGCTTTCATACACTAGAAATGCCGTGGCGAGTAACAACCACTTCAGGAACAGACTCAGACCATAGCCACTAGCGAGGCTCAGCCTTCAACATTTTGACTGCTGTAACCAAATTCCATTGATCATTGGAAAAAGAGTACTAACAGATGAAGAAGCCAGCAGAGTAGGCCTAAAGGTCTATGGAATCTGCTCAAAAATCAGCACTCGGTCAGGACACCGTTGCTGCCCCCACCTCCTCGTTAAATCCCCCCAACCCCATTCCCCATCAGAGTTACATCTCACGATCTGGCATTTCTCAACTTTACCTTACCCTTATACCTATTTTTATGTAAAGGCAGCATAGCACATTGCCTCAAACCTATAACTTTATACTTCATTTAGACTATACTGTTTCTCCAGCCTTATAAAATGCTCAGTTTTCCTCATTCTGAGTCCGAGTTTGCACATTTTTTTAGATGTGACATTTATAAAAGGTATGCTCCCTGTAAAATGGCTGTCCACAGGTTTTCATCAGTATTCTCAGCTGTGTGTGAACACCCATTGTTTAACACTGCTTTTCTTGTGCCTAAGGTGTGCTAGAATGTGAACAACAATGCTCCTTCACCTTATGGCATAACTGGTGTCCACAACCAGCTGAAAATACTAATGGAAACCTGGTGATAGTCATGTAAAAAGGAATTTTTTTTTTTTAGATTGTTTATCTTATTTTGGTCCCCCTCACCCAGACGGACCCAGCCACCCCATCCCTATTACTCCTGTCACTTACCCTGGCAAGATTACAACCCTGTGGGCTCATCCCTCCCCAGAGTGAGGCCAACAATACTGATTCCAGCTTCCCACCCCCTCCTGGTTAAGGCCACAGGAATTCCCAAGGTTTCTGTGAGTGGGCAGTGTCTGGAGCAGGGGACCATGTACACTGAGATCACTTTGCCCAGAACAGGTCTTTTTCACTTTTTTCTATTCCCATCCCTGGGATGGCGACACATGAGGAGGCCTAGCCTTGGCCTGCCTCACACTCACACTGCCTGACGCATTACCATCTGTGGTCACTCAGGTGGCAGTAAAGCCATGGCAGCCCTCCCTCCCAGAAGGAAGAGAGCATCTCCTGGGATGCTCAGTCTTCCTCCCACTGGCTGGCTCCTAATGGCCCCGAGATCATTCCTGAACATGGGTCACCGGTGTGCGAGCAGTGGCACTATTGCTGTGCCAACAGCCCAGCTCAAGGAGCACTTCTTTTAACTTGTTGGATCCAGGTGGCCATTTTGGGTCAGGTTCAGCAATGGATGGTTCTGACATCATATGGCGTCTACTGGACCCTATCGGTTAATTATGTCAAGTCTAAAAAAAAAGCTAAAGCAAATCCAACATGGGGGGAAAAAGACAGGAGAAAAGGCAATCTAACATATGTTAAAAAGGTATACTGTAGGGGACAACTTTCTCTTTAACATGCACTGCTAGGCTGGTGTTGACAAATGACTATTGAGCATTATAACTGAATTATCAGTACTAGTAATGAGCACTGTAAAAGATTAGGGTGTACAACTGCACCAGGTACAGCAATTCAGGTTGTTCTGCAAAATGACTCTGGTATTGCTGCGTCCTTTTTTATTTGCTCTGTATAAGGCGTCTTGGTACAAGAAGGCAGTCCTGCTAGAGTCCATGTGAGCAGAATGCTTTTGATATTTATGCTCATGAGGAAGCTACAAAGAGAAAGGGGAGGAGATTTTATGCAGAGCGGAAGTTGTAGAAGAGCAACATTTCATTCTCAGGCCACATTGGGGAACTTATTGTGAAGCTATTCATATAATACAATGAGTAGGACAAGATAATTAACAAAGGGGGGCTGCGTGCTGCATGTGGCTGCCAGAGCACATGGCACATGTTTAAGCTTCATGGTCTTCCAGTGGTTATTGTGTAAGAATAGTAACTCAGATATTTGCATACTTCCGTACATGCGAGTTTCCAGAGAAAGTGTCAGGTGGGTTGATTATTTCAAAATGCACAAACCTGAGCTGTTGAGTTCTGCTGCATTTTCACAAGGTACAGTGAGCAGTTCTAGGATTTCATCCCCAAAGATTGCACAGCAGTTCCCAATGAGAAACTCCACCAAAGGTGTCACCTGGAAAAAAGGCAACCAAAACAGGCTTTAGATATCCATATATTCTAAATTCCTTAAGATTTGCATATAATGCAATATGCACAATGCATTCCATCAGGGCAGTATATTAATCCACTGTTACTTGAAATGCTGGTGCAAGCTAGCTATTTATTTTATTTTATTTAGATTTTGATAACTGGGTAAGCCCACTGAGATCAGAGGTCCCTTTTTCAGGGCGACCTGGGATATGATACATACAGCAGCGATTACATACAAGGACAATAATACAGTGGTTAAACTTGAGACATAACATTGGCGAGACAGCAATTACAGGTTGACAGTCAAGAAATCACAGTTGCACAATGCACAGAATTAACAGGAGTCAGTCATGGTAGACACAATTGCCAGATAGGGCAATAGTAGTACAATGGTCACAGTTGATTAGGAGGGGAAAGGGGCTTACGATTTCAGCCACAAAGATTAAGTTCCAGGAGGTACACTTTGAGGCCCGACTTGAATCCTTGGAGAGAAGACCTATCAACCAGGTTTGCTGGGAGTGAGTTCCATAACTGTGGGGCAGTGTATTTAAAGGAGCGCTTGTCAGAGTTGGTGTGTACACGAGGGATGTCAAGGGTATGGTCAGTTGAAGATCTCATGTATTGGTATTGTACTCTGGGGTTGAGAAGTCAATGCAGATAAGGAGGAGGACCAGAGATGGTGAATTTTTAGGTCAGGCAGATGGAGGAGTATGCCAGCTTATGACTTATGGTGTGCCAATGGAGGTCAGCGAGGACCTCACAGTGGTGTCTCCTAGGGGGGAGTTGGTGGCAAAGCGTGCCACTCTATGGTAGAGCACTGTGAGTTTTCTAAGTTCCCCTTCTCATAGGAACTACAACAGGGGAGCCTCATAGAGGAGGTGGGGAGAAGTGTGCAGTTAGCAATTGCACGTCACGCCTCATCCAAAAGGGAGCTTCCTAGATGGTAGAGGAGTCAAAGCCTCCGGTGGATGGACTTAGTTAATGAGTTGATGTGAGGTTTGTAGGACAGTTCCTGGTCAAGGAGGATCCCTAGGTACTGGATCCTATCTAGGACATCGACTCGCTTCCCCTGGGCAGTTTGGAGCAGGAGAAGGTCACACTTGTCCGAGCTGAGGTGTCTGGTTCCAAACAGGGCAGCCTTTGTTTTCTCCTTGTTTAATACTAGGGAGTTAGCAGAGAACCAGGCTTCAAGTGCTGAAAGGCTGGTCTGCAGTTTGGCAGCGATAACGCTAGGCAGTGGTCACTGCAGTAGACGACAGTGTCATCTGCATAGAGAATAAGTTCTTTACTATCATTCTGTCCAACCAGCCTAATCATCGTTTTCAAGGGATTGACCAGGGAGGTGGATAGGAGCAGGGTCAGAGACGTAGCCCATCTGGATTTCTGGGCAAACTAAATCTGTGTAGTAATAATAAAACATGCACAAGTTGTATTGCCAATTGACTGGGGGGAGGGGGCAGGAAGTAGTGGGTGGTAGTATATGGCCACTATTAGTGGAGAGGGGTGCTCAGTGGCATCCCACAGGGATTAGTGCTGCAGCCAATGCTCTTCAACATCTTCATCAATCATCTGAAATTGGGGGTCTGCAGCAGGCTGCTTCAGATCACAGGGGACACTAAGCATGCCAGGGTAGTATACTCTATTAAGGATAGGGACAAACTTCAAGAGGATCGGAAAAATCTGTGGAATTGGTCTGATGATTGATGCCTCAGATTCAATGTAGCCAGTTACATGGTGCTATACATAGGGATAAAAAAAAACAGAGGTATGACCTACACACTGTTTGGGTCTCAACTTGCAGCAGTAAAGGTGGAAAAGGACATGGGGTCATAAAAGACAGGGCTGAGTAGTGTGCAGGTGCTGTTAAGCAGGCCAGCAGAATGCTGATGTGCATCAGTACTGGGGGTGGGAGGGGTAATGTATATAGTTCTAGTCTTCTAAATACAAAAGGGATATTCAGGCAATTGTGAGGGAGCAACACAGGGCCAACAAAATGATTAGTGAAATGTCAGACAAAAGCTGTGAGGAGGAACTGAAGGCCCTAAACATGTTTATTCTGGAGAAAGGGAGGTTGAGCAGGGACATGATCTCAGTTTTCTACATACCCAAGGTTACTGACAAGTGCAAACAGCTGGATATGTTTAATGTGGTATACTGCTGCAGGATCTGGGGACACATCCTGAAGGGCAAGGGTGGACAATGCAGGGGTAAGGTTAGGAGGCCATTTTTCTTTGAGAGTGTGGTGATCCTATGGAAAAATCTACCTGTGGAGACAGTGGACACAAAGACAGTACAGGCCTTTAAGGGAAGCTTGGATGAATTCCTGTTTATTAAGGGAATCACTGGGTACCCTGGTTATTAGGTTAGGAAGCCCTATAAATTGGAACGTACAGCATACTTATTTCATCTGCGCTTGTGAAGAGGGAAGGGGCAGACTTGATGGACCTACAGTCCCTTATGAGCTGCAATTAGGATGTTACTACGCAGATACAAGTACAGATGCTAGGAGCACTTAGGGAGAAGTAAAGCTTACTTTTGCATTTATGTCTTTCTGGGCTTCCAAAGGCAGATCTTTGTTCTGGCACAGCATGTTAGGTGCAATGCAGATAGCAAGATTGCTGGCATCCATCTTGTTCACATGGGCGTTCTTGTGGATGTGGTAGAGAACACAAAAGAAGTGCTGCAGGAATATCAGGTTAGGCTTTGGCAGCTTGTCCAGCACTCTGCAAAGTAAAGAAAATGCAAAATTGTGTTAGTCAGGCCACCACTTCCCCCTTTTTTTTTGTTTCATGCAAAAGCCCGCCAAGTGACACTTCCTCAAAAATGCAGTCCTTTCAGAAAAGTTCCACTCAGAAGTCCCCATTAGCAGATGAAACTAGTGAACCACAAAGTCTTGACCTTCATTAGAACTCATTCACAAAGCTCATAAAGTTAAACTGTTAGCTCTAGCAAGTTCAATGCAACAAATAAAAGGGGGGGGGGGGTCTGCACTCTTTGGTTGCAACTGGACATACAGTAAATCCCATTCTAATCAGACTTGTGGCAATTGTAGTGAAATGGGGCAGCTTTAGATATTTTAATATATAAAAGACATAATGAGCTAATGTACTGCCTAAACTGTTTTCAGTTTTTTAAAGCAGTCAACCATTGCCTTTTATATCTGAAGTACTTTTCCTTTTCCCTTTGGTTAGTTAGAACATGGTTCACCTGATGTTAGTAGGTGTGATGTGTGGGACAGCACTGGCTGCTAACATATCTATGTCTATTACCTCTCAATACATACTTAGCTTTGTGACTTCACTGACTGTGACATCACAGCTGCTTAGGAACAGCCACTCAGTGGCTGCCAGGTCAGCCACTTGTGATGTCACAGATAGTGAGATCACAATGCTGATTACATAGAGGGAAATAAAGACAAGATATGTCAACTGCCAGTCTGAAAGATGTTCACACATCCAGCACAATATTATCACATAGAAGACTGTCTAATGATCTAAAGGAAAAAAGAAAAATACTTCAGCAATAAAAAGCTACAACTGACTACCTCTTAATATTTGTATTATTTTCCTGTCTGCCCATTTTGATTCCATTAGCTCTTTAAACTTTATATGAGAGAACTGTGCATAAATAATTTTGTAGGCTCTTAATTACTGTTTAGTCAACCAATCACATTTTACTTGACTGTTTTTTGTATCCAGATCTATTTCTGACTAGTTTTCCAGTTTGTCTTAGCACTATTAATGTACGAAAACCTAGAGTTGAGTATAACACTACACCCATATGCAACTCAGGATGGAATCTGACCCTAATAAAACTTTTTTCTGTTTAATTTACAATTTTGTCTGTAAAAACAATTTACAGTATTGCTGGGCTAAAAAACTGCTACTACTGTACTGGAAATTTAAAACTGCATTGCAGCCTTCTCTCTCTTATTCTCTTTTTGTGTATCACTCCCGACCTCTGAACGGGTGCATAACCTGGGGGTCATTTTTGATGAAGGGCCGACCCTGCATTCGCAGGTGTCATCTGTCATCAAATCTTCCTTTTATCATCTTAGGAATATTGCTAGGATTAAGCATCTGGTTCCATCTGGTGACCTTCCTACTTTGGTCCTCGCCTTAGATTATTTCCGCCACCTGCAGCTGGTGCAGAATGCAGCAGCCCACCTTTTGATGGGATCTGCTCAGTCCTGTCATATTTTGCTAGTGCTGCGTGAACTGCACTGGCTGCCAGTACAGTGGCGGATCACCTTCAAAGTCGGTTTGCTGACTTTTAAATCCCTACATGGCCTGGGCCTGGATTACCTGAAAGAGCTCCTGGTTCCTTACTGCCCTGGATGATCACTCCACTCGGCTGACGAGGGGTTGCTAGAGATTCCAGTGGTGTATCTGAAATCATCTGGGGCAAGAGCATTTATGTATGCAGCCCCCACCCTTTGGAATTCTCTACCCCGTCGGTTTCAAGCAAGCTTTGAAACCTTTTTTGTAGCACCAGGCATTGAGTGTCTGATCTTCCTTTTTTTGGTGTGCTGCTATTTTAATGTTAATTGTATTGATGTTTGTTCTGTTTTTAAAATTGCTAGGTGCTGTGGTTATGGATAAGGTGCCTTATAAATAAATGTATTATTATTATACATATACTGCAGATATTGTATATGTATGTATTGTATATATACACATATATATATATATATATATATATATATATATAAAATAAATAATGGGTAAGGGTGGTATACAAGGATGTATACCCATTGAGGGGAGTAATTAGGGTCATAAGGTCACAATCCCAAAGGGCAAGTGGCTTTATTGCCCTAATTAGCCTCCGAGATGGGTATACGTCCGACTGTTCCACCCTTACCCATTGATTGTTAAATATGATAACATTAGGATGAGTATTGTTTTGGAGATTACATTTGCAATCATGTTATGGCACCTGAAGGTCTCTTACAGCAAGGAGAGAATGGTATGTAATGAGTGCATGTAGGGATCTGGGAGATTTCTGGGTTTGGGGCGGGGGTTGTATCAGTGTCTTTTTTCCCAGATTCTTGTGCAGCTTGTTAATTGGTTTGGCTAGCTTCCTAATGATGTATTAATTGTGTTATTACTGGGGTCCCATAGGGTTTAATGTGGTGCAGCTTTATACTTTTTATTAGTGTAGGTATATACTTTTAATTGCTTGATTAGTGCAGGTATGTAACTTTAATTAGTATAGGTATACAACTGTAATTGCTTAATTAGTGCAGATATATACTTCCAACTGATAGATTAATCACAGGTATTCTTTTCATTGACAGATTAGTCACAGGTATATGGGGAAATAAATGATGGCCTTTTCTATGGGACAACGTTCCCATCCATGTAAAAAATATATATTTATATATATATATATATATATATATATATATATATATATATATATCTATATCTGTGAGGAAAAGCAGTAAAACTGCTGTTGCCTGATTGGCTGAAACCCACCACATAACCATACATTATCACACAATACCTGCACTTCTTTCTGTTTTTCACCCATCCAAAACAATTGTGGCCATTTATAAGACAAATACGGCAATCCACAAGAGGACATGCAGTTGTTCTATGACATACATACATACACCTTGGGTGGTTGAAAGCACTCGACCTGCGGCCTCTGCCCACAGCACTTACGAGACATGTGTATATCAGACCACGACCACATGCCCAGTAGTGGATTATCTGTTACAGATATATATATATATATATATATATATATATATATATGTGTGTGTGTGTATATATATATATATATATATAAATGCTGAGAGAGAGAGAGAAAATAAGTGTTAGGAAAGTAATATGTAAATAAAATGAATGAAATATGAAATGGGTAGGGAAAATGAGCAGACTAGTTGAGCCAAGCGGCCTTTATCTGCCAACAAATTCTATGTTTCTAAGTTTCTATGTGTCTGGTATATGAGGAAATAATACCATAGAGGGACAAACAAGATCATAAAACCAAGAGCCCAAGGGACAGTGGCCCTAATGACCATGTTCACCCCAAGATTTCTCAAGTATGCTGGAGTTTCCTAGCATTTGTTTTATATAAGACTTTGGGATGAGTATTGTACAGTATTTGAAGATAACTTTTGCAGTCATATCCTGGTTTTGTTTTTGAGTGTTTTCCCCTACATTGTTTCTGTAGTGTAGAGGAATTTTTGATGTAATTAATTTTGCCTTCCTGTAAATTAGGTAATCCTACTCTACCATCAGTGCAGACACATCACATGACCATACATTATTCCACAATGACTGCATGCCTACAGCTTTTTAATGCATTCACGCAAATATCAATTTTTGCTAATTTTATAAGTGCAATAAGACACTTTAGGGTGTGTGATCGATGTCTGATATATGCACTTCTCAAGTGGTTAAAGGCACTCAGCTTTACCTCATGCCTCAAAAAGCACCCAAGATGTGCGTATATCAGAGCTTGACCACACATTTTGTTGTGTGTTATCATTTGCATGCATAGATTTATTTACAGTATATATGTATGTATGTATATTACAGATATACAATAAGGATGGGAATTAACGACTTTTGATAAATGGCTTTTTGTTTACTGTTGACATACCCAGAATGATGATAAATCATTGATCTACATGATAGGTGTATCAGCAGCATTTATTATGCTTTAAATTTCAAATGAACACTTAATACTATGTATATGTATATGTTTGTACATATACTAACATGCTAACATACTAAAATGCCAGCAGAATAGGTCTAATGGTCTCTCGAGTCTGCTCAATTTTCAGCACCTGCACTGACGGCCGATTTTGGTGTTTCCCCTCCCCCTTGGGTTATACTGTCCCCAGTTCCAGATGTTCCACCTGCACTGGGCCTGATCAGATTTACCCTCCCTCGTACCTGTCCCATCCCCTCTTAAACATGTCCACAGTCTCCGCCTCTACCAGCTCCCTGGGCAGTGCGTTCCATGGCTCCACCACACTTTCAGTGAAATAACATGAGCAATAGCAATAACACATGACAGAGTGTGCATTCAATGGGAGATATAAGCATGTCTGTGTTGTGTGCTGAATTACAAGACTACAGGCTGAATGCGCCTCAGCACCCACTGGAGGTGTGCCTATATCTCCCAAAGGAATGCAACACCCTGAAGTGTGTTACTGCCCATATAAAGTCATATACAATGCATGCATATACTGTACCTATTACACAGTGCATATACTTTAAGCAAATATGGTAGAGCCACAAGTGAGTTATAAAGTTATACCCCTTCTCAAGGAATTATAAATGGCATACTATCACTCAAGCCATTGTGTGTCCAACTTATATGACGTATTAAAAATTTTAAAGATTTTGAGGTCTTTTATTGGGTTAATAGAAGAGGAGTGTGTGATTGCACTTGTAAAATTGCCTGGTATGAAAAGTTTTGGCTTAGAAGATGCAGCACTGTACATTTGTGAGGCTGCATATGCATGACAAGTGACCTAGTTAGTCCAATCACAGAGCAGTATTTGTGGTCGCCATCTTGACCCATTTTCCTACTATGTGAAACTTACATCTTGAATTCTTCAATTTTTTCATTAATGTCCTCTTTCCCCATTGCTGCCATCCAGTCATCATACAGTTCAGACTGTAGCGCATACTGTGGAATGCTTCTCAGAAAATCCTGCAAATAACAAGAAATTGATGTCAGCACAAAGCGTGCAGATCATGTGACAACAAAGAACTGCAAGCATTCTATCAAACATCACCATATGAATTTTGTTCCCTATCAGAACAAAAAAATCTGTGTGTGTACATGGTTCCTAGTAAAATGCAATTTGTTTAATTTATGCATGTGGAAGTTGGTACTAGTATGATGAAGAATATAGAATATTCTGGCCACAATGAACCCCACCTAGCAACAGTTCCTCAAAACAAACACACTTATTTCTCCATAGGAGATTACAGGGCTACACTGCAAATCATGCATAAGCGTCACTGGCTAAGGTCCATCAGGCTTTTCATTATGCATTTATATGTAAACGTTAGCCAGTTGTGCTCATGCCTTCTGGGGGGTACTTCCAAGAATCATCTATTACTGGCATGGATGCTTAATGCAGTTTTTTTTTTAATGAAATATTACATGGGTGGACATTAACTTGAGAGATTATGGGAGGCTATCTGTAGTGGATTTGAAAACTGAGAAGTCTTTAAAATGATAATAGGTTTCATTGCACAGCAATGTTAGCTTTGATACTGCCACATTAATCAGTGCAACTGTGCAACTATTATGAACTCTGCAGCAACATCAATGATCTCACTGTTGTAATGCAAAGCATACAATACAGATGTCAGTTGATGTGTCTGTATTCCAGCCAACTAGGACTTACTGCATTGTAGGCACAGACATGTGCGTCAGCTGAGAGCACACCGGGCTAGCTTTCATTTCCTCTGTATATGCTGTCAGTGCTAATGCCAGAGGCATGCTTTCTGCCATGTTTGGGTTTCTGCTTTTGCACATAAGTTACTTTCAAGGTGACAGAGCTGATGATTACCTTAAAGACAGCAGCCAGTAGGTGTATGGATTCATTCTCCATGGGAACATTAACTCCACTGTTTAGTGATTGCTTCAACTCTTTGCGGGCCTTCTCATTGGCTGCCCGTCTGAATATTCCTTCAGTGTAGGGACCCTTCAGGGGTAGCATAGTGAGAATATCCTACAGGAATATAAGCATTGCATGCTATAACAATAGCCACAGAATCAACCATCCATATATCTTACTGATTATGCAGCGGTTCATTTTACTTCTCTTTTTACTTTACAATTTATTTACAAGGACAGCCTGAATAAGATGCAACAACTCTTCTTTAGTTGGCGCCTGCTTCTACCTAATTTTACAGCTGGGAAAACTGAACTACAGGGTGTTCTAGTAACCTGCTCCAAGTCACACAGCGAGTTATCAGCTGTGGTGGGATCCTGATCTTAGATCTTCTGGTTCATTGTCCTTTTATCTAATGACTAGACCACACAGTACAAATCTGCATCCTGTTTGCATATTTTAAGTAATTTCCTTGTGAGAACACAGGGTACTGGAACATTTTGTCACTCTAATAGTCAACCTGTAATACTCAATACTCTAGATTGTGTAGGTGTAGGTGTAGGTGTAGGTGATCAGGTTGCACTGGGAGACAAGCAATTTGTTGTTCAGTGTGCCTTCCTGGTTAAACATTTCAATAAATAAAATAAATCATTGATGGGTGCCTGTGATAACTAGATGTAGTACTGGCAAGTGTGTTTTCATGATAAACTATAAAACACAAGTTGTAATGAAGCTAAGCAGCCCACTATAGGTCTCCTAGTGTAAATCTCTGGTAAGCTCTTTGGACTGTAAAAACCATCAGAGGGTGAGCTCTGGGACATGGTGGCTTTAATGACTTCTCACTAGCTAGTGCTACACCCATTATTACATGTGGTATGTACTGTATAGCAAACACTTCAAATAAAAGCAGGCCTGTGTGGGGTACATGGTCTAGCTGTTATCTGTTTGTGTCATCTAGATGAAAACACTACCATCTAGAACCACTAGGTGGCAGCCACTGAGCGAGACATACTATCCCCCCACCTGAGAGAGGAGGGCTGTCCTTGGGCTGCTCAATCCTCCCTCCTCCACCATCCCTCGAGTGACCCATGTCCATTCCCCAACCCAGGTCACCGGCACGGCAGAAGGTGAGGCACTCAGCTCCTCAGCTCTCCATGTTCTGGGACAGTCTACCCATTATGTTCTCTAAAGAATATGCACGTCTCTGTAAAATGATCTTGCTGTACATTAAAAAAAAAAAGTGCTACAAGTGTCAGAAACACCAGGTACTGATGTGTTTATTGTTGTTTTACTTACCAAGATTGGTTTTGGAAGTGCATCATCCTCAAAGATAATTGACAACGGTTGCCCAAATAATGGTTTCAGCTCAGGATCTGACTGGGTGGATGCAGATGTCCTTCTAAGCACTGTGGTCACGGAGGGCCATGATATCACTTTTTTTCTCTTCTTATTACCCTCTGCCAAAAACAGAAAACATGTTTTTTTTCATTTGCATTAATTGAATCCATCTGCAAGCAGATGAGACCTAAGGAACACGAGAAAGTCAAGTGTAACACCATAAGCATGAAAAGTCACCACCCTTCCTGTTTTTTTTGTACTTATGTTGCTGTTGCCTTAACAAAAGCAATAACATAAACTACAGTGTCTGTAAATGCACATGTGGAAAACAATCAAATGCTGTTTTCTTCTGTCCAAATTTCATTATTCCAGCTATTAGTGGCAAAAAAAAATCACAAAATGTTCCTCTATGTTTGACATTTGTTGTTTGAAATTGGTCCTGCGGTGTACTTAAACAGGACACACTATGGTTAGTTCAATGGGTTGGGCCTGTGGTTTCAAAGGGTACAACTAAGACTTTCTGTGCCATTGCAGTAGATCTGTTTGTTTTCAAACTCACCTATCGTATGGCAGGGTTTGTTCACTCTCTCAGCTGATGCAGACAAGTGTTTCTTCTTGGTATCTTCCTGAAAACAAACAACAACAACAAAAATAATGATTATCTGATTTAGAGAGCATCACAGTTTACCACATGTCTGCAAAAACACAGGCTGACTGCTCAGAATGGAATTTGATTATTTTTGATTTGGAATCAGCCAGTGGCAGAGCTGGGGGGGGCTGGGGTGGTAGTCGCCCCTCCTGGCTGCCCCAGTGTGAGTAGTGGTGCCCCCCCACCACCTATTTTCAATGTTTATTGCCCATTGTGGAGCCCATAACTGACTGAATGGCCCCCCCTGGCTCCCAAATGCTCCCAAACCTTGCTCCACCTCTGGAATCAGCCACACGTCTCAGCTAACACTGATTTTTAAGGACATCCCTTTTCTGCCTCAAAAATTTCGTTGGTCACTCCTAAAATTTAACATTTCTGCCATGTAAAATATTACTTTGAAACCAAAAATAGTGTAACACATTCGTGTTTCTGTCTAGTTCTTCTTCACAAAATACTTTCACACTACTGTAAGTCACATATTGTAGCTTCTTCCTAACCTGATGTTACCATTTTGGTAATTTGGCCCTGTTTTTTTAAGCCTTGTGTTTAATTTCTGAAGTAGGAGGTTGAGAGGTATGGCCAGACAGGGAGAACAAATTCAGTGTTCAGCTCTATGCTTTCTCCTTGAGGAAGCAGTAAATGCCAACCTCTGCAAGTATAGCATTTGCTGCCCTTTTGCTCGTCTTATTATACTCTGTCTCGTCACCAGCAAAATAGCTGCAAGTTGCATGCAGTATACTCATTTGCCAATTGACTGAATAGTACCCAATAGTAGCTATACCTATGAAAACTGGGGTGCTTACCTCTAGTGAAGAAGAGTCTATGTAACTGTCCATGTTACTTCCAATTACTATTTTGGGCTGCAAGTACAAAATGGTAAACAAAGGCATTTTAATATGCATCACACAATGTATGTGTCAAATTAATCACAGAAAACAACATTAAAACAGCAAGGCTGTGACAAGAGCATCATTAGAAACTTACAGCATTGCAGCCACTTAAGACCTTCATGAGTGTTTGTGTTGATGGAACTCTGTCAACGTCTTTCTTTTTTGCTTCTTTTATCTGCCTAGACCCAAATTAAATTAAAAAACAGTCATTAAAATATATTTAAATGCCCACATTTTCTGCCATCAAGTGTTTTCTTATCTGACATTATGTTTGCAAAATGAAGATGTTTTCTGGACAGTCACAATAGTTCTACTGTATATGAATAGCCTTTGCTTCATCAACTGGAGTCAACATATTCCAATCCGTACAGCTGAACTGAGACAGCGGATGACCAT
Source organism: Neoceratodus forsteri (assembly GCA_016271365.2). Lineage (NCBI taxonomy): Eukaryota > Metazoa > Chordata > Ceratodontiformes > Ceratodontidae > Neoceratodus > Neoceratodus forsteri. Next base: position 994,680,288 of record CM057450.1, read on the forward strand.
GTTGGTATTTCTAGACTAAACGCCTAAGTCTTCAAAGCTCTCCAGCAATAAGTATTACTTCAGAACGTTTGAGCCACAGACCATACATCACATTTTGTCTACTCTGCTGGTCCTGTGCCACATGGGAAAAGTTCCCCAGTCTCATTTACATTTCATGAGAGTATACTATAAATTATATTTAAAGATACAATATAAAAATATCACTGACAGTGGACTAGCTAACTAGATTGTGACATGGAACTTTAATGTCAGAAGGGACTCTAGATCTATTATTTCTGTGCCCCCCACAATTTTTTTAAGATGGAACCACTAAGTATGCACGGTAAACTTGCACAGATTTTTAGGGATTCCACCCCATGAATGAATGGCATAGATAGATAGATAGATAGATAGATAGATAGATAGATAGATAGATAGAAAGAAAGATAGATAATGGATAGACAACTAGATAGACAGACAGACAGATAAATAAATGGGTTAGTATGAACTTTTTAATATTTTTAAATCTTTGTTATCCAATAGAGGAGTTCTAGATACTTTTCAATTCAGAGTAGGAAAAACATGATTTTAAACAAGGTAAGTTCTCACCTTGTGGTACATGTAGGTACATACTGTTGGTAGGTACCTGTGTGTAGTTTCATGTTTACATAGGTAGGCAGGTAGATGGATAGGTAGGTGGACAGACAATTAAAATAATGACAACAATGTAAACAATACATACATTTCCTTTTCATTATCTTGCCTAATTCAGTCCCTTTTAACGGTAAATTGATCCCATAACTCTGTGTGAGATAGACAGACAGACAAAGAGAGAGTGAGAGTGAGAGAGATAGACAGACAGATGGATAGACAGATGGACAGATAAGGCAGATAGATAGATTAGATAGATAGAGGGATAGATAGATAGATAGAGAGATAGATAGATAGACAGATAGATAGATAGATAGATACGTAGGTCCCATAACAATGCACCTCATGGTACAATATATAATGGTACCCCAAAGAACACTACATAATCTAGCATGATTTCTTTAGCGGACATTATTTTTAAGTGAATATGTATTGTAAATGCTTACCAGTCAAGTCTATTTAGCCAGAGTTCTTTCACTTCAGGTGAACTGTAGGTAAAAAACACATGATGATCTGTTACTAATCCAGTGGAGAAAGAGAGAGACTAAACAGTGCTGCCCCACCACGAGGTCTATATATGCACACTGGGCGTAGGAAGGTGGAAATTCACAGAGTAATGGAGACAGGAAGGAGCATCACGGAGGCTTACAAAAACTCAGACTTCCTCTTTCCTTCTAGGGCTGCTCTATTTTTTTTACTTGTTAGTTGTGATGTGTGGAAAGTGTAACCTTTTTCTTTTATTTGCAGGTACAGGTTGCTGTACGTCACCTGCTGGGCTGTATCACTTTTTTTATGTGAATATTTAATTGCAGGAAGGACTGTCCTGTTTATTGCACTGTGGCCTTATATATAGTAGTGCGCAAGAGCTGAAGTCATCAAGGGCAGCACCTTTACACTGTCAGCACCGCAGAATGGCAGGTTCTAGCTGCAGCAGCTGTTATTCAGTTTCAAATTCAAGTTTTATGTGTGCAATTAAAGAGCAAGTTGCTACTTACTGTATACAAAGCATTTGTTGCGTATGCTTGCTCATACACAATCCTCTATGATATTCCCCAGCTCTCCTGATTCTGCAGGTCAGTTGTTTATGACTTCATAGTGCTTACCATGATAACAGACCATGATGCCACAAACATAGCAAGGGCCAGATATTTACAGCCCTGTATTTATCAAACCACTGGTGCAATTTTCAAAATGACTGCACCGCTTACAGGGAGCTCATGCTGTATTTAACATGGTGGATGAGAACACAGTGCACTATGTCACTCCCATTTATTGAAGGATGGATAGAAAATAGGGATATTCAATCATGCCCCCACCACCATCAGCACCAAGCACAGTAGAGGCTCGCATCACATTTGCTGCAGCACAAACTTTGTGCTGGTCTGGAGGGGCTGCTCTGTTGTACTGTTGGTCAGCTCAGTCAGTTGCAATCCCTGGGTGGCAAGGGTTTAGTGCAATGTGCTCTGCATCCACCATGGAAAGTATCATCAGGCACATTAGGTCCTGTACAGCCCTTTTGAAAATGATCCATGCCATTCAGTGGACGTAGGAAACTTTAAGGACTGCACATGTTTGGCCCTAGACCTTAGACTTGTGGGACCAGATTGCAAAATAACTTCTTTCATTATGTACATTATGAGACATAGCCCTTAGACTCAGCATGGAGTAATAGCTGACAATTTGGAATGTAGTGGAATGCAGAGGAGTAGGGGCTGAGATTTAATCTACGGACTTATGGGTAAAAAGTCAGAGTGCTACCAAGAGAGATGAAGTAATTCTGCTACTTCTGTCAGGATTTGCTTTCTTAGTAACCCAATTATTAACAACCCCCCTCCCCACTTACATTAAGCTAGTGCTCACCTTGATCGTGTTCTAGTATGAAGTCTGGTGCTGTGTAGAGTAACACCTTAAACCTGACTTGAGGGCCTCCTCGATAACAGCAGTAATGACCTTGGAACTGACCATTTCCTGGAGATTAATGGACGGAGCAATAACAGCAGTAATGACCTTGGAACTGACCATTTCCTGGAGATTAATGAACGGAGCAATAACAGCAGTAATGACCTTGGAACTGACCATTTCCTGGAGATTAATGAACGGAGCAATAACAGCAGTAATGACCTTGGAACTGACCATTTCCTGGAGATTAATGGACGGAGGATGGCGGCTTGAGGCACAGCTGAGGGCCACTCACATGAGCCAGTTGTTAATACAAGAAAATGTCAATATTTTCATTTCCCATATTTTCTTTTTTTTGTATTTTGTCACCCCCCTGGGACCGTTGCATACACATACATGCATACATGTGGAGGCATGCATGCACGCCAGGATACAGCGGCCCCTTCCCCCTCACCCCAGACTTATGTCACCGCTCCCTCTCACCTGAGCTCCCACCGGACCACCACCCGGTGGGAGCAGAACTACAGAGGAGCGGGCTGCCACCCTGGGAGGGGAGAGCTGCACAGCAGCTCAATCCTGCTTCAACCCCCCCCAAACTGGCTCCCCAATGACCTGAGGTCATTCCTGAACCCAGCTCACTGGCGTGGTGCGAGGTAAGACATCCAGCGCCTCAGCCCTCAGTGCCACCGGGCCAGCACTTTCAATTTCATTCTTATTAGGGTTGTAACCATTAAGCACACCTCATTTACAGTGGTGACCCAAGAGAGCTTGAACAAATAGTTACCATAAATAATTATACCTAGCAATTAACTCCGGCTCCTTGGTTGGGGTAGGCCCTGGAGGGATTCCCGGACAATAACATTCTCATGTGTGGGTGGGTACATCCATTGAGAGTGGGAGGGAGACCTGTGGCAGGGCCCATTATGGCAGGAGGGGTCTGGGGCATGGTCCAGAAGTGGCAGCCTGGATCGTTGGTGGGATGATGGTGGCAGCCTATCCCTTTCCCTGGATTGAGCGCTGCTGCAGTTTTGGAGCTCCTAAGGTAGTGCAGCCTGAAGAGGAATGAGGAGTTCTGCATGGAGAGTGGCTGTTGGGACCCCAGGCAGGATAGCAGGCCACCTGGGCACTCCGAATGGCACTTCAGCTGGGTTCCTGGGTGAAGGCAATCCTGAACTGGAATCGCTGCATGAGTGAAAAGTGTCTCTGGTCTTTGGGATTACCAGGGATATATGAGACTCCCTGGGATGTTTGGAGCAGGCATGTGACATCAGTAATTGGGTGGCAGGAGGGTTTTGGTGGTACTGTTCATGCTAGAAGTAACACCACCACTGAGTCCAAAGTGCTCCCGTTATAAGGAAACAAACAAGAAATGTGCTGGGGCAGTAGAAATGTCTTGTGCTGTCCTGCTTTATTACATGTGATTAAGTATTTAAGGTGACCAAGGGAAAGATGTTTGAGTAAATGTGCTGAGGTATGGAAAGTGGTAAAGCGTAAGAGTTAAGTAAAGGAACTGCTGCGAAATCTGAAATACAAATCTGGTGCATCCTTTTCAGTCCATGGTAACAGTGCTGCTGCCAGTAAATATAATAATAAGAAAGAATATGCACTTGCAGGAAAACACCACAGGCAGTGATTAAATGCATTCAATGCTGCTTATTCCAGCGGAGGTAGGACAGTGAAAGTAACAGCCTTGGTAAATGTAGCCTTTTTAGCTCAATGGGAATAGCTGCAGGAAAAGAAAGTCAGTCTCTTGGAAAAAGGGATTGCTGCAGATTTACTGTCAGATCCCAGCACTGCTTCTGTGACATGATGGTCTCTCTCGGGCTCTGTGATCCATGGCAGGTCCTCCACCCACATGATAAGAAGTACACATTTTATTCTACTGTTCATGGTTCATATTCCCAAATCGATCATATCCTGCTTAGCCAGGCTACGATGAGTGGGATGTTGGATGGTGGCATTGCTCCCAGGGTTCTGTCTGATCATTCTCTGGTATGGGTGAGGCTTTCCCTGGTCACCAACGTCCAGAGGGATACATCATGGAAACTGAATAACCAGCTTCTTAAATATCAGCACATTGTTACCAAGGTTAGAGAACAAATTGAGACTTTTGTGTCACAAAAAGCTGGTTCCATAGAAAAGAGTGATTTAGAATGGTGTGCCTTTAAGTGCTTCCATAGAGGAGAGTTTATTAGGCTGGCATCTAAAAGGAAACATGTTTGGTTGCAGGAAGCGTCAGCTCTCTTAAAACATATCACTGATTTAGAGCACTCCTTGTCCCCTCAAACTCCAAAGGAATTTCACAGGGAATTGATACTCCTCAGAGATAAATATGCAAACCTCCTGTGGGAAAAGGCTGAGTATACTCACCTTAAAACACAGTCTAAATATATAGATCAGAGGGAAAAGGCCAGCCGCTTGCTAGCTTTGTGCCTTCAAAAACAAGAGGCATCCTGGCTGGTTTCACCCATGAAATCAGCAGATGGCACTGTTAAAACCTTACCTAGGGATAATGGGCTTTATGCACTATGCCAGTGCACCGCATAAACCAGGCACATTGACATAGTTAAGTCAGAATGCCATGGAGCAGTGGTCACGCGGCATTCATGACTGGGGCATGCAACTGGCACACATCTGAGCCCCTGACCACACAGACAGCAATGTGCCGGGGTGGGATGTGTGTGCCTGTGGTGTTCCAGCAGTACGTGCCATGCACCATGGTGAGTACTGCTGCACACCAGGGTGCATAGGGGACCAGCTGGTATGCCAGGGAAAGCCCTGTCATAAGTGCCACTTTGTGCCCAGCCCCCATGCACACCAAACAGCAGAAGGAGCCCACAAGCAGTGGGCAGCACCCCTCCCACACACAGCTTAGGCCAGTCCCGACCCCATACCCCCTGGCATACACCCCCATACACACAACAGAGCTCCCCCCCACCTCCCCAATGATAAACCCTCCCACACCACAGCTGCGCTGCCATGCCAAGTGGCCCATCACCCAACACTGCCAGTTAAGGTACCACGAGCCAGATGGCCAGTGGCACAGCCTTCTGCACATCTCCATGGCTGACGGATGTCTGACCTACACTGGGGCACACAGCCGATGTGTGCCCGCATATGGCAAATGGCCGGCATCTGTAGAGGTGTACATAGGGCTGTGCCACTGGCCATCGGTTCATGGTACCTTAAGCATAGGTACGGGTCGGGGTTTGTCAGGGGGCGCCAAGAAACATCCCTGTAGGGTCAGGGGATGGGGTTCAGGGGTTGCCTGCATGGGACAGGATGTGCACCTGTGTGTGGCGTATGCCTGGGGGGACACCTTGCTGCATGGGCACTGGGATTGCCTTGGGCTGGGGAGTATGGTGGGGAGTGGCCCCTGTGGTCCAGAGGTGGCTTTGCCTGGGTTCCAGAGAATGATAGGGCATTGCTGCATGGGTCTGGGTTTCCGCAAGTGCAATTCACCCACCCAGACCCATGCCCAGCTGGGCAAGTGAACCAATGGGGACCCAGGGTGGGCATCCAATTGGATGTCTGGCTGAGTCCGCTACACCTTCCCCAGCCACCCTATGCGCCGGGGGGGGGCAGGGCCGCAGACAGGTAGTGGCCGATAGTAAATACTGGCCGGTGCACACCTGTCCACAGGTGCGGAGCTATGCAGGTGGGTTATGCGCCTCTGGCACATATTACCCACCCATTAGTGCCTAGGGCCCAATGTAAGGGAATTTGAATCTTACTATAAAGATGTATATGGGCCTATGGCTAACCCGCTGTCTGAGTCACAGGTTAGGAATTACCTCATTAATATTTTCTTGCCCCAGTTAACTGCCATCCAACAAGCTCTTTTGGTTCAACCCTTGTCAACATCTGAAATCATGTCAGTGATTAACAGTCTCTCCCTTGATAATGCCCCTGGACCTGATGGGTTCATGGATAATTTTAATAAGTTGTTTGTGAAGGAATCAGTACCTTTGTTATATTGATTTTTTTCTTTATTTGTATGAGTCCAGGACCTCATCCCACTATACTTGAAGCTCTGATCATTCTTTTGCTCAAACCTGGCAAGGCACCAGCCACCATCTCTAGCTATTGGCCTCTTTGTTAAATTATGATGTCAAAATTCTTACGAAGATCTTGGCCTCACATATCAGTGTTGTCTGGGCTGGACTCATTAGCCAGGAACAAGTGGGTTTTATGGCCACTCACTCCTCAGAGGATCACTTATGCAAACTTGACCACATTTTTCTCCACATCCAGGGATTCTGTCACTCCCATGGCATTGGTCTCCCTGGACATGGAGAAAGCCTTCAACAGAGTTGATTGGAATTTTATGTTTCTTACACTGGATAAATTCGGTTTTCCTTATGCTTTTCTTCACTAGATTAAGTTTATATATTCTTGTCCGAGTGCCAGAATTTATTGCAATAGGGTATTTTACTCTAATTTTGCCTTATCTTCTGGCACTCACCAAGGATGGCCCTTCTCCTCTTTGTTATTTAATTTATATTTGGAACCCCTGATCTGGAAATGTAAGGCTAACCCAGGACTGACTGGAGTTGAGGTGGGTTCCAAGAATCTCCAAATGTCAGTGTATGCAGGTGACATCTTGATGCATATTACCTATCCCCAGTCTGCAATCCCTGTGGTACCACATGTCATTGAGAAATTCAGCTGCTTTTCTAACTACAAGCTTAACGTAGATAAATCTGAAGTTATGCTCCTTACCTCATCTATTAATAAATTAGACATCATTTGTCTCAGAATGAGCTGGACTCCTCGCCACATTGAATATTTAGGCCACTATCTTTTGAGGAGTGTTTCCCTCATGCAGGAATTTAACTTAGATGATCTAGTAGCCTCTCTATGCCAGGATTTAAAGAGATGGCGAGCTCTTCCCCTATCTTTATGGGGGAGGATTAGTATTTTACAATGAATGTTCTTCCCAGATTGTTTTACCCTAATAACATGCTTAACCTCTCACCCCCTTTCTTGGTTTTGACATATTCATGGTTTAATTTCTGATTTCATCTGGTTCAATAAAGCACCAAGGGGATCATATAAAAAGTTGGCCCTCTCTAAACAACATGAGGGCCTTCATCTTCCACATTTTACGGTCTATTATTTTGCCAGTCATATTAGCAAATTATTTAAACGGTTCTCCCCATCTCCCACAGGATCAAGTTAAGCCTTATGTCCCTATTTGGTTAGAATTGGAGTTGGAGTTTCTTGACCACTCCAGTTTATCGGTATCATCCATGCCTTTTATTCCTCTAAAGGCACTCTGAGGGTTTGAGAGGCTCTGTTATAGGTACTTCCCTTCGTGTTTACTCAGTTTTGTTCTTTATTGAAATGCCCATTCACTAAAGATATCCTGCAACCTCTCCTCCATAATCCCAATCTTAAAATTATTGGTCAGGTTAACTGAGGCTTGATTACGCCAACTAGCTGCTGTAAGGGTTTGTGACTTGCTTCATCAAGTGGTTTTAAGTTCATCTAAGGACATTTTTGATCACTTTCATTTGGGCAATGCAGCAATTTTCAAAATATGTCAGCTATGTCATGCCTTGCTTCACTGGTTTGGGCCTGGTACCTGGGAGATTGATCAGTCTGAGCTCCTGCATTTCATCCAGAATTTGGTTTTGAAACCACATGAGGTTGCCAATTTGTACTCCCTTCTTTTTTCCCAACTATTCCTGGAGCTTGATGGGGCTTCTCCCCATTGGGACACATACTTTCCACTTAACCCCCCTCAGTGGCAAAAGATTTGGAGGGACCTACTGTATATACATATGTTTCCCAGGACAGACTGTGGCTCACCCAGTTCAACATTTTAAACAACTTATATTTTACACCTAAGAAACTTGTGAAAATGGGTCAGTTACCATCACCTCGCTGCACTAAATGTCAACAGGATGAAAGTTCCCTCCTAGATATTTTTTGGATTTGCCCTAAAGTGGCCCATTATGGGGCTTAATTGAGGCTAAAGTGGATACCCTGTTTGGGATTAAATGGTCTTTTTACATCAGAGATGTGTATATTAGGGGAATGCAGTGTGGTAACGGTGAAGGAAAGAAAGCGTTATATGGCTTTAATTTCCCTCTCTGTGAAGAAAATAGTCCTAAGGCACTAGCTTGATCAGGTTTCTCTTTCTTATTGGGAATGGTTGCAGGAGCTCCTGTTCAACTTCCGTGTGGGACACATGATTGTGAGTCTTCATCACAAACCCACTTTATTTGACAAGAAATGGGATAAGTTACACACCTTGTACACAATCGAGGCTTTCCGGTATCACCTCAGTAGTGTTCTGACCTGGGCTCTGTAGGGTTTTCAATTTGTTCATACATTCATTTGATATTGTATTTTAGTGCCTTCTATTTTCCTTTATACTGTATGTGTCTTTTATGGTAAATTTATGGTCACTCCACCAGGGTGGGATGAGGGCGGGGGGAGGGAGTGAGGGGTTTATTACTTGATGTTTTTCTGTTTGTTGCCTCTTTTCATGTTGTTATGGTTTTAATATACTATCAATAAAGTTTATTAAATTAAAAAAATAAAGATTTACTGTCAGGTTCTGTGCCTGTGAAGTTGCCCCCACCATTGTTATGTACCCTATGCTCCATGGAGTGGATTATTAATTTAATTAGTTGCATTAAATCAGTCCTTTGCAGTTTGATTCTGGTGTGGACATTAGGCTTAATTGAAAATGACTGTTTCATGGTTGTTGTCTGTAACAAACATTGACCCCCTGCAGCTGTCCCTATCGAAGTGAAGTGAAGTGCCTGCTCACCTTGCATGCGAAGCCATCTCGCAACATCTGATGAACCAGGTAATGAGCATATTTATTTTCTGGACTGTGATTTTTGTTGTACAGCCTCCCCCTCCCAACCTTTTCCATCTGGCATACCCCTAGACACCGGGATTGAGGGGTTTACATATACCCTAGTGGTGAGCAACCCAAAAAAAAAGCCAGGGAAAAGCAGAAGCCAATGAGCATGGGGTATTAGTTACTCATACACAACTGCATGTAGGCAATAAGACATGACAGTTTTTTTTTGTGCTGATGCAACCACAGGCCCAAGGGTGTAGTAAAGCACAAGGTCACATTAGGGTGATGTAAAGTGTACTGATGGCCTTGACTGTTAAAATGTGCCCAGAATGTCATGCAGACAGTAGGCACCAGGTGCACTGCATCTTGTTAACCTCAGCAAAATTCCATGGTCAGTACACTGGAAAGCCATCTTCGCCCAGGGAGCCATGTAGGCTTGCCAAGACTATCCCGGTTGATAGGCCATACACCCAGTCTAACACTGCATAGAAGTATAAACAGACTGTAGATTTCTGAATATATACCTTACTGTGTCTGTCATTATTTATGTGTGCAGGACCAGGTTACAGCAGGGATGGGGGAGGTGGTGGCTTCATCCATGCCATCACGGAACTGTGTTTTTACTTGCCGTTTACTCTATGTGCTTTTGACAGTTTGTATGGGTACTGCACTTTTAGTAAAGGGATGAACCATTACTACTGCAGCCCCCAGTGTGCCATAGTTTTGGGGCCTGTGATCCACACATGTGCAATTGTCTAGTGCTTTGGGTTGGCATGTACATACATGAATTATGCATACAGTATAACCACCAAGAACACTCCTGAATCACACTACACACCCATGCTTTCTGGATATGTGAGCAGAGCATATCATAGAAACATAGAATTTGATGGCATATAAGGACCACTTGGCTCATCTAGTCTGCCCATTTCTCCCTACCTGTAGTATTACTGCAGACTGTGACCAATGTACAGATCTTTCTGCCTCCTACCCTTCCTTTCCACTATGATTCCTTTGTAAAAGGTGACTCTCTGAGTTCTGGGAAAAGGGAGGAGTACTGGCAGAATGAGCTTCTGTACCATAGTGGGTTCCTAAGAAGGATCAGATGAAGGGGGCTCCAGCATGTAGTGGTTCCTAGGGAGTATAGGAAGCAGCTTCTGGTCTTAGCCCATGACATACCCTTTTCTGGACACCTAGCGATCGGCTATACAAAAAGGAGTTTGACTAACAATTGTTACTGGCCCAGTATTTTTAAACACATGGCAAACTACTGCTAGACATGTCTGCAGTGCCAGAGGGTGAGAAAGGTTGGGGCAGAGCTAAGGCAGCTTTGACTCCCCTACATGTTATTGAACAGCCATTTTGGTGAGTTGCTCTGGACATTATGAGGCCACTTAGCACCCAAGTCACACCAGCAAGTGATACATCTTGGTGGTTATAGATTATGCCACAGGATACCCAGAGGCAGTGCCTTTGTCCACCATTGAAGTTGAAAAGGTGGCCAACAAACTGCTGATGATATTTAGCTGGGTGGGTTTTCCCTAGGAGATTCTGTTGGACCAGGGCACCAACTTCATATCTAATCTGATGGTTTATCTTTGAAAGAAGTGTGGGTTAAGGCAGCTCAGGGCTTTGCCATACCACCCCCAGACTAATGGTTTGGGTGAGCAATTCAATGGGTCTGTTAAGATCATGTTACGGGCACTCACCAACCAACATGCAAGACAGTGAAACAAGTACCTACCCCATCTCTTATTCACATATAGGGAAGTCGCCCAGGAGTCCACAGAGTACTCACACTTTGAGTTCCTATTTGGCTATAGGATAAGGGGTCCCCTTGATTTTGTAAGGGATGAATGGGAGAGTGAACTTCCTCCCCAAGGAGAATCCATTGTGTTGTATGTCTTGAATTTCAGGTCACAGCTGAAGGAGCTCATGGGGTTTTCTCAGGAGTACTTAACTACTGCACAACAGAAACAGAAGACACGGCATGACCGTAGGGCCAAAGCTTGGGAGTATGAAGTCAGGCAACAGATGATAGTACTCATCCTCATCCAACAGAACAAATTACTTGCAGTTTGGAAGGGGCCTTACTCAGTGGTTAGGAGGGGAAATGATGTCAGTTACATTGTGGCAGTACAAAACAGGAAGTGCAAACATCCAGTCTACCGCGTAAACATGATGAAGTACTACCATGACTGGGATGAGATGGTCCTGGCTATGTACAGCTATCTGGAAGAGGAGACAGAAGCAGTCCCACTGCTGGATCTCCTGGAAGAGGTTAAGGGAGAATCCTCAGTGGATGCTGTCACCCTCTCAGAATGGCTGACACCAGCCCAAGCTGCCAAAATTCATGAGGTGCTGTGTACATTTGGTGAAATGTTTATGGGGAAGCCAGTGTATACCATGCTGGCAGAGCACTATGTGTATACAGGATCCCAAGCACTGCTGAGATAGTCATCCTAAAGTCCCAGATGGAGTAAGACATGCCATGGGTGGGGGGGGGGATCAAGGAGATGCTGGCTGTCTAGGTGATCAAGGAGTCCAGTGGTTCCTTAGCCTTCCCATTGGTATTGTTCTTAAAAAAGGATGGGACCATGAGATTCCTCATCAGCTACTGCAAGCTCAACAGCTGCACAGAGTTTGACTCATACCCCATACCAAGGACGGATGTGGTCCTAGAGAGGTTAGGGGGAGCCCTTCACCTGTTCACAGTAGACCTGACAAAGAGCTGTTGGCAGGTACTCCTGACCCCTGAAGCCAGAAAGGTCAGCTTTCATAACCCTGTTTAGATTACTGAAGTTCAGGATAATGCCATTCGGGATGAAGAATGCTCCAGCCAGCTTTTAATGGCTTGTGGACTGCATCCTGAATGGGGCAGGAGACTTCACTCTGGCATACATAGATGACATCGCCATCTATAGTCAGACTTGGGAGAATCATATCAGGCTTGTGACCAAGGTGTTCTGTTGCCTGCAGACCTCTGGACTGAAAGTCATGGTGTAGCAGGAATGTCAGAAGTGTCAAACGTTGGGCACTGGGTGGGGAGTGGGTACATTTGACCTGAGCCACTGAAAATTGAGGCCACACAGGGATGGGCCATACCCATGACCAAGGGAAAAGTATGGGCCTTCCAAAGAAAGGCAGGCTACTGTACTACTATAAATTTGTGCTGAATTACAACAGCATGGCCAAACCCCTGTCTGATCTTACCAGTAAGAAAATGCCTGAAAAGGTTCTGTGGATGGAAACCTGCGATACCACATTCCATGAGCAGAAGGAGGCATTATGTGAGGCACCTGTTTTCACTGGCCCAAAATATTTTCTTAGGTTTATTGTGTACATAGATGCATCTGAACATGGGATAGGTTCATTTCTGTGTCAGGTTATGCACTCAAGAGAGGAACAACCAGTTTTGTTCCTGAGTAGGAAGCTGCTGCCTAGAGAGGAGGCCTATGCCACAACAGAAAAGGAGTGTTGAGGTATTGTCTGGGTTTTACAAAAGATGCAACCTTATTTGTATGGGAGAGAGAGTTCACCCTAGTTAATGACCACAACCCTCTTACGTAGCTGCATAGGATCAGTGGACAGAACTCAAAATTGCTAAAGTGGAGCCTGGCGCTACAGTCCTATAATGTGGACATTAGGTACCACAGTGGGCTGCAACATTGCAACATGAACGGGCTGTCCAGACAATAGCTAGTACCTTTTTTCTTTAAGTTGGAAAGGTGCTGTGAGAACTAATGTGGGATTTACACAAAGAGTGAACTGCAGGCATAGCAATGGGAGTCAGCTGGATCGCATGAAAAAAACAATGCAATTTAGGGGTGATAAAAGATTGTTTTGTTATTTCCTGGGGGGTAGAAAGATGTAACAGTTTGCCATATAAATTTTAACTATAGTTTTTTTTTTTATAATTTCCTTCTAGCTGTATTGATAGTTTGAATGGCTTGGTGGTGGGAAATGAGACAAAGTGAGGTGCCAGAGGCATGCCAGATGACTTTGGAGAGTGATTACAATCTCTTTGTCCTGTACTACAGGACTCCTTGGCCAGTTAATGTTAGAGTTGAAAGCCAAAACAGACCCTTACTGGTTCAAAGCCAAAAAAGCTCTTTTATGTTATGTAAAGGGCCTTAGCTAATGACTGATGTAGTCACTCCTGCTGGGGCATACAGGGCTCTGAACAATGAAAAGGTTTCTGAATCCACAAAAATCTAAGAGTTGAGTTTGAACCAGTTTTTTCAGATGGGAGGTTTTCCTTGACACAAAGGAAGTGTCAAATCTATGATGTCAGAGTGTCATTCTGAATGATGTGTCACAGGGGACTGGTAGCTGAAGGGTTTTGAGGACTTGCCAAACCCTAAAAAGGTTAGTCATGATTTGGGCCCTCAAGTGGCAAATATCTAAGGTTTATGTTTGCCCTGATTCGCCTGTGTCCTGAGTTGTCAGTTTTCTCTGCTTTAGACAGGTTAGGAAGTGTAGTAAGATTTTTCTGTGTAGTTTCTCTAGTGTTCAAATAATTTTCCTTTTATACCTATAGAAATACTGTTTCCCATAGTCTTTGTGTAGAATCCTATATTATATGTGTAAATATCTTGAAGTATTTCAGTATTCTTGTATATGCTTCATGCATCTGGGACTGAATCCTCTGAAGTACAGATGACTGGGTTATAACTGACAAAAATGTGTTTCTGTCTCTGAAGAGAAGGCTACAGTTACTATATTTTGCTTCTAAAGAGAGATGTTCTCAGCTGTGACAGAGAGGGGCATGTTGTTTGCCCTTTGCAAGGAGCACTGTACTGTCTGAGCAGTGGCTGTGGTGGGATTTAGACCTAGAGGTGCCCTGAGGGAGTGCTTGTGCTGAGTGGTGGCAGCTATTGAAATACCCTTGTAGGCTTCTGAGGGGTTTGAGAAAGCTGGCAACAGTGTACAGGCTGAGTCTGGGAGAGACCAGTCTGCCACAACCACAAATCTCTGCTTCTAGCCCAACCCAGTTAGCAATCCACAATGTATATGGCTGGCATATTGTATATCATGCTAGCATACATTGCCCAGACGTTTGTCATGTGCCACAGAGTCAAAGACCTTACTTAAATCCTATGACTCTGCCCCGTTTGCCTCCCTGGTCATACCTTGAAGAAGGGCATTAGGTTGGTTTGGTGTGATCTGCCCCACATAAAACCATGCCAAGAGAAATACCTCCTTGGCCTCAGCCATGTGTTCCATTATTCTGTCATTAATAATGGCTTCCTGGACCTTGCGCAGTAGCGGTGTCAGTCTGACTGGGCCTGTAGGTATGTGGGTCTAACCTTGGTCCTTCTTGAAGATGAGAACTACACTAATTGTTCATTTAGCTCCACTGTGATCTTTGTGTATCCCATTTGCCCCATGGGATTTACCTGGTTTGATCTTCAGATCTTCACCAGGTAGCTTGCTGCGAAACTGGGTATGATGTTTGCTGGCTACATTATAGCTACTCCTGATGCTACAGTCCCTCCCTATGAATGCTCTCTCCTGGGGGCCCTTTGGTGAATACTGAAGCAAAGTATTCCTTCAGCCTCTCAGCCATCGGCCCTGGTTCTCTCACAGGCCCTCTATATTCCCTTGCCCAATCCCCTCCTTCACTTTCCTTTTCCATTTATATGTAAAGAAAGCCTTATGTTGGTCTTCAGCTCTTACTACTGTCCTGGCTGCCAAATTGGTTCTCTTAATTTATGTCTTGAAATCCTTCAGTGGTGCTCCATACTGATTTTTGGCTTAGAGGCAAACCATTTCACTCTCAACAGATCTCTGGAATCCCTTTTCAACTCCTATTTGGCAATAATTTATATTCCCAGCACCCAGTTCAACACAAACGGGTTACTGTTATTAAAAAATATGTCCCTCCCTTAAGTCCTCTCTCTCCTTTCCTTCCCCCTACTCTGACCATCCAGCTTGCATAATCTTTTCCACTGGATATCAAAAATAAGGTAGTTTCCATCCCACCTATTCATTCAGCTACCCCCAGCCAATAAGGATGCCACTGTGTGTTATGTTTAGTTAAAACTACCACCTACCCTGACCACCCAGCATACACCAATTCTTACCCTAACCCCCACCACAAGAGTTCACCTAAATTTCTACAGTATTAATTTCTTTCTTATCCATGTTTCAACTGCTAGTCCGCCATTCAGTGAGGCCAACATGATGTGTACCAGCATCACTATAGAACCGATCATTCACATCGACCTGACCTGCTGTTTCAATCACTTATAATGTAACATGACCATACAAGAATTTCAGACAGCCACACAGCAGAGGGCGGTGGTTAATGGCCCTCACTCTAATGATGGCATAGTGAACAGCAGGATACCACAGGGCTTGGTACTGGGATCAGGCCTCTTCATTGTTTTCTTAGGGAACATTGCAGAAGAATTGGAAGGGAAGTTATGCCTTTTTGCAAATTATACCAAAATCTGCAATAGGGTTGACACTCAGGAAGGATGGAGAGAATATGCAGGGATCTTGGGAAACTAGAGAAGTTGTTGAAGCATGGCAGTTGAGGTTCAATGCCAAAAAGTGCAAAATCAAATACCTAGGGCATAGAAACCCAGGAACTGTGTATAGGATGGCAGGGAGGTACCAACAGTCACTAGACAGAAGAGGAACCATGGGATTATCATACCTGAGGACCTCAGTATGGTAGAGCACTGTGACAAGGCAGTGGGTAGGGCTAGTGGGATAGGGGTGCATAGGGAGCGGTATCTCCAGTGGGAAGAAGGAGATGGTATTCCCACTGTATCACTCACTGGTGAGGCTCTATCAAGAGTACTGCATCCAGTTTTGGAGTCCACACTTCAGGAAGGACATAGACAGAGTGGAGGTCATCCAGAGGAGGGCAAATAAAATGGTGCAGGGTTTGCACGAGAAATCCTATGAGGAGAGACTGCAAGACTCGAGGTGTACACCCTGGAATAGAGGAGAGAGAAATGTGAAACGATAGAGACATACAAATACCTCATAGGGGTGAACAGGGTGCAGAGGGGTTTCTTTCAAATGTAAAAGAGAACCAAGATGGGGGGCACGTGATGAAGGGAAGGAATTGCAAGAGAGATGTGAGGAAATGTTTGTTCATGGAAAGGGTGGTAGATGCCTGAAACAGACTGCCAGTGGAAGTGGTGGGGCTTAAACAGTGGGGAGCTTCAAGTATGTGTGGGATAGACATAGGGTATATTAGAAAAGAGGCAGGGAGGTGGGAGGGTTGCTGGAGGGTCTGTAGAGGCAGACTAGGCAGGGAACATTTGGGCAGACTGGGTGGGCCAAGCGGTCCTTTCTGTCACCAAATTATATGTTTCTGTGTCTCACTGCTGATCTTTTTGGGTGCTGGGTTATCATTTAGGTAGCCAGGTGCTTGGGGTGTGAGGTAATTGTCAGTGCAAATAGCTCATTGTAGTGCCTCGTCCAGGTTGAAGGGGCAGAGAATTGGTGATGAATGGAGTAGAAAAGGGTGCCACCGTGTGTGACGCTTTGTTATAAATGGAGAAAACTTATTAAAATGGGGCATACGCAAGTCAGCACAGTACAAAATTGTATCTGTATCCAACCTTGTGAAAATCTGTCCCTTAACGGACAAATAAACAACCTTTTTCTGCCACAGACAAAACAAAAGGTTTCAGAGAGAGGTAAAGGGAGGGCTGTTGTTCACATTGATGCTGAAACTGCATTTATAATGTTAACATAAATGCAGTTTCATAGCATTTAAAATGATGTAAACTACAGCCTTACCGTTTATAAAACCTGCTTATTTGGCTCTAGAAAATGGCCATCAGATGTCAGATGTAATGATGTCATAGGCTCAAGAGGCCCAGAGCTATGTAGCACTCTACAGTGCTAACTTGTTCCCTGCATTTTAAGTTTGTACACTTGTTTTGCTAAAATTATCAAAACCACGACTTAATATGTATATTATTTTTAGCAATACACATGTGGGACCATGATTTTGTTAATTTTTTGTTTAGATAACCTGTGGAAAGTCTGGCATCGAACTGCACAACAATATTAAGCAAAAACCTGGTAGTCTAGTGGTTAAGCCCTCCTGCAGTGTAGTGCCGGTTCAATCCTAATTTTCTCTCCCTGGTTCATTAGGTTGGGTCAAAAAAGGCCATGTTGAAAATTTGGGGTAAAAATATTAAAAAAACAATGAAGTTTTGAGTAAAGTTCAACATGCATTAAAAGCCATTGACCAGCCTCAACATCTTTTCAGTTAGTTCCCAGTTGTACTCGGGTAGCAGGACATTCGAGAGAGGCAGCTGGACAGAATAGGTAAGTAAGGTTTTTGGGGTGGGGGATGTGAGGTGATGGTTGCTGAGAGAAGGGGTTGGGGTGGGGTGAGGGACTGCAAAGACCTCAATGCACTGTTTTCTTTACAGGGATTTAAAAAATGTCTACGTGGGACTGTTTTCTTTATTTCAGGAGTGGCATTTGATAGCACCGGGGGGGAGCACTGGAGTGTTGCACACAAATGGGGGTCCCAAGGAGAGAAATAATGGCAGCACTGGGGGAAGGCACCCCAGTTTCATAAAGTATCACGTTAGGGGGGTGTTAGTCGGGAAGCAGGCAGGTGGGTTGTTCAGCAGCAGCAGTGGGTGGATTTTTGTTTGCTGGCCGGGAGAACTATGGAGGTGAGTGGGTTGTTTGGCTACAGCGGGCGCATTTGTGTGTGCCTGGGGTAGCTCTTAGGAGTCAGAGGGGTTGTTTGGCTCCAGTAGATGGGTTTGTTTGTGTGTTGCCAGAGGAAAGCACTTGGGAGATGGGTGCGGTTGTTCAGCAGCAGTGGTGAATTTGTGTGTGTTGCCAGTCAGCAACTGACAGTGAGGTTTCTGAACCTGGCTGACATGAAGGGATGCAACCATACTGTGATATGTGCTGCTTCATCCTTTCAAATATACAAAGTTTTCACTTATCAACCAGGCTTAGAAGCAGCAGCAGCAGCCGCCTGCTCCCCATTGGTCTGTGACTCGCATGTCTTTTGCAGGTTCAGCTGCATTGGCTGGTACAGCTCTACACCTTCTGGGCCCCTCCACTGTGCAACAGCACCAGCATGTTTGCTTTGTGCATGTGTCCAAGCAAACATAAAAAAGATCAGTGTAATTCACTAACTATGAATTGTTTACTGTAACTTGCCAAGAGATTCAGGAACCCAAAGGCTTGTATCTAGGACAAAAAGTTTACAGTATCTTAAATGGCCTGCCTTTCATAACTCAGTTCTATCTACTACATGTATCTGTTGTACTTATTTGCCTTCTGTGTTTATGATTATGCTCCATTGATATACTGTATTGCTCTGTATGACTTCTATTTTTGTAGTGTACTTCTTTTTACTGTTTAGTTTTTTCCACCTTGAGCTAGCTCCACTTCCCCTCACTCCAGGACACATCTGGAAATGAGCAGTTAGCAGCTCAGTTTGTCTTTCCTGGTGAAACTTTTGAAATAAATAAATAAATGCAAGTTTGAATACTAAAAAATACATTTAGGATCAAATGTTTGATCATTAGGTCTTCTAAGACATGACGTAGAAAGAAAAAAGTAAGTACAGTTTTTTAGTAGGTATGCATAGTTTTCTCTGTATAAATTAATATTGAAGATAAGAACTTTATGGGGAAAATGTTCATTCTAACTGTTTTCTTCAATAAGAGTACATAAGATATGTCTACATGCTAACCCAGTACTGCTCATTTTTTTGTTCCTTTTTTCGTGTGCCTGTGACTCTGTGACCATTCTCCTATAAAATAACCTGGGATATACAGTACGTGTGCCATGGTGGATGGGCCCCATTTCCTTTGTTCCATGGGATCCTCTATAATTGCAAACATTAATTTTTGTTAAAAGGTCTCTATGATATGCTTATCACATGGCTGTGCTGCAGCAGCAGAATTTGAAGATAAAAAAATGTTAACTTGAAACCCATAGACACGAACTCCACTGTATCACTGAATATAATCTACTGTGGCAAGGCACAAGACAGATGCTTCTGATTGCAAAGTAGAAGCTTTCTGGCTGCCCTCAAACAGCATCCAGCCATCGAGTGAAGTGTTTTCTTTGCAATTTCTATCAGCCATAGCTATAAATGCATTATTGCAATTCATATCTGTCCAAAACCATAGTTCTGGATTCCTGAAAGTTTTCATCTGTTATGAAGATGACAAACTTCTTTTCCTAGACAGAAGCAATGCACAAGCTCTGTGCTAAAAAGGGTCCTCCAAGCAAAGTGGCTCAGTTCTGCTGAGCATAGAAGCAGCAGCAGCTTATTAAGTAACAGCAACTGGATAACGTTCAAGTGACATTGCACATTATGCTCTGTGTGTGTGTGTGTGTGTGTGTGTGTGTGTGTGTGCGTGTGTGTGTATGTGTGTGTGTGTGTGTGTGAAAATGAACATGACACCTGTATGACAATATCATCAAATTTAATTCCCTGTACAGTCTCCTTTTGTTTGAAATGTGATGCAGCCCTACAGTAAGTGAACGACTAACAAAGTGATTTTGTCAGAAAAAAGCTATCTTTTCTTTTTGAAACATAGAAACATAGAAGTTGACGGTAGATAAGGACTGCAAGGCCCATCCAGCCTGTCCATTTTTTCTACCTTATGAATGTGCCGTAGGCCTTTACTCTGTCAATGGCCTATCTATTCATAATCGTCTGTATTGCTCCCTTATGCCTATTCCATGCCTGTTTGAAGCCCTGCACTGTACTCGTATCCATCACTTCCTGAGGTAGGCCATTCCATGCGTCCACCACCCTTTATGTGGAAAAGAACTTTCTCACATTACCCCTTAATTGGCCTCCCTCTAATCTCATGCTGTGTCCTCTTGTCCAGCTATTTTTCTTATATTGAAACATGTTAGATTCTTTCACCTTGTTAATGCCCTTAAGATGTTTGAATGTTTCGATCATATCACTTCTCTCCTTTCTTTGCTCTAGGGTACACATACTGAGCTCCATTAATCTGTCCTCATATGTTTTCTGATGCAGTCCCTGCACCATTTTGGTTGCCCTTCTCTGGACTGCCTCCATTTTATTAATGTCCTTGTGCAGGTGTGGCTTCCTGTACTGCATGAAATACTCCAGATGGGGCCTAACCAGTGTCTTGTAAAGAGGGATTATTTCTTCCCTCTTATGACTTGTTATACCCCTACTAATACACCCCAATATCTCCCTAGCCTTACCTTCTGCTTTCGTGGTCTGCTTGGATGATTTCAGGCCATCTGTGATGATGATGCCCAAGTCTCTTTCTTCCCTTGTGATTGCTAGCAACTCCCCTCCCGACCTATAGGCGACTTCAGGGTTTCTCTTCCCTATGTGCATGATCTTGCACTTCTTTGCGTTAAACCCCAGTTGCCACTCTTCTGATCATTTTGCCAGTTAATCCAGATCTCTTCTTATTCTGCCCACCCCATCTGGATCATCTACTCTGTTGCAGGTCTTGGTGTCATCTACAAACAGATAAACCTTACCCTCCAGTCCATCTGCAATGTCACTGATGAAGATATTGAAGAGGACTGGCCCCAGGACTGATCCCTGAGGTACTCCACTTATGACTTGCATCTGTTCTGACTGTATACTGTTTACCACCACTCTCTGTATTCTGCCCACCAACCAGTTTGCCACCCAGTTGACCAACTTCTGACCCACCCCAAGCCTACCCAGGTTATTAATCAATCTTCTATGTGGAACAGTATCGAAAGCTTGGCTGAAGCCAAGGTAGGTGACATCAACTGCACCCCCTTGGTCCACCACTCTGGTTACCCAGTCAAAGAAATCTATGAGATTAGTTTGACAGGACCTTCCTGTTGTAAACACATGCTGTCTTGGATCCTGTGCTCTGATGGATTCCAGGTGTTGCACTATCCTTTCCTTAAGGAGTGCCCCATAATCTTGCCCACTACTGAGGTAAGACTGACTGGTCTATAGTTCTCTGCCTCCTCCCTGCTACCACTCTTGTGGAGCGGAATCACATGAGCCCTCCTCCAGTCTTCTGGGACCTCTCCTGTGCTCAGAGACTCACTAAACAGTTCTGATAATAGCTCTGCTAGTTCCACCCTTAGCTCCTTTAGTACCCTGGGATGTATGCCATCTGGTCCCATTGTCTTGTCCACCCTGAGCTTAGTGAGCTCTTGTAAGACCCTTTTCTTTGTGAAGGGACTGTGCACACCTCCCTCCCTCTATGTCCATGGTGCTGAGCTGTGGCCCTGCCTATCTTCTCCTCAGTAAATACTGAGCAGAAGTATCTATTTAGGATAGATACTTTCCTTGGTCCTCCCACACACCCCTTATCCCTTTGATCTTAGCAATACCCCTAGACTTTCTCCTTTCACTAATGTATCTATAGAAAGTTTTGTCCCTTCTTTTACTGTTTGTGCTACTGTTTCCTCAGTTTGGGGCTTTGCCTGCCTTACTGCCTTCCCTGCTTCCCTTAGGGAAGTTTGTTATGCCTTCCTATCTTCATCCTGCTGCGTGCCCTTATATTTCCTGAATGGCAACCTTTTGGCTCTGACCTTTTCTGCTACTGTTTCTGAGAACCAAAGTGGTTTCCTCCTTCTTTTGCTCTTGCTTTTCTCCCTAACACAATGGGATGTTGCGTCAAGTATTGCATCCTTAATGCTTGCCCACTTTTCCTGTACCTCCTCACCTGTATTTCTTCTTGCCAGGGCTAGCTTAACTCTGTTGGCCATCTTATCAAAGTCAGATCCTCTGAAGTTCCATATTTTTGCCTTGGAATGGGATGATTTAGTTCCAGTGGTCAAACTGAACCATACCATGTGATGGTCACTGGCCCCAAAGTGACCGTCTACCTGGAGATCTGTGATCTTTTCCCCATTAGTCAGTACTAGATCTAGGATAGCCCTGTCTTTTGTGAGTTAGTGTACCAGTTGTTTGAGGCCCTCCCCCTGCAAGGGATCCACTGTGTGTCTGTCTAGTTCTGGTGGATGTTCCTGCTGGTATTGACCAATCTGTATCTGGCATGTTGAAGCCTCCCATTATCAGAACCTCCTCTTGAGCTGTCATGTTTTATATATCTTCTAACAGTAATGAGTCTATGTCTTCCCCCTGGTCTGAAGGTCTGGAGACAACCCCAGTTTGTATGGCTGCCCCATTTCCTGTTTCCAGGGTGACCCATAGTTCTTCTGGCTCCTTATATGTATTCTGAATTTCTGTAGCTTTGATATTTTCATTGACATAAAGGGCTACTCCCTCCCCCCTTTGCACCTTGGTCTCTTCTGAACAGTACATAGCCGGGTACTGAAGTCTCCCAAGTGTGGTTACTGGTGAACCATGTCTCACTAATGGCTACTATGTCCAGTTTAGCCTCTGTCATTGTTGCCTGCAGGTCAGGGATCTTGTTTCCCAGACTGCAGGCATTTGTGTACATGATTTTCCATTGGCCAGATTTCAGTGCGTTAGTTGTTGGGCGAGGTCCGGCGTTTCCCCCTGCTCATCGTATGGGGAGCCAGACCTTTTTCCTTACCTGGTGATGCAAATGAACTACAAACATGCTGAACTCCTGTTTGATCACTAGCTTCTTATACTATAATTTTAAAATACTTGTTTTAAATCAGCAGTTTTTAAAATTCCCTCCTGTGAATTTCACTCCAGTGATTATGAATCAGACTTCCCCAAAGGGCATGAATGTTAAATAAGATTTGTCAGAGCCAATGTCCTTGCACAGCCAGCATATGACACAAACACACATACACACACACACACACACACACACACACACACACACACACACACACACACACACACAAATATACTCATCTATAAGTTGACCTCACATGTAAGTTGACCCCCTTTGCCTTGACTAATTTAGAAAAATTACAGACACTATTTTGCTACCCAGATTTGATGGGAAAACTGTTCAGTGACCAACATCAGGCACAGAATCTGCCTTTGTGGACAAAACTGGACACCAAATCAGGTTACACAGTTGCAAAAATAGTGCATCATTGTAAATCCCATGGATAGGTTGGCCTTGCAGGTAAGTGGAGTTCCTCTTCTTGGGGGTCTAGTTTTAGCAGAAAGTAGACTTACACATGGCTATATACAAGATTGCACAAGCACAATCAGTGGGTGGAAAGAACCATGGGACAACCAGGGAAGCATGAAGAAATATTGAATAGGGTTGAGGGGTCACTGGATTGTGTGAATGGGTGATGAGGGGGCACCACCAGGGCTCACATTCCAGGGTTGTAAGTAGCACTAAGAGCTGTTGTGCTCCATGCAAGTGAGCCCATACTGGGCATGTAAATTGCCCCTTAGTGCCTTGCATGCCCAGTAGGCTCATTTACATGCTCATGTTGAATATGGTCCTCAGGGGTTTTGGCGCTGTCCCATTTTGAGCAACACTATTCTCTGTGGGCTATGGAGAGCCCTGGGCAATGGCAGGGCAGTGCAGATTCCCTTAGTGCTGTGCTGATATGGTCAGATATTCAGTCAGATAGCATTGCTCACAATCCGTCTGAATATCATGGCAGCCAGGGGGATAAAGGGGCAAGCACAGCACAAAACATGACACTGCGCTTGACCCATTTTCTGAATATGGGGCCCATAATGTTTATAGGTACCAGTTGTAACCCCTTGTACTGGGCCAGCAAGAGTCTCAAGGGGGGAGCGCTAGAGAGCCGATCTCCTGGCAGGTAGCATTTCATTTACACCCCCCAGTGCTCTCAGCTAATTCCCCTTGGCTAGTATTCTCAATCTCACTTTAAACCTATCCTGACTCAGGGCCTATTTTGTAAGACCCTCCGAAACCATAGTACTGTCCTGTGAATCAAAGTGTAGACCCGGGACCTCTTTTAAATATCCCAGATGATGTAACCCTACATTTACGCTGCACCAAATGTTTTAAATCCTCTATCAATATTGTAAGTTTCAACAGTGCCATATGTTTTAAGTTTGTACTGTTGCCCAATGTATAACAGCTGTACCCAATGTTTAAGTTTGTTATCCTTTAGTGTATGTTCTTATTGACATGGAGCCTTTGCAAAGGAGTCGATGGCTCAAAAGATTGTAATTCTAATATCTTTCAATAAATAAATAAATAAAATAAACACTGCACATCAGCACCACAAAATTGTTGATAACTGCAGTTTAAATCAAGAAAATCTAAAAATAAATATTGGAATAATATTTCTAGTAAGAGCAAGTTTTGAGAGATATAAATTTAAATATGGGAAAGCAAAAGGGTTCTGCCTTGGGGCCCGCTAAAGCAGCTCCATCGAAGACAATCAAGGCCTCTGACACTATGAGCTTCATTGAAGAGAATGTGACTGAAAATGCAGCTACTCTGCCACGGCAGCAAATGCTGGCTATGATGAAAGCAATGGACTCAAAAATGGAAAGAACATTGGCCCAAATAGAAAAACACGATACAGCGATTACAGAGCTTACCAGTACTGTTGCTGAGACTGAAAAGTGTGGGATCTCCACGCAAGCTGCAGTTGCTATGTTAACTCAAGAAAATTCACAAATGCATAGCAGGTTGGAGGTCCTAGAGAACGAGGCCAGTGCCTGCAATGTGTGACTGGTGGGTGTCCTGGAAGGTGTAGAGGGCTTACACCTTCTCTCCTTTCTGAAGGAATGGCTACAGCAATTGGTAGTAGTGCCAGAAGACTTTGATTGGGGATCCCTGAAATGGGCTTACTGCATAAACCCAAGAGTGGGACCAGCCACCACCAATTTCTCTCAGACTGTGCTTCTGAGGACCTCGGGGATGGAAATAAGGAATATCCTAATTTCAGCAGCACAGGCAGCTTACCCTTTAGTGATTAACAAACTGGATGTAAAATTGTTTCTGGATCTCTCCATCCAGACCCATGCATGGTGAAAGAAATTTGATGGGGTTAAGCAAAAGCTACGGGCACTAGGCATAGTGCATTCGTTTATGTTGCCAGCCCCGCTCAGAGTTACATATGGAGGTAAAATGTGGCAGTTCTCAGACCCGGCGGATGCAGAGTGATGGATGGAAAGAACAGAGAGAGAGTTTGTTTCAAAAAGGAAAAAGTCGAGGAGGAGGAAGAAGAGCCATTCTGAATAACAAACTCTTTCCCTTCATTATAGGGTGAGCTCATCAAACGGAACACTAAGGGTCTTGGAGCCACTTTAACAGTCACTGACACTAACGCTAGTAGTTGTACTAGTTGGAAATTGAATGTTCTTTTTTCACGGGGAATTAATCTGTCTGCTGGTCAGTCAGATTGGGGGGCTTATAGTTTTGGTTTTTGGTTTACTGAAATGAGCAGGGAGTTATGGAATTCATACTTTTTAAGTAATGTTTTATGAAACTGGATAGAAAGCAATTCTATAAGACTGCATTAAATTCTTCCTGTATTTCTACCTACTATATGGATCTTCCATGCCGCTGAGATGGCTGGCATTAATGGACTATTAGCCAGACTATATATTTTAGATACCCCTACTGTACTAGATTACAGGAGACAAATATGAATATCACAGATGTTTTGTCACTGTTTTATACTTAATATTGTCCTGTATGAGGAAATGTGTGTACGTTCTATGCAAAACAATAAACACAAAGTTTAAAAAAAAAATGGGGTGGCGCCCTGCTGTTTGCAGTACAGGGCCTGAATTACATTCTACATCTCCATATAGGAGTAGCAGGATTAGCATCATTATCCTGTTTAGGGGGCCAGAAACTGTTGCCATGGGACTCATGCTGGCCTTCTGCAGGAAGGAAGAGCGCTTATAGCAGTTACCATTTCTACATAACCCATGCAGAATGAGCAGGGCTGGGATGTTGTCACTTGTGGAAGGTCCCAAAAGAAGGGACTGTACTGCCTGATTATAATGATCATAACATGGAGTTAGGTGCCCTGCAACTAACTGGTCAAAAGAGATAAAGAAGGTAATGTGCATTAGGGAGACAGCAACTCCTTTTAAGCCATACTTCAGATTGAGTTTTCACTCCATCCAGACAGGGTGTGGCTAGGACAGCAATGCAGCCAGGTATTCCTACTATAGGACAAGTATCTTTTCCTCACCCAGAAAGGATGTAGTTGGTAAACTGACATATCATATTCCCACGCAATGTATGCTAACCAGGGTAGGGCTCAACAGGTAATGGCTTGGACTAGCAAGGGTTATGGCACAGCACTGTAGGTATACTGAATTTTAATGTATGCTCCACCCAGGTAGGATGTGGTAGGAGGGCGAAGCAGACAGGTATTCCTACTATATGACTGGTGTAACTTCTCTACCCTGAAGTAAAGGGAGGAGGAGGAGTGGTTTTCTATGTCAGGGAAGGAATTAAGGCAACTGAGATACAGGGAATTCAGGGAGTGGTGGAGGCACTGTGGATCACCCTGGAGATGGGAAATGACACTGCCATTCTACAGACCTCCTGCACAAGGGGAAGAACTGGACAGAGTACTTGTAGAAGCCATCCATAGAATGACAGCTACAGGGGAGGTGCTTCTGGTAGGAGTCTTCAGAATGCAGGATGTGGATTGGAGCAACCAGGCTGTAGCCTCAGCCAGGAACAGATACATCCTGGAAGCCCTGCAGGGGGCATGCCTAAGACAGCTAGTGATGGAGCCCACCCAAGAGGGAGTGATTTTGGACCTGGTACTCACCAACTGGGACAGAATTACAGACGTAAAAGTGGGGAGCCATCTGGGATCAAACGATCACAGTATGGTGTGGTTCAATGTGAGAACAGCAGAAGAGTCAAACCACATGAATGCAAGGGTCCTGGATTTCAGGAGGGCCAGCTTTGCAAAGATGGGGGAATGTCCTAGGAAATCACTTGCAGAGAAGTAGGAAAGGGGGGTGGAGGAAGAATGGGAGAATCTTAAGAGAGCCATAGCAGAGGGCGGAGTCAATAAGCCATTGCATTAGGCAAGTAAGGAAAACCAAAGAGAATGAAAAAAAAAAACACTATGGTTCTCAAAGGAAGTGGCCAAGAAGGTAAGGCCAAAAAGAGTGGCATTCAGGAGGTACAAGGAAACACAGAGGGAAGAAGGCAGAGAACTGTATCTGGAAAAGCAGAAGGAGGCAGGGAAAGCAGTCAGGAGTGCAAAGGTGCAAACAGAAGAAAAAACAGCACAGGCAATAACAAAAGGGGACAAGAACTTTTTCAGATATGTTAGTGAAAGAAAAAAGACTAAGCGTGGGATTGTGAGACTAAAAAGGGAAGGAGGGAAGTGTGCAGAGTGGGATCAAGAAAAAGCAGAAATCCTGAACAAGTATTTTTGCTCTATATTCATAGAAGATGGGGAAGGGTAGGTACCAAAGTTAGGCGACAGAAGCATCACTGGAAGGGAGGTGGACACCAGTCCATTTAAGAAGGAGAGAATCTTAAAGGAACTCGGGAATCTGAAAATGGAAAAGGCAATGGGGCTGGAGGGGATACATCCCAGAGTACTACGAGAACTCATGGAGGTGCTGGCAGCACCACTGACAGCCCTGTTCAACAGTTTGTTGGAAACAGGTGTGGAGGGCGAATGTAGTCCCTCTCCACAAAAGTGGGAGCAAGGAGGAGGCTGGCAATTACAGGCCAGTCAGCCTGACTTCAGTGGTGAGGAAACTAATGGAATCACTAAAGAGAGGTTTGTGATATATCTCAAATCCAGTGGTGCACAGGATCTGAGGCAGCATGGATTCACAGTGGGAAGATCTTGTCAAACAAATTGAATAGATTTCTATGACTAGGTGAATAGGGAAGTTGATCAGGGAGAGGTGGTGGATACGGCCTACCTGGATTTCAGCAAGGTCTTCGACACCATCCCTCATAGGAGGCTAGTAAACAAGCTGGGCAGCCTGGGAGTGGGTCCCAAGGTGGTAAACTGGATCAAAAATTGACTGAGTGATAGGACACAGAGGGTGGTGATGAACGGAGTTCAATTCAAAAAGAGGGGGTGACCAGCGGGGTCCTGCAGGGATCAGTGCTTGGACCAGTCCTCTTTAATTTTTTCATAAGTGACTTTGCAGAGGAGCTAGAAGGGAAGGTGTGTCTCTTTGCAGATGACACAAAGATCTGCAACAGGGTTGACACTCCAGGAGGGGTAGAGAAAAAGAGAAGGGACCTAAGCAAGCTTGAGGAGTGGTCAAGGGTGTGGCAGCTAAGATTCAATGCAAAAGTGCAAGATCATGCACTTGGGGTACAGAAATGCAGGGGTGGAGTACATGATGGTGGGGTGAGGTATTGACAGCCACCAAACAGGAAAGGGACCTGGGAGTAATCATATCTGATAATCTAAAGGTTACCAATCAATGTGAGAAGGCTGTGAGGAGAGCCAGTTGAATGCTGGGCTGCACAGGGAGAGGTATCTCCAGCAGAAGGAAGGAGGTGGTGATGCCACTGTATAGAACATTGGTGAGACCTCATCTACTGTGTCCAGTTCTGGAGGCCGCATCTCCAGAAGGACATAGACAGAGTAGAAGTGGTTCAGAGAAGGACGACAGAAATGGTGCAGGGGCCACACCAAAAGTCATATGAGGGTAGAATGGAGAATCTCAATATGTATTCCCTGGAGCAGAGTAGAGAGAGTGGGGATATGCTAGAGACTTTCAGATACCCCAAGGGTGTAAATAAGGTACAAGAGGGTAGCATCTTTCAAAAAAACAGATGTTCAAGAACACGGGGCCATGGTATGAAGATAGAGGGGGGGAGACGTAGGGGTAATGTGAGAAAGTATTTTTTCACAGAAAGGGTGGTGGTTCCATGAAAAAGCCTCTTGGCAGAGGTTGTAGGGGCAAAACTGGTAGGGGAATTCAAAAACATATGGTACAGACATAAAGGAACTCGAACGATAGGAAAGAGAGGGTAAGCCGCAGAACATTTAGGATCTGCGGTAAATGAAACAGGTAGGGAAAAATGGGCAGACTAGGTGAGCCAAGTGGTCCTTAGCTGCCATCAAATTCTATGTTTCTATGTAGTTGGTATCTGAAGTAACAGATTCCCACCCAACATATACTAGCCTTGATTTTAGCTCAACAGGTGATGGCTTAGACTAGCAAGGTTAAGACATGGTATGTGTACTAAATTCCTTAGCCAGTGCCACTGCAAAACTCATTTGCTGCACTAGTAGGATGGGACTGCCGAGATGAGGCACCCATGGAAGTGGCAAAGGAGGATGTGGGGATCCTGAAGAGCAATGGCCCCAAGGTGGTCTCAAGGCAGGAGGAAGAGGACCCCAGCAGAAGAGGAAGCAACTTCTAGTGGGGGACTCAGTTATAAGGGGGTAGTTTTGGAAACACCACAGGAGGGAAGGAGGGAGGTGAGGTGCCTACCCAGTGCCTCAGCACTGAGGGAGGGCAGCAGATCCTTAGAATTGCTAGTGTGGCAGGGCAGGATGGGAACTAGATGTCATTTTCCATCTGGGGACAAATAATCTGGAAGGGATGCAGTCAGGGTAGTGCAGGACAGGTTTAGGAAGCTGGGGAGGGGCCTGAAGCAGGGAGCACACACGATGGTCTTCTCTGAGGTGCTGCATGTGCAAGGCTGGAAGGCAGAGAGGGCACACTACACTGTGGTCTACACAACTGGTAGAAGGCTTGGTTCAGGGAGAAGGGGTTTGGCTATATCAGGGACTGGGGTCCTTTCTGGAGGGATAAAGGTATGTACAAATGGGATAGCCTCCATCCATCGGGGAGGATGGCGGTCCTGCGTGCAATGTTTAACTGCTACTTCGATGGGCATTTTTTTAAAACTAGCCAAGGAGGGAGGCAGAAGAAATGGGGGAAGCAATGCATGCACCCCCAGATGATGGAGAAGCAGTGAAGACTTGCCCAGGGGAAATAAATTCCCCCAGGGTAGTGGGAAGTCTTTATATGCATGGGGTGGTGCACAGGCCACTAACACAGTGGGAGGAATCGGACAGGGTTTGGGGGGAGATCGCAGGCAAAATGGCAAGTAA
Source organism: Neoceratodus forsteri (assembly GCA_016271365.2). Lineage (NCBI taxonomy): Eukaryota > Metazoa > Chordata > Ceratodontiformes > Ceratodontidae > Neoceratodus > Neoceratodus forsteri. Next base: position 994,710,553 of record CM057450.1, read on the forward strand.
TGAGGTAGTAGTAATTATGGGTGACTTTAATCTTCAGGACATGGACTGGAACACCCTGGCCACATCTAGGAGCAGGATCATCCTATACTCCATGCAGGGGGGCATTTCTCAGGCAGCTGGTTATAGATCCCACTAGAGGTGCAGCAGTGCTGGATCTGGTACTGATGAACAGGGACAGCATGGCAGATGTCACAGTGGGTAGCCCCCTGAGAACAAGCGATAACTGTACAATGTGGTTTGACATACGGATTGGGTAGGAGAAAAAATAAACACTAGGACGAGGGTCTTGGACTTCAGGAGAGCAGATTTTAAAGAAATCGGGGACTGCCTTAGTGAATACCTTAAAGGGGGGGATAGCTGGGGGGTAGTGGAAGCACAATTGAATAGAATAAAGGAGGGAATAACTAAAGAAATGGCAAGCTGTTTAAAGATAATAAGCAAGGCTAAGAGGAGAAAGAAATCATTGTGATTCTCAAAGGAAGTGACTAAGGTGGTAAGTGGGAAAAAAAAACAGCTCTGAAGAAGTTCAGAGACCCAAACAGAGGCAGTCAGGGAGGTATATCTAGAGAAACAAAGGGAGGCAGGAAGGAGGGTAAGGACAGCAAAAACTGAAACTGAGGAAAGGATCACCCAGGAGGTCAAGAATGGGGGATGAGAGTTTCTTAAGGTATGTGGGTGAAAAGTTGAAGGCAAGGAGTGGTACAATGAAGATCAGGAGACCAGGAGGGGGGACTGTGCAGATGAAGACAAAGCTAAAATTTCAAACAAATACTCCTGCTTAATCTTTACAGTGGAAGGGGGGACAGGCTGTCATGCATTAACAGGCACTTGGGGGAGGGGGGAGTAGACACAAGTCCATTTACAGAAGACAGTCCAGAGGGGGGTTGGAAACCCTAAAGGAAAACAAGGTGATGGGGCTAGAAGGGATCCACCCAAGGGTACTTAAGGATCTAAGCGCGGTGCTAGCTGTCCCCCGGCAACATGATTTAACCCTTCATTAAACATGGGGGTGGTTTCAGAGGAATGGAAAAAAGGCCAATGTGCTCCCTCTGCACAACAGAGGTAGCACGGAGTTTCACATCAGTGGTGGGAAGTTAATGGAATCCATGCTGAAGGAGAGACTGATGGAGTTCCTGGGAACATATGGGCTGCTGGACCACTGGCAGCACAGCTTCACAGCAGGGAGGTCATGTCAAACAAATATCATAGATTTTTTTGGCTGGGTCACTAGGAAGATGGATCATGAGAGGGCAGTGGATGTAGCCTATATGGACTTCACTAAGTCTTTCGACATCGTACCACACAGAAAGTTGATAAATAAACTTAGAAGCCTGGGGGAGAAGGTGGTGAGCTGGGTATCTAACTGGTTGAAAGATAGGAGATAGAAGATGGTGATAAATGGTAGTCACTCGAAGGATGGGAGAGTAACCAGAGTACCACAGGGACTGTGAGTCAGCCCTGTCCTTTTCAATATCTTCATAAGTGACATTGTTGTGGAACTGAAAGGGAAGGTGTGTCTCTTTGTGGATGACACACAAATCTGCAACAGGGTGGACATACAGGAGGGGATGGAGAGAGTGCAAAGGGATCTGGGGAAACCAGATGAATGGTCTAGGGAGTGGCAGCTGGGTTTCAATGCCAAGCTCAAGTTCAAGTTCAGTTTATTGAAAACATGCATATAATCAACAAGATTGTTACATATACATAGGTTAAAAAGACAGCTTGGAAATACATATAAACACCAATACAAGCACATACATGAAAGTTTTTACACTTCCATGTTTTAATACATCATCTTTGTGATAAACACAGCGAGCAACTTTAGCTACCCTATATATTACAGATTTACTCTGTGAATAAATCAGTTTGGTTGTTCTTACATGCATAGATTCAGCTATTTCATATTTATTTCTGGTAATAACCATTTACTCATTTCTGTTCATACCTTGGGCATTCCCATAACACATTTGTCACTGTTAATTGGACTTTGGTACTGCATGTACATGGAGGCCCTAAAATTACAGACATTTTACAGGTCAGAAAACGCCTTTCTGTGTTCTGCATTTTCACAGTGAGACAAATAGTAGTTGAAATTCTGGTCTTGCATAACAGAAATATATATTTTTTTTTAACTGATAAAATTTGGACTATTTCGCTTTGTCCTTCATCAAATGGTGATCATATAACCTAAGTATGGCATTGTTTATATAATTTGTATTATAGCTGATGGGGCTGTCCATCCATATGCTTGCATTTCATATTTGGTTAGTAACTTGTTTAGCTTGCCAAACCATATGAAGTCCAAATTACTATCTAGACATTCAGTCCAACATTGCTTGGGTAGCCTAGAACTTGGCATCTTCAGAATCCTAGTTTAATAATTAAGGGTTCTTTTTGTGCCAAAAATTCCAGCGGGAATATCCCTAAGTTGTCCCAGGGCTGTTCTTAGGAAAAAAAATTGAAACTTTTGTTTGAAATTGTTTGCACCCCCCAATTTCCACCCCATATAAAAGCTGTGAATTAACTTTGCTTCATAAGTTCTCTTTCATGCAGAGAAAGAGTTGAGTGGGGAAAGTCATTGGACCCTGCTATTGTGTGAGCGAATGTGTGTGGCAAAATCTATCCTCAAAATTCCAAGTGTGCAGGTGTGTGTGTTAAAACAGAATAAAAAAACAAACAAAAAAATCCTCCCAAAAATATACTTTTAGTACCTGGCAGTAGTGGAATTTTGCCTGGGCACAGTAGTGGTTGGTTGCTATTGCAGCTGCCACTGAGCTCCCTGTGAGGTGTAGATCCCAATCTAGGTGGAGGGAACTACACGTAGGAAATAGTACCATCTTTTTAACTGATCTGGGGTCCTTTTATTCTTGGCTCCAGCTAAGAGCCCAGAAACAGCTTGAAAGAATATTTAAAATATTTTTAAAGACTTTTGTTTGAAGTCTGGTGACCGGAGCAATACCCCATAGGGGAATCTTACTTCTGGGTCCACCGCCATAAGAATTCAGCCCCTAGAGAGCAGAGCTCATTAGCAGCAGGGAAAGTCATTGGATCCTGCTATTGTGTGAGCAAACATGGGTGGCAAACCCTGTTCCCAAAATTCTAAGTGTGCAGGTGTGTGTGTTGAAATAGAACAAATAAACAAAATTCTCTGAAAAATATACTTTTAGTTCCTGGCTGTAGTGGTATTTTGCCTGGGCACAGTAGTGGATGATTACTACAGCAACTGCCACCGAGCTCCCTGTGAGGTGTAGTTTACGTAGGAAATAATGCCTTCCTTTTAACTGATCTGGTGTTCTTTTAATCTTGGCTTCAACTAAGTGCCCAGAAATGACTGGAGAGAATATTTAAAATATTTGTAAAGACTTCTGTTTGATGTTTGCTGCATGTGCATAGTGGATGGGGGAAGCATACTTCTAGGTCTACCACCATAGGAACTTGGCTCCAGTTAGCGGAGCAGAGTGCAAGCAGTGGCGATGCGTGTAGAGGCAAGAGTGCATTCTACATGTTTCAGCCCAGACAGATGGGACAAAGGGCCAGGAGATTCTAAAAAATTTAAGGGACTCAGTGTTGTAAATACCAACAAATGGCTGAAATTGAAAAGCAGGGAGGGGCAGGATGGAAAGTATGCAATGTCAAATGAGCAAAAGGGGAGTGCTTGAAAAAATATTTATATAAGACAAATGCCAATATATCCATATGTTAGAGGAAGGTAAATAATGATTTTTGAAAATAAATAAGAGTTCTAGATGGAAATTAGAGAAACCAAGCAATTTGTACACAATGCTAGAATGTTATTGCAGAATAAGAAAGAAGCAGTGATTACATTTGAGAGCGATAGCACCAAGATCACCAGACATGGTAGAGATAAAAGAAAGAAGAGGTCAGGGGATGAACTGGAAGAGAATATGAAGGATTTAGAAGGAAATTAATGATGTGTGGTACACAAGAGTATTGTGAAAAGGATAAAGAACAAACTAGGAACAACTGGTCTGAGAAAGAGATTTGAACCACTGGCTAATTTGAGGATGGAAGAAGTAAAAGCAATATCCGGTAGTGACCCACAGAATTTAAACCAAGCAAGAAAACCACTGGAACTTGCTAAAGAAACAGAACATGTGGAAATAAATGAAACCGAATTGTCTATCTGGACCCAACTAGAACACCATGAGTCCCCACAAAATGATAATGTAGACTGCCCTAATGAGTTCCAAATTGCCATCGAAACTGAAAATCAGTCTGTGTATGAAGGTCCAAATAACTCCCAGGTACTACCAAGCCAATCTCTGACCCAGAATACAAGGAGAAATATACTGGTTATAGGGGACTGTATTGTAAAATACATGGACAAAAAAATATGCAAAAACAAGAAGGAAAATACCAGTGTACATAGTTTATCGGGTGCAAGCATTGTGGATATTCGTAATAAGACACAGGGTTTGTTAAAAGGAACTTACAGACCACTTGTGGTATTACATGTGGGTACAAGTGATGTGGGAAGGAGAAGGCCGAAGAAATACAGAGATATTTTGAAAGTGTGAGAAATTTCTGAAAAAGCAAAACTGCCCGCATATCAACAATATTGCCAGTACCAAGAGCAGGAAGAGGAAAATACAATGAGATATGGTACTTAAACGGCTGGTAGGGAAGATGGTGTAGGAGGTAAGGTTTTTATTTTAACATGCACTGAGAGAGATTCAAGGGAGATATGGGACTATATTCAAACAATAGGCTGCATTTAAGTAGAAAAGAACTAGAGTTTTTGCTGACAGAATTAACATTATCATAGGTAAACTTTTGAACTAGGGCCCACATATTCAAATGAGATGCGTGGCCCAAAATGGAGATGGCGTGACACATCCCAGAAAATGTGCAGAAGTGCAATATTCAAAAGGGAGAGATGTGTTGTGCATTTCCGAATGTGTGATCGCACTGAAATAATGTATACAGCGCAAAAAAAGGGGCGCACCTGAATATGCAGTGCAAGTATATATTCAGCCAAAATATTCAGCACATGTGTTGCGCATCACAAAACTGTGCCATGCAAAGTTAGATATGTAAGTGGATGGCCTAAATTGGCCAGCCACCCACAGGCAGGCTGCAGAACTGCAGACAGGTGACCCTGAGACAGCACCCGGAGGTGTACCAGGATATGTTCCAGGCACCGACACACAGCAGTCATGGCAGGACGGTAGTACCTAAAGCCACAGCTGTGCTGTGCCAGCTTTCCAGGCACCCTGCTGGGTGCCACTGGGTGTCACATCAAACACCGATCAGTCAGCCAGCTCCCTCACCACACCCAGGTTGGGGATGCCCAGCTGCCACATGCTAATCAGGCACCCCCCTAGCACACCATCAGAGCAGACAGCAACAATGTGGTACATGTACCAGGTGCCAAGGCCTGCATCCATGTGTCAGTCAGAGTGCCACCTGGTGGAGACACGTTCCCATGGAGTCTTCTGGGACAACGATGTGCAAGATGCATGGTGGTAATGGTGGCAGCATGGCATGGGTCAGGGACAGCCCAGTGGCATACACCCATGGTGGAACATGATAGTGCATACAGCATGCCCATGCCAGACCCATGCCACCAGGAACCACATACATGTCACTGATGCCACCCCTGCAGTGTGACAATGCCACAGGGGCCCTGGGTTTATGTCAGTGTGGCGTACTGGTGGGGGACAGTGCACAACTGTGAACAGAGCAGGGCAGGGGTGGCACCACCTTTGGCCTGGAGGCAGCAGGGACTAGATCCTTCCAGTGTTGTGCATGCGGCCACCTAGGGAATGGACATGGCCATGAGTAGTAGCACTGTAAACCCCTCAACTGTTACACAGTATGGGGTATGGCACTCATGTTATCACTCAGACACCCTCTGACCCACACAGAGTACGTGACATTACACACCAACCGCTGGAACTAATATGCAGAGCTATATGATAATAAGAGATGCTAGGTATCAGCACACTGTAGCAACATTGGTGCACTCATTTCCACAGTCTTTCGAGCTTGCACTGTCATGTTTCCTGCTGTGTTACACATTCTGACAAGTTGTCCTACACCTTGGCACACATTTAGGTGCTAAGGGGTTGGGGAATATGTAGCACTGTACTCAGGCCAATTCAGTCCACACACAAGCATCCATGCATTCCACCTGCCTACTAGGCTGCAGTACCTCCTGATCACCTTTGTGGAGTGGTGGTGCTTCTGCAATAAACCATTTGTTACATCCTCGTCCATTCCAAATTTGGCCAACCTATGCAGCAAAAATTTGGTGGTCTACTGACACGAAGGCCTAGGAGAGCTCAATAAAGATGTCTCCATAATCTTCCCAGAGTCCATCGCTATGTTGACATATATCCTAGGTGTTCAACATGGCCATTGAACAGTATGGTTCACAATAAACACAGCAATAGAGTCAAGCCATACAAAGGCAAAGGTACTGGACTTTAGGAGGGCTGACTTTGCCAAAATGGGTAAGTGCCTAAGGAATGCACTAGCACATGGGCAGGAAGGAGGGGTGGAAGAACAATGGGGAATAATAAAAACTGCCATCACAGAGGCAACAAGCCTTTGTGTGAAGCAAATAAACAAAACTAAACGTGTAAGAAACCACTATGGTTCTCAAAGGAAGTGGCAGTGGAGGTTCAAGAGAAAAGAAAGCTTTCAGGAAGTACAAGGAATCATGAAGGAGCAGGACAGAGAACTGTACAGTTAAAGCAAAAGGAAGCTGGGAAGGCAGTCAGAACAGCAAAGGCCCAAACCGAGGAAAAGATAGCCAACTCAGTTAAGAAGGGGGATAAAACCTTTTATAGGTACATCAGGGAGCGAAGGAAGACCAAGGGAGGGATAGTGAGGCTTAATAAAGGGGAGGTGGGCAGAGGGAGACTGTGAAAAGGCAGAGATACTAAACAAATATTTTTGCTCAGTATTTACAAAGGAAGAGGGGGGTACCTAGAACAAACAGTAGAAACATACTGGATACAGAAGTTGATACCAGCCCATTTACAGAAGAAAGGGTTCTGAAAGAACTCTTAAAACTGAAGGTGGACAAAGCAATGGGGCCTGATGGGATTCATCCCAGAATTCTAAAAGAACTAAGGGTAGAATTAGTGACACCACTGACTACCCTGTTTAACAAATCATGGGAGGATGGGGTGGTACCCGAGGACTGGAGGAGGGCAGATGTGCTTCCTTCACAAAAGTGGGAGCAAGGCAAAGCAGGAAACTACAGACCTGTTAGTTTAACCTCAGTGGTGGGAAATGATGGAATCACTTCTGAAGGAAAGAATTGTCGAGTATCTAGAGGCCAGAGGGGCACAGGACCCAAGGCAGCATGGATTCACAGCAGGAAGGTCATGCCAGACAAATCTGATAGATTTCTTTGACTGGGTGACCAAAGTAGTAGATCAGGGAGGGGCTGTGGACGTGGCCTACCTAGGCTTTAGAAAGGCATTTGACACAGTCCCACACAAAAGATTAATATACAAGTTAGCTAGCCTGGGAGTGGGTCCCAAGATGACAGCCTGGGTAAAGAATTGGCTGGAAAATAGGACACAGAGAGTAATAGTAAATGGAGTCCACTCTGATGAAAGGGGGTTACTAGTGGGGTACCATGGAGGTTCAGTATTAGACCAGTCCTCTTCAATGTCTTTATAGCGACATTGCAGAGGGACTGGAAGGAAAAGTATGTCTCTTTGCAGATGACACAAAGATCTGCAACAGAGTTGATGCACAAGGTGGGGTGGAAAGGATGAAAAGGACTTGGCAAGGTTAGAAGAATGGTCAAATGTGCAGCTTAGATTCAATGCTAAGAAGTGCAAGGTAATGCACCTGGGAAACAAAACCAGGGAAGAGTACACAATGGGGGTGAGATACTAACAACAACAAAAATGGAAAGGGACCTGGGGGTAGTCATATCAGATGACCTAAAGGTGGACAAGCAATGTGAGAGGGCAGCAATGAGGACTGGGGATATTGGGATGCATAGGGAGGCATCACCAGTAGAAAACAGGAAGTTATTATCCTCTGTACAGACAGCTGGTCAGACCCCATCTGGAGTACTACATGCAGTTCTGGAGACCCAGTCTTCATAAAGACATAGACAGGATGGAAGCTGTCCAGAGGAGGGTAGACCAAATGGTGCAGGGTCTGCACCGGAAGACATATGAAGAGAGACTAAAGAAGCTTAATATGTATAGCCTCGAGGAAAGGAGGGAGAGGGGACATGATAGAAACTTTCAAGTACCTCAAGGGAATCAACAAAGTCCAAGAGGGTAGCATCTTTCAAAAAAAGAGGTGTGCAAGAACAAGGAAGCACAATTTGAAGATGGGGAGCGGCTCAGAGGTAATTTAAGGAAGTATTTTTTCACAGAGAGGGTTGTGGATGCATGGAACGGCCTTCCGGAGGAGGTCGTGGAGTCAAAAACAGTGGTGGAATTCAAGCATGCATGGGACAGCCATATGGCAATTCTAGAGGATGGGGGTAGGAAAAAGTAGGCTGCTGGTTAACTAGGATCTGCAGCTTATCCAGTAGGCAGGGAAATGGGCAGACTGGGTGGGCCAAGTGGTCCTTATCTGCCGTCAAATTCTATGTTTCTATGGCAGCCACATTGCTGTGTTGCTTACAAAATCCAGATAGGAACTGATCAAATAAAACAGAAACCTCCATATAGTGATTCAACTGCTTTACTGTCAGTCTTTACATAATTTTGGAGGTGACTGGAAGGAGGGAGATGGGATGATAATTAATCATCTTACCTGGGCCACCTGCCTTGAATATTGGGATGACTCAGGCAAGTTTCCAGTCACCAGTCACTGGGCAGAACGCTCATTGAAAGGGATCGGTTGAAAAAGCAGGTAACAGGTTCCAGAATTTGAAAACCAGAAAGGGGAGACAATCCATCTGGACCCCCACTTTTCCCAGATTTCAAATTTAAAAGGAACCAAGAACCCCAGATGATTGTATCACTTCAAACCTAAAGTGATTACCACACCCATCAGAGCAGAGGTCCAGTGAGTATTGGAGATTGTTGTCATCTCTACCAAAGAAATTGTCGGACTAAACAAAAAAAAAAAAAAAATATATATATATATATATATATTAAAGGAAAGCTGAGTCCCACTAGAGAACATCTCTCAGTATCAGGTTTAACCTTTCCAGTGCTGTCTAGTAACCACCCGTGAACTGGATGAAGAGAGAGAGAGGCTGGATACACAATGACTAACTGGGAAAAAGCCAATCAAGGAATCTCTTATAGTACATTTGAATATTTATTTGGTGTGAGTGTGATGGAATGCTATGGGATGGTATACTGTAGCTGAATGAGGCACCTCTTAAATGCACTATATTCTATGTTTTTGTATAAATTATGGTTATTGGAAGGATTGCAAAAAGCAATAATAAGCCATTGAGCAGAAACTAACTTCCAATGGTATCTATTGCAATATAAAATTATAAATTTGCACAGTCTCTGATACACAATATAAATGTTATAAATCCATCAATATAATTTATAAATTTATACAAGCAGATCATGTAATACCACCAACAGTAGGTAGAACCATCTACCAGGAGATGTGGTTAACTTGGAAATGATTACAGGCTTCAAGAGAGAGTGGGATAAGCACACAGGACTGGAGAGAAAGAGTGGGTGTGGAGTTGGTAGGGGTTCAGACATCATGCAGGGTGAAGGCAGAGTTACTAGCAGGGAACACTGTGAAGGCTTTCCCAGTGCTAGACTGGAGGAACTAAAGGTAGCAACTATGCAGACTTGATAGACCACAGGTCTTTTTCATTCACTCCTGAAGATTTCTCTGTGTCTATGTTTCTATCCTCGAATCCCTCATCTTTTAACTAGTCTCCTATGTGGCATGGAGTTGAAGGCCTGAAGCCCAGATAATGGGCAACCACTGCCTGTCTCTTGCCACCACCTGTGACACTTTAAAGAAAGCTATCAAATTCATTTGACACAACCCTCCCTAGGAAAACCATGATACCTGTTGTCCAGCAAGTCATGCAACTTTTGGAAATCCACTGTCTACTTCTAGATTATGGTCTACAGCATTTTCATGCACTATGGAGGGCAGACTCCTTGATCTATAGTTCCTGGGGTCACACCTAGATCCTCTCTTATGCAGTGGCACCACAAGTGACATTGTTCAGTCGCTGGCAATATCCATGATTTACAGGCATAATTGAATAGGTATGACATTGGCCCTGCCAGGGCCTGTGCCATCTCCTTTTGTCATCTGTGGTGCAAACTATATGGCCACAGGAATTTGTTTACATTCAGGATCTACAATTTTTCTAGGACATTGGCCTCGCTAACCACTCCTACCCCCAACTTCTGCTCCAATTCTCCTGTAAACTTAACCCTGTTCTCAGGTAGTGGGTTCCTGCTTCCACTGTTAAAACTGAGCTGAAAAATTAATTTAGGTTGTTCCTTCTCTGTTGCATCATCCACTGTGTTCCTCCCAAGTCATTTTCTCTATAACCCCCCTTAGACATTCTTTTCTCACTTATGTAGTTTTAGAAGTTTTGTAATTTTCCATGACCCTCTTCGTTATCCTCAGTTTAGTGTCTGCTTTGACCTTCCTGATTCGTTGTTTGGTGATTTTAAGCTGTTTCACATATTCCTCTCTGCACCTCTCCATCTGCTCCCTTTTATATTTTCTAAATGACACAGTCCTTGTTCTGACAGTATCCCTAGCCTCTATGTTAAACCAGATTGTTCTCATATGTCTTTTACCCTTTTTAACTCATTATCACCTGGGTGGCTATTTTGAGTCAGGTTAAGCAATGGATGGTTTGGACGTCATAGCTTATTTATTTATTTATTTATTTGAAAAGGTTTCACCAGGAAAGACAACATGAGCTGAGATCAGCTCGTTTCCAGACATATCCTGCGGGGAGGGATACATAAGGGGGAGGAGAAAGTAAAGACGTATCCAAGCCAAAATACAAACAGGCTAGTATGTAGGTTAACTACAGACTAATACAGAGGCAAAGCTACTGGCTAAAATAAAGGCTAGTTTATTCAAACATAGAGATTTTCATAAGATATGCCTAAAGTGTACCCCACAGTGCAAGGTAAAACAATCAGGAGTGGAGGAAAGGCAGCACATATTGATATACCATACAGGACAACACCACCCTGAGTGCAACATGAAGTAATAACGAGGAGGGTAAGGTGTAGATTATTAGAAGGGGTACACTTTAAAGTGCTAGGAGGAGGGGACTATATACAGGGATTGGTCAAGTGCATAAGTTGACTATTCGAGGGTAGGGAAGCAGAGGGGGAGGGATGAGGGAAGGGATAAGGGAAGGAGGGATGAGAGGATTCAGAGAAACAATGCTTAGCTTATATTTATATAGCATATGTTTTTCCTTGTTGCCATTACTGATTGTTTTCTCAAATTTCCCTTATGCTAACATATAAACATAAAACTTGTTGGCAGTAAAGAACTGCTTTGTCCTACCAGTCTGTCCAATTGATCCCTACCTAGTCTGTCTCTTCAGACCTTAGCTGATCTCCAGTGACCCTCTCTCCTCCCTGCTTACTTAATAATATTCCCCTATGTCTATCCCACACATCCTTGAAGCCCCCCAATGTTTTCACCTCTACTACTTCTGCTGGCAGTCTGTTCCAGGTGTCTACCACCCTTTCAGTGAAGTATTGCTTCCTCACATCTCTATTTAACTTCACCCCCTCCAGGTTCATCGCATGCCCCCTGGTTCTGGTGCTCTTTATCATGTGAAGGAGACTGCTCTCCTGCATCTGTGTACCCCTGTGAGGTACCTGTAGGTCTCTAGTATGTTCCCTATCACTCTCCTGTCTTCTAGGGTGTACATGTTGATATCCCTCAGTCTCTTCTTGTAGGGCTTTTGGTGCAAACCCTGCACCATTTTAGTTGCCATCCTATGGACTGCCTCGGCCCTATGTCCTTTCTGAGATGATGCATCCAGAAGTGGACACAGTATGCCAGATAGGGCCTCACTAACGAGCAATACAATGACACCACTTCCCTCCTCCTACTGGAAATACCCCTCCCTACACACCTCAGCGTCCCACTAGCCCTCCCCACTGCTTTTTCACACTGCCTTGTCACTTTGTTATGATAACCCCAAGCCCCTTTCCTACTTAATGACTGTCAGTACCTCCCCCCATCCTACATTCAGCTCTTGGGTTCTTATGCCCTAAGTGCATGATTTTTCACTTTTTGGCATTGAACCCCAGCTGCCATGCTTTTGACCAGTCCTTATGTTTCTCCAGATCCCTGCACATTCTCTCCACATCCTCTTGTGTATCCACCCTACTATGGATCTTGGTATCATCTAAAAAAACATACCTTCCCTTCCAGTTCTTCTGCAATGTCACTTATGAAGACATTGAATAGGACCAGTCCCAGTATTGAGCCCTGTGGCACACCGCTGGTGACTCTGCCATCATTAGAGTGAGTACCTTTAGCAACCACACTCTGATGCCTGTTAACCAATTTCTAATCCAGTTCAACACTTTATATCCCACTCCTAGGCTGCTCAATCTCTTTATCAGTCTCCTGTGCAGCACAATGTTATAGGCCTCTAGGAAATGAAAGCCCTTTACCCTGCACCAACCCTTTAGCCACATGTTAAACGTGTTATGTTTTAAATGCCTACTCACTCCATTGTGTGGCACCAGTAGAACCTCTGAGAAGGTTACTGTAGCTACTTCTGCCTTGAGTGTCCTACTTAACATCTAAGATTTCTCTCTCACTGATCCTATATCTCCTGAAGACAGATCATTCATCCCTTGGTGGACTATTACATCTGGCTTCCCTTTACCATCCTTAGTGTACCAGGGCAACAGTGCACCACTCTCTCCTCAGGAAAGGAAGTACACACCACCCTCTCTGTCCCGTGACAATAAAATCCCCTATCACCACTGCCCACCTCCTGCTCTTAACTGTTGCCTTCCTCCAGGTACATCTCTGGTCAATTCCACCAACCCACTGGTTATAACATGGGGTTCCTTCACCCCTTCCCCATCCCCCACTACCAGCATCCCCCACACACCCTTGCCCATCCCTCAATGTGGGTCTTAGGTGTCCACTGTGAGAGTGGTGAAAGAGGCCTCTCCTCTCTGTGCACAGAACTGACATTCGATAGCTATATTTCAGGCCTTACAGCAGCAGCATTGGTTCTGCAGCTAGTGCACTGATCTGCCTGCAGACTGGGCATCCTCATGATCCTGGAGCAGACCCTGGAACATAGTTGAGCTGCATCATCTATAGCTCAAATACCTCCTGCCACCTGCTCCATAGGCCTTACTATACTAATATCTTAATCTGACTCAATGCTATCCTTGCTTCGCTTGATACTGCCTACTTAAGTGAGCTTAGGATATAATATGTTACTCTATTTTAGATAGTTTAGGATCTAATTTGTTAACTGTCCTAGATAGGAACCTACCCCACCCCAACTGTCATATTTTCTAGCACCTGCTTAATACAATACAACACCCTGTCAACAACACCTCATGGAAACGACATACCTCCTGGTTGTACCCACTACAGTGTACCTATTTCCACTATTACTCTACCTAGATTTGTACTTACTTCCACTACTACATTATCTAGCACGGTCCTACTACAACAGATGGGTCCCAAGTATTCACCTTTAGTGGGTGTAACCAGGGTCTTGTTCTAAAAGGGCAGAGTCTTCTGCCAACCCACTGATGCTTCCTGGTGACACCCCCATAGATGCTGTCCTTTTACATCATGGACCTCATGTGTTGGAGTCACTTTTGGGAGGGGTCGCTTGTACCTGCTAGGCTTGAATGGGGTTAACAAAACCTTCCTACTACCCATCAATTGGGCAAGGTATTCACATGACCAGAATGCCCTTCTCAAAGATTGTGCTGGTCTGCCTACACCTTTGCTATAGACTGACCTCACTGAAGTGAAAATCCCACACAGAAATAGATTTTTTTTTATTTTGCACTTAAACCCCACTTACCCACGCACATCAACAAGCCACCAAACTTTGCAGCTGATTCTGGATCCCATCAAAAATTGTAATTTTTTATATTCCCTGTATTCTCTACTCCCTGATAACTGGGATAGGGAGCCATGTGACCAGAGCACCCCTCTTTAAATTGACACCTGTCCTCAGGTCCATCAGTTACAGCCTGCCCTCACAACAGCAAAAATCCCCCACAGAATCAGTGTTTGTTTGTTTTGTACTTAAATACTACTTACCCACCCAGCTCAGCAAACCACTAACCTTATGCCCATAAATATTGGCTTTTTATTAATGTTGTGAATGGAAAAGACCTGCATATTTGAGCTAAGACATGTTCATAATCAATACTGTCCCAGGGTCTGAGACTTGCTGGAAGAGCTCTTCTTAATACTCACAATGCTTATTGATTTGCTTCCTTCTGTTATTTATTTTATTTTTTATTTTTTGCTAATATCATGATAAGAATAAACCAAAGTCTTGACACAGGGCTTGTTCAAAATCAGGGCTTTCCTAGCCTCTCAGATTTTCTGCAAGAACTCTCCTCAGTACTCGCAATGTTCCTTGAATGGTTACCTGATGTACCTCTAGTTCATATGGTTTCACAGTTACAGGTAATGTATTTACATCTACCCGAACGTTCTTTTTAAAAGCATATATATATATATATATATTTATTTATTTATTTAACATTCAGATTAATACCTTTGAGCCAGAGGCTTGTTTACAAAGGTTCCAAGTCAGGTGACACAATACAGAGCCATTGAGTTACATCAGTGAAAACATTGTACAGAGAGAGGAACAAGGGTGACACTAGACAACAATAAACATACAGAAGTGAAACAGCTGGTGGCTACATAACAAAAAATACAGGTTACTAAGTGTAACGAACAGGTTTCTAAGTGCAATTGGGCAGAAACAGGCAGAGCGATTAGAGAGTGCATGGCAAAGCAACCACTTGTCTGCGATAGGGAGGAACTGCCATGTAGGAGAATTAGAGCGTCTAGACAGATCCAGGACAAGGACGATATACGTTGGGGGGGGGTGCAGCCAGGAAGGCATAGTCAGGTGGGGTGGGTGGGAGAAGGAGTACATGTTTGTATGTATGTTTACATAATTTATTTATCCTTCCATTTAGGCAGCTGGGTGGACTGTGGCACTGGGAGATTAAGCAACTTGCCCAAGGTCATTCAGAGAGTATTTGACTGTAGCAGGGTTTGAACTCATGATCTCCAGGTTCCTAAGTGGGTGCTCTAACCAGCAGAACACACTGCCTCACTTTTTAATCGGTTCTGTTGCATCAGAGACCACCAGAATTGTAGTGGTATAGGCATCAAGTCGTCTGGATATTTCCAGGTATGTTGCAGTATTTCTAGAAGAAATCTGCCTGGTGACCTTACAGTGGTACTGCATAGACAGATAGGAAATTTCTCTGAAGATTTGTAAAATCTGTTAATATTCTAATTGGTTTATTGTATATATGTGTTTATTTTATCTGGTCTCTGTATACAACAAGAAACATTACTTTCATATTCTATTCTTTTGTGTGGCCCTCTGTATGACTGGGTGTTGCAATGCTGATTCATCTGCAGTAAAGGGACTGCCGAAGTGTCACATACTGTAGCAAATCTGGAAGACAAAACCAGGAAAGAGTGAATGCACTCTCAAGCAGAAACTGCTTCCTCCACTATTTTGTGAATATCAGGTTACATTATTAGGTACCAGGTGTAGTGGGCCCTCACTATCCTTGACCCAAACAATGTTAGTGCCAATTATCACATGTGGTTGCCTCCTGATGAAGCTCTATAAAGGGGGAGGCCCTGGGGCATTTGTGGTGGCTTGAAATGTGGTAAATACTATAACTACTAATGCTATTTGCTTGATTTCTGTATTGCCTCTCAAGATTTTGTTTTGAACATTATCCATCTTGAACTATGTATGTAATACTGCCACCGGAGCACTACCGCATGTTTCAGAAATGGCACTAAGATTATTTGGGTCAAGGACTGTGAGGGATCCCCTACACCTGGTGCCTGATAAAGTAACTCGATATTTGCAAAATGGTGGACTAAGCTGTTTCTGCTTTTCGAGAGCTCTTCCTGCTTGCTTGTTTGGTTTCAGTGGAAGGAGTTGGCTACTTGTCTGGCTACACAACGGGCCCTGCACCAGGAGATGTATGCCTCTTTTTGTGAAGCATGTCTAGAAAAGCCTGGGTATTCTTAGTGTCACATATGAGTAAAGCCCCTCTCACAGTTTGTACATCTTTGTACAGTAGTGTCTCAGTGGTCGGTGTGCAGTTCTAGGGTGCATAACAGAGCTGCTTATTTACCACAGTACCCAATCCAACAACTATCCACTGATTGTGCAGTGTTAAGCTGTATTGCACCTGCTGCGGGAACGTATAATTTAATTGGATTGGATACTTTTTGTCCAAATAAACTGCCATCCAAATGTATACAGTACACTAGAAAACTAAGGCATACAATGAAGTTACTCTCCCATCCCCGTCAAAAGTAAATAAAAGGCATGTAATGCTTCCCCATTACAGGCAAAGGCCTGGAACCCTAGTCCTGTTTTTGCAAGTTTAACAATGCCCATCACAGGCCCTGCCTCCCCATTCTCCAGTTCACACATTTACCCCTTTACAGACCCTCAAGCATTTGTCCTCAGAGATACTGTTTAGAGGTATCACTGAGCCCAGAACTGGCAGCAGGCTAACAGTGCAGCAAAAGGGACTGTTCGGGAGATCATGCAGCAGAATTAATGAAAACAGGATTGCCCAGAGCCACCTAGCCACTGGGGAGTTGGGTACTGGGTCACGAAGGACTCAGTTTAGGACTATTTTAAGGTGGAGGTGGGAAATATTCGGGACTGGGAAGGGGCCCGGGGTCTGCAGTAATTCTGTATTCATGTTAAAAGGTCAGGCCAACCACTAGACTACCAGAGACTTGTTTGAATGATTTGGTGCTTGGTTCAACCCTCTTAAGTATGTAAATCAGAGACATAGGCAAAGGGCTACAAGGGAATGGTGAATCTTTTTGCAGAAGACACCCAATCCTGCAGGAGAGTGAACAGTATGGAGAAGGTTAAAACAATGAAAAAATGATGTGTAGAATCTAGAAAAGTGATCTAGCACCTGGCAGCTGAAATTCAATACCATGAAATGCAAGGTCGTGCACACAGGCATTAAGAACCCACAAACTAAGCATCAGTGGTGTCATTTTGTTTTCATAAAGCTCTTTGCTCTCCATTACCACCTATGCCTTTCATCAGGCCCAGGCTTGGACAACCCCAGTTCTGTCTGCCCCTTCCCTTGCTGTCCATCTAATGGAGATCTACATGGAGCAGGACCTGGGAGCACCAAGGGCCGTCATGCTTGGGAACTGGGGGAACACAGGGTTTTTACCTTAGTTTTCCTCCCCATCTCCCTGGACCGCAGCAGACATGGGAGCATATGCACATGGAGGTGCGCATGTGCTCTGACAACAGTGGCCCCGCTCCACCCACCCGGCCTAGTGCTAGACCCCCTTGATGTTAACACTACCACCGGGCCTCCACCTGGTGGCAGCCAAGAGCCGGGGAAATTCACCTCTCCAATCTGAGAGCTGCCAGATGTTTGCTCAATCCTCTCCCATCCCTGCCCTTGTTAGCTGACCCCCAGTGACCTGTGCTCACTCCCGAACCCAGGACGCTGGCATGGGGGAGGTAAGGTATCTAAGTACCTCAGTCCTCTGCACCACTGGGATGGCTGGATGGGGTAAAATTTAAATGTTCTAGGGAAGACAGGGGTTTATTTATTTAAACTATGGTAGGAGGATAGGCATAAGGAGTGAGAATTGATTTCCAGGTGCAGTCTGTGGGAGAGGATACAATATGGAGTGAAACCTCAATAATAAAGGAACAATAACAGATGCATGTACATAAACCAATGAAAGCAAGGTACAAGCAATAAATTCCAGGAAATAAAAACAAAATATTGTAGAAATTGTGCAACGTACATAAGTTATGAGAGCAGCAATTTGAAAGCTAGGGGAGTGTGCAGTTAGTGTATTGCAAGATATTTGTAATTAAATCATGGTGGCATAAAATTCTACTCAGAGTACACTGAGTTTTCGGCTATGTTATAAGGTAAGAGGCAAAGTGGTAAATAGTGGAGGGGTGAGTATGGTATGGGATTTAGGTGTACTAATTAGTGATAATAGGAAGTTTACTTCCCAATGCAGAACAGCCTATGGGAAGGCAAACAGAATGTTGACGTATTAGGTGGGGATTTGCTGGTGGTAGAAAGGAGGTGATTATGCCATTCTATAAGTCGATGATGAGGCCATAGCTGAAATAGTGTGTACAGTTCTGGAGCCCAACTCTGAAAGGACACAAGGAGAGGCTGGAGACAATACAGCAGAGACAACCAGGATGATACTGGGGCAGCAGGATAAGACTTATGAGGACAGGCTAGACAGCCTCAGTGTGTGTACTCCCTGAAGGACAGGAGAGAAAGGGAGGATATAATGGAGATACAGTATACAAATATCTGCAAGGGTACAGCAAGCTGTTTTGATGGATAAAAGTTCATCCACTGGGCCAGTCTGCCAGCGCAGTGGTAGTGCTACCACTTGCGATGCAGATGACCTGGGTTTGGGAGCGAGTGCAGGAGTCTGAGGGTCGGCTGGTGGGGGGGGGGGTTGGTAGAGCATTCTGTGGACCGCTGTCCACCTACAGGGGAGATCCACTGTGATCTGACTGTGAGTGCTACCCAGAAGCAGCTGGGTACCGAGCCAGGCCCACATGGAGAAGTGCTCGGGCCATCGGTGGATGTCTGCACCATGTGTGTGGGTGCATGTGCACCCTACGTTGACGTCATTGCACATCCAAGGCTTATGGGGTGGTATCCAGGGGAGAAATCAGGGTGAAATGGCTGAATGTTGCTAGCTCCTCCACCCTGTGCACCCTGCTATGGTGGGCCCCCTTCATGCCGTGAAGCTGGATCCTGAGTGTGGCAGTTTGGCCATGACCCTGCCACTCCACCAGGGGGGGCCCTGGGGTCACTAACAGCAGTGAGGGGGTGTCCTGTAGCAGTAGCATGGTCACCGGGAGTAAGTGTAGGGCAGTGAAGCTGATGATTGCCAGCTCACCCTGGATAAATAGATGCAGCAAAAAAGAAAAGTTCATCTACAGGAGGCACAGGTTTCAGCTAGCTTGTGGGAGGGGGAAGTTCAGAACAGATGTTAGGAAATACCTTTTCATGAAGACAGTGGTGGATTAGTGAAATAGCCCACCCAGCATGATAGTTGCTGAAAAAAACACAGCGGGGTTTAAAAATGGCTGGAACAGCTGCAAAGGGATTATTAACCAGAAGAGGGTGAGGAGGACCAGTAGGGAGGTAGGGTGTGAGGAGGAGCAGTCCCAGAGTAGCTGCAGCTAAGCTTTCCAGGGCAGACTGGATGGACCCCTTTTCTGCCCTTACCTTTCTATGTTTCTATGAACTAGGACCCATGATAGGGCAAGGTAAAACTGATTCAGGGACCAGTGGTATGTCTTGTAACTGGTGGTGGTGGTGGTGGTGAGAGGGGTAAACTTGCAAATCAAGGACAGTGAGTTGCCAGGACCAACCCTGTGATGGGAGGGGATGCTAAGTAGATTTTTTACTTTCCAGACCTTCCACTCCAGAAAAAAAAAATATAGAAAGAAACATAAGAAAATGAATGTCTTCATTGCATTGCAACTATTAGAAACAAGACAAATGAAGAAATAATCCTTGTCTGGGTTATGTGGCTACAGTGGGGTGCTTGAAAAGTTGTGCCTGGCAGACATTTATGCCTGATAGGAGACTACTCTTGTATGAGGGTGCTTTCCTAAAGAATAAGCCCCAGTAAACAACTGACCACTCATGGTCATCACAAATATCCAGGGGTCATTTTTTGTGGCCTTAGTGATTGTATTATTTCCTTCTGGAGATCCCCCTTGTAATTTCCACTTGCAGTCTTGTTTCCCTAAAACACTTCTTTCGGTTTACGAGGAAACTGTCAGTTAAAGAAGAAAGAGTTGCAACACTTGCTTATGATAGTGTGTACAAGCTATGTGTCTTTCAAGCAAACCTTCAGAACCTTAGACTGAAAAACTAGACATAATCAGGCGGTACTGCGGGGGGGGGTATTTCAGAGACAGTTCACAGTCAGGAGTATAGTGTAGGTGGCTTGAAATGAGAAGCATTTTTGGCAAGTATTTAACTTGAGGGCTAATGCTTGTCAGTAGTTCCTGTAGTTTGATTTCTGCTATCTTTGGTCCACAGGGTCAGAAGAAATTATTGAGGTAAAATCAAGGACGTCCCTGACAACGAGGATCAGGAGACAGCCGTGCTTCCAGGGAACCTGAATCTGCTCATGATCTTGGGTCTCCCAGGTGTTGTACTGCTGCGAATCAATCCTCTTGAATTCTAAAATAGTTTTTTATGAAGTTCAGTGCTGGTTATAAATTCCCTCTCTAGACACAGACTCATACTCTTAGTTTGTTTTCCTGACAGTAGACATTAAGGAATGCCAATTGTATCAAACAAAAATTATCCCAGATCAAATCAAAGGAAACCTAACATCTCCACAAGATAGAAAATTGCAGAATTTTCACATGAGAACCTAAAGAATGCGGGAAGGGTCATATTTTGCCTCCATGGAGTTGGCACTCCAAGAGTGTTATTGGCTGAGTGGTTGCTTTGATTTTAAACAAGAGTGTAACCCCCCCCCACTGATGGGGCTTACCTTAATTTGCCCCTTTGGGACTGCCCCGGTTCTCCCACTGCCTGCCTGTTCCTCCTCTTGCCCTGCAGCCTCTCCAGCACCAGTCCTGGAGTCCTGTTGTGCCCCTGCATCTCCACTGGGGCCCACAACCTGTTCTGTGGCTAATTGGGTCTGGAGGAGCAAAGTCATGGGACCGCCACACTGCCTGCACCACGAATGTGCGAGCAGCAGCCCACACATGCACAGAAGTGCATTCTGGTTTTCTCACTGCAACTGCGGCTAATAAAATGCATCTCTGGTACTCTGGCCCCCCACTCCCCAGGATAAACTAGTTGGGGGTTGGTGACATGGAAGAGGTGCATAAGAAGCCTCAAAATTATTTAGTTTAAAAGCGCTAATAAGTGCTAAAGAGTGTCCTCATGCATATTAATGAACCTGTTCTATGAATATCAATAACTGTCTGCCTGTCACCCAGGGACTGTGCCAAACAAAGCTAGTGACAGGCAGAGGAGAGAGTTTTAAAGTATAATGTTGCAGCCAGGGCACATAAAAGAGAAGCTGCTTAACAGACTGTGGGGCAAAAATATTTATTAACTGAACTGTTTGGCTGCAGCAGGACATTAAAGTGGGGACGCCATATAAAACATAGAAACATAGACTTTGATGACAGATAAGGGCCGCTTGGCCCACCTAGTCTGCCCATTTCCCTACCTAACGGATAAGCTGCAGATCACAGTTAACCAACAGCCTACTTTCTCCTACCTCCCACTAAAATTGTCTTATGTCTGTCCCATGCATTCTTGAATTCCCCCACTGTTTTTGACTCTACAACCTCCTCAGGAAGGTCGTTCCATGAATCTACAACCCTCTCTGTGAAGAAATACTTCCTCACATTACCTCTGAGCCGTTCCCCCTCTGTCTTCAAATTGTACCCCCTTGTTCTTGCACATCTCTTTTTCTGAAAGATGCTGCCCTCTTGGACTTTGTTGATTCCCTTGAGGTATTTGAAAGTTTCTATCATGTCCCCTCTGTCGTCCCCTCTCTGTTTCCTTTCCTCGAAGCTATATATCTTAAGCTTCTTTAGTCTTTCTTCATATGTCTTATGGTGCAAACCCTGCACCATTTTGGTTGCCCTCCTCTGGATAGCCTCCACCCTGTCTATGTCTTTGCAGAGATGGGGTCTCCAGAACTGTGCACAGTACTCCAGATGTGGTCTTACCAACTATCTGTACAGGGGGGCCAACAACTTCCGGTTTTCTACTGGTGATGCTTCTCCCTATGCATCCCAGTATCCCCCAGCCCTCCTTACTGCCTTCTCACATTGCAGGTCCAACTTTAGGTCGTCTGACATGACTATCCCCAGGTCCCTTTCCATTTATGTTGTTGTCAGTATTTCACCCCCATTGTGTACTCTTCACCCGGGTTTTTGTTTCCCAGGTGCATTACTTTGCACTTCTTTGCATTGAATCTAAGCTGCCATACATTTGACCAGTCCTCCAACCTTGCCAAGTCCCTTTTCATCCTTTCCACCCCAGCCTGTGTATCAACCCTGTTGCAGATCTTTGTGTCATCTGCAAAGAGACATACTTTCCCTTCCAGTCATTTTGCAATGTCACTTATAAATTCATTAAAAAGGACCGACTCCAGTACTGAACCATGCGGTACCCCACTAGTAACCTCCCTTTCTTCACTGTGGACTCCATTTACTATTACCTGCTGTGTCCTATGGTCCAGCCAGTGTTTTACCCAGGCTACCACCCTGGGACCCACTCCCAGGCTGGCTAATTTAATTATTAATCTTTTGTGCGGGACTGCATCAAATGCCTTGCAAAGTCTAGGTAGGCCATGTCCTACCTGGTCTACTACTTTGGTCACTCAGTCAAAGAAATCAATTAGATTTGTCTGACATGACCTTCCTGCTGTGAATCAATGCTGTCTTGGGTGCTGTGCCCCACTGGCCTCTAGGTACTCAACAATTCTTTCCTTCAGAAGTGATTCCATCATTTTCCCTACCACTGAGGTCAAACTGACAGGTCTGTAGTTTTCTGCCTGTCTTGCTCCCACTTTCATGAAGGGGAATCACATCTGCCATCCTGCAGTCCTCAGGTACCACACCATCCTCCCATGATTTATTAAAAAGGGCAGTCAGCTTGCACTGTTAGCTCAACAGCCATACCGTTTACCTCTGACAGCAGAGCCAGCCAATCAGATACCTAGGTGCCCAAAATGATAGAACTGACTTCTGGGAGAAGGTGTGAACTTTATTCTAAGCACCCAAATCAATATCCAATCAATAATCAAAGGGATTTAATGTTTACTCGTTTTCTTAATGGACAACCAGTTTCAGCCAATCAGAAGCTGACATTTTCGGAGAGAACCCCCAGTGACAGTTACAGCTGGGAGCCATCTGGCTTGGGATTTCAGAGAGACAGGATGGCTTAGACTCTGTTGGGAGCAGAGTTTGGAAGTAGGCTCAAGGCTTCCACAGCCAAAGACTGGGAGATTTTGCCTGCGTTTAGCACCTGGAAGCCCCAGGGTGAGAGAGTTTCTGCCAAATCCTGCAGAAATTTTGAGAAAGTCCTCTGCTTTGTAAAAGTGTTTGAATTTTCTGCCAAAAGCTGCAGTCAGACTCTTTTGGCCAAAGCTGAAGCCAGCAGTGCAGAAGAAGCCTGCGGATGCCCCTGTGCCAGGGAGCCAGAGAACCTGGTGAACTCATGCTATTTGAAATAGGGGGGTTTCAACTACGAGACTATGTACTATTCAGCCTGAAGCCACATGGAGTTGTATGCAGAAGTGTTTGTGCTCAGGCCACTCTGGAGCCAGGTATAGAACCAGCAAGCCATTACCTAGTGGGGTGGATTGGGATGCAGGGAACCAAGGGTGCATGCCTGAGTGCTAGGGCACTCTAGACCTATCTGGGAGAGTCTACGGGTTTGGGCTTTCTTGTGTACCAGGAAACCCTGTGCAGGGCTCCTGCTCTCCAGCAAAGAAGGTGACAAGCTACCAGACTCTGTAATCAAGGTAGAAGGTGACAAGCTGCCAGATCCTGCATGCTAGCCAGAAAGTTCCAAGCTGTTAGACAAGCCTGCCGCTTCCAGCAAGCCTACTGCAACCCATGTTGCTGCTTCAGGCCCCAGCTCTCCAGCCTGCCTGCACTTAGACCCTGTGAACTCGGACTTCAGAACTATGTGTAAGGCAGGGCCTGCCCTGCACCTATGGAATGGTACAAAGTGTAGAAAGTTGCTTCAGTTCAGCGTAAAGTGTTTAATGTTAAACTCAAACTGTTTTCTAACTTAAAGTTAAGTCCAAGCATTCAAACCCAAATCAAGTTAAAGTATTTTCTTCAGTTTAAGTGCACCAACCCGTGGCAACATCAGGCCTGCACTAGTCTGGAGATAACCTCTGCAAGGACTGTGAGGGGGAGCTGGTACCAGCCAGGGAGTTATGCATGCATGCTGGGCGGAGGTTGGTGTATTGCAAAAAGGTTTACTGCTGAAGTTATTCATTGCCAAAATTGCAGTTATTGCGTTGTATTGCACATGGCATTCCAGGTATCCCCTTTCCTGGGAGGGTGACTGGAAGGGGAGGTGAGTAGGTACAACATCCCAGAGGGTTGTACTACACAAACATCTGGCCTACTGTAATTTTACTCCAGGTGGAGGCACCATGCTGTTTATTTATATCTTTGGGAAGGAACCCCTGATTGTCACCAGAACAGAAATCAGGACCCTTAATCTGTGTTGTAGTCATCGAGTAGAGGTGGTAGCCCACTGGTACATGGAGCCCTGGTTACACAAGGCTATTAAAAAACTGTTGAAAGTGAAACCCCCTTTCCCTCTTGCTTAACTCACCATTGTGGAATGTGCCCTTGGTGGAGGTTACTAAGGCCTAGGGAACTCTTGTGTCTAGGGGTACATGTTATGCTCACTGTGTGCTACTTGCAAGAAATGCAGAAACCAGACCACCTCAAATTCTCCATAGGAGTACTGGGACAGGACACCTTGAACAACAGAGTTCCAGACACTTGACACTCTTTACATGATGGAGAATGGGTCAAAATCATATTTTACACAGCAATGTCAGAAGTGTGAGTCCATGGACCCCAATTTATTCATCTGCTTCACAGGGAAAGAACAGATACTCACCATATCAGTAGATCTTCAAGAGAATCACCTCCATTGGGCCACACCTTTGGAACTGTAAGCCATTGGCATCAGGACCACTTGGAAACTTTTGCTAACTGAGGGCCACCCATGATGACATGCAATGCTGGCTCCTATGTAACCATGGGTGGTCCACATTGCTCCTCAGTTCCCTGTTGGAGATAAGCTTGGAGGGTCTCTTACTGTTAGAAACCAGGGACCAAATCAATGCGAGGCAAACAAGGAGAGGCATGGGACTATAACACATACATAAGGCACTTATGGACAGCTCCAAACAAAGAAACATACTAACAAAGAATCTGATGGCAGATAAGGACCACTAGGCCCACCCAGTCTGCCCATTTTTTTCCCTGCTGATACCATCACTGCAGATCCTACTGCATTCCACTAAGATTCCTTTGTGCCTATCCCATGCATGCTTGAAGCCCACCATTGTTTTCACCTCCACTGGAAGACTGTTCCCAGGCATCCACCATGCTTTCAGTGATGAAGTACTTCCTCACATCTCTCTCTTTAATTTACGCCCTTCCAGCTTCATTGCATTTCCCTTTGTTCTCATGCATCTTTTCCTCTGAAAAAGTACTCTCCTCCTGTACCTTGTTTACCCAGTTAGGTCTTTAAAGGTCTCTATCATACTTCCCCTCACTTTTCTCTCTTCCAGGGTGTGTATATTGAGGTCCTTCAGTCTCTCTCTCTCTCTCTCTCTCTCTCTCTCTCTCTCTCTCTTAGGGTTTCTGACGCAGACCCTGCACCATTTTAGGTGCCCTCCTCTGGACTGCCTCCACTATGTCTATGTCCTTTCTGAGATATGATCTCCAGAACTGGACACAGTACCCCAAGTGAGGTCTCACCAGCAATCCATACAGTGGCAACACCACCTACCTCCTTCTGTTGGTGATACCCCTGTCTATGCACCCTAACATCCCACTGGCCATGCCTACTGCCTTGTTGCACTGCCTAACAGAAACATTTGAATTGATGGCAGATAAGGACTGCTTGGCCCACCTAGTCTGCCCATTTTCCCAACCTAATGCAACACCATAGACCCTACTTGATGTTCAAGTTTACCCCCCTTTCCTTACTGCTAAGGTTCACTTATGCTTATCCCACACATTCTTGAATTCCATCACTCTTTTTGCCTCCACCACCTCTGCTGGGAGGCTGTTCCAGGCATCCACCACTTTTTCTTTGAGAAAGTACTTCCTTATGTCTCCCCATATCTACCCCCCTCCAGCTTCATAGCATGACCCCTTGTTTTTGAGCATCTTTTTTTCTGAAAAATGTTTCCCTCTTGAACCTTATTAATACCTGTGAGGTATTTGAAAATCTCTATCATATCCCCCCCCCTCCTTTCCTCCAGGGTGTACATATTGAGGTCCTTTAGTCTCTCCTCATAGGGCTTTTGATGCAGATCTGGCACCCATTTTAGTTGCCCTCCTCTAGACTGCCTTTACTCTGTCTGTGTCCCTCCAGTGATGTGGTCACCAGAACTGGACACTAGTGTTGCTCAGACAGTATCCTAGAAACTAGGATGCCAACAGATACCTCACATTTGGCCAGATAGTTTCTGTATTAGGATAGCAGTGCTATCCGACCACGGATCTGACCTTCTAGGATCCAGTGCATGGATCCAACAAACATTGTGGATCCTGTGGAACCTAGCAACAAACATTGCAGATCCTTTGGATTCTAGTTTCAGATCCACGGATTTGACCAACAGATCCAGCTCGGATCCTAACTATCTGACCTAGGATCCCCAGATCTGACCTAGGATCCCTGGATCCTAACTAGGATCCATTGCTATCTGACCCTGGATCCTACATCTGTCTTTGGTAGGATTTCTGGTAGGATACCAGTACTGTCTGATGAAGGGTGGTAGGATCCACAAAAGCACTATCTGAGCAACACTACTGGACACAGTGCTGTAGGTGAGGTCTCACCAGTGTTCTATACAGTGGTAACACCACGTCTGTCCTTCTGCAGGTGATATCCCTCCCTATGCACCCTATCATCCTACTAGCTTTCCCCACTGCCTTGTTACACTGTCTGGCCGGCTTTAGGTCATTAGATATGATTATCCCCATGTCTCTTTCCTGTTTGGTGGTTGTGAATACTATACCCCCCATTTTGTACTTTGCCCCTGGGTTTCTCTGCTCCAAGTGCATGATTTTGCACTTCTGCACATTGAAACTTGGCTGCCACACCCATGACCACTTCTTTAGCTTTCTTAGATCTCTGTTCATTCTGTTCATTCCACCTGGAGTGTCTACCCTACTGCAGATATTAGTGTCATCTGCAAAGAGGCATACCTTCCCTTCTAGCCCCTCTGCAATGTCACTAATAAAGACAGTAAAGAGGACTAGTTCCATTACTGATCCCTGTGGCACCAGTCTGGTCACCCACCCTTCCTCAGAGTGAATCCATTTACCACAACCCTCTGTCTCCTGTCCCTTAGCCAATTCCTTACCTAGTTTACCATCTTTGGACCTACTTCTAGGCTGCCCAGCTTGTTTATGAGTCTCCTATGTGGAATGGCATCGAAAGCCTTACTGAAATCTAGGTAGGCCACATCCACCATTCCACCCTGATCTACTTCCATGATCACCCAGTCAAAGAAATCTACCAGATTTGTTTGACATGACCTCCTTCCAGTGAATCTATGCTGCCTCAGGTCTTGTAAGCCACTGTATTCAATATATTCCACAATCCTTTCCTTCAGTAGTGATTCCATTCATTTCCCCACCACTGACATCCGGCTGACTGACCTATAATTACCAGCTTCCTCCCTGCTACCACTATTGTGAAGTGAGACTACATCTGCACTCCCCCGGTCCTCTGGAACCTCTGCCGTCTCCAATAAGAGGTTTAACAGGGCTGTCAGAGGTACAGCTGGCATCTCTCTGAGTTCCCTCAGTATCCTTGGATGCACTCCATCTGGTCCCATTCCCTTTCAGGTTTGCAAGTTCTTTCACTGCTCTCTTCTCTGTAAATGGACTAGTGTCCATCCACTTCCCTTCCTCTGATGCTCCTGGCACTTATCTGTGGTCCCTCACCTTCCCCTTCCTCTGTGAACTGAACGCTGAATAAAAGTATTTGTTCAGGATGTCTTATTTTTCCTGGTCTCCCTCCACACACTCCCCCACCCTTCCTAAGCCTTCCTATCCTTCCCCTGGACTTTCTTTTTTTGCTTATATACCTAAAAAAATGTCTTGTCCCCTTTCTTTACTGCCTGGGCTATTTTCTCCTCCATTTACATCTTTGCTCTCCTAATAGCTTTCCCTGCCTCCCTCTGTTTTTCCTTATACACCTCTTATCTTCCTTCCTCTGTGTTTCCTTATATCTCTTGAATGCTAACATTTTAGCCCTTACCTTCCCAGCCACCTCTTATGAGAACCATGGCATTCTCTTTTTCCTCTTGCTTTTGCTTACTTGCCTGACCCAGAGGTTTTTTGCCTTCACTAGTCCCCCTTTTAGTTTTGACCACTGTTTCTCCACTACACCTAAGTCAGCCCCCCTCCCAACCAAGGCATTCCTGAGTCATTCCCCCATCTTTTTGAAATTGGCGCTCCTGAAGTCCAGGACATTTACCTTTGTGTGGTTTGATTTTGCCATAGTACTTATACAGACCCACACCATACAGTGTTCACTGGTCCTCAGGTGGCCACCCACTGTGACATCTGCAACACTGTTCCCATTGGTGAGTACAAGGTCCAGTATTGCCCCCTCATGAGTGGGCTCTTTTACCAGTTGCCTGAGGAATGCCTTTAAAGGGAGTCCAGGATGTCTCTGCTCCTAGAAGAAGCTGCAGCTGGGATGCTCCAAAGTACATCTGGAAGATTGAAGTCCCCCACCAGCAGCGCCTCCCCCCTTTTTTGCCATCTTTTGGATGGTTTCCGGCAGAACCTTATCCAATTCCACCCCCCCCAGCACTGGAGGTCTGCAGATCATGCCAGTGAGTATAGTGACTCCATTCCTCATTTCTAAGGTAACCCAAAGTACCTCCGCCCCACCCTGTATTCATTGTATCTGTTGCTTTTATGCAATCCCTTACATAGAGAGCCACTCCTCCCTCTTTCTTTCCCACCATGTCCTTCCTAAACAGAGTATAGCTATAACCCATTCATGGTTCTTTTGCACCATGACTTGGTAATGGTGACAATGTCCAGATCAGCCTCTACCATAATGGTCTCTAGCTCCTGGATTTTGTTTCCCAGACTTCGAGCAGTTGTACTTCAAGATTCTGCTACTTTCCTGTTTGTCAACCCTCCACTTTCTCTTTTGCCTTTTTTCCTTCCCCTCTCTGCTCTCATTCCCATCTCACTTCATGTCCACCATTTTGGGTTTTATTTGTTGTCGGGTACCCTTGGGGAGTTCTCTCCCTTAGGGTTCTCCCTTCTGTCTAGCTCAGCTTGTGGGTGGGTGGGGGCAGTTATGTGACCCTGCTTCTTTCCATCACTCCT
Organism: Neoceratodus forsteri; assembly: GCA_016271365.2. Taxonomy (NCBI): domain Eukaryota; kingdom Metazoa; phylum Chordata; order Ceratodontiformes; family Ceratodontidae; genus Neoceratodus; species Neoceratodus forsteri. The sequence goes on from CM057450.1 coordinate 994,739,909, forward strand.
TTAGCTAGTTTAAATGCTTGCCAATGTAGCATTTAAACTGTTCTGAGAGGACTGTGGTTCCCTCCTGGATGGATGCAGGCCATCACCCCTGTACAGGCCCCTATCCTTCCAGGTGGGACCTCAGTACCCACTGTACCTGAACCCCTCCTCTCTGCACCACTCCTTCAACCATGTGTTTAAGCTCCTGGTATGGAATACCTTGTCCCCCCTGTCATAGACAGGCAGCACCTCAGAAAAGGCTACTGAGCATGCTACCTGCCTAAGATCCCTCCCTAACTCCCTGAACTCCTCCTGAACTATCCTAGCCTCGTCCCTAGCCAAGTCATTAATCCCTAGGTGTACAATGATATCCAGCTCTCCCTCTTGTCCTACTGCCCTAGTGATCCTCAGGATCTGCTTCCCATCCCTCTGAGCAGTGGTACCATAGGCACTTTGAAAACATTACATATGATTACTCCGAAGGCCCTTTCCTGTTTGGTGACTGTAAATACCACTTCTAACATATCGTACTCTGCCTCTGGGTTTCTGTGCCCTAAGTGCATAATGCTGCACTTTTTCACATTGAAACCCAGCTCCTATGCCGTTGACCACTCCTCAAGTTTTCTAAGGTCTCTGCACATTCTTTCCACCCCTTCTGGAGTATCCACCTTATTGTGGGTTTTGGTGCCATCCGTAAAGAGGTAGACCTTCCCTTCCAGCTTATGTGCAATATCAGTTATAAAGACATTGAAAAGGAGCTGGTCCCTGTACTGAGCCCTGTGGCACTGCACTGGTCACCCTCCCTTCCCCAGAGTGAACTCTGTTTACCACCACCCTCTGTCGCCTATCCCTTAATCAATTTGTTACCCAATTTACCACCTTTGGCCCTACCCCCGAGCTGCCTGGTTTCCTTATTAACTTCCAGTGTGGAATGGTGTTGAAAGCCTTACTGAAATATAAGTAGGTTACATTCACCACCCAAACCCTGATCTATTTCCCTGGTCACCTAGTCAAAGAAATCTATCAGATTTGTCTGACATGACCTACTCCCATGAAATTGAGTTGCTTCAGTCTTGCAACCCACTGGATTCAAGATACTCCACAGAAGTATCCATTAAAAGTGACTCCATTAGCTACCCCACCACCAATGTCAGGCTCACTGGACTATAGTTGCCAGCCTCCTCCTTGCTACCACTTTTGTGAATCAGGACTACATCTGCCCTCTTCCATTCCTCTGGAATCACTCCTATTTCCAGTGAGTTGTTAAAAAAGACTGTCAGAGGTGCAGCCAGTAGCACTCTGAGCTCCCTCAGTATCCTTGGGTGTACCCTGTCTGGTCCCATATAGCTTAGTCTGCTTTCAGATTTGTGAGACCCTTCAGGACTCTCTCCTCTGTAAAGGGACTTGTGTCTCCAGTGCCTTTGTTGCCTTTATGTGATCCATCCCCTTCCTCTTCCTCTCTGAAGGCTGAACAAAAATATTTGTTCAGGAAATCTGCTTTTTCCTGATCCTCCTCGGCACAGTCTCCACCTCCCCTTCTTAACCTCATAATCCCTCCCCTCATCTTCCTCGCTTCAATTATGTATCTAAAAAATGTCTTGTCCCTTTTTGTTCCCTCTTGGACTGTTCTTTCCTCAGGTTGCATCTTGTGCTCCTCACTGCTTTCCCTGCCTCTCTGCATCTCCTGATATACCTTCCTGTCCTCTTCCCTCTGTATCTCTTTATACCTCCTGCAAGCTACGCTTTTAGTCTTTACATTTTCAGCCACTTCCTTTGAGAACCACAGTAGTCTCTTTTTCCTTTTGTTTTTGCTTACTTCCTTTGTGCAAAGGTTTGTTGCCTTCACCATGCCTTCTCTTACCTTAGCCCACTGTTCTTTCACCCATCCAGGTTATCCCTACCTTCTAGGTCATCTATGAGGCATTCACCAATTTTTTTAAATTCTATCTTCTGGTTAGCTGACTGAACCCAACAGGTAAGGATTAGTGGGAAACTCTCAAGTGAAAGGCCCATCAGTAGTGGTGTACCGCAGGAGTCAATGCTTGGATCAGTTTTGTTTGGTTTGTACATCGGGGACATGCACTGTGAACTTAAGAAAAATATCAAGTTTGCTGATGACATAAAAATAAGTGTAGAGATAGACACTGAAGAGAAATGTCAATCCCTAGTGAATGATTTAAAGAAAATAGGGCTGGGGGGATACTGGGATGTATAGGGAGAGGCATCATCATCATCATCAGAAAATAGGAAGTTGTTATCCCTCTGTACACACAGTTGGTGAGACCCCATCTGGAGTACTGTGTGCAGTTCTGATGACCCCATCTCTGCAAGGACATAGACAGGATGGAGGCAGTCCAGAGGAGGGCAACTAAAATGGTACAGGGTCTGCAAGATAAGCCAACGAGGAGAGAGTAAAGGAGCTTAATATGTATACTTTTGAGGAAAGGAGGGAGATGGGGGACATGATAGAAACTTTTAAGTACCTCAGTGGAATCAACAAAGTCCAAGAGGGTAGCATCTTTCAGAAAAAGAGATGTGCAAGAACAAGGAGACACAATTTGAAGATAGAGGGGGGACAGCTCAGGGGCAATGTGAGGAAGTATTTTTTCACAGAGAGGGTGGTGGACGCATGGAACAGCCTTTCTGAGGAGGTTGTGGGGTCTAAAACTGTGGGAGAATTCAAGAATGCATGGGACAGACATAAGGCAATTTTTGTGGGGGATAGGAAGAAATAGGCTGTTGGTTAAATAGGATCTGCAGCTTATCCTGTAGGTAGGGAAATGGGCAGACTAGGTGGGCCAAGCAGTCCTTATCTGCCATCAAAGTCTATGTTCCTGTGTTTCTCTGTCCTCAATGTAGACAGGCCCATCCTCTCTACACCATTCCCTCAACCTTGAATTGAAGCTCGTAGTGCAGAAATCTCATTCATCACCCTCGCCATAGTCAGGCAGGCCTAGGCGAAAGCCACTGAGCGTACTACCTGCCTAAGATCCCTCCCAAGCTCTCTAAAATCCCCCTGCACAATCCCAGCCCAGTCTCCAGCCAGGTAATTTGTCCCCAGCTGGACAATGATATCCATCTCCCCTTCCTGTCCTGCTGCCCTAGTGATCCTTAGCATACTTTTTATCCCAATGAGCCAAAGTGCCAGGTAGGGACCTCACCTCCCTTTCTGTTCCCAAATCTATCCCTCTGATGATCACGTCCCCCACCAGACGTTGCTTTGTCCCCTGCTGGGTTCCTCTCCCTTCCACCTTGGAGCCTCCTCTAGGGAGGACCACCACATCCTCCCTGGCCACTACCACAGGTGCCTCCTCTCAGCAGTCCCATCCAGTCAGAATGGCAGATGAATTTCATAGTGGCTCCATCTGAGGAATGTGCCCCAGGCCCACCACCCCCACCCTCCCGGAGCCCAGCACAGTCCATCTGGATCTCCTTCTTGGCATTCTCTGGGGCAACGGTGGTAGACTTAGTGGCCCCTAGGTAGGGGGAAAAGTCCCCCTGAATCCTAGCCAACTCTGCTCAGAGCCTAGTGACCTTCTCCTTCAGCCCTGAGAGGTGCCTGCAGATGGGGCAGCACATCAGTCTCCAGAAAGTCTTTCTGAAAACTGCCGCTCCACAGCCACTGCATTGCACCACTCCCAACATTCCAGGTCGTACACTCACTATGTTAACTGGAAGAGATTGTACCCTTAAACTAGAGTGAGTGTTTTCTCTTTTTGGCTTTTCTTAACCCCTTTGTTAGTGGACAAGGCAGTGGACCAACTTTCCTGCTGATACCTCAGGTGACTGTGCTGTGACCCAGTGGAGGAGATTCTCTTGAAGATCTGCTATTACAGTGATTAACTGTTCTGTCTTCATTGAGGATATCTCTTCCATTGGACCACACCTTTGGAACAGTTCCCAAACAGTACACAAGGTACCCAGGGAGGATGGCAAAGTCTTATACGCAATCAGGACAGAAGGTCATGCAACACTGCAAGACCAAAGTCAGCCCATCTATGACAGACACTGTCCAGACTATAGTGTTTAATGAGAGTATGCACAGTGCTTCATGTGACAGCAGCACATAACAGCTGCAGAAACATTCTGAAAGTAAGAAAAATAAGTGGCCATACCAGGTGTAGAGTGGCTACAAACAGCATTAGGAAGTTCCTTACCACACTATCCCTAACACAATTTAATACAGTCAGTCAGCCATTTGGACAGGCATTGTTTAGTTACAGGAGTGCCTCTATTCAAGGGGCATACCAAACACGAAGCTGAGAGGGCTTTCTGCAGTCCTTAGTGCAATCACAATAGAAACACAGTGCTCTATGTACATCAAGCGTGTGGAGCAATGCCTCACCCTTGTTAGTGTGCTCTGGATAATACACAGGAAGGTGTAAAGCCTGATTTTAATGTAAAATCAGACACCACCTAAGTTAGCAAACAAGGAATGATATGCAAAGACACATGGTCCTTGTGGAAAATCAAATAAGGAGGTTCATGCGTCCGATCCTGAAGCTCAGAAATCCTATGAGCAGAAATCATGCTGACCAAATATGGCATTCTGCACGAAAGGAAATTTATCTCACAGGTCGCAGCAGGCTCAGACAGAGCTGGAATCAATTTCTCAAGTATGACATTTAGGTCCCAAGGGAAACTGGTTTATAAATTGGGGAGCATGTGCAGAACACCATTCAGAAATGTACAGGATACTTCTAGTTGTGCCACTGTGTACCCATCAATAAGAACATGGAAGGCTGAAACAGCAGCCAAGTGCACACTTATGAATGAGTATTGAGACTGGAGTCAGATAGTGACAAAAACTTGTTTAGTACAGCATTGATAGGACACATACATGGGTCCACTGAACAGGAAGCACGCCATATGCAGAAGTACTTTCGTATTCAAAGAATATGTGTGCCTCTTAGAAGGCTTTCTAGGCACAAGCAAGTAACTGGCCACCTGGGGCAAAACCCCAAAATGTGCAATGGCTGTATCTTCAGGAGCCAGGCATGCTGATGCAGAGACTTCAGGTCCAGATTGACCAGGGACCCCTTGCTGGCAACAGCAGGCCCCAGCAAAGTGGGAGCTGAACATAAGGCTCCACCGCCAGATGCTGCAAAAGCAGAAACCACATCTAATGAGGCCAGAATGGAGCCACTAGTATTGAGACTGCATGGAAAGAGGTCATTTACCAGGGAAGTCAGCACTAACTACTCATGTACCAAGGACTAAGACCTGCTTAGCCTGTCTGCCAAGAATGTTTTGGACACCTGGGAGAAACACTGCTGATTGATGAAAGTCATAAGGCATCGCCCAGTGCCACACTCTCATCCTTTCTATACATGGTGGATAAGAGTGAATGCCCCCTTGCTTGTTTACGTAGTGCATGACACCAGCATTGTCTATCTGAATCAGTAAGGGACAGGGACTGTGGTGCTTCTGGAAAGCTTGGAGACCAAGTAGAATAGCCCGCATCTTCAGGACATTAATATGGAGATCCAAGTCTAGATCAGTCCAGGATACTTGGGTCTGAAAGGAACAGAGATGGGCACCCCAACTGGATCCCATGGCATCCATTGTGAGGATCTGCATTGGAGCTGGATAAAAGAATGGAATGCCCAGTAATAAGTGCAGGCAGTCCATTCACCATACTAGAGCACAGAAAAGAGGGGATGTGATGATAACCATTTTTTCCTGCTTGTCCATCAGCTGATCCTATTGTACCTGAAGAGTCCAATGCGATATGCAAATGTGGAGACGGGTAAAGTGAACTGTAATGATGGCTGCAGCCATCACTCCAAGGAGATGTAGCATCATCCGAGTGGATATGTAGTGACTCCTGTGAATCAGGTGGGCCTGAGCAACAATAGCCTCCACCCTGTTTGCAGGCAGGAAGGCACTGCCCACTCCCATGTCCAGCACTGCATCAGTATATTGGAGGAGCTGCTGAGGAACTTGTACAGATTTTAGTATGTTTTCCATAACACCCCGTTCCTTAAACAGTGATCTCATTCTGGACAATGTGTACAGAATCGCTTCCCTGGATGGTAGGGTTACCAGATTTTGGGACACAAAAAGAGGACACTTTCTAGCCACACACTGTACCGTCTTCTGTTGTTAAGCCGCTCAACTGTATCAGCTCTTTCTTGGTCGAATGGTGTTGCTAGCTGCATTTGGTCTGGGGCTGAGCTGTAGGTGAATGAGTACCTCCCCCACCCTCAGCCATAGCCTAGAATGCAAGCGCGGCCCTTCCTGCACCCTTATGTTACAGTGCTCAGTGGTGGCACAGCACAGCAGCCAGTTTCCCAGTCCCGCCCTCACCACCCTCACACCCTCCACCCTCTCAGGTTGGACTCGGAGGCAAAGCAAGCTAGAAACTGTATTTTTATGGTCCAGGATCGGGACTTGACAGCAAGGGATTCAATCAGAAAAGAACATGAACATCAGATCATCCTTCAAGAGGAAGACATCAGAAAAAAAAAAGCACTGGCAACTCGATCAACCTTAACATCCACCCCTCCTCCAGCACTGGTCATTTGAAATAATGGTTTCCCGGCTTCCTCACATCCTATGCTCCTGCCTGCACCTACGCAAGTTTTGGACTAACGTACTCATTGACTGTTCCAAGATCTAAGGCAAGGTTATTCCACACTCACCGTGCTTGATTTTGCTAGGGACACCTCAGGGGTTGAGGACCTGGGTCTGCAACAGCAATACTAGCTACTGGCTGTAGCTATGGAAGCAAAACAGCCCTCCTGAAATGGTGCCAGCTTTTCATTTCCTCATTGCTGAACTGGCATGCAGGCTGCCCTACCCAAACCAACACTATTCAAACAACTATTTTACTCAGCACAAGGAAAGATGAAGGGATACTTCCATAAATGGGCCCCTTTCTCAACTCAAACCTGTGTTCCACACCATAATTCCCCTGAACCTCAAAGTGCTACTGTCCTCCTTCTCTGTACTATTAAGCTAAACTTTCTGGGTTCATGGACCTCTTCATACCTGCATCATTAATTTTATAATGTGTGACCTGTGATGAGTTATATCTACATCTGATTGCAGTGTCTCTATGATCCTATAATACATTACTCTTATTGCTATAATGGGAAATTTAATTCACAGTACTCCAACTTGATGTCTGTGTTTAGTTAGCTTTTGTGCTAGGTGCTGGATCAGAAACCTGTCACAAAACTTGGATAGTTCCATTATATGACTTTTCACACTGAGCATTTAGACACCAAACATGCTGCAATTGTGCAGCCTAGGAATATCCACAGCAAGATGTATTTCACTCATGTGGCAAAACTGCTAGCCCTACAGGGCTGTTACCTGCTTTTAATAGAGACACTGCTAACGGCTGCAAAAAATGCCTTAACCAAAACTGTACAAAAGATTGACCTGAAGCTGGACAATTTTAAAAAGCGACTGGCCATCGTTATAAAATTGAAGTTCTCAGTAAAATGGTAAAAGAGACTGAGTTAACGGTGTGGAAGGCTTTCACAGCGGCTGCCACAGCAGTCAGGGAGCAGACGGTCCTCAAAAGTAGGATCAAACATTAAGAATTGAAAAATACAATCCGCTCTGTAGCATCTGTTAAATAACTGAGTAATGGCACTCCCAAAAGACCAGAAAGGAATGACTCAAGACTCAGTACAGTTTTGTGAAGAATCCTATCATCACTTACCAGTTGGCACTGTTTGTTCTTCTGCTTGCCTCCGAAGCTCTGCTCAAACTGTCAAACTCCAGTTGGAGGCAGTATAGCGCAGTGGTTTAAGGCTCTGAGCTGCAAATCTGGAGACCTGGGTATGAATCCAATAGCCCCCACTTGCATACTGTGTGACCCTGAGCAAGTCACTTAACTTTCCTGTGCTCCCTTGCACCTGTAAACAAGCTTTCAGCTTAGTGTGTCTCATCTGGTTAAACAATTGGAAAAAAAGTTCATACAGTCTAGTTGCCGGGCGGGGGACTCTGGTCCAGTTAGTCTCAGGATTGGGATGGTAAATGAATGGAAGAAGACTAACTGCTGGTGGTGCTTACTTAGAACTCTTTCTACACTTTGAATCCCGTGTGCGGGTAAAAACGATGCTCTCTGTCATGTGCAGATAGCAAGACTGGACTGCGCATGACATTATGAGCATTCAGACAGTTTTTTTTTCACCTGCAGCTGTGCAGCATGGGACCATGTTGGACAGTTGCTGTGGCAACAAACAACAAGTTCAGTCAGAGTGCCGAGCCCAATGAAAAACCCCTGACAAAAGAGCATTTCAAGAAAAAATCTGCCTAGACAAAATTTCACAGTTTAAAAACAGGACATGTCCAGATAAAACTGGACATCTGGTAACCCTACTGGATGGGGCCTTCAGGAGCCAATCATCCAGATACGGGAGAGACATAAAACCCTTCTGTCTGAAGGGCTACTGTCACAACTGCTATGCATTTGGTAAATACCCACAGTACCAAGAATAAGCCGGAGGGCAAGACTTGGAATTGATAATGGCTTCCATCCAGCATGAAGCGGCACTTCTTGTGGCACTTGTGAATTTTGGTGTGAAGGTAAGTGTCCTTTATGTCCAGGGCATACAGTCAATTCCTCTTTTGCAGCAGGGGGATGAGATCCTGAAGAGACACCATTTGAAACTATTTGTATTCACTGAACTAGTTTAGGTCTCTGAGGTCTGGTACAGGACGCAGATGCAGGAAGTATCTGGAATAGAACCCTTTGTTTCTGTCTTGGGGAGGAACTGATTTGATAGCTCTCTTATGAATGAGTGACTGAATCTTCTCTAAGAAAAAGAACAAGTGACCCAGAGGATAATGAGAAGAAGGCCAAGGATGAACTGGAGGGGTAGACAGCAACTCCAGAGCATACTCCTGTTCCACTATTTTCAGGACCTACTCATCCATTGTAATCTCCTTCCACTTTGGTGGATAAAGAGAGAGCCAGCCCCCCCCCCCACCATCACCCCCAGTTGTAACAGTGGAGGGAGAGGAAAAGGGGAAGCAAAAGGATACAGAGGTGGCAGGGGTACCTCCTTGACCGATACCTTTGGGTGTTTATGCATAGGCTCCAGGAAGGAGGGTGTCTGGGAGTGGACAATTTCCATGGTTTTGTGCATGCGGCTGCTGATGGGAGGCATGGCCACCACAGGCCACAGGCTACAAAATGAGTCCCAACCACACCCCCGGTGGGTTGATGGGATCAGAGATTTGAGTGACTTTAGTCATCCTGAAGGACTGACACTCGTGGAGCATTTACAACATCACTCCCACACAGCCTAGAGCCTCTTAAAGAGGAATTCAGCAAAGCCTATTGTATCTCAGTAGCAAATCTAGCTACCCTAGGCCAAGAATATCTCCAAAGGCATATGCCAGAGGATGCAGCTGCCTTGGAAGAAGCATCAGAGGCATCATATGCTGTGCATAACAGATGTCTTCCAATACCCACACCAGCTGAGGTGGCTTTAAGCAAGTTAGTCTTGGCAGGACCATCAGGCAGAGCCTGAATGGTCGACATAGGAGGTTTTCTACAGACAATTCTAATATTTAATCATGTATGCCTGGTAGTTAGCAGTTCCTTGTTTTAAGGATTCAGAGGCATATCTTCTTTTGCCCGTAACAGTCAGCATCCTGGATTCTTCATCAGTAGGCAAAGTGCTCTTGTGTCTGGGGGCCCTAAAGCGGTCATGAGCAGCGATGATAACCGCAGAATCAGTTTTAGGATAGGAGCATAATAAGGCTTAACAGATGGAGCAGGGTACTGTTTATCAGTCTTCCTAGGCACTGCAGGTAAGGAATTAGGCCTATGCCAGGCAGCAAAGGTAGCATCCTCTAAGGCAAGATATAAAGGAGGAACTAAAATGGAGGGGACAATGGGAACATCAACAACTCCATTACATTTTTCTTATTGGAGCCCTCCTCCTCAGTATCAAATCCCATGACAGTTTGGAGTTTTCTGAGTAACGCCTGAAAAGGGGATCTTCAGGAGGAGACTGGGGAGTACATATCACAGAGTCCTCACTGCATGAGATGAGGGTAGAGTTGGAAGGCAAGTCCCCCAAATAGGGATCAGAATGATGACGAGAGTGATCAACAGAGCTGGTGGTGATGGAGGCAGTGGCTGCAACTGAGGAATGAAAGCTGTGCTTCTGGGTCCTATTGACAGGATAGCCATTATCATGGGTTGGAGTTATGCTATCATATACATAGTTTAGAGAACAATGCCAGCACAACCTGGGTGCTGGGAGTCAACAGCACCCTGTTAAGGGCCTGGGACAATCAGCATTATTATCAAGGAAGTAGAACCTGACAATGGGGACTACATACTGTCTGTGGTAGGTACAGCAGCATCAGAGCCAGACCCCTACCTTGGTGTTTCATTGACAGTCGGGGGGGGGGCTGTAGTCATTGCTGCTGGAGTACATGATGAGGATTTACCTTCCTTCAATGGAGAATGTGACCTCACCAGTGAAGCATGAGCTTTATTCTTATGCTTGTGGTGGTGGTCAGAAGAGGAGAACTTCAACAATGGCGTTTACTTGCCTTTGTCCTCAATATTTGATGACTGTGGTAGCAATCGTGTCACTGAATGCCATGGAGCTTCCAACCCGGAGGTGGTCAAGCAAGAGGGAGAAGCCAACATAACGCCTTGATGGCAATTTCCATGGCTTTGATATTGATGAAGGTTTCTGGAGCCTTCTCTTGATGTCTCCTAGTAGCATGGTTTAATCCCTGGCAGATCCTGCAGGTCCAAACATTGGAGGACAGGCCCACACAGGAAACACAAACCATGTGAGTGTCATCCTTGTTGATTTTTAGCTGTAGATACAAAACCTAAACAAATGATTCTTTCAAGAGTAGCGTAAAAAGACAACATTGAGAAATAAAAGTAAAGCAGTAAAAAATAATAACATTGAAAAAAACATTGTCCCTTTTTCTCTGTAGGTCTGCCAAGCTGTCTACAATGGGAGAAATACCTGAGGAACAATGGAGCCACCCAGGATTATATAGGCTCTGACACAGCATATCATTGTGGGTAGCCCCTAGCTATCAAAAGTTTCTGAGTGGTCCTGATGCTGCCAGTCTACAGTTCCAATGGCGTGGCCAAATGAAGTAGATATCCTTGATGAAGATCTGTGGTAATCACTTCACCGTATTATCGATCTGCTGGGTCTTAGGTCACAATTGTGTCTGTGGAGCAGCTGGTACCCTTTTTTCAGGCATCTTTCTCTCTTTCTATCTCTCTCTCTCTGTACTTGGTTACTTTGTACTGAGTTCAGTTTAAAAGGATTTCCTAACCCTGATGTGTCTCCTCTTGAACTGCTTCTATAGCCCTAATTCCTCAAGTACACACATAAAATGCAGCACAGCATGCCAGCAAGGTGCATTACATTCAGGGTGGCAACTACTGATATTGCATCCACTAGAATGAGTTCTCCCTAACTCCTACCCCAGCACCCAGGAACTCTCAATTCCCCCATGCAAGGCTGGGCAAGCATCCACAAGAGCACTGTATTAAACAAAACATTACGTAGTCCACCTCTTCTGGGGACCTCCCAGACCAGACAGCTTCTAGAGTACAAAAGACAATACTGGATATGGTTTATCAGTTACATTCTCAGAGAACTCCTTTGTTACCAGCCCATAGCTACAGATCCCCTCTCTCATCCTCTCGCTCTAATCTATAAGCAATGGTCATTTAAGCAATAGTCCTCTCCAAGATGCCCCCCCTCCACGGCTACACCATATCCTCTTCAGGGAAACCCTCCTCAGGCCTGAGGACCATCAGGTGGCACTTCTTGAGGAGCATGCTGCTAGGAATTCATCTCCCTCCTGGGAAACCCTCAACTGTTCCAGTAGCTAGTGCTTGAACAGGTTTGACTCCCTGCACCTCCAGGGTATGGACACATCTCCACCCAATGGCAAGGGGTGACACCACACTTGTATCCCATAACAGGGGTCTTCAACAGGAACCTACACTCTGACCTGAGTCTGGTACCAGATCCTGACTAGCACCTCATGTGCCCCCCTCCTCCCACAGTGCCATCTGAAACCCTGATATTCCAGCATACACGCCAGAAGTGCCTGCTGAACCTTGCCCAACCTGCACCCAGTAAAGGGTACCAGGTCAAATATTTTCTGCGCCTGTAGAAACCCAGTGAAAAGCACCTGGGAACAGGAAGCCTCTGCACCTCAAAGGGGACCTGCACCTTACTTTGATTATTGCACTGAGGACCCACAGATTCCTGGCCTCTCACTCCAGGGTCCTGACACCATGTCATTCCTGCCTAACTCTACCTTATATACCCCCCACCTAAGCTTCTCCCCCAGTTTACTACACTGAGGGATGAACATATGAAAATGGCAGCAGGAACAGACCATTTTGGTCTGTCCAGTCTGCTCGAGTGTGCAGCTCTCAGATGAATTTACTGGAGCTGCCCCACCCCCTTTTCCTTTTGGAGTCTCCATCTCTCCCACTCTCATACCCCCTACCCATCTTCTGACCTGTTATGACTCTCCCTTTCACCCTGTCCAGAACACCTTTTAAAGCTGTCCACTTTTTTTGATGATACCACCTCCTCCGGCAGTTCGTTCCACTTTCACACCACTCTTTCTGTGAAAATGTGCCTTTTCATATCTTACCCCCTCTAATTTTAGACTATGCCCCCTAGTGGACCCATTCCCAGGGAGATTGCAAATGCCATCCGCTCTAACCTTGTTCAGACCCTTAAGGTACTTGAAGGTTTCAGTCATGTCCCCCCCCCCCGTTCTCCAGTGAGTACATATTGAGCTCCTGCAGCCTGTCTTCATAGGGTTTGTCCCACAGGCCATGGATCATCTTAGTTGCCCTGTGCTGCACCCCCTCAAGTAATTTGATATCCTTTTTTCATATATGGGCACTAGAACTGCACACAGTACTCTAAGTGCGGTCTCACCAAGGACCTGTACAATGGCAGAATGACTTCTCCTTTCCTGGATGTGATTCCTCTGTCGATGCATCCCAGCATCCTGTTGGCTTTGGCTGCTGCTTTACAGCAGTGTGCAGAGTGCTTATGGTTCCTTGTGATGATTACCCCTAGGACATCCATACCCCTCCCAACCAGTAACTATCCCCCAGGTTCCTAGCTCCCAGGTGCATGACCTTGCACTTCTTGGTGTTGAACCCCAACTGCTAGATACCTGACAGTTTCTCGAGCCTAGCTAGGTTCTCACTGAGCTCCTGTCTCCTCTCCTTCTGTGTCCACTCTCCTGCAGAGCTTAGTGTCATCTGTGAATAGGCAGATTTTACCTTTGATACCATCCGCTATGTCACTGCTAAAGATATAAAACAACACTGGTCTAAGCACTAAGCCCTGTGGGACCCCACTGGTTACAGGCCTAGGCTTCGATAGTTCTCCCCCACTAACATCATCTGGTTTCTGTCTTGTAAGCCAGCTCTTGACCCACCCTGCCAGCTTCTCCCTGACTCCCAGGTCCTTCAGCTTACTGAGCAGTCTCTCATGTGGCACAGAGTCAAATGCTTTACTGAAGTCCAGTTATAGGACATCAACTGCCTGGCCCATCCACCGATCCTATGACCCAATCAAAGAAGTCTGTCAGGCTGGACTGGCAGGATTGCCCCAGGATAAACCCATGCAGCCTTTCATGTTGGAGACCATTAACCTCCAGAAAGTCCATTAGTCTCTCCTTTAGTGTGGTCTCCATTAATTTGCCTACAATGGAGGTATGGCGGACTGGTCTGTAATTCCCTGGTTCATCCCTGGGTCCACTCTTGTGGAGAGAAACCACCTGTGTCATTCTCCAGTCCTGAGGCATGCACCCTGTCTCCGGTGAGGTGTTATATAGGTCCATGAGGGGGCTAACCAGGACTTCCGCCAATTTCCTCAGAACTCTCAGGTGCACGCCATCTGGCCCAGGAGCCTTGTCCACCCTAAGGGCCCTGAGGTCCTTTAAAACCCTGTCCTCCTGGATTGCTTCTTCTGTTTCACCCCTCCACAAACCCCTATTTTTCCCTGTGGCATAGGTCCATCCTTTTCCCTAGTGAAAACCGAGCTGAAATACTCATTCAGTGCCTCTGCCTGTTCTTCACTACTTTCTGCCCATCCCCACTCCTTCTTTAATCTAACAGTTCCATCCTTGCTAATCTTTTTCTCCTTTATATACTAAAAAGAGCCCTTTTCCCTTTCCTTATCCCCTGTACCAGTTTTAGTTCCCTGGTGGCCTTAGCTGCACTGACTGTTCTGCTTGCCTCTCTTGACTTCACTGAGTAATCCTCCCTGTCTGCATCTCTCAGAGTATGTTTGTTCTTATGAAAGGCTGCTCTTTTTTCCCTCACTTTTGCTGCCACCTCATTGCTGAACCAGCTTGGTTTTTTGATCCTGGCTTTCTTGCTCTGAGCCTTTGTACACATACAGTTTTAGTGGTCTCAATCAGACCCAGCTTACTAATGGAACATTTTTGGTCCACTTTCAACTCCAAACTGATTTTGGCAAGGTGCCCCTCTAGGATTTTACCCACAGAAACATAGAAATTGTCAGCAGATAAGGTCCACCAGGCCCATCCAGTCTGCCCATAAGCCCAACACTTGTTTGCAGCCCCTAATCCTATCTGGTCAATGGCTTATCACCACTCCTTCCTACCTCTAAGGTTCCCTTATGCCTGTCCCAGGCATGTTTAAATCCCTCCACTGTGCTTGCTTCCACCACCTCCTGTGGCAGACTATTCCATATGTCTACCATATGTAAGGGGAGGCTAAAGGCCCACCTCTTCAGATTGGCTTTTGACTACTGATGCCATCTTTAGCTGTGGCCAGTCCTCTGAAGATTGACTTTGGAGACTTTTATTTTGCTGAATTTTAATCTTGTTATGGTTTCTATGAGGCTGCATTATGTTTTAATTTACCGCTGTATGTTCTTAAAGTATTTATGTTTAGTGCCCAGAGCCTCTGGGATTGGGCGCCTTTATAAACAAAATTGCCTTGCCTTGCCTACCACCCTCTCTGTGAAGAAAAACTTTCTCACATATCCCTTTAACCTGCCACCTTCCAATTTCATATCATGCCCCCTCATTTTTGTATTCCTCCTATAATAGAAGACGTCTCCCCGCTTTTTAATGCCCTTAAGATACTTAAATGTTTCTATCATGTCACCCCAATCCCTTCATTCCTTCAGCGAGTACATATTGAGGTCCTTTAATCTCGCCTCATATGTTTTCTGGTGCAAGCCCTGTACCATCTTAGTTGCCCTTCTCTGGACCGCCTCCACTCTGTCACTCTCCTTACGAAGGTGCAGCCTCCAGAATTTGCACACAGTTCTCTAGGTGAGGCCTCACTAGTGTTGTATACAATGGTATCACTGCCTCCTGCCTTTTGCTAGTGATACTTCTGCCTATGCATTCCAGTATGCCACTGGCCCTCCCTGCAGCCTTGCTGCTCTGCTTACATATCTTTAGGTCATCTGAAATTATTACTGCTAGGTCTCTTTCTTCTCTGGTGATAGTCAGCAGTACCCCCCTCCCCATCCTGTAGCTCTCCCCAGGGTTCTCTCATCCCAGGTGCATTATTTTGCACTTCTTTGAACTGAACCTCAGTTGCCACAGCTCAGACCATTTTTTCAATCTTTCTCAGGTCCCTCCTCATCTTCTCCACCCATCTAGAGTATCCACCCTGCTGCAGATATCCGTGTCATCAGCAAACAGACAGACTTTTCTCTCCAGTCCCTCTGCAATGTCATAATGAAGACATTAAACAGGACTGGTCCAAGGACTGATCCCTGAGGTACCCCACTGGTCACCCCCCTCTCCCTGGATTTAATCCCATTTACCACCACCCTCTGCCTCCTGTCCATTAGCCAGTTCTTAACCCAGTTTATCAGCTTGTGCCCCATGCCTAGGCAACCCAACTTGTTAACCAGCCTTTTATGTGGGACAGTGTTGAAAGTCTTACTGAAACTGAGGTAGGTGACATCCACCCTCCCGACTTACTTCTTTCGTCACCCAGTAACCCATCTTACCAAAATCTGCCTTCCTAAAGTCCACTACCCTCCTCTTAGTTTTCTGGATTTGTCCTTTCCCATATTTAGGTAGAACCACACCGTGTGGTGGTTGCTGCCTGCAAGAGGGTCCTCCACTCCTATTTCATGGACAAGCTCACCATCCAACAGCACTAGGACCAGTATGGCTCCATCCCTGGTAGGCTCTGTGACTCCCTGCACCAGGAAACTATCCTGGAAAGCTTCCGGAAGGAAATGTTCCCTGGAGTATGAGGTAGCTGGGATCCCCCAGTCCACTTCAGGTAGGTTGAAATCACCTGTTATGACTACATTTCCCCTACTACATAGTGTTCTAATCTGCTCCCCCAGCACTTTGTCAAATTCTTCATCCTATGAAGGTGGTCTGTAACCCCCTCCCCCATTCTAACCTTTCTCTGCTTGGTGTTTGGAACTTGCACCTACAAGGCCCCTGTCTTACTCTCAGCCTCCTCCTCCTCCTCCCTGGTGCATATGATCCCTTCCCTCACAAATAAAGCTACCCCTCACCCTCTCCCTTTCTCTGTGTCCTTCCAGTAAAATCTATAACCAGGGATCATGAGATCTCAGTCATAGTACTGGGTGGCCTATATTTCTGTGATGGCTACCATGGCCTCCTCTCCCTCAGCCATCAGAGCCTGAAGATCTGCCACCTTGTTTGCCAGACTCCTTGCATTTATCGACACCACCTTCCACTGTGACCCCTGTACTCCATTACCACGGCTAAGATACCTCATCACTTCGATGAGCACTACAGCAACAACCCTTCCCCCTAACACAGTGGAGGGTTTTGTTACAAAAGTGATGTCCCACATGACAGCATCGACATAACAAACAAGTTACCTTCAATGCATTCACAGTAGCAGAGTGGTTGGTGTTTCAATTGCAGTATTAAACCTATTTTGCCATTAAGTTTCATACTAAGGTTTATGTGATTGAAGAAGGCTTTTATGTCCATCATGCCCCCCCCCCCAATAAGTGGTAATAAATCTGCAAGCTACCCTGAGACAGAAACATATTGAGTTTAGTTTTAAAGCTATCCAATGATTCTTCTATTGGCTGTTGTTCTCTGATCCATATTCACACCACTCTGTGAAATGAAACTTTCTGCCACCACTTTTGAATGGCTTGCTCTGTAGTTGGCAGCAGTGTACCCAAGTGCTCAGAGTCCCTTCTTTTAATTTCAAGTTAAGATCACAGCTAAGGGGCTTCTCCTTTGTAATTTAATGCATTAGCAGCAGACCCCCTTAATCATTTTCACTATTGATGAAACAGTCCAATATTCTTCAGTTTTTCATCACATCAGCCGTTTGTGACTCCTGATCATCTTCGTCACCCTCCTCTGTACTGTACTGTCCTGTCCTTACCACATCTTTCCTCACACCTATGGAGGGACTGGGAAAAGGAGGAGGCTGTACAGAGAAGAGTGACCAAGATGATCCAGGGGCTGGGGAAAAGCATATGAGGAAAGACTGAGAGACCTTAACATTTACACCCTGAAGAGAGAGAGAGAGAGAGAGAGAGAGAGAGAGAGAGAGGAGAGGAGGAGAGGAGAGAGAGAGAGAAGAGAGAGAGAGAGAGAGAAGACAGACAGACAGAACAGACAGAGAGAGAGAGAGAGAGAGAGAGAGAGAGAGGGGACATGATAACATAAATATCTCCACAGATCAAAATGTTGAAATGCAATGACATGATTGCCCTTAGAGCTGGAAGGCTCAGGAGGGATGTTTGCAAGTACTTTTTCACAGAAAGGGCAGTGGACAAGCGGAATGGAGTGCCATAGGAGGAGGTCTGTGACAGATCAGTGAGTGGATTCCGACATGGGTGGGACAGGCACAAGAGTTTGATAAGGGTAGGTGGAGGTGGAAATGGGGAGGGGATAAGGGAAGAAGATGGTCATTAGGTGCATTGTAGGAATAGGGGTATGTTTAGGTAGCCTGAATGGGCAGTGAGCCTTTCTCTGCCATCACATTCTACGTTTCTGTGTTTCAATAAAAGGGACCTGAACTGAGAACAACAATCTAGAAAGTGAGCTAACATAGGACCTATAGAGAATACTGGATGGGCAGCAATGCAGAACCAGTGTGTTGTGCCACCAAGGGGTTCTGATTCCCTGTGACCCCGAAAGCAAAGCTCGAGAGGTCCATGGGAATCAGAACCCCAAGGTGGCACAGCACGCTTGTTGGGCATAGAGTTGCCCATCCAGTATTTTTTTATACTGTTTGGTGCCTCTCTAAAGAAAATAAATACTCTTTTAGCACTATTTTATGAGTAAAGTGTAGACCAGAAATTGTCAATTCCCCTGTCCTGTTCTGGTAGTTAGGAATGGTTGCTAGGGTGACGTGTGGTTCCTAGGGACCAGACATCCATACATTTGTAGTGCCACCTTCCATTGGTTGCCAGTCGGGTGTGGGAGGGATCTTAAAAAAAAAAAAAATGTCGGCCGTATTCCTCAATTGGCGAGAGGTGGACTGTTGGGAAGTTTTATTTGGTAAGTTAATTTTAAATATCTGGTTGATCCTGCATTTTAGTTTTAATGTGTGAACATACCTGGTTGATCCTACTTTTGTTTTTTTATCTGGTTGATCCTGTGTCTCAGGTTCGGGTGAGCGCACCTCTGACCTCACTGCTTATCTGGTTGATCCTGCCATTTCTATTTGCTGTGACTGGTCCGCTTTCCACCACAGATCAAACCTTTTTTGTAGCACAGCTGAAAGATTATGAAATGCGATTGTACCCTAGAAAGGAAGAATCGCATTTCATGACCTTTGAACTGTGGTACAACAAGGCTTGAACTGAGATGGAATGAGAGTTAGAATCGTATTCCGCCATATGCTATACATAGTTATTCTGTTTTAATTATGTAGTTTATTTACCTTGGATAGCCCAAGATGCAATGTTTCATTCTTAGTGGCATCTTGTTTTTACTCTAGTTTTACTTCTGGGATACCTGTACTACAGGGAGGTCATGTTACCAGCTCAAAGTCACTCACCCAGTGGCTGGGAAGAAATTTAAACTTGGGATCTCCCGCTTCAGAGTTCTGTACGCTTTCTAAACAGTAGACCACACCACTTCTATAAATACAGCCTGCTTTTTTTCCAGGAACATCCACTGTTGTATAATACGATGGGATACTGCAGGGTGAGATTACATTGGGGTGTGCCCAAACACCTTTTGCTGTTCAATTGCTGCACAATGTTTTTGAAAGCAGCTCATTAGTTGTCCAGTTGCTTGTGCTGTGCATGATAATATCTACTGTGTGAGCATGTCTTGACCACCAGAGGCATTAGCATTTAGTGGCTTATTTGCAGAAGTTTGCAGTCATCCGAGTGCAAGTACAGTACTATCCTCAATGGGTTATAGAAAATGGGACTTCGATGTTAAGAGTCAGAAGTGAGACGTGCTTGCATATGTATAACATGGACTTGGTAGGACTGAGTGCAGTTGGCTGACAGCACACACAGTGCATACCACAGTTCAAATACTAGTAGCCCTCCAATATTTCATAATGACTGAGCTACAAGTAACTCAGTGCTTGTTAGATCTGGCCAGAGCTTCTGCAATGCTTAAGCAGTAAAAGCATGATGGAGGATGGTTTATAGTGAGGTAATCTCACCCTCGGTGTGCCAACCTGCATAAGAGGTGAGTATGGTGCAGTAGGGAGGTGGGTCTACTGATCGTTACCCTCCCCCCAAGTGGCTTACTGTGATTACAAAAAACAGAAAGGCATTGTGGTTCCACTTTAAGAAGTTAAATTAAAAGCAGTTTTAAAAACAATTTTGCCAATGACTTCTATGCACTTGTTTCTCCATCAGGCAATGACAGGGCATGCATGCAATGCATGTGGATACCATGAGCTGGATTGTAGAAGGTGGACGCAGGGCTTGGGCAAACCCTGTGTCCACTGCAAAGTTTGATGCAGCTGCTCCAAAGTCCTCAGATGCAACAAAGTGCAATTCCAGAAGGGCTGACGCAGATCATAGGTTCATAGGTTTATACAAAGCGCAGAAGACATTTCTGTCCATACGGCTTGCCATTATACTACTAATACTGCAAAATGTTGTTTCTAAGCAGGTATGTAGCTAGGTTAGTCTTAAACATTTGCATATTACTGCTGCTTACAACCTCTATTGATAGTTTGCCCCAGATAGGTGCCACCCTTACACTAAACCAGTGCTTCCTCTTTGTAGTCTTATATCTAACACTACTCAGCTATAATGGATGTGCTCTGGTCTGGTATTGCTTTTCTCGTAGTTTGAGTTCTAGCATTTCCTCATAAACTTGGGTCTGTAAGGGCCTTAAAAACCAGGCACATATCTCCGTACAGTCTCTGATATTCTAATGTGTACATCCCTAGTTCTTTCAATCTGTCCTGATAATCCATACCCTGCACTTCTCTGATCATATGGGTGGCCCTTCTCTGAACCCTCTCCAACGCCGCTATCTTCCTCCTATAGCCTGGAGACCAGAACTGGGCACAGTACTCCATGTGCGGCTGCACCAGCGACCCATACAAGGGCATCACAACTTCTCTTGCCCTACTTTTAATGTGTCTATTAATACAGCTCAGAATATTGCCTCCTTTTTTAACAACCTGGCTGCAATGCAGATTAAATTTAAGATCATTGAAGATTCTGATTCCCAGTTACCTTTCATCTCCCACTTCTTTAAGTGAATACCCATTCAGGTTATAAGTAGCCACCCTGTTGTTTCTACCAAAATGCATAACCGTGCATTTATCTGAATTAAATGTCAACCTTGAATCATGAGCCCAGCCTTGTAACCTGGTCAAGGCTTCCTGCAATCTGGCAGTATCCAGATTGCTGTTTACCGTGGTACCAATTCAGATGTTGTCAGCAAATTTAGCCTCCCATACTCATCCTCCACCAGCCATAGACTGGATGTATACATTTAAAAGACAGGGTTCCAATACAGACCCCTGCGGGATCCCGCTCGTTACCTCCGATCATCCTGAGCAGCAGCCCCTCTTCCCACTTTACGGCAGCTTGCAACAAAGGTTTGGCACAAGCCCCATAAAAAGAGTACCCCCACAGATGCAAAATTAGACCACGAGGGAGGTGGTCTAACTTTGCTGCATCTGGGACTTGTGGCAGCCAGCTTTCTGGAATAGCAAATTCTCCCATTTGGCACAAGTCGGCACTTGGGTCAAACACCCTGCCGCAAGTCCCCTGTGGCGATCGCAACCCCTTCCAGCATTGGCCCCATGTGGTGTTCACATGGGTCCCTGCTAACCTGAAGACTGGGTTTCCTGATGCCATTTTCTGTATAATAATGTCTGCTGAATTTTCATTAAAACACAAACAGACATGATAGCAATAGAAGGGGATGTTAATTTGGGTCACAAACAATCAGCTATGAAGACACTGAACACAGCACAACCTGTAAACTATAATAAAACAATAAAATAATAATACAGTTACATACGAAAAGGAATTCCATCTCTTGACAATAATTCCTGCAGCTCAGTATTACTGCAGGTAATCATAAAATTGATATACAAGAAACAGCCCAAAATTCCTTAGGTAAAACTACAAAAATAGTATCCATTCTAGGAGATACACATTCAAAAAGATTACATAGAATCTGTAATTAATCCAAGAAATTAATCCATGAAATATTAGTGCATAGAGTGGAATACACAAACCCTCCTAATCCCCTGCAAAGGGGAACTCCCCCACAAGACACTTCACATCCCCACTCAGTTCTGCCATGAAGGAGACCCTCCTGAAGTACCATCACCACCGCTGTTGGGAAAGAACTGATAAATGTATCCCAACTTCATTCACAGAGTTCTTCCTGCCCCTTAAACAGGACAGACAAGCATTCCAGAGAAAGATCCTGAAGGGCAAGGGTCTTCCATTACAATACTCTGAGGTAATTAGGATACCCAGGTATGTTGTGTGCATTGTCTGGCCATGACACGCAGAACCCGGACCCATACAGAGTGTAGGACCCATTCGCCAGCTCCCATATCCTGCATCCCAAATAGCATAGATAGTGGAGTGCTCAGGTTTACAGTTCTAGCTGCTGCAGAAAACTCTCTTGCCACCTCCTCCAAAAACAGCCTGAGTAAGCAACACTCCCAAAAATAAAGAATGTATGTGCCTATATTGGTCTTACAGTGCCCACAGATTAGGGAGACAGCAGAATGAAAATTATGAACCACATTAGGGAGGAAATAGAGCCTGTGAATTGATTTACATTGTGACTCTTTCTGTTTATTACAAAGCAAAAGTCCCACAAGAAAGGTCTGGATATCCTTCCAGTAGTCATCTGGAATAATCAAGACCGTGTCCCTTTCCCACAAGCTTTTGTCCTTAAGAGAAAGATCAAGGAGCTGATCCCTGTCCTGCCCAGCAGCTCTAGCTATTACCCTTTTAGGGGACACCTGGACTCTATAAGCAATAAGCTCTAACTGATACATAGGGGAACTATCCAGTGGTTTCTGCTTGAGGCTCCTTCTACAAACTCTGACCTGTAGATACCGAAAATGATAAGATGCTGGAATCCCTAATCTCTGGCTAAGGTCCTCAAAGGACCTTATACCCTCCCTTGAGTGTAGGTCCCCCTTACATTTCACACCCACTGTTCCCATAACCGGAAGCCCAAATCTTCAAGACTGGAGAGGAAACTTGAGTTCCCAGCCACAGAAAGTAAAAGAGTCCTATTACCTTTAGCCTTCCATCTATAACACCCCTTCCAACCATGCTGCAAGAGTATATCTGGTTAGCAGATTCTGCTCCCCCAGCTGCTCCACACTCCCTAATCCCATCCAGATTCAAATAGCTCAACAGTCTGAGTCCAGACCCCTCTTCCAGGTCCACCCAACTGGCTGCCTCCCGTTTATTAACCCAGCCATGGATATATCACTGTTGAATAGCTAAGCAATAGCCCTTCAAATCTGTGAAGTCAAGCCCCCCTCTCTCTGGTGCACTTTTAAGCCTCTGAAGGCTCATTTGGGGCCTTCTAGTCTGCCAAATGAAGGCTGAAAATCCTCATTCCAGATGTTTAATGTCGGCTCCTGAAGGCCCCACTGGCAGCATCTTCATGATGTATAGTAGTCTGGGGTAAGGTGTTCATCTTTAATAAGTTAATACACCCTATCCATGACATTGGCAGTGCTCTCCACCACTCCAGCTCTCACAGGATGATCTTGAACATTGGCCTATAATTTAAGTTGTGCAAGCTCCCAATATACTTTCCTACTTTGATTCCCAAATATGTACGGGCAGTTTAAACTGTTCTGAGCCTCCATTCTCATTGCAGCTGATCAGATGGATCTGGGCTCAGAATCAGAAACTCAGGTTGATGGAGATTCAATTTATACCCCAAGAATGCAGCGAATTAATCAATAATCTGAGCAACACAGGCATGGAGGTCTGTGGCTCAGTAAGAAATATCAGAAGGCCATCAACATATAAAGTGAGTTTCTGCTGCTGGGTTGGATGAGTTCCCACCCCTCTTACAGCTGCTGTAGCCCAAATTTTGATAACTAATGGCTCAATAGCTAGGGCAAACAATAAGAGAGGGAGAGGGCAACCCTGCCTTGTGCCCCAATGCAGACTGAACTCCTCCGAGAGTTCTTTATTTACCAGGATCCTGGCTTTAGGTGCTACATACAATAACTGTACTCAGTGTACAAATGTCTCCCCCAGGTCAAATCTCCCTAACACCTGGAACAAATAATGTCATTCTACTTGGTCAAAGGCCTCTTCAGTGTCCACTGACAGCATAAGTGCGATGTACAGGTGCTGAGAACCCCAACGAATAATGTTCAAGAGATGCCACATGTTGTGGTTGGACAAATGCCCCTTCACAAACCCGGTCTGATCCGAGTGGATTAACTGTGGGAGAACCTGCTACAATTGCCCAGCCAGGATCTTCACCAAAACTTTCAGATCACAATTCAAGAGGGAGATTGGCCTATAGAAAAAAAAAAACTCTCTAGAGGGTCTTTACCTGGTTTCGGAAGCAAACAGATGGAGGCCAAGATAACAAGAGGTTGGCAGTTCCCCCTCCTCCTTGGCCTCCTCTAGCATCCCAAGGAGTGGTGTTAACAAAACTTCCCTCAGTCAGTTCCTTATAATCACCTGCTGTAAACCACCTAGTTCTGAAGCTTTCTCATGTTCTATTTAGCTAATAGCCCTATGTAGTTCATCCCTTGTGATTGGAGCCCCTACCATTGCCTTTTGCTCTTCCATGGCTTCCGGAATATCGAGCCCTGCCAAAAGAGTAATAATAGCCTCCTCCCAAATCATGACATTCCACTTTGTACAAAGTTAGGTAAAATGTGTGGCATATCCTCTTGAGCCCTTCAGCTTGGGACTCCAGCTTCTCACTGGGGTCCCTCAAATCAACAGTTCTGTTAGAAGTTCGTTAGCCCTTAACCAGAAGAGCCAACAGGGGATCAAATTTGTTACTCCATTTGAATAACTTCTGGTGGGGAAAATATAAGGATGTGTTAGCCTCCCTGCATACAGGAAATTCAGAGCTTTCCTAGTGGCAGTGAGCTCTGTCAATGGTCCAGCAGCTCCCTTCTACACTACCTGAACCTCTAAAGCGTTCAACTTGTCTTCCAACTCCCTTCGCTTTTCTTTATCTTTTTGAGGGTGGCCACATATTTAATGATCACACCATGCATGAATGCCTTCCCCGCTTCCCAACAGATGCTATTTTAAATGAAGAATATTATTCACTTAGCAGTTAATCCCAATAATGGTATGAATAGACTATAACAATATAGAAGACATAGATTACATGCCTGTGTGTGCTTACAATTTTTGTATCTATGCTTTTAGTCAGCTAAACATTTCATTTGTTATTTAACTGCTGTATTTTTGATGTGCTCTAGGCAATCTTTCTTATTGCACACTGTGCTTCTACTTGTCACACACTCATAGCAGTTTACAATCTTGTTATTGTTGTGTAATCAGTACTCTCCTGAGTCATGACTGGAAGTATTCCTTGTATCTCTGGTGCACTTTTTTTTAATTCCTGTGGTAACCAAGTAAGGCCCACTGGCCACAAAGCACATTGACACAGGTGACCCGGAAGCACAATGAGGTTAAGTTACTTGCTCAGGGTTACACATATGCAGGTGGAGGTTGTGGAAATGAAAACACAGGTCTTTTGGATATACCAAACTGATTCACAACTCATTGCTCTAACTTCTAGGCTATACCGTCAGTCACAGATAGTCAGGCTACACTGTTAGGTTAGCAAAAGTTACTGCAGCAGGAAGTGAGCATTTGTGCTTCCCCCTGTCAGAACTGCTCCATTGTCTCAATTTATTTTTAGTGTTTGAAATTAAACAAAATGAACCAATTATGTCATATTCAACAACATTTATGTATCACATCTCCAATTGCCTTCTTTTGTGAAAAATGTTGTTGCTGTAACTTGTGATCCTGATTCATGTTACTGAATGTATGTTTCAGGATTCCCTGATTGTAACTAATCTGTTGTACCTTGTACGTATGATTACTCCTCTGATATTTATTTTTCTTACAATGGTTATTGCCTAATGTCTCTGCTCTGTAAATACTGTGAATTTTTTCACTTAATATTTGTAGCTAATTCTGGGTCACCCCTGAATAAGGGACTGTCATGTCTCAGTGGGCTTACCCGGTCAACAAATTTTAAATAAATAAATAAATAACTATAAAAGATGGTACTGTAAAAGGATATGCTAATCTTGCCCAGCATGTGACCCTGTCAGTTAGGAGATATCACCACTTCAGAGACTGGAGGCATAATGCCAGCTAATCTAAACTGGGGTGGCCTTCTCAGGTCATGATATTGCAGATGACCTTGTTGTCTGCTTTTCGTGAGTTTGGTGTTGTTTTTCTTTAAAATCATGGGTACTGGTAATGTCTTTGACAGCTCCTGGGTGGGGCAGTACTCACCCATCTCTAAGTGAATCAGGCAACACAAACGTTATTAGTAACCTGTGTTTGTGTTTTGCAAGACATGGGAGTGGCAGGATATACTGAACAGCAATCGGTAGATAATGGCTTCTTAACGTTTTAATATGGAACAGCTCAAACATTTTGCCCTGTTCTGTTTCTTTAGGTTTTATTAAGTTGCTTTGCATTTTCATTGTGGTTCATTTCAGTAGGTAAAGTGCACATGTATTATACAACAGCACTAATTAGTCATACATGATATAGCACTTGCCTGTATTTTGTTTTTAAATTACAGTTCTTTAGTTTTGAGGAAGTTGGTACATATGGCTTCTGGTCAGTTTTAGCATGCTTATAATAATAGGAAGCTAAAAGTTCTTAGTGGTTTTCCTCCCAGAGGTCTGGAGTCCTGTGATCAGATGGAGATCCCCATGCTAGCTGCATTACGTAAAATGAAACTTACACTAGCTGGTTAATTTTGCAGTCAGATAGTTTGATAAGCAGGATTCCCCTCTGGTTTTATGCTGTCAGTGTATTTAAGGGATTCTTTCCATTAAAAACTGAGGTATACATCTGCTGGCTCTATTTTCATACTGATCTATTATAATTTGCAGTATAGCTTCTAAGAAATTACATAAATGCCTGCCTATTTCACCACCCAGTCTGTTGGAGTCTGATGAAAATGGATCTTCTCTCACTAATAGGGACTCAAATCCATGTGAAATACTTATCTATTCCCTGTGTTTCTTTTAGTTTTTCTGTCCCTGTTCTCTCTCTCCCTTCTGCCATTTTAGGCCTTTCTCCCTTTCTCCTCCAAATTAGGGGTGAGCCCAGCTAAACTGATTAACCAGCCAAGAAGATGGGTTGATGGATCCTTCCATAGCCAGTACCCCTGAGAGTCTTTTAGTGGTGGCTGATCTATCTAGTGTGGGCACTGCATATGAGGGGGTACGTGCGCAGCAGTTGCTGCCTATAATAAGGTGATGTCTGAGGCGCTCGACTCCCAGGCACCGGTTTGTGTACAACCCAAATTTTCTCACTTGAGATCTCCATGGTTTGATGGGCAGTTCAAGGCAATGAAGATTTTGGGTCAGAGGCTGGAACACTGCTAGTGGAGGACTGGCCTGGAGGTGGACAAGCTGGCCTTGCGTGCTCACTATGGTGAGTACCAGGGGGCAATCAACCATAAGAAGTCTGAGTTCCTGTCCAGGTAGATTGCTGCTGGGAAGAATCGACCAACTGTGCTCTTTTGGACTTTAGATCGGCTGCTAAATCCAGCCTGTCTGCAGCCCAAAAAAAGCTTTTTCAAATGCTTTATGCAAAGAGTTTGCTCAGTTCTTCTCAGACAGAGTGTCCGCCATCAGGCAAGGAATTCTGCCAGTGAACCGATCTTTGGCTGACAGTGATCACCTTGGACACCTGGAGAACACTCTGCCTAGCTGGGCTGAGTTTAGACTAGTGGAGGTGGCTGAGGTCATTGGGGTTGCTTCCAAGCTGAGGCACACATATTGTGATCTGGACCCGGTGCCAATGCATTTCTTGATGGGATGTGTCGACTCTGTTGGCCTGGTGTTTGCCTTGATTGTCCAGTGCTCCCTGTCTGAGAGGTCTTTCCCAATGCCTTGAAGGAGTCATTGGTGAGACCCCTTCTGAAGAAGCTGTCTTTGGACCCTGATGTCAAGGCAAATTATTGCCCTATCTCCAACCTTTCACTTTTGGGTAAGGTTGTCGAGAAGATTGTGGTGTTTCTGCTTGAGGAGTGCCTCACGGCCTTTGATCTATACAAGCCTCTCCAGTCTGGGTTTCAGGCAAGGCACAGCACGGCACAGAAACTGGGTTAGTTCAGGTGCACAATGACCTTCTCAGGGCGAGAGATTAAGGGGAGGTGACATTTCTTGTTCTCCTCAATCTCTCCTCAGCTTTTGACACAGTGGACCATTGTGTGTTTCTTGACTGCCTAAGGGAATTCTGTGGACTCACTGGCACAGTTATCTGCTGGTTTGAGTCCTTTATCACAAACAGGAGGCAATAGGTAGTGATGGGGAATTTTTCCTCCTCCTTCTCTAGTCTCCTGTCTTGTGGAGTACCTCAGGGTTTGATCTTGTCACCAATGTTGTTCGCCGTGTACATGCTGCCCCTGGGAGGGCTCATTTGGAAATAACGGCTTGGGTTTTCATTGCTATGCCGATGCTACCCAGCTATATCTTTCCTTTGCACCTGGGACATCCAACACAGTGGGTGTGCTTAACAGTTGCCTTTTTGAAATCAGCGCCTGGATGGCCTCCAGCTGGTTATGCCTGAACCCAGATAAGGTGGAGGTACTGGTAGTGGATTTGAACAGAGGGTGTAATAGCATGGTCTCTGGCACAGAGACAGGACTTGTTCTGGGTTCTGTGCTTTTGAAGGCCTCCTCAAGGGTGCCTCACCTGGGCGTTATTCTGGACAGTGGTTTGAGACTTGAAGTTCAGGTGTCGGCCATGGTCTGTACCAGTTTCTACCATCTGAAGAATATCACCAGGATTAGGCCCCTGGTTCTGCCCCTGGACCTCCCTACCTTAGTGCATGCCTTTGTGATTTTTAGGCTTGATTACTGAAATGTGCTTTACCTCGGGGTCTCGGGAGGTACCCTCTGCTGGCTTCATCTGGTGCAGAATGAGTTGCCAGATTGCTGATTGGGCAGTCTAAGTATTGCCACATTACCCCAGTGCTGCGTGAACTACATGGGCTGCCAATCAGGTGGAGGATCCTCTTTAAGGTGTTCTTGCTCACCTTTAAGGCTCTACGTGGCCTGGGCCCTGGTTACCTGTTGGACTTTCTTACGCCTGCTATCTCAGTCCTCTCTCCCCACTCCTCTTTGAGGGGCCTCGTTGCAATTCCCAAGATGAGCTTAAAAACTGCTGGTGACAGAGCTTTTACTGTCGCCGGCCCTTTCCTGTGGAATTTACTTCCTCCATCTATAAGGGAGGCCTCCTTGGTGGAGGTATTCAAGGCACGCCTCAAGGTCTTCTTGCTTGCGTAGGCTTTTCCTGACCCAGTTTTGTAAATATAGCCCTGTTCTGACTTGTTATACTGCTTGTCCCTGATTTTTATTTTTTATTTCTTTATTTATCTATTGAAGTGCCTTTAATTAGTATTATAGCTTTTAGGATTATTGTTATTTATTGATGTTGTTTCATGTTGGTTTTATGTACGGCGCCCAGAGCCTCCAGGATTGGGCATCTTTTAAATAAACTTTGCCTTGCCTTGTCTTGCCATACCACTTCATGCTATTTGGCAGGGGGTGTTCACATACTTGGGGTGTTGACCCCATCCCTGCCTCCGTCCCCTCCTCCCTTCCTTCCAGATGGATACTGATGGATACTGACAACCCCAGTTCTGCCACTTGTCTACCTCACTGAGGTCTGCCTGAAAGTCTTAGCCTGGTCTTGAACTGGGTAGCCCAGGTGGCAACTGACAGCACTACCTCTGGGCCAACTATAAATGTTGACAGAAGTAACCCCCCCTCCCATGCAGGTGGGGCTTACCTGGCTGCTGGGGAGCACGTACTTGCTCCCGTCTGTCCCGTTGCCCCCGTTGCCAGTCCGGGTCCTGAGGATTCCTTTGGTTGTCAGCTGGCCCCCTTACAATGTTGTTTAGTCCTTTGGGGTCCAGAGTACAATTGCGGGGCCACTGCAGGCTGCTGGCACTTTAAAAAGTGCCTGTGGATTCTGCACATGCTCAGGAGCTTTCCACTGATTTTGGATCATGGTAGCAGTCAAGTAATTGCCTCTCTGGTGGTCTTGTCCCCCAGAATAAGTTAAATGGGGATTGGATGCGTGGAGGAGGCAACTTAGAAGAGGACAGGCTGTTTGGTTAAAGAGCGCCTCTGAGTGCTTAGAATGGGGGGAAAATCTATGTATTAATGAGCAGGGCATGAATAGTAATGAGGTGCTAAGCTGCCGGGAGGGGGGGGACTGAATGAAATGGCAGCAGCAACCCACAGACTAGAGACCTTGTGTCATACTACAGCAGTCGCCTGGTAGCTAAGAGGTGCTGTTATCAAACACTGGGACAATTATGTATAAAAACTGCTTTGTTTGGTTGCAAGATCTGGTTAAAATCGGGAGTTCTCTTAAAGCTGAATGGAAGTGTTATGTGGGCAGCCATCTTTGCTACTTTGACCCCCTGTAGCAGCCAATCAATAGCTTAAGTACCCAAAGACTGCTGAAGAGACTTATGGGAGAGGTGTGAATTTTATTCTAGGTGCCAAAACCCATTTAGTAATCAATAATCGAACTGGGTTAATGAATATTAATATTTGTGATTGCCAGCAGGATATAACCAATCAGAGGCTGGAATTTTTGTGTGAAACCACAGGGCTTTGGGGCAGTTTGGGCAGCGTGGTCTGGGCTCTGATCTAGTCGAGAGGGACTCAGACTATGTGTTGGAAAGGGGATGAGGCCTTTTCCAGGACTTTACTAATCATTTGGTCAATTATCAGCGAATCTGAATGAGGGATTTTCTCTGGCAAAAAGAACTGTGGTGTTGCGGCTGAACATTTAAGACACTTGGTGAAGCTGTTGGTTGTTTGGAGATCCAGTGTTTGCAGTGAGCCTGCATCAGTGTAGAAAACCCTGACCTTGTGAAAAGGGTTAATCAGAACTGAGTGTGTGCCAGAGCCTAAAATGACACTCAGTTGGAAGCTATGGAAAATTGTGGAGAAGGTTTGCATGTATCCAGAGCTTGGGAGCCTGCTGGTCTTGCTGAAATCCAGCTGTAGAAAGGTGGAGGTCGTCCACTCCAGAGACTGTGCATTACTAGCCAAATGCCACTGGCAAGGTGGAAATCAGAGAACTTTTGTGGTTGCACACCGGAGCTGTTTGCTTCTGCTCAAGAAAAAGGTGAAAACTGCAGTCTTCACAGCTGCAACTTGGAACCAGGTAGGGAAACTGCAATCCCCTATAGAGTGAGGCAGACTTGACTGCAGGGGACCATGGCAACATGCCTGAGTGCTAGGGAACTCCGGATCCATTGGGGAGCCGGACCGTGGAGTCACTCCTGGGTCTGGGCTCCTTGTGGTTTAGTAGGCCTTGCGTCTGGGCTCTGTAAATGTGGCTTGCTTGGTGGGCTGAAGGTGACAAACTGCTAGAATCTTCAAGCAAGTCAGAAGGTGACAAACTACAAGATTCTTCATGCAAGTCCAAGATCGACCTGTTGCCAGCCATTGCTTCATCTACCAGACTAGTAGTCACTTCCCATTTGCTTGCTGCCTCTTGGAGCGTTTATTCCTGGAATGCTTGAACAGACTGTGCCAGTAGCCGAATTTCAGTTTCTGCAGAACCATGAGTAACCCAGGGCTTGCCCTGCCAAAGGGGAGTAATTTAAAACAGCTAGCTAATTTATATCAAAACTACTCCAAGGGCCCCAATGCTGGCCAAACCACGGCAACTAGTAGGCCTGTATTAAATCTATGTACCCAGTCAGGACAGGCAGG
Organism: Neoceratodus forsteri; assembly: GCA_016271365.2. Classification (NCBI taxonomy): domain Eukaryota; kingdom Metazoa; phylum Chordata; order Ceratodontiformes; family Ceratodontidae; genus Neoceratodus; species Neoceratodus forsteri. The sequence continues at coordinate 994,771,298 of CM057450.1, forward strand.
ACAAAGGGGGTTTACACTGGTACCAGTGGGGGTGGGCACTGCTGATGTTCTGGCCTACGGGCCCTGTTAACTCAGTCAAACTTTTTCTCTCGCTAACAGCAATCTTTTGTCCTGGTACCCCTTCCCTAGCCCTCCCCCTAAAAATAAAGCTGTGTTTTGTTCTTGGCAATTTCTGTGTTGTGAGCATATTATTAGCTATAGCTATTTACTATATGTGTTTTACAGTATTAGTAAACAATGTGGTATTCAGTGTGTGGGGTGACTGGAAGGGGAGATGAGTAGCTACACATCCCAGGTGGTTGTACTAATCAGACACATGGCCCACTGTTATCTCACTCTGGGTGGAGGCACTGCACTATTTAACTTCTATTCTGGGATAGAACCCCCAATCACCATTGCAACAGAACCCAGGCCCCTTAACCTGTGTGGTGGTCAACAGGCAGGGATAGAAGCCCACTGGCACATGGCATCTGGGCTACAGAGGTCTTTGCCATTGTCTCTTATTCCCACCAAACAACAACTTCAAGGGTTTGCTGTCTAGAACAAGGGTGTAGGCAAGCATACCCACTGTACACATTTGAGTACAGTTTTGTTGAGTGCCTGTCACAAACCATATGCCTTTCTGTTAACATTTTCATTCTAATCTGTAGTATTTGGGTTAGTTTAGGCTACTGAGGAGGGTCTCTGTTCAAACTTCTGTCATTTAGGAGACAGATTTGTGTATAACCTCTTTAAAGATTAGAGGAATCATCTGACAACAATCTGACTTGTTTGGAAGGGGGTACTATTTTGGGAGGATGTGTACATTTTTTAATGGGGGGGGGGTGCAACTGTTGGAGACTGTGTACAAAACAGAAATTTCTGACTACACCCCTGGTCTAGAATGGTATGTCAGGGCGAGGAAATGTATTAATTCTGGTGCTGTCATTTTCAGTTTCAACTTGACTGAAAGTATACTGTTAAAATCTGCAGCTTCCAAGCATTTTATTTATTTAGTTTTTGTTAACCGGGTAGATGGACTAGCCATGAAGTTAGCATTTTCAGGCACAACCCGGGAGAGTACAACAATCAAAGACAGGTACATAACATGAGTACTGTGAAATTACAATAGTATAGGTCAAAACAGTCAGTAGTAATGAATACAGGCAGCCAGGACAATAACAATCAATGAAATTCACATAGAATTTGGGGCATAAAAACTCACACAGTCAGGGAGGAAATAACACAATTTTAAATCAAGACTCTAGTAGAACAATGCACAGAGCTACCCTGCCAGCCCTGCCATTTGTCATTCTGTACACCACAGAACAAAATGTCTTATTAATTGAGCAGAAATCTGAATTCTTTAAGCAAATGACTACCGTTCTTTTCAAATATGTTCTGTTGAAATGGACATTGCATTTACAGATATGCCTTGCAAACCATTGTTCTTTCATATGTTCAAGCAGGGCATAAAATTGGAGACCAAGCCACTTTTATGGTCGTTCAAGTCCTGCTTCTTCTTTTTTCTCACAGCAAGCTTGTGTCACTTCTTTAGTTTACCACATTACATGTGGGTAAGCAATAAAACATGACAGGGTGTTGGTTGTCTGGGGTTAATGCATGCCCTGGTGCATAGTGAGGCTGGAAGTGCTTACGCAGAGTGCCTTCAGCAACTGCAAGTGCATTAACCCAGAAAACCAGTGACCTGGAGTTTCTTATTGTGCTCACAAAAGAGGTAAACTGAGAAACAATTAAAAAAAGCCAACTTTTGTATTTAAACTTTTTTTTTCTTCAAAGTAGCTAGAGCAGTTAAAAGTAGACCCTCCCCTCCCTCCCCACTTGCCAGTCATTCGTTGTTCAACACATTCAGTAGATAGAATGGTTGTTTATCATAGAATGTAGGTATTCAAACATCTGCAGAATTACTCTGGCAGAATGTTCTCCCCCACACACAGCAGAAGACCTTCTAGAGAGCCAATGGGCCAGATTTTCGAATGGCCAAAATTGCAAGTCCTGAATGTATCAAATATATGGTGCATTGGGCTCATGGCACTCTACAGGGATTTTCCATCCCTTGCAGCGAATCGACACTCACTACGCCAACTATTTGTGGTCTAGTGTGTGTCATTCTCAGGGACAGCTAACATGCAACTCATGGCCGAACTTTGCCAAAGGCTGCCATAAGGTGGGTAAACTGTTGCAACCGTGCCTGAGATTTTAAAATTGGGTGCAACTGGAGCATTCAGCAATACAGCAGCTGCAGTGATGCAAGGGCTTGATGTAAGCCCTGCATCACCTTTAAGAATCTGGCACACTAGTTCAATTTTACTTGCGGCAGGGTAAGCGGCAGAGATTGCCCCTGCAGGCAGATAAGGACAGGAGGGAGATTTTTCATCGTCACCAAAGAAACACCAGGAATAAATACTGTACAGTTTGTAGTACTTCATTTTTTGTAAATTTGTTTGCGTGTAAGGAAGGGAAGGAAAAATGTTTAAGCATTTATATTTTAAATTTCGGGGAGACTTACTTTTTAGGGCCTTGTTGCTGGTTTTCGGTGAGTAGAAGTGGCAGCCAAGTTTGTGATGGCAATCGGGTGAGTTAAGTAAATCTGAAGGCAAGAAAGGACTGCTTAGCCCACCTAGTCTGTTCCAATGTTCTCTACCTATTCCATCTCCCCAGACCCTATCTGGTCTCCATCGACTCTCCCACCTCCATGCATTCTACCTAATATACCTGTATGTCTATCCCAGCATGATGGCACCCCCCTCCACCACCCCACTGTTCTAGCCTCCACCATGCCCACTGACAATCTATTTCAGGCATCCACTACCCTTTCTGTGAAGAAATATTTCCTCACATCACTCTTGAATTCCCCCCTCTCCAACTTCATTTCATGATCCCTAGTCCTAGTGCTTGTTCTTATCTGAAAACAGCTCCTCACCTGTACTCTATTTACCTCTTTGAGGTACTTGTGGATCGCTATCACATCCCCATGCTTTCTCCTTTCTTCCAGGGTGTACATGGTGAGATCTTGTTAAAGTCAGTCTGGGAAGGGGCAACTAAAATGGGGCAAGGTTTGCACTAGAAGCCCTACCAAGATAGTTGTTTCCATCAGTTTTCCCATCACTGAAGTGAGACTAACTGGCCTGTAGTTAGTAGCCTTCTTCCTGATGCCAGGCTTATGTATAGGAGACAACATCAGCACTTCTTCAGTCCTCTGGAACCACTCCTGTTCTGAGTGAGTTGTTGACTAAGGCTTTCAGTGGCAGTCAGAACTGCCATATGTTCTCTTAGTATCCTGGGGTGAATCCCATTTGGTCACCTAGCCTTGTCCACCCGCAGGGCTGCAAGTCCTTTCTGCACTCTTCCCTCTGAAATTGGACCTGTATCCACCCCTATCCTTGCTTCTCCCTAGTGGTCCATCCACCCCACCCTCCAATGTGAAGACTGAGCAGAAATATCTGTTTAAAATGTCAGCTTCCTCTTGGTCTCCTTCTGCACAGTCTCCGCCTTCTGCCCTACTAATTCTTATTACCCCTCCCCTTGTTTTCCTCTCCTCACTTACGTATCTGAAGAAAGTTTATCCCCTGTTGTGAACTTTTTTATAATCCTTTTCTCTGTCTGTGTCTTTGCTTCCCTAACCACCTTTCCTGCTTCCTTCTGCTTTTCTAGGTATACCTCACCATCCTCTCCTCTCTGTGTTTCCTTATAATTATTGAATACCACCTTTTTTCCTTTTACCACACTTGCTATTTCCTTGGGATACTACAGTGGTCTTCTTTTCCTTCTGCTTTTGCTTACTTCCTTCACCCATAGGTTGGTTTCTTTAGTTATGCTCTCCCTTATTCTTCCTCACTGTGCCTCTACTCCTCTCTGACCTCTTAGGCAGTCCCTGAGGCAGTCACCCATTTCTTTAAAATCCACCCTGTTAATGTCCAGAACCCTCATCCTCATGTGGTTCTCCTGTGCTCCTGTCTTTATGTTGAACCACACTGTACAGTGATCAGTGGTACCGATGGGGCTTCCCACTGCGACGTGTACAATGCTGTCCCTATTTGTAAGCACCAGATCCAGCACTGGCCTGTCCCTAGTGTGTCCTTTGCCTAGCTGCTTGAGAAGAGCCCCTTGCAGGGAGACAAGGATATCTCTGTTCCTTGCTGAAGCCACTGATGTATGTCTCCCCTCTACATCTGGCAGATTGAAGTCACCAGCTAGTAGACCTCCCCTTACTTGTCATTCTGTTGATGGCTTCCCCATGTGCCCTATCTATCTCCTCGCTCTGTGCTGGAGGTCTGTATACTACTCCAATATGTATAGTGGATGCAGAACCTGTCTCCAGACTGATGTATAGTAATTCCAGCCCCTCATTTTTATGTTGTCTTGCGCATACAGCGCAGACAACATATTGTGGTTGCTTCAGTGGAGAAGCGAGTTTTGGAGGTGCAGTCCTGCTGCAGCCAACGGTGCCACTGCTTTTTGTGGCCTGGTTCTGTGGCGCCAATGGCATAGCATGCTGTCTATGACAGCAGTTTAAAAAATGTGCCATCACCTTGAGAGAAATTAGCCACTGCAATCAGGGAGTCCCATGGTGCGGTCCCTGATTGCAGCAGCCAATTACTGCTTGCCTTGTCTGGTGTCCTATGTCAAGCAACATGGCAGCGGTTTCCCTATCAGCCTCTCACAGTCCTGACTGAAGCTGAGGAACAGCCGCCGCCTCTCACAGTCCATCAGAAAGTGATGGGGGTGCCTAGTTCCCCAGTCGGCATGCCCCCTCATAAGTTAATTTGATGACAGGGGTGCATAGTCACCGTCAGCATAATGCCCCCCCATTTCTTGTGTGCCGAGAAGGTGCCCAATCCCCCTCGGCTCATGCACCCCCCCCACCACTCTGTATGTGCTGACAGGGGTGCCCAATCCCCATAGGCTCCAGTCTGCCCACCCCAAAACACACAGGTGGCATGTTGGGAGCCCACCCCAGTGTGCCAAACGTACCTATTAAAAGAAAAAACTTTCCCACAATGTCTATTACTTTTTTTTTAACCCTGTAAAGTTGAAAACAGTCTTTCGCTGTCTGCGGCCCCCTCCCACAACCAGCGCCCACCCACTGCATATCCCACACACCCCCACCCCATACTTACCTCTGGAGCCCAGTGCGATGATCTTTGGTGGACCGGGAACATGTCTGCACTCTTAAAGCTGACCGCGAACTGAAGAAATGCCGGTAAGCTGTATAATGGCATAAATAGGGTTTTTCCAACTTTGGTGCATATCTTGGGCATTTTTCTGAATTTTGGCACCAAATTTTCAACATGGGGTTATTGGGACCCCTCCTCATGAATTCAGTCACTTTCTTAGGGTTATTCAGTCCGGAAAGGTGTTTTAGCGGTCACTGCGCAAAATCATCTTTCGGGACCGATTAACGAAATGACAGTGCCACTCTTCATGAGGTGGGCTCTCAAAAAGCCTATGTTGCAGATTTGGTGAAAAAAAATGACTGTTTTATGAGTGTGCGTTACGCAGTTTCCAAGCATGCTTGTAACTTCGCAAATGTGTAATATTTTCACTCCAGAGTTTCAGCACTGGCATTTTTCCACACCTCCTTATGAATAGTACAGCTGTCATTTTTCACATGCTGTCTGAAATGTGTTTTTGTACTACCAGCGCAGAATAGCGTGGTTGCTGTCAGAAATCAGTGTTCGGGACAGATTAAGAAAATCACAGTGATAGTGTTCATGAGTAGAGGTCCTAAAATGTCTATGTTGAAATTTTGGTGACAAAAGTCCACAAAATGAGTATGTTACAAGCGTGCGTTGTGCAGTTTCCATGTGCACTCATAACTTTGAGATTTTGTAATATTTTCACTCAACATTTTCTGCATTGTCAGTTTTGCACACCTCCTTATGAACAATACAGCTGTCATTTTTCACATCCTGCCTGAAATGTGTTTTCACATAATTGGTGCACAATGGTGCGGTCGCTGTGGGAAATCAATGATCAGAACAGATGAAGAAAATCATAGTGACAGGGTTCATGAGCAGAGGTCCCAAAATGCCTATGCTGAAAATTTGGTGAAATAATTCCACTAGATGACTGTGTTACAAATGTGCATTGCGCAGTTTCTATGTATGCTCATAAATTTGAGCATTTTTAATATTTTCACTCAATATTTTCAACACTGCCATCTCTTCACACCTTCCTATGAATGGTACACCTGTCACTTTTCACATACTGTCCAAATGGTGTTTTCCCACATCTGGCACAGAATGGTGCGGTTGCTGTGAGAAATCAATGTTCGGGACAGATTAACAAAATCACAGTGCCACTATTCATAAGCAGAGGTCCCAAACACTTTCATGAGGTGGGGGTCACAAAAATGCCATGTTGCAAATTTGTAGTGCTAATACCAACAAACGGTCAGGACATTAGGGTTTCTAACCATAACATCCCGCCCTGTACAGACTGACAGGAGTCAGGGGTGTGCCTTTACATTGCTGGCTGTCATGCTCATGCCATACCATCCCTCCCCACCCTCAAGCCACTGACAGGCATCGAGGTGTGCCTTAGACTCTTTGGCCCCATAGTTCATCCCATTTTCCGATGCTGCACTCATTTCAGCGTATGTCCTTATGAAATGAGGTGACTGTAAAGCTGAACAGCCCAAGGCACACCTCAGCACTTGTCGGTGTCTGCAGGATAGGGTGAGGTAAAATACCATGAGCATTATGGCCAATTGGGGTGAGCGTAAGGCCTGAGGACCCCGAGGCACAATGCAGTATTTGTTGCACTGCAGGGTAGGGTGAGCTGAAATGCCATGAACGTTATGGCCGATGCCCAAAGGCACACCTCGGTGCCTGTCAGTCTCTGTAAGGTGATGTGGGGTTGACGTCACTTTCATGCTTCACTGCCATTCCTGTTATGCATCTGTTCAACTCCTGCACTACTGATGCCGATGTCAGCAAGACAACATTCTGCATTGACAAATGCATGTTCTCTCTGTGCCCCTGTATCTTCACGGTCTTCTTGAACAGAGTGTAACCCAGTATGTTCATTTCCCAGTTGTGGTGCTCAGTACACCATGACTCCATTATAGCCACCAAATCTAGATTAGCCTCTGCCATGGTGACTTCCAGGTCAGGAATTTTGTCACCAAGGCTCCTTGCATTGGTGCAGATCATTTTCCAAATCCCCCCCCCCCCCGACTATTACTCTGCTTCTACCTCCTATTCCTGCACGTTCAACTCCCTGGCTAACCCCTTAACTCACCCCTTCCCTTTATTTTTCCACCATATCTGGACCCCTTTAATCCTATGTCCTTCCCCACCTGTGCTATATTCTCATTTTCTTCTTTCCTGTCCCTGTCTGTTTGCGCATCTGCTCTCGGGGAGTTTTCTCCTCTATGGTCTTCCATCCATAACAATTCCTCACCTATCAATTTACCATATGGGGTGGCAATTGTTGCCTCCTTTGGTTTCATTGCCCCACTACTGTCTAGTTTAAATGTTCATCCATGTAACATTTAAGTGTGCCATCGAAGACTGCAGACTCCTTAGAAGGATGCAGGCCATCTCTCCCGCAGAGGCCCATATTCCCCTAGGTTGGTTCCCAGTGCCTGGTATATCCCAAACCTTCCTCCATGCACCATGCCTTCAACTATTCATTAAAAGCCATGGTGTGAGTTTCCTTGCCTCTCCTCATCCATACATAAGCATGTTACATGCTTTAGTCTCCTTCCCAGCTCCCTGAAACTTATCTTCACTACTCCTAACTTCTCCTGTGCTATATCATTCATTCCAATATGGACAATAATATCCTACTCCCTCCCAGCTCCCACTGCTCTAGTGTTCCACAGGATCCATTGTTCATCTTTCCTAGATGAAGCACCCCTCAAGTGCTTTATCTTCCTGTCCCCCCAGCTCCCAAGTCTGTCCCTTTCACAACTGAGTCCCCCACCAGCAGCTGCTTCCTCTTTGGTTGGGGGATTGTCTCTCTCTCTCTCTCTCTTTGGGGTCTCCACTACTGAGAATCTTCACCTCCTCCCTGCTCACTTTGATGGGTACCTCCTCTCAGTTGCCTCTTTCTGCCAGTAATGCAAAGGTGTTATGCAGTGGTATAGGTGGAGAAGTGTGCACCCTACCCACCACCCTCCTAGAACCTACCATGGTCCATCCACTCTCTCTCTGCCTAGGCATTGCCTTAGGGAGTAGTGGTGGATTTGGTAGCCCTTGGGTTCGGCAGAAGGCCTGCTGTACCCTCACCGGTCCAGCAACCTGTGCTTGCAACCCAGTGAAGTGAGTATATATGGGGCAGCACCTCGGTCACCAGAAGGTTTCCCTGAAGCCTGCTGCACCACAGTCACTGCACTGCACCACTCCCATGATCCCTACCTTCCTTTGCTTAGTGTCTGTGCAAGTTTGGTTTACTCTGCTACTGTACCTCCATATTACCCCCCATGTTTTACTATTTCACTGTTTTTTCTCCTGAAACTATTTCTTAACCATACCCTAGATAGGGTATCTCCCGCGTTCCCCTTTTTTTACCTCTTTCTTGTTCCTTTTTATGTCTGGTCCTACTTTATACGCTTTTATCTTAACCCCCCTGTTTTACCCACTTTACCTGGGGAAGCTTTGGGCCTATCACTCTTGTTTGTTATTCCCCTGTAACTAAGTAGTGGCTCCTTGTTACATCTAAGTACATTACTTTAACTACTGATAACTTTCACACAGTGTTACTCAGTTTACCATATGTAAAAGACAGTGAATGTGAACTAATCTTTCTTGCCTATTTAGGTTAGTTAATGCATCCCAGTATCAATGCATATTTGTATGTTCAGACTAAAGAACCAACAGCACCATATATTAGTAAAAGATATAATATAACATAACAATATATATGTTTTAGCCCCCTTTTTATGCTTTGCACTAATAATTACCCACCCTTCAGCGTAATCCGCTGATATCTAGTATTATCTAACCCACTGTTTACTTACAACATTTGATGCCTTGATGCTGGACTTTGCATTCTCACAGTTGAACAAACCTCATTATTTCACTTGTACCCAAATTAAATTAAATTACAGGGCTATTTTGGGTGTCACACTTAGGGTGCAGCATCTCCTGGTGACTGCACCCCACGCTGATGACCACCATGTGACGTCCTTTAGCTACGTCCCTTCAGCTACAGGACCACAGTGGAGGTTCACTGGAATGCAGTAAATACCGTATCTCTTCAATTTAAAACCGCGGCTAATAACGCAAAATGTTGGTAGCACTAGCCGCCTATATTAGAGGGCGACTAATTATCAAGGGCGGTTAGTAATCAATTGATCAATTTACAGATCCACTTATAAGTGCATTAATCTATTGAAAAGCTATGGTTTCTTTGCCTCTGTGTAACAACAACAGTCACAATGTCAAAGCGCAAGTTGAACCAATATTGTGGTGATCGAATGAGCCAGCTGAGCTAGGAGAACTGTGAGCAAGACAGCTTAGAGGGCGAACTAACAAGCTTGTTGCCTAGTTATGGTCATTAATAGGGGTTGCTAGTGGTTGCCAGGATAAGGTCATTGCTAGGCACTGCCTCTTTTGCTTATGTCAGACGCTGCGACAAAACATGAAATGGGGATTTTAATCAACAAACCAGATAATGGCATGACAATTTAACTCAAATGTTACAGGAGTTACTGTGGAATGTGCAAACCCATATCCCAGTTATTCTCTGTGTTTCATGCGAAACGCCTCCTGTAACGATGGTGGCCAATGTCTGAGGAAGGCTTGTGTTAGATCATTGTAGTTTTTGCTGCATCTTAAGTTTGAGGTCGGTGTGTAATAGAGAGCGGTTTTCAGATTGAAGATATACGGTAAGTAACACAGGGAGAACATGCCCCCAAGTCAGTAAGGCTCTCACTGGCTCAGAAAGGAGCAGCATCCCAGTCTTATTGCTGCACTGAAAAGAAGCCCCAGAGACACAGTTTCAAGTGTTGGAAGGAGTCAGCTGCAGCAAACACCCTGGCCCGAAGGCCAGACAGACCCCTCTCCCAGGTTATCAGCTGGGAGTCAGCTGTACACTACGAGTGCAGATTCAAGCAGTGCTCCTCTGAGGATGGAGACATGCCCCCAAAGTCAGTAATGCTCCCGATTGACTCAGAAAGGAACAGCAGCTGAGTCTTATTGCTGCTTTGAAAAGCAGCCGCAGAGACACAGTTCAAAGTGTTGAGAGGAGTCAGCTGCAGCAAATGGGTTGTGCATTCTGTATGTGATTTCCACAAATTCAAAATCCCACTGTCTGAACTTGTTCCAACCTATACCTTTTGGGGGGATTAACATATGGGTCTCTGAACTTATTTTTAGCCAATCATGAAGCAGTATATTTCCAACCCATTGCTGCTTATGGTAGCAGGTGACATAGAACCTAATCCTGGTCCTGTTTCCATTCCACTCTTGCAGTTTTCCAAAGGACTGAGATTGCTCACCTAACCAGCCACAGTCTCCTTGCAAAACTTGATCAGTTGCAGCCTCTAATGTTCAACCTCCAGCTGGATGTCCTTGTCATCTCAGAGTCTTGTCTCTCCCCTAAGGTCCAAGATTCCATAGTGGCCCTCCCTGGTTACACCATTGCCAGACAGAATCAACCCAAGGGGTGGTGGTGGTGTGGCAATTTACCTATCCACCAGTATCCAATTTACACTTGTGCTAGGTTCTCCTCTCCCTCCAGCTATGAGCTGCTCCTCCTCAAACTCTCCCTGCCCTTCTCAGTCCCCATTTTTGTTGCTGGGGTCTTCTGCTGCCCAGGAGTGACCCCTACATTGGTCACCGATCTCTCCACTATCTGTTCCCACTCATCCACTAGTGAGTTGTTCATCCTTGGCAACTTTAATAGTAACTAGCTGTGCCCCCTGCCCATAAACTTTGCCAAAATGTGAAATGCCTCCAATTATTCAAGTTGATTTTGGATCTCACCCACCTTAATCATGAATTCCTAAACCACTCCTTCCTGGATGGGGTCCTCTCCTCCCACCACCCATCATATTGTGAATGCTGGAATCTTCCCAGATGCCCTCAGTGACCATCATATGATCTACAGTCTCAGCACGTGCAGCATTCAGCACCCTAATGCTCCCCTAAATTCATCCCTCTCCTGTCCTTCAGGTCACTGGATTTGTCCTCCCTCCATGTCAACCTGTCCCCTATCTTAGCAATCTCCAGCATCAGTTCTGCACTCCAATCCTTCCACTCCTATTTCATGGCTATCTCAGACTGCCAAGCCCCCCCCCCCTCCAGACGTCAACATTCCTACCTCCCCTGAATTTCTGCAAAACTGCTGGCTTGCTTTCATGCCAGAGACCTAGCCTGGTGGTCTTACAAGATCAGTGACTCACCTGCTGTCCTGATTTATTACTGTACCCTTTGCAATGCCTGTATCAAAGCCACCAGGCTTGCAGAGTCTGAATATTTTGCATCCGCACTCCAGAACAGCCACAATCACCCCTCTAAGTTCTGTAATGTTATCCACATTCTCTTCACACCTCCAACCAAGACCCCCATGCTTTCAAGGCTGGCAACTCTCACATCTCTGACCCTGCTGCTGGTGCTTCTTCTTTCAACTCTTTCTTCACCATCTGTGTTCAGTCCCTCCTGTACTCCTCCCCTTTAACTTCCCCATTTCCTGCCTTCTCCCATGCTCTCTTTCTCCTTTTCCTTCACTCCCACCATTCCCACTGCCTCCCTCAATGCACTCCTTGGTTTTAACCCCCTCAAGGGCATGAGCCTTGATGGTCTTAGCCCCAACCTTCTACACCTCTCTGCTGCTGTCATCACCATCAATATTACCCACCTCCTCAACCTCTCCTTCTCCTCAGCTACTGTCCCTGATGCCTGGAAAGAAGCTACTGTCATCTTCCTCCCTAAAAGAGGAGATCTTTCTTCTCCTGGTACCTACTGGCCTATCTCTGTCCTCCCCATCCTGGCTAAGCTCCAGGAAAACCTTGTCCTCTCACAGCGTCCCCTATTACTCGACTTCTTCACTCCCTTCCAGTCTTTTAGTAAGTCCCACTTACATCCACCTCCCTCCTCTGGCTCACGGACTCCCTTCTTTCTGGGATGGACTAGGGCCAGTTTACCTTAGCCATCTTTGGTGACTTGGCCAAAGCCTTCAACACTGTTGTCCACACCTATCTCCTGGAATAGAATGAGGAGGTGGGCCTCTCTGCCTCTTCAGTTAGCTGGTTCAGTTCCTTCCTTGAGGGCAGGTCTCACGCTGTCCGTATCTGAGGCACCCTATTCCCCAAACTCCCCATTTGCTTAGGTATGTCCCAAGGGTCCTTCCTTGGCCCCATTCTCTTTTCCATCTTCCTGAAAGACCTTCCTGTTGCCCACTCCTCTGTATCTATCCACATGTACCTATATGATACAGTGCTCTTTGCCTCTGGATCCCTGTCCCTGACCTCACTGCCTAGCTCTAGCTGGACTTTTACAACATCCAGCACTGATTCTGGTCAAATCAACTGTCACTCAATGCCAAGAAAATGGTTTCCATGACCTTTGGCTCCCGGCAGAGGAATACAGTTTCAACCCTCTCCCTCCTTCCATACCCTCAATAGTACTTCGATTGAGGATGTCTCCTGCTTTAAGTTCTTCTGGGTATGGCTGAACCACCCTCTCAATTTATTGGTGTATGTAGATGCCAACCATGTCAAGCTTCTCCCAAACTTGAAGCACTCTACAGGAACAAAGTGAGCAGCCTGTGAGATAATTTCGAAGAGGATCCTCTCTATCTTTAACTATGGCAACATTGTCTAAAGCCCCACTTCCAAGTCTACTCTTGCCAGATTAGACCTCTTCTTTCGCTCCTTTTGCCATTTTGCTTTAGACTACACCCTTGTATTCATCACTGCTCTCTTTATTCCTCCTTTTCCGTTACCTCCCTTGATGTTGGGCATCTCATCCATTGTGCCTTCTTCATATCCCAATGTTGCCTTGGCTGTCTCCATCACTATCTTTCATCTCTCCTCTCCCTCTTACCTCCTACCCACTCTGCAACACAGACTCCAGTTCCCTCCTTGCTGGAAATCTTCTGCTGGCCAAACTGTCTTCTCATATTGTTTTCCTAAGTTCTGGTCCTCTCTCCCCTGTCCAAGCACTCTGCCTCTTCTCTTTTCACCCTTAAGTCTCTTCTTTATTACTTTACAATTCCCTCCTACAACTGTCCCTGACCCCAGATCTTAGTGGCCATCCTCCACGCTCCACCCACAGCTCCCTCAAGCCTGTTGCACTGGGAGTCCACCACATTTGGAGCTGTTCACTGCTCCAGTTCATTTGCAGTTTTATCTACCTTAGGCACCTTGTTTGTTCTGTATTTACTTTGAACTGAATATCAGTTTGCACATATGCAATGTATTTTACTTTTGCACCTTATTTTGCTTGCACTGTATTACTTGGTGCAGAATATTGTTACTGCACAACTGGTCATTCATTGTGCTTACTGCACTTTATGTTAGTGCCTACTCTCCTTCACCCCCTTTCCTCAGGAAACATATGGAAACAAGCTGTTACCAGTTTAGTATGTGTAGCTTGGTAAAACTTACCATCTGCATATGTCTTTCCTGGTAAAATGTTTGAAATCAATCAATCAAGCAATCAAATCAAACCTATCAATCAAATCAAATTGATCAGTCAATCAATCAATCAATCAATCTAGTCCACTGCAGTACAACAAGCACTCAGGAAAGGAGATGTGTCAGTCTACACTACATGGGGTACTCCACAAACTGATCCTCCTCAGTCAGTCCTCTTGTAAAGTTCATCTCTAGCCCTGGACTGTAGTACAACATTTTTGAATAAGGTTTCTCTGGAATTACAGTGTTAATAAGACTAAATGGCTAACTACTTCCAATGCCTGATTTCCAAAAGCTGTTCGGCTCACACACAAATAGGGGATCTGCAGTGGGGTTATATCTAACAGATGATTTATCAAAACAAGTTGTGTTGACCTCGCTGACCTCATGAGTTGTGGAGCAAAGCATAGCCATGAGTGTTGTGGAAAGAGGGGTCAATACAATGAGATTGGATCAATTCTTTATCTGACTGTTGCCCTGTTGCATGCAGCACATGCACTGTGAGTGTATCTCTCCGAGGCACCTTGTTTTCTAAACTGAAGTCCCGAAGTGTCCCTTTTTTTTTTTTCCATAGTACATTTTTCTTTTGTCTGTCACATGTTCCTCCAATCTTGTAAGAGGTATAAACAGCTGGTGTTAGGAGTGCCTTCAACAGGCTGATTTGCTGTGGGAAGTGTCAGTTCACTGGATGCACTGAGAAATTTTTATTTATTTAGTTTTTGTTGACCGGGTAAATGCACTAGACAAATGCTGCCTATTTTCAGGATCGACCCAGGGGAGGGAGATACAGATGAATGCCAACTGACCTTGAACCAGATTAAGCTGTTGGTGGCATTCTTTGTGAATGGGGGAAATTTGGCCAGAGCACAGGGGAAATTCCCTTACTCTGTGTAGGGGGCGCTGGTGAGCTTTGGAGATTGACCTGCTGTGTGATCAGTTGGCTGGTAGTCCTGCAGGGGAGAGGACCTCCCTTCCTGTGGGTCCAGTGCATGAGGAACGACTCTTACATATGGAAGTGGAATTGGAGACCACGGCTTCTAATAGTAGTGAGGGAGTGCTACGGTAAGAGAATATGGTAGATTTACAGGTGGCAGGTTTGCAGCAGGAGATTGATTTTGTTTAAGCTTTAAATGAAGATCAGCAACAACGTCTATTACTTGTGCTTTCTACCCCTGGACGGGGTGCTCAGAACAGATTGCCTTCTCAGGACCACTCCCCGACTACGCCAGCAGCTGTCAGTGATGGGCCTTCTCGGCCTGACAGGGAGTATGATGCATCTAAATCAAAGGAAGGTATGACTCAGCAGGTAACGCCCAAAGACATTCATCTGGAGAGTAGAGAACTTTCAAAGGCTGTGCTTGAACGGCCCCAGGTTGCAAACATGGTTGACGGGCTCTCAGAGCAAGCTGTGAGTAAAACACCTTTATTACAGTCCGGGACTGTGAGTATTGAATTTCTCATTCAAGATACGGCTTCAGAATGTGAGCAACTGTTGGCTACATATGCTGACCTATTGCCTGACAATGTGGCTGGTTTGGGTTTGAGACGTGGGAGATGTGATGATAAGGGATGTGCAGTAGTGGCACAGCAGCCTAAACAATGGTCCATGCAATCTGCACTCACAAATGCAGGGTGGAAGGCATCTGACAAAGGTGGGGGTGGGTTCCTGACCTGACGGACCTAGCTATCCTTGGCTTAGCTGATAATGCAGCACAACCTACTTTACAGTTAGAACCTGTTTCAGATTCTGTGGATGTTGCTATTGCTGTGGAGGTTGCTGATACAGGTGCTGTGCCCCCCCTCCACCGGCGCTAGACATGCTGAAGTCGATTCTGGGGCCTGATGCAGGGAATCAGGGTGCGGGTACCTGGGGTGATCAAATGGACAGTGAGGGGAGATGTGCTTCTATCCCACAATGGACTCCTCAGGCTTCTCAATTATGGAGACTGTTTAGACAACGAGATCAGGGTTTCACTCATACTATCCTGGCTCAATGGAAAAATGCAGTGAGACTCCAATATGTGGGGGGTTTATCCCACACTCCAGATAGAATCTATACAGGGAAGACTCTGATTAAAGATTCGTTGAAGTTCTTCTCTAACAAAATTTATGCTCTCATACATGCCTCGGGAAACATTCATTTTGACGTCAACTTTAAAACCCCTGTGGGATTGGACAGATTCTGGTCCACTTATGAAAAAAACATCATATAGCTTTATGGATTCTGTTCCGTGTTATCCCCATTACTAAACCTGCTATCAAAATGGTGACTGTGTTGTTTCATAATGAGAGTGTGGCTGTTTCCGATGCACAATATTGGTTGCAGCAACAATGTGACATTTTGGGGGAGCCATCTCCTATATTTGATGAGGAACATATCTGGATGGGGGGTTGGAAATTTAAGGTGAGGTTGAGATTGGGCTCACAGGGTCCAAAACATCTCCCTAGTGCTTTTTTCTTGGGTTCTGAATGGGGCCACTGCTTCTACCAGGGTCAGCCAAAAACTTGTTTTCGGTGTGGGTCCCACCTTCATTTTATTTTTTATTTATTTGTTTTATTTATTAAATTCTCGGATTACAAATACCTTTGAGCAGAAACTGCTCATTTACAAAGGTTCCACGTCAAAGGATAAGGGTCAACATACATACAGAGGTAGTAAAAGAATGCACAATAAACAACCAAAACAACTAAAAGAAAAAATAAAGATACTCAGTTATAACATACTTTGAGATAATATTCATAAAATGAGCAGCTTGAGTAAGCAGCTGGCTGCGGTAACAATAAGAGTGTTTAAGTAACACTTGCGGCCAAGTGAAGTGCACTTTACATATGGAATGTGGTCATACAAGCAATAATTGTACCAATGAACAGACCTGCAATCTTTGTGCACAACCGGGACATGTCTATCGGGCCTGTGAGTGGGCCTCTCACAACCGGCAGGATCACCCTAATCAAGAATTGATTTTGGAAAAAGCACAAAAAGTGAGCATAGAAGCTCAAAGGGCATTTAAGGAATGAACTGTTGAAGAAGACTGGCTTGTGACTGCTGCTGCTGTTGTGGATTCATGTCTTGTACTATGTGGCTCTCCTGTATAAACAGTCCCCCCCCCACAGCTACAGCTCCAGAACCTGTCTGCTATAGATTTGGTTAATATGAAGGTCTCTTAGATTTCTGTCCTTGTGGAGACTGCTACTCCTGGCCGAGTGCAGTACCTCCTGTAGAAGAGTCACTGCTGATGGATGTGGACTTGGAAGTCCCTGGTATGCCACACCCTGAATCAACTGTGCTCATTTCCAAAAAGAGGCCTTTGAAACTCTCAAACCCTAAAGCTAAAGTACAGAGGAGAGGAAGGTTGAGGGGAGGAGTACCCCTCTCTAATATGTATGAGGTTTTACAACCTCCTGACTCGGATCTTGGAGAAGACTCTGAAACTTCTTCTATGTTCTCATCCCAGAAGGGGATATCTATAGATTCAGAGGATGATTGTCTGGCTGATAAAGTACATGCAGTCTGCTCCAAACCAAAACAAAAACAAAAGGAAGTGGCACCCAGATGGAGCCGTAGGTTGGGGAAACAAAATGGGACTTGAATGACTGCTCAGAATGATTTTTCTGTTGGTTTTTCTTCCCCTTTCTTCCTGCATTTCTATATCTGATGTCTTCTCAGGCATTTAATATTGCTACTATTAATGTTAATAGTATTAACAATGCTAGAAGACATCTGGTGACTTTTTCTATTTTGAAGGATCGTCACATTGATATTGCTTGTTTACAAGACATTCGGTTATTTACCGAAACTGGTATTGTGGCTGCTTAAAAATTATGGTGCTGGGGCCCGTCCTTTTATTCAATAACTCTGGAACATTGTGGAGATGTGGGTATTCTTTTTCAGGGTTATGACTTTATGGTTACCTGGATCCTGGATATTTGCCCAGGGAGAGTCTTGCTGATTGATTTTACTTATTGTAAGAACCAGTGGAGACTTATCTCTATTTTTGCTCCCCAGACAAAAAAGAGAGGGTAGATCTTCTTGCAAAAATAAAATCCTTCCTTTTTACAGCACAATTTCTGCTTTGGATGGGGGATTTTAATTGCATTACGAATTGTCAGGACAGGGGTGCTGTGACGTCAAAACTGTACTGTGATTCTAGTGCATTGACAAGTTTGTTATCCCAGTCTGGTTTACAGGATGCATATAGGATGAGACATCTGATGGGAGGCTATACCTTTTATAAGGCACACTTGGCTACCTGGATTGATTTTATTTTCTCCTCCTCCTCCTTGACTTGTGAATATGCATTCACAGTACCTTTTGAGACTTCTGACCATCTGATGGTGAAAATCCATCTGATGGTAGGTTGTGGTATTGGTAAGGGGAAGGGACTTTGGAAATTAACCCTTAGAAGACTGTGGACATATATATATATATATATATATATATATATGTCCAGAATCTATATACGTTCACACATATTCAGTTCTCAAAGGGTTAAATAAGACATTTCTGTCTGATAAGCTATGTCTAGATAGAATCTGGGAACTCTGTCGAGCCCAAAAATCTGTGGCTTGCATGGAAGAGGACCTCAGTAGATGGTGGGTTCAGACAAAGAGGGATATTTAAGTGGATCTTCAGGCTTATTTTTATTCAACTCACACTGAGAAGTATTTTCAATATCTCACTTTACGAAGTCAATACACTAAAATTATGTCCATGGTAAAATCAAGGTTATGGGGAATTTCTAGGTCAAATACAGCACATTAAATCACAGATGGAGGTATTGCAGTATGAAAGGGCTAGTTCACTCTTATACGAACATAGGATAGGCACCTCGGGGAAGACTGGGACTGGTGATATATATGAGAGTTGTAGGACTAGGGTACAACGTGGAACTATGCCAGCTCTCCGAACTCAGAGTTGTGAGATAGTCACTACCTAAACTTCCATAATAGAAGAAGTGATTCTGCACATGAGACATATGTATGCTATATCTTCAGTCACCCAAGACATGATTTCAGAGTTACTAATGCCCTGTATCATTCCAGAAATCCCAGAGCACCTGACATCACAGCTGATGGTACCTATAACTGAGTTAGAACTTAGAACTGCAATATCTTCTCTGAATAATAATACCACTCCAGGTCCTGATAGCCTTGCGACTGAATTTTTATAAAATTTTGATGTCTGATTTGATAGAAGTTTTATTGGTTGTGTTTAATGCCATATTGGATGAGATGATGCTGGCTTCACAGTTTGGGCAGTCTTCAACTGTTTATCTATAAAAAACACAACAGGCAGAACCTGTCTAATTGGTGCACTTTGAGTCTGCTAAATACTGATTTTAAAATATTAATGAAGATTTTGGCTTCTAGATTGGGAACGGTGGCACCTGCTGTAATTGATCCAAGTCAGACATGTAACATGAAAGGATGATCTATCACAGATACTCTACTTCTCCATAGGGAAGTTGCATTCCAGGGTAAACAAAATACTTTAGGAGGTTGTCTAATTAGTTTGGACCAGGAGATGGCTTATGATAAAATCTTGCATTTATATTTACAGTTGGAGTTGCTTAAATATGGGATCCCAGAACAATTTACTAATTGGATTATGAGGCTTTACTAGATAGCCTCAATGACGCCATTGATTAATGGTTTCTATGGTCTGGATGTTCATGTTTCTCGTGGAGTGCATCAAGGGTGCCCTATGAGCCCTATTTTATATATTTTTTGTTTGGATCCTTTGTTTAAAATTATTCAACGCACTCTGGAGATTTGAGCAGTGATGCTTCCGGGGAACATAACTATTTCAAAATCATTAGCATATGCAGATGACGTCTGTTTTCTGTTGGCAGATAAAGAATCTGTGGAGTCAGTTTTGATGGTTGTTCAATGATTTCCTGACCTGACTGGATTGGTGATTAACTTTCAGAACAGTTGTGGATATGTGTTGAGTGATAGGACTGCAGCTGTGACTAACATACAACATATTAATATGACTAATAAGACAATCCAAATTTTGGGTCTCCCTTTTGGTAATCTGATATGGCATATGACAGTTGGATGGATAAGTTAACAAGTAGTGACCTGAAGATTCAAGTTTGGAAAAAATGGCAACAATCGAAGAAAAAGAAGGTGACAGTGGTGAAATCTTTTTTTCTTCCTTTATTTACCTATGTAGGGTCTATTTTCCCTACCCCTGGGTATGCTTGAGCCAGCCGTTCCAACTTATATGGGGCAGACGTCTGAACCCCATAAAATGGGAAGTGTTATATAGGAGCATTAAGTTGGTGGGTCTAAATCTGATCAATCCTATTAGTTATTTCCATAGTATTATTTTGTTCAACACTATGTCTGCCTTTCTGAAGCCGTGGGAGGCAGATTGGAAGGTGGCTATCCTATGGATAGGCCCGCTACTTACTCAGTGGGGTTCAGGCTCCTCAGCTATTTGAAAGCAGAATTGTTGGCTGCCATACATGTGGTATGCCATAGAAAAATTGAAAAAATGGAAATTGACATTGGCACAGGTCTCTGTTTTGAACAGAAAGGTGCTGTGTGACATGATTCAGTTGGGGTTTTTTCAGACTCTGATTGTTTATAAGGATATTAGATTGACTACTTACCCATCTCTGGAACACTATTTTTTGGATAAAAGGACCCCCTCCTGAATGTGGGATGTGGTGTGGCTTAGTACACATGGTCAGTTAGGAGTGATGGGTAACTCCAAACACAAACATGTAGAAGAGAGGATGTGCCCTAGAGACCAGTGTATGCAACAAATAGAGACCCTTTTACATTTCTATATCTCCTGCACCTATGCACAAGAATTGTGGCAGGCACTGGGGACTCGTTGGGAACATCAAGGTTGGGCAGGGGTCACTTATGAGAATGTTATTACTGAGACTCTGCACAATATGCAGATCATGGATGCTGGGACCTTGTGATTGATATTCACCTGTATAAAATTTGTGATGTGGCAAGGACACTGTAAATTTGTGTTGCAACAAAAGTTAATTGCTCCCCAAATGTTGATCTACATGATTGAAAAAAGAGATAAAATTGCAGACACAATATGATGAGGAAATGACGTCATGGGAGCAATGGAAAAAGAGATGGAAGGGGTTGCCCAACTTTATTATTGAATAGTATATCTTTTCTTTG
Organism: Neoceratodus forsteri; assembly: GCA_016271365.2. Taxonomy (NCBI): domain Eukaryota; kingdom Metazoa; phylum Chordata; order Ceratodontiformes; family Ceratodontidae; genus Neoceratodus; species Neoceratodus forsteri. The sequence continues at coordinate 994,792,047 of CM057450.1, forward strand.
TCATGTGTCACTGGGAGGTTGGTGTGGAGAGGGGTTTCAGGCTTGGCATTGTTAGGTTGGTTTGGGGTACACAATGGTGGGGGGGCTTTGTTTAGTTTTCTACTGTTTTGTATAGTATGGTATATTGTTATTATTTCCTTGTTTGCATTTACTAGTCTTGATGTATTTTGTCCCAGCTTGTATTTTTGTGATTTGCAATAAAAATTAACTTACTCTTTTCAAGAAGTGCCATGGGATCTCTTACATCCACCTGAACAAGCAGATGGGAACTCGGTTTAATGTCTCATCCAAAAGATGGCACCTCAGGAATGCAGCACCCCCCTCATGCTGCATGACAGTGTCAATACTGGGATTTTTAACCAACATGCCTGATGTGGGGATGGAACCCATAGCCTTCTGATCTCCTGGCCTTAGAGGCAAGTGTGCTACCTGCTGAGCCACTGACACTGCTATGTGAGAATATAATGTAATTTCAAGGATAAACATCAGAATGGTGAGGATACATGATGCATCCTCACTGCAGTATGATTAACAATGTTTACTCAATGCTGTAGACACACAGACTCCCATTGTATACAACAGGAATCTCATCTTAACACAGTGAGCAACCAGGTTTACAAGGGGGAATAGAAACCAAAACATGCAAAAGGAATGAAGAAGAAATTGAAACACTGATATATATATATATATATGTGTGTGCGTGTGTTAGGGGGGTTAGCATAGTACAGACCCTGGAAAACTATTTTGTATGCACCGTGCTTTGGTTGTTTAATTTAATATGACAAAAAAACACCCTTTCACTGCAGTGCTGTGCATTAAGGATTAAAAAACAAAATATACAGTAGCTCATATGTACAGTGCAGCTGCTGACAATTAAAGGTTTAACCATGCTCAGCTCGATTTCTCAGGATTTTCTTCCAAAGTATAAAGCGACAGCCTAATTATATGTGATAGAAATCTGTTCAAACAATACACACTTCATTTCCTCAATCACTCTGCTTTTTCTACGTCACACACATGTAGTGAATGCATGAATCCTTTTGCTGATGTTCTAGTTATATACATCTAATAGCTGCCCAAAAAGAGTCCGTGCCAAATACCACTAGTAGCAATCCCAACACAGCTAAGAACCAGTTGAAAAAGCCAGTCATACAGTACAAAAATAATAATAATATAATAATAATAATAATAATAATAATAAAATTTATTTAGTTAAGCGCCTTTCAACTATTTCAAGGCGCTATACAACACATCATGACATCAACACATCAGTACATACAATAAAACAATACAGCCATTATAAAATATTTAAAATAACCAAATTACAATACAGCAGGGAATGCCCGAATCCATAAAAATAACTTTAGAGCCTTTTTAAAACTATCCACCATTGTACTTTCTCGGAGCTGACGGGCAGAGAATTCCAGAGGTGGAGCCCAAAACCAAAGGCACGGGCTCCAGAGGACTTCAAATTCACCCTGTATCTCCATAACCCTCACAGCTGAGCGGGTTGTCCCAGAGGGGTGGCGTACCAGAAGCTCTTTTCAAGTAGTCGGACCTAACCCATGTAGGGCTTTGTAGGTCAGTAGACCCACTTTAAAAATGATCCGCCTCTGTATTGGCAGCCAGTGCAGAGTGCGCAGCACTGGGGTAATGTGGGACCTTCTAGACACCCCAGTCAACAAATGTGCTGCTGCATTCTGCACTAGCTGCAAGCGGTGGATAGCAACCCCAGCAAGCCCTAGGTACAGAGAGTTACAGTAATCAAGACGAGATGTCACAAAGGCATGGACCAAAACCGGCAAATCACCTGGTGAAACCAGGTGCCTAATCCTGGAGATGTTTCTAAGATGAAAAAATGAAGTCTTGGCAACTGCAGACACCTGATAATGAAGGGTCAGGCCAGTGTCAAGCTCCACACCCAGGTTACGCACCTTTTCAGAGGTAGGGATCTGGTCTACCCCAAGAACTAATCCAGAGGGACCCGCCCTAAACCTCAACCCTGCGACCAGGGTCCACCACCATAACCTCAGTCTTTCCCGGGTTCAACTTCAAACCACTGGTATTCATCTAGTCTTGGATATCAGCGAGGCAGTTATTCAGCACCGAGATAGCACTAACCTGGTCAGGTGCAAAAGACAGGTAGAGCTGGGTATCATCAGCATAGCAGTGAAACCTCAGCTCATGCCGTCTTACAATGTCTCCGAGGGGTAGCATATATACTGCGAATAACATGGGGGAAAGCACCGAACTCTGAGGTACCCCACAAGGCAGAGAGAAAGCCACGGATGAACATAAACCGGAAACCACTCTCTGTGTTCTCCCCTGGAGGTAGGATGAAAACCATCTGAGGACCACACCTAAAAGCCCACAAATGGACCTCAGGCATTCGAGCAAAACCCCATGATCCACAGTATCAAAAGCTGATGATAGATCAAGGAGAACCAGAATAGAGCGGTGTCTCCGATCTCTCGCCATCAGGAGATCATTGAGCACCCGAACCAGAGCAGTCTCGGTGCTACGCCTCTTACGAAAACCAGACTGGAGAGGCTCATATAAACTATGGACGGTCAAATGGTTATCGAGTTGAGCCGTCACAACTTTTTCAATAACCTTCCCCACAAAAGGGAGGTTAGAAATAGGGCGGTAGTTAGCTAGGTCGTTCGGGTCTAAGGAAGCTTTCTTCAGAAGTGGAGTCACCACCCTTCCTTCAAAGAGCTAGGAAAACTCCTGCCTCCAAGAACACCGAATAATGCGAGCAAGGACGGGCGATAAGTTCACTACATCCTATAATCAAGGAAAGTGGGACCCGGATCAAACTACAGCATGTTGGCGCATCACGGACAATCCTCATAGTGTCTCAAGTCCAGAAGATTAAAGGAACTCCAGGAAACTCCGGGCTCTGCGACAACACACTGATCAACTGCAACAACTTTGGAGTGTGGTCAGGGACACTGCCTCCGAATATCTTCCACCTTATTCGCAAAGAATCGAGCGATCTCCTCGCAGTCATTCTGCATAAAAACTTGACGGACCTGCTGACAGACTGGGTTGCACAGTCTGTCAATAATAATAAAATTAATAATAAAATAGTACATTGCTAGCATTGCACACCACTGTGAAAGGGCCACACAAAACCATATATGACCCCTTGCAGAAATTAGCTGGTGCGTGGTGTGACATTTACTTGTGGGTTTTAATGTTATCTTGCTATGCAAGCTTGGCATCAGATGGTTATCTGGGTAAAACTGTAGCTTACACAAGAACCACTAATGATTTACTGCTTACATTTAAGCAACTCCCCAAACAACCGGACATTTCCTAGGGCGTAATGCCCGGCCTCAGGACGGTCGCTAAGCCCATGGAAATGCCTGATTGAAAGGGCATTATTGCAATTATAAAACTAATTTCATTAGTAAGAGGAAAATTTACTCTTTTTTGGAAAATTTACAAATGTACATGCTGCTCTGAGCTGCGCTGGGCATTTTCTAAGTGATTAACACCCAGTACGGCAGCACACCAGAGTGTGTGTTTGTCTCATGAATACTTAATAAGACTTATATTACAGGGTTCCGACTCCCAAACAGTATTTTCAATTGCTGCACGTTGGGGATCATACAGTAATTCAACATGTAGGGCAAACACTTTGTACTTGTACTGATTTATTTTACTTTTATATTAAGTTTTTGTTGACCGGGAAAGGTGGACTAGACAATGCTGCCTACTTTAGCCTCATCCCTGGGGTGGCGGTGGATACTGGTGCAAAACAACTGAACTTGAACCAGTTTAAGCAGCTGATGGCATGTTATAGTGAAAGGGGGAAATTTAACCAGGACACCAGGGAGATTTCCCTACTCTTTTCAAGAAGTGCCATAGGATTGTTATCGTCCCCCAGAATAACACCAGAAAAGGCACACAGGACCCCTGTTTAATGTCTTAGCCAAACAATGACACACCCCAACAGTACAGCATTCCCCTAGTATTGCAGTTGGGTGCCAGTGTTTACGGTATGAGTCCAAGTCCTGTTGTGGGACTAGAACCCATGATCTTCAGTAGCAGTGGGGCCTCAATACTAAGTACAGCAGTGTCTTCCTAGTCTGGATTTAACTGATGTGCATAGCTTTTTTTTAAACCTTTGCTTGCATTTTGCAAGTCCTGTAAAGTGTTCCTGCATGCAGTTTGTGTAAAGTTGTTATATCAGAAAATAATTTTGTATTGCACAGTGTTATTGTGCAGTGCCTCAGCACAGCAGTGCTGAAATGGTCATTTCTTATTTTTCTTTCCTCTACAGCAAAGGGGATAATGACTCTGGAGAGCAGACTCTCATATGTGACTGTTTTTAAAAAAACACTAGACTTTGCCCATTACTATATTCTAATACTAACACAACTAGTTGTGCTAGGATTGAAAGTCACAAACAGTGAACACATCAGGACTCACAGACTTCTGTTGTGAAGTGCTGAGCCATCCTTCAAATCAAAAATGCTTTATCCACTTCTAGCACAACACATCATCCTGCCCCTCTCCCAGCATTTTCCGCACACTCACCGGAATGAGATGATGTAGACTGCGACCGGACAGGCAATGATGAAGGAACTCTTAGGATTAATGTTGAAGCCACATTCTTCCTCCTGGCAAGCAGCTATCCACAATTCACTCAGATCCATCTTTTGTTTCAGTCTGAAGCTCGAGCCCGACCTGAAAAGAAGAAAAGGTTGTGCTGTTAGGCATCACAGCGGTCCACTTCCACAAGATCAGGTCTAAACAGGAGCAGAAGGGAAGACACATTTGATGTCTTTGGGTAACTTTTGTGGTGAAAAAGGCTGTAGGCTGGGAATCACAAGCTAATCAAAATAAAAAAAAAAAAGGAAATGGATGCTGTGGATGAGTAATGTTCCCAAACTGTACTTCAGCTTCTGCTATAAACAGACACTTCTTCTTATCGAGATCAGGGATTCCCGCAGTCACAAGTGTGCACTTAACTGGACTGCCCCTTTCAGGCTAGACTTACTGGGTCTGATTTACTGAATTTGACTTTCGTAGATACTGACTTTTGTATTTTCATTTTTTGCTTAAAGAGCTAGTGATGCCAAAAATGGCAGACAGGCTGTGCTCTTCACTTTTAAAGGTAACCACTTGTTACCTTTATTTGTGAAGCGTGTTAACTTTTTGGCAATTTGAAGACTGTCTACTGTTCTTCAAAGTATTACTGTGGGTGTGATGTTTAGAACAGTGATTTACCAGGTACCTTACTGGCACTGTGTGACTTGTACACAATAATCCACAACAGGCATGCAGTAAGACAGGTGCAGTTGAGTGTTTTCAACCACCTGGGAATGATGGTAAGATCTATCTTACCTCACACCCTTGAGTGGGTGCTTATAAAATGTATTTTTTGAGTAGAACAGTGTCTGGAAAGAGGAGCTTTAAATTGAATGAGAGCCAGCCATATGGTCAGACAAATCTTGCTTCACCATCACATGATGGTGGTCAAAGGTTTGGCAGTTGAAATTCAAAGCCAAAAAATGTAAGGGTATTTACTTAGGGAACAAAGACGCTAAGACAGAGTACTGATTGGGAGATGTAAAACTGAGCACTACAACAGCAAAAAGGACCTGATGGTCATCATTAATGACTCCTCAAACAATCCAGTGTAACAAGACATATAGTAAGGCTAACAGGAGGCTGTGTATCATAAAGGGCATTGACAGCAGGAAAAAGGAGGTCCTACTACCTCTGTATATATCACTGGTGAGGACGCAGCTAGAATACTGTGCTTAGTTCTTGAGGCCTCACCTACAGAAGGCAGAGATAGGCTGGAGATGGTGCAATGCAGGGAAACCAAGATCACTCAGGGCCAACAAGGTAGTTCTTACGAGGATCATCTCAAGGCACTGAACATGTACTCAATGGAGACCAGGTGAGTGGGCATGTGATACAGACCTTCAAGTTCTTGAAGGGAATAAACAAGGTGAACTGCGGGGAATTATTTAGCGGGAGTATGGATTCAAGAATCTGAGGTCATGAGTGGTAACTGTTGGGGGAAGGTATAAGAGGGATGTGGGGAAGTTTTATTTATGGGAAGGGTGGTAGAACCATGGAACAGTCTGCCAGCGGATGTGGTGGGTGCCAAGACCATAAATGATTTAATGCATGACTGGGACAGAGTGAAGTTTTTTTTTTGTAACTGCTGTTTATGCCCCCTCTACACTGCCCTACATAATTCTATACTCCTGCTGCCATTCCTGCAAACTGAGCCACCGAGGCTTACTGGACATAAACTGAGCAAGGTATAAGTCTCTTCTCTGGTCTTTTAGATGTTGTGTAAGCATTACTGCTGCTCAGCTTCTTTTTGATACAAAAAGGCGATGTATTGCTCTGGAGAATTGTAGTAACTGGTGATAGGGTATTGCATTACCTACTGTACCTGTCCACTGTTGTTCTATGTGCTAAAAAACTCAAATTAAACACATCCAAAACCATCTCTATGACCTTCGGTGCCTCTCAATGAATATCTAAAGCTCTCCTCGCTCCACCCATCACTTCCTTGGACGGTACCAAACTGACCAAAGTATCCTCCTATTAATATCTAGGTGTCTGGCTGGAACCACTGCTTAACTTCTCTACTCATATAGACCATGTATCTTCTAAACTTCGCCTGAAGCTCGGTATCCTCTACTGTAACAGAGACTCTCTGCTCCTCCCTGCACAATGTGTACTTCTAACCAAAATGATTCTAACTATCTTTGATTATGCTGACATAATCTACTGCACTGCACTATTCTCCTCACTTGCCAGACTGGACTCCCTCTTCTACACCTTCTGTTCCTTTGCCACTAACTCTCCTTTTAGAACCCACCACTGCTCTCTTCTCTCTCTTCTCTGGATCTCCCTCCCCTTTCTCATTGGTACCCCATCCATTCGCTGTCTTTCATCTCCAAGTCCTGGTTCAACCTTCTTCCCTCCTACCTCTCTTCCCACCTCACCCCCACTTCCTCCTCTACATACTCAATCTACTCCAGGAACTCTCACTCCTTCTCCCTTCCCATACCATCCTCTAATGTGGTAAAATCTGCTTACTCCTTTTAACTCCCCTCTTTCTGGAACTCACATATGCCTCTCCTGCAAAAATCTCCTTCTCACACTGCTGTCAGATCTCTACTGTGCCAGCTGCCCACCCCCACCTGCACTCATAACACCAGCTAACTCTGTGCTATGTTTTGCATTGTCTTCCTTGTAGCTATTCTCACTGCTGTCTCACTTGTCCCCGTGCCCTACTTATTTTGCACATTTTTAGTGAACTCTTCAAGTATACCTTGTAGTATTTTGTCTTATGTACGACATGCCTGATTATCACACCTATTGTTTCGATGTAACTATGTTTGATTTTGTTCTGCATTGTACTCTTTGCATTTTGTATCCTACTTTTGTTCCCTCCCCAGGTCACACTTGGAAACAAGCCTTTTTGACTCAGTGTGCCTGTCCCAGTTATCAAATGTTTAAATAAAAATAAATAAATAAATAAAATAATATAGCCTCTTAATGTCTATTATCGTCCAGTTCCTGAACTATGTCTGATTATTGATAACTGTCCTAGGGTCCTTGCAGCTCCCTGTATGGGTTTGCCCATCGTTCCTATTACTTAGGATATAATTTTGTGGTCCTTGCTAATATGCTCCCTTGTGGACCATAAACTATCCAAATTCTAGAAGGTCTAGCATCTCCCTATCTGGGTCTGTTGATATCCTAAAATCTGAGATCCCACTGCTAGCCAGTGTGCTAGAACTCCCTATAGTTTGTCCTATTCCTGTCTCTCTCTGCCTAACATAGACCCTCACATGTGAGCAACATTCCAGGAAGTAAGACCCTACCCCTGAATAACCACTAATCAAAATGTAAATTTCAATACTGATTCCTATCAGAGTTTAGTCCTTATCTACCCCTGTCTACTGCTAGGTACTATTTGGCTGACTTTTTCCCAGGTCTGTAATCAGGAATACTCCCCACTTAGCAGCTACACTTCACCCTACTGGACTGTGTCTACTTTGTGCATATTCCTAGGTCAATTGCAGTGATGTATATCCTGCTCTTTATCTGGGTTGACTCCCTGATTGCTCGCTGGTCCCCTCCCTGCCATCCACAGTTGTACAATTACAAACATCCCTATTGCCTAATTGTATGCTGAGCAACTGACCTTCCCTTTTTGCTGGCTGCATTTGGGATGTACTGTATTGTACTGTATTGTAAAGGGCACCTTTACATACTCTTCTACTACCACCTCAGATATTTATGGTTTCAAACCCTCTCTGTCAGATCCTGACTTCCTGGAGGTCTTGTTGCATCCCTCTTACTCTCTGCTGGAGAGTTCAAGCCCGACCATGGACTCCTTAATCTCTCGCACACTGACCATTTTTGGTCTGGTACCAGGGGTCTATATTAACGGCCTCAGACCCAAGTTACTTGATCTGTAAGCATGGCTGCCCCTATATAAATCAGATACCCTAGCCATGTCTGAAACATTGCTTAAACCGTGCATCTTCCCTGATGAAGTAGCCATTGCTGGGTGTTCTACTTTCAGGATGAATCGGTGTGGCAAAAAAGGAGGTGGTGTCCTCCTGTATGTTAAGGATACCCTCAGGATGATAGAAATTCTCCTGCCCACACTGCATCAGTCTCACTATGAATGTCTGGTAGTGAAACTAATGTTAGGGGTTCTGAGCCCTTGTGCACTGGCTGAGTATACAACCCTCCCTCCGTGGCTTGATCAACCTTAGACAACTTTGTTACCCGCTTGGGGTGCCTGTCACTTGGTGAGATAATAATCTTTAGTGATTTTAACCTCAGTTGGATTAAAGATGGCCGCTGCAGCTTTAAGGCACCCAGGCATGACTTGCACCTCAGTCAAATCATTAGCGAACCTATTCGCCACAATACTAAATGAGGTAACCACTTCCTTCTGGATTGGTTCCTGATCAGCGGAAAAGATTGAATAAGGACATCTAGAATATTAGCTGACTTGTTCAGTGATCATTCCTCAACTTTTTGTATATGGAGTAATGGTTTCACTAAACCCTTTCCAAGAACCATAATGGTCAGGGACATTTCTCAGCTTAATGAAACTGCTTGCTTGGAGGACCTTGCTTCTGTTAATTGGAAAGAAATCAGGAGACTCAAAAATGTCAATACTACCCTTGACTATCTAGTAAACAGTCTCCTTAGGATAGTTAACAGACATGCCTCTATGATTCACAGAAGAGTCAAGGGCTTGTGCTCAAAATGACTTTCACCTGATCTTCACAAGCTCATGAAAGAAGAGGCAACGCCTTGGACACTTTAAGACTGTCTGGCCTGAATGCTGACTGACTAAACTATAGGACACTATGAAACCTCTGTAAGGCCAGTGTTAAGAAAGCAAGGGCCTTGGTATTTAAAGAAACTGCAGTCCATAAACCTGCAAAACCAAAACAGTTTCAGTCTCAAATTAATAGCCTTCTTAAATGTAAAGAGAGAAACCTCTCAGGACATGCTGTACAAAACCGAATCCACTAGTGGCCCCATCCTTGCAGCCAATGCTTTCAACAGATTTTTTACAGATTGAACAGTTTAAGGTACCCCTCAATGGCCCTTCCTTGGTCTCTTTTCCATCAGGCCCTGACACCCCCACTTTCTCAGCCTGAATTTCACTTTAAACTATTCTCTTGACAGGAAGTGCTAGTCCAACAACTATTATAAAAGCAAAAGGGTCTGAGGGCCATGATAAACTAGAACCCAGGCTACTGAAAATTGGAGCCCGTATTCTTGCTGCCCCCATTGCAGCACTACTTAATATGCCCCTCCTGCAGAGTGGCCTACCTAACATGTGGAAAGTGGCCCATGTACTGAAGTTCCGTACATAGTAGAGGTGCTAAGGAACTGCCAATCTCCATTCTGTACACCCTATTCAAAATCCTAGAATGACTGGTCTATAACCAGCTCCAGACTTACACTGAAACCCACCCTCTGCTCACTGATGCCCAACTCGGGTTATGGAAGAAACATGGCACAGCAAAGCCCTAGTATGGCTCAAGACAGACCTTGTAGCTCAGAAGATATACAAATCTACTGGCACTGTCTTTACAGACCTGACTAAAGTGTTTGTCCTAGTCAATCATGAATTGCTTCTGCATAAACTCAGCAGACTAGGTCTTGATAATTTCTCCTGCTTCTGATTCATTAACTACCTAACTGGCCATAAGCAGCTGGTTAAATGGGGAGTAGCCACTCCACCCTGAGGGATATTAGGGATGGGGTTCCCCAGGGTTCTATACTGGGCCCACTGTTGTTCTTTCTATGTATTAATCACTTGCCAAAACACTGTTGCAGTACCAAGGCTCTGCTCTATGCAAACAATGTCTTGCTATAAAGGAGCCACTCAGACACTGACTCAGTTGAGTCAGGCCTTAAAGCTGACTGCCATCAGTTGGAATCAAGGTTTAAGGCAAAAAAGCTACTGTTACATGCTGAAAAAACAAAGTCCATTTCCTTTGGCCCTCACAATCTCAGCCCCAACAGGACCAAATTGCTAAACATATACTCACTAAATAGTAACCACACAGAGACTGTAAACGCTATCTAGTACCTGGAAGTTCTACTGGATCAGGAAATGACCTCATTTAAGCCTCATGGTGACTGGGTGACCAAATTGCTAAACTAAAAATTAGGGTTCCTAGATGGTTAAACCCCTACCTCACCTCTGAAGCCAGAGTTCCCATAACAGTATTTTGCTGCTTGCCATCCTGTGTGGTGTCTTGGCCTATCTTCTCTCAAAGATACCGAGCTCACTAAGCTTATAACCTTATTTCACTGTGCATCCCATTTTGCTGTGGGTGGTGGCAAAAGTGAGCACCATGGCAAGACACTATCCATGTGAAACTGGCCCCCCTTGGAAAGTAGAATTCACTATCCTACACTCTGCCTGTTGCATAACATTGTACACACCCTTCCCCTAACTGTAACTGCTGCCAGCGAAAGGGCCTTTGCCTCTGTGGCTCCTAGGCTATGGAATGACCTCCCAGTTGGTGGCCAGGCTTCCACCAATCACAAGTCCTTCAAATTCTCCCTTAAGGGCATATTGTTTGTATACAGCCAATGCACTTGTTCCAGTTGAGACCCCTGAGTGACCTCTGTAAGGTCATTGGTCAAACCTATGTCTTTCACAGGGTGTTGGTTGTTGCTGTTACCTTACTGCTATACTTTCTTAACTTCACAGTGTTAAAATCTGTATTTTTGAAGTCTGGCAATATACCTCAACTTTGTAACTATTTCAATTTGTTTGCTAATACTGGTCCCCTTTGCACTATTGGGCTGGGGGTACATGGAATCCACACATATCGTGCCCACGTAATAGCACACTCATGGACAGGTGCACACTGGTGGCATTCATTACCACTGGCCACCCATCCATAGCCCTGCCACCCAGCGAGGAGGACTCCGCAGGGTGGCCGGGGATGGGGTCACGGACCCAGCCAGGCATCCAGTTGGATGCCCGGTCTGGGTCACAGAGTGGATCCCATGTGAAGCAGGGCATGGTCCGGGTGCTTGAATAGCATCAGCTGCCACCTGGACCCACATGCCCATGCCCTGTCGGGCAACATTCCACATCACCAAGCCTCTGGAGTAAGGGCACCACCCACCACACTGCTGCACCTCCCAGTCAACACATAGAGGCAGCAGGCCCTCCCACCCCCTGTGGTGGCCCAGACCCACACATCCAACACTTGGTCCAGCAACCCCCCCACCCACAGTAGTAGGTGGTGGCAACCCCCCCTGCACCAAACACCCCACCACACAACCGCAGAAATGGTGCCACAGCCAGTGGTCCCAGCCCTTGCCATCATCTTTGTGGGCTGGGGTGGCTCCAATGTCTGTTTCCTGGGTCCACAGCAACAGAAGGGACATGTTCTGGGGGCATGTAGTACGATACAGCAGGGTCTCCCCTGCTGTAGGCTGCACCATCCTCCGCACCCCCTGTGGCTAACACTATGTGTTGTAGTGCATGGTATGTAGTGCTGGCCCACCCTTTGCCAGACCCTGGCACGTTGCTCTTCATGCAACCAGGGGATTGGGCATGCAGGTGCTGCATGCCCCCCCTTGGTGCATCCCCCATGGGGGTGTGTAGGGTGCAGAGTGGCTACATGCCCCAGATTAGCACGCTTAGCCACTCTGCACCATTTGTGCATAGGGCCCACTGTATGTACCCTGTTTACATTGCTGTCTTTGTGTTTATTATCATGGACTGTTACTTGTATTCATAAATGACTATTGAATGTAATTAATTCTGGGACCCAGTCTGAAAAAATTACTTCCAGTCTCAGCGAGCCTATGCTGGATAGTAGGGTACATCCTTGAGCTCAAGTGGCAACATATTCTATTCCATGAATTCACAACATTTGGAGGCACAGTTAACAAGACTTATCCCTAAGGATCTATGCCTTTGACTATGCAAACATTTCTAGGTAAAGACCAGCCAATAACAAAGCCAATGCAAATAACTGTACTATAGGGTGTACTAAGGTATTATCCATCATCAATTGAAAAGCAAAATGGCAGTGTGTTTAGAAGAGGGATTCCAGTCACCATTAAACAAAGAGTTGCCGTTGGCATCAGCAGGGCCCAGGTACCCAACATTACAAAATAACATTGAATTTCAAGTGATTATTGTCTTTATTAATATAAAAATAGATGCAGGAAAATGTACCTCTTGTTCTTTATTGTTGATTTTGCCTTGACACTAAAGGGAAAGATCAGGATGCAGAAAAGGGAAAAAAGGAATTCATAGTCTACGTCATGGAGCTGAGAGTGGAACTGGGATGGGGAAGAGAATGACGACTTGAATTTTACTGCATTTTAAACCCCAGTACCTAGTGTCTAAAATGCAAAAAAATGCACCATGTACCAGCACGATGTTCAAAATGTTGAGGGTTGGGGCATGCCCTTGGACCTCCTAGATGGCTTTTGATATTTGTGACCCCTAACAAGTCTTTTATCATAAGACCCCTGTATGCAGTTATGTACAGTTCATTCTCATGCACAGCAATGTGTAAGCAATAAGGCACAATGGGTCGTGCATTATTCTGGTCTAACCACATGTCCTGTGGCAAAGTGAGGCCCGACATTGCAGACAGAGTACCTTCAGACCCTGGAAAAAGTGCAGTTAGGTCAGCATAATGCACACCCTGCAGTGTCATAAAGTGTCATATTGTGCTTATAAAATGGGTAGGAACATAGGAACATGCAAGTTAGAGAGCCATGAGAACATCTAACAAGCATTTATCAATGCCGAACGTTGGTTGCTTGTTTAACGCTGGCACTTCCCTGAGCTCCCTTTATACCCTGCAGTGTACCTCACCTGGTCCCATAGCCTTATGTACTTCCAAGGCAGCAACTTCTTTCAGTAACTCCTATTTAATTTCCACCCTCCTATGCACCCAGCATGCACAATTTTTTTTTCTGCTGAAAAAATGTTAGTGGGGACCAGCAGAACCCGCCCGCCTCCACGGCCATCCCACATCTTAGAAACTAATTTAAGTGAGTGGCAGCAGAGCCAAGAATGCAGAGTAATCCCCCAAATTTAAGTGAGAGGCAGCAGTTCCAAGAATACAGAGTAATCCCCCAAATGTAAGCGAGAGACAGCAGCACCAAGAATACAGAGAAATCCCACCCCCCAGAAACAACAAGCAGTGATTTGACCGCTCTGTCCGGCCATCGCCTCCCCCACACCTGGCATGCAGCACCCAATTCTCCTTATTAGGAGAAGGCAATTTCCGCCGCTGCCCACCAGACCAGCACAGCACAACCCTCTCTTCTACACTACAGAGCTCTGGCTTCTAATTAATTAAACTGCGCTGCTTGTTGCTATAGTACAGCCAGCAGATCACATTGCAAAAAAAGACATTAATGCATCAATTAGGGGTTTTATTAGATTGTCAAAAGCTGGGAAATTTGATGTTAAGTTTCCCACCCCTACCTACCCACCCTCCACACACCAACAGGCATCAGGGTGTGCCATGGGGTAGTCAGGTCCAACTCTCACCCCATTCCATGTGTAAACAAGCTGACATGGTGCAGTATAGGAGAATGGGGTGAGAGTTAGGCCTGATGACCATGGCACACCCAGCACCTGTTGGCATGTGGAGGGTGGTGGGTGGGGTGGTAGGGATGGGAACCCTAACATCGGATTTCTCAGCTTTTGACAATTTAATAAAACCTCTAACTGATGCATTAGCATACTTTTTTTTGCAATTAATTTCCCTTCTTTTTGAGACAGTATAATAGTATCCTTATTTCATTGTGTGAATGCAGGGTCCAAATCCCGCAAAGTTATGTGCATGTGTGTAATAAATTCAACAAATGCACATAACCTGGGCATTTTCAGGCATTTTTTCACCAAATTTTCAACATGGCCTTTTGGGGACCCCACATCACGAACACTGGTACTGTCATTTCATTAATCTGTCCCAAAAGTTGATTTTGCAAAGCGGTTGCGCTATTCTGTGCAACAGGTGTGAAAACTTGTTTTGGCCAGGATGTGAAAAAGGATAGCTGTATACTGTTCATGAGGAGGTGTGAAAAATGGCTATGTTGAAAATCTGGAGTAAAAATATGAAAAACTATCGAAGTTACATGTGTGCGTAGAACCTGCACAATGCAGGCTCGTAACACGGTCATTTTTTGGGAATTATTTCACAAAATTTTCAACATGGGCTCTTTTAGCCCTCCCCTCATGAACACTGGCAGTGTGATTTCATTAATCCATCCCAAAAGCTGGTTTTGCACAGCTACCGCGCCATTCTGTGCCACAGGTGTGAAAACACATTTCAGGCAGGATGTACAAAATGACAGCAGTACTTGTAATGAGGAGGTGTAAAAAAATGGCAATGTTGAAAATCTGGAGTGAAAACATTAAAAATTGGTGAAATTATGAGAGTGCATATAAACTGCGTAACGCATGCTTGTAAAAGCCATTTTTAGAACTTTTTGCAGCACATTTTCGACATGGGGTTCTTGGGACCCCACCTCATGAACACTGGCACTGTCATATCATTAATCCGTCCCAAAAGGTGATTCCATGCAGCGACCATGAAATCACCTTGTGGGACCGATTAACAAGACAACAGTTTCAGTGTTCATGAGGTGGGGTCTCAAGAACCCCATTTTGAAAATTTGGGGTCAAAATTCCTAAAAATGGCTGAGATATCAACTTAAGTTGAACCCCCTGTTGACTGCCATTTTACGGTGCTTACCTCTGATTCTTCATTTCCTGTTTCGGCTTTGAAGAGTGCAGACGTGTCCCAGTCCAGAGAAGATCACAGTCACTGACCTCTGGAGGTAAGTATGGGGGAAGGGAGGTAGGGGAGGTGAGTGTGCAGAGAGAGGGGATGGGAAGGGGGGACATGAGACGACAACTACGAGGGTCTGTTTTCTTTTTTCAGGTTAAAAAAAAGACATTGGAGGCTGTTTTCTTTATTATAGGTATATTATGCATTTGGGGACACTGGGAGTAGGCTACCTCGTTTCCCACACTGAGGAGGATGTGGGACCTGTTGGTCTGGGAAGGCGTTTTTTTTTTGGAAGCCATTGTTGTAAGACTTCCCCTTTCACTCTTTACTGATGTGGGCATCGTGCAAATCAAAGGACCGATGGACTCTCTGATTGCCTCTTGACACCTTCGACCTCTGTTCACTCCCTCTACTCCTTCTCAAGGGACCTCTTGAATGTTCCCAGAGTTCAGCTCAGGACTTTTGGTGATCGAGTTTTCAGTGTCTCTGGGCCGACCCTATGGAAAGCCCTTCCACCTGTAGTCTGTGAGGCACCCTCAATTGGTGTTTTTAAGCAGAGGCTTAAGGCCCACCTTTTCAGCCAGGCTTTTACTCAATAACATATCTCCAGCCCTGTCCACTCTACAGTTAGTCACTATAGGTAATTTCAATTACTGAATGCTGATCTTAATTTTTGTTGTTTTAGAGATGTATTTATATGTATTTTGTTACGTACTGTATGGTGCCCAGAGTCTCCGGGATTGGGCGCCTTAAAAATAAAACTGCTTTGCCCTGCCTTGAAGTGCATGACCGTTTAGCCCACCTAGCGGAGAGTTGCATCAGGACCACACCGAGTGGTCATTGGTGCTGACTGCTGAGCCCATTACAAACCCCTGGTTTTGTGTACTGCAATGGGCTTGGCAGTGACACACACCCCAAATCCTGTATTGCAACAATATGTTGGTTTGTGCACATGCACAACCAATGTAAAAATGAAAAAAACCAACTCTTTGTTAAGAAATGGTATTTTCTTTTGTTAAAAGTAACTAATAAAAAGTACTATAGCCTTTCCCTACCTGTCAAGCATCTGTCTATCCACACATTCAATAGATGAAATGTTTATGCATAATGGAATGCAGAAACTGATACTTCTGCAGAATTATACTAGCTGAATGGTTACCTCTCCCCTCACAAACACACACAACGGAGGACCTCAGTAAACCCAGGGACTCAGTTGTATCTGTTGCAGGGCAATCAGCAAATAATTATCTGCTAGGCAGGTAAGGGGGGTGGCAGCATGGACAGATAAGAAGCTCCAAAAATGGAACTTTGAGTCATACTTATTTTTTTTTTATTTGTGTATGTGTGCAAGGAGGGGAATATGAAGGATACGTTTTATTTCTATGGCCTGTTGTAGATGACTTTTTTAGCGAGTGAAGGAGGCAGGCATATTTGTAATAGTAATCAGGATTTTTGGAAAAAGGCATTGCTATTGTCAGTGTGCTATGTCCTGATAGTCATCATTTTTTACCCATGAATTATGATGTCTGAATGCATGGTCTTTGACCAATGAGGATGCAGTATTTTCCCTACCTAATTATAAGCAGCCACACACACACACGCACACATGCAGAAACACAGTTATTTGTACAAAAAGTGCACTCACACCAATATGCAGTCATACCCACTTATGTTCATATTGTGCAGAAGTTCTTTGTCTTTTAGACCACATACACTCATATAGACACGCACAAACTTTGGCATGCTCACACAGTCATACATATGCAAGGGAATGCTGTTATACACACATTGCCATACTGTAATTTTGTATATCTACAGAAATTCATTCATGCATTTCCAAAGACAAACCACACACACTCACTCACTCACTCACTCACTCACTCACTCACTTGTTTTAGTACTGCAGCTGCTGTCACCAACCTTACAAAGTTCTCCTTCACAAAGATTTAGTACTTCACACACAGTAAAATAGGTGAGGTCTACTGGCTCAAAAGGAATAAGGGCATTCCACACTCCCACAGGGTACACAGTGTGAGGAGCTGGTCCAACAGGTGGATCAAGATGGAAAGGCACAATCAAAATAAATGGAAAGGGAGCAAGAGATCCTGATATAACAATAGTTTAATGTTATTATTATTATTACTTATTTTTAAGATTTTGCAGTCAGGCTCAGTCTGTATTAGCAGAATATCGCAAAATCTTAATTTTAGCATTTCATTCTGTTTGGACAGTAGCACAGATACAGTGTTCGCTGATGACACAAAGCTCTGTAACAGAGTAGACACACCAGAGGGTGTAGACAGAATGAGAAGCCACCTGCAGAAACTTGAAGAATGGTCAGGGGTTTGGCAGTTGAAATTCAATGCAAAGAAGTGCAAGATAATGCATATGGGGCACAAAAACCCTGGCACAATATATCAGTTGGGGGGTGAGGATATAGCATGCGCCAAGCAGGAAAGAGATCTTGGGTTATCATCTCGGATGACCTCAAGGTAGGGAAACAGTGTGACAAGGCAGCAGGTAAAGCAAATAGGATGCTGGGATGTATAGGCAGGGGCATCACCAGCAAGAATAGGGAGGTCATAATTCCACTATACAAGACACTAATGAGGCCCCACCTGGAGTACAGTGTACAGTTCTGGAGACCTTACCTACGTAAGGACACAGACAGGGTAGAGAAGGTTCAGAGGAGGGCAACAAAGATGGTGCATGGATTGCATCACAAGTCCTATGAAGACAGGTTGAAGGAACTGAACATGTACTCCTGGAGGAGAAAAGGGAGAGGGGATATGATAGAGACATACAAGTATCTTACAGGGAGGAACAGGGTGCAGGAAAACACTATTTTTAAGCGAAAAAGATGTTCCAGGACTAGAGGTCATGGGATGAAGTTGGAGGGAGGACGATTTAGAGGAAACTTGAGAAAGAATTTCTTCACAGAACGGGTGGTGGACAAGTGGAACACCCTGCCAGAGGAACTGGTGGGGGCTGAAACAATCACGGGATTTAAGAATGCATGGGATAGACATAAAGGAATTCTGGAGGTCATGGGTAAGGGGCAACAGACCTCTAGGAAAACAAACTGAACTTACAAGCTCAAATGGGCAGACTGGGTGGGCCATAGGCCCTTATCTGCCGACACTGTCTATGTATCTATGTATCTATGTAGTGTTATTCTTCCAGTATTGACAAATATTACTGCTCAGTCCTACAGAATAGACAATTGCGCAAAGTTCTGTTTTTACACTTCTCATGCAGCTCAGACTCAGCAGTTTGTTCTGTGCTTAACTTCAGGTCAGTACAAATTATTGCACACCACTACAGTACAAGCAGCTATATTGCATAAGCTCCAGGTTTATATTGCTTAGATGAACAAACGTTATAAGGAACTCCTGAATGAGGAGAAGTCTCTGTTGCACTTCATAAGTAAATAGGTTCTGAGAAAAGTTGCTTGGCTAATGAAGCATGTCATCTTACAGTATGATTTCTTAGGATTCTCGAACCCCAAGGAGTTACCAGATGATACTCTTGATTAGCCAAGAGACAGCTCCCAGATCGCTCTGGGTCCCAGGCATGGCATGCACCATGCCAGGCTGGGTGAATTGTACACCTCCAATGCCCAGACCCTCACACACACATTGCCCTGGGGCACAATCCCCCCACCATCCCTGTAACCCCCTGTTGTCCTGTTGCCCCCCACAGTGCAAGCCCCCCCACACCCCCCCAATACTCTGCTGGCGACTAGCACAGCCCTCCCTCACCACCAGGACCAGTAACCAACGCACCCGCTGGGTGTGTGTGTGTGTGTGTGTGTGTGTGTGTGTTGGTGGTTGGGGGAACCAATGGGCCATCAGGGCAGGTGGGGGGCCATGATCGGGGGGGGGCCATGGCAAGGTGGCTTAGGGCTGACGTCCACACCGTACGGGGCCTCAGAGGCGGGTATGGGGATGCCATGGTGGCCCTCGACAGGCACAACTGCTGTTCTGCGACCTGTGGCATTCTGGGTGCTGTGCCCTACCTCATGCAGCTACCACAAGTCACGGGATGCAGACCACTGCACCCGCTCTAATTCTGAATTGGGTGCATGGGCCAGGTCACATGGCAGGTCGCCGCAAGCTGCCATTGCCGCAGCTTGTGGCAGACCTTTCTGAATCCAGCCCCATGTTCTTTTCTTTTGTGATGTTAAAATACACCTCTGTTTGGGCTGTGTGGTTCCCCTCATCCGAGTTCTCTCAGTGGTAAAAGAACACATTGTTAAAAATGTGTTTGTCTTTACTTCCAGTTTCATGTCCAAGAATTGCCACTTCCCATTAAAACATGCACACACAGCATAGTCTCAGATTTACACACACACACCCACCTCCACCCCCATACACTTTAAAATATCAATAAAGATCAGTGTTTTTTCTGGCTGAGTTGGGAGGGTAGGACTCTGCCACGAATTGTAGGTCAAACCCCATTAGCACTGTCGCTTTTCCTTATTTGACGAGAGTGCAAAATGGACATTGTTAGAGTCACTCTGTGTGCCTCAAAATCTTTCATGCACTTTTAGTAAGTTGAAACTGTGTCCTGCCAACTTCTGCATTTTTTAAAATAAAGTAAAAATAAAAACTAGGAAAATGACATTTATTTAAAAGTAATACTGTAATTTGGTGCATTGACAAATCTTGAGCAGAAGGTGTATGAAACCACACTTATCCTGCAATGCGTGGCTCTTGGGATGTATTAATATATAAATAAGACATGATGGGGTGGTGGTTGTCATTGGTTAATGCATGCCCATGTGAGTAGTGAGGCACAAGATGCTTGTGCTGAGTGCCTTCAGCACCTGGAAGTGCATTAACTTATGACAAACACCACTCCAAAGTGTCTTATTGTGCTAATAAAATGGGTCCCCATGCCAAAAAATTGAATTAAGAAAAAATTTAAACCTTTTGGGTAAAAATAAAAAAAAATACAAATTTTCTAGAAGAAAGGAAAAAAAAAACAGTGCCCATTTAGGTTACTGTGTCACCATTGTATTTTGTGACTGTAGGCTGTTTAGTGGGCTGTACTTTTAGAGAAATCTATTTAAGACTGCAGTTAGAGTATGTTAATATTTATTATAAGTAACTTGGTACATGTCCTGCTGCTGTTCACCCCGAGAGAGCATTAGTAAGGGACAGCACTGAGCAGCCAGGCATGGCCCCGGGGTCTGGGTGGTATAGGCATGGGGTCATTATGTTGCAGATGAAACCATGCACACCAAACCTGCATGGAAAACAGCATGCAGCAACAGAAACGGTGCACACCTGAATGGTCTTTTTGTTTTTATGGGGGGCCTTTGCCCCCACACCTCCCCCTGGAATTATTATAATCACTTCTGAGGATGTGTGGACTCATGGGCAAGAAGAATATCTGGATCGGCACTTGTCCTCGGTGTACAAAGGAAAAAAAGTAAAAAGGTTTCCTAGCAGGGAATCAAACCCTGGTTCTTTCTACCTTTCCACTGCTGGGGTGGGTGCTCTCGCCACTGCACCATGGGAGCAGCTCAACTGAGCACTCAACCAACAGGGGTTACATCCACTTTCCCTGCCAGTCCAGAGCAACAGGAGTAGATATTTACATATTGCTCATATACCCCAGTCGCTCTGAAGCACTATGCGCTATAGACCACATGGTTATTTATGCACGGTTTAGTCCACATCGTAATGACCCAGTACCGATGAGACAGGTTCCCTTTGGTGCAGGTTTCTGGAGGCTGGGATCCCACCCAGGTTCTGAGGTCAGGGACAGCAGGGATCTGTTGGTGGCTCACCTTCTAGAAGGGCTGCCTTATGGTGTCTGTACTTCAGTGCCATCCCAGCAACTGAGTGAAGTCAGACTTTCCTGAAGGGGGAACCAGGTTCAAACAGTCTAAGCCTGCAACCATGGAAGATTAATACAGGAGATGGCACCATGATATCTGAACTCAAGAGTAAGGGATAGGATGCTGTGAGCTGGTTAAGTTTCAAACCTGTGACTGCCTGGTGCTATGATGCTAAAGCCAAGGTCAAGGGGTAAAGTGCAGTGACCAATTCTACCTTGATACTTTATGTGCCAATGCATTGGTACTGTGATTCATTATTCAGAGGGATATATCCTCCTTGCTACTTCTGTGTAGGGATCCTTGTAAATGTTCTGCCATTAAGGGCATGAATACATCCTGTCACTCAGGCCCCTCATAGCTACGAGGGGATCATCGATTTTGCAACACCATGTCTATGTACCAGTGCTGCTCAATTGTTTACCCATGGCTGGCTAGCTCAGCATCAGTAAATACAGGTTATGGCTGGACCATTGCCAGGGATTTGATCAAAGCTCTGGCCCAGAAAGTCATCCATCACCATTAGGTGTTGCACATTTCACCTCTGTAATTAAATGTTAGAGTTTTATGCACACAGGTTCTGTTCCGAATGTGGTGCCCTTTT
Organism: Neoceratodus forsteri; assembly: GCA_016271365.2. Taxonomy (NCBI): domain Eukaryota; kingdom Metazoa; phylum Chordata; order Ceratodontiformes; family Ceratodontidae; genus Neoceratodus; species Neoceratodus forsteri. The sequence goes on from CM057450.1 coordinate 994,813,813, forward strand.
TCTCGTGTGTTTCTGGAAAAAGGGAACAAAGTTTGATCCAGTCTGAGAGCAAACTGAATAAGGAAGCTCAGTTTAAAGTTTAAATAAATTATTATTTTTCTGAATTCCTTTGCCAGGGTCAGTGTACTGTACATAGTGTGGTGCGATATATATTTGTAATGTTATCTGTTTCTCTTTGTCATCACTGATAATGACTGTGCCTGGCTGTATACTGTTCAAATGTTTGTTCTCACCTCATGCTGCATCATGAAATACTCTTTAATGTTGACTCTGGTCTCCCCTGTCTGTACTCTCCCAGGTCGTGCCTGAATATAGGCAACATTGTTGTCTAGTGTACTTACCCGGTAAACAAAAAACAAATAAATAAATAAATATAATCTATTTTTTGACCAGCTAGGGGTGCCAATTATCCCTGGTGCCAGGAGAACAAGAATGTGTTGGAGGCCCAAGTGGTGGGGACTGACCAGCAACAACATGCCATCAAAAGACAAGAAGAGGAAGTACAGTGGAAGGTGGTCTTCCCAGGAGAGGCACAGTATGGTGTGGCCAGAGCTGCTCCACCAGGGTAACACAGAGACTTTTATAGACAGTGCCTCAGTATAACACCTACAGGGTGTGAAGTAAGCATACCTGGAATGGCATGCAGATGCTGGTTCTTGGCTAGAAGTTCCATCCTGATATCCCTAGACACAGGACCTGCCCCTGGGGCTATGGCCTGCCCTCCTCTCCTGGGTAGATGGTAGAGGTGGCCACTGCTGATTGTCTACACATGTTTGTACATGTCAGCCTTGTTTTATTTTGCTTCTTTGATATACTCTTATTGCATACCTCCTGAATATTAGGAATACCCTCGAACAGTGCAGTCACTCATAATGCAATAGTTTCCCCTGCTTCCACTGCATCATGAGTGGCTAGACTATGTTGGGAATGTTCCCAAGTCCAGAAAAGATGCAGTGGGAGTGGATCAAGAACTGTAAACACACATGTTTTGTGTGGTAACACTAGTATGGTGCACAATCTGTTTTTCTCTTTTAAAAGGGAATCAGACTCTAACTACCAGCTACATCAGCAATCTCTAAAGAAAATGACCAATCATAAGAGGCATATTTTTTAAGCTAGAGACATTTTGAGACCTGATGGGGGTCAACTATTTTCCTTTTAAAATATTAAGTTCCTAACCCTGCTGGTTTGATTTATCTGATTTTAAAGAAATTATATTTTGAAAGGTCTAAGTTTAGAACTATTGGGGCTAGAAACATCATTATTTTTTTCCAATGACAGCTTGAAGTCAGGCTGTTGAGAATGAGTACTGTCGATACATTTTTTGCATCAGTACTATTCTGTATGTATCAACGCTACTTAAAAATTACTTTTTAAGTATATTATTGATGCATGTTTTTTAGTGGTTACAGAGCCCAAGCAAAGTATTAATGGTACTGGGTGGTGCCAAGGTCTGAATGACACTCTCACAAAAATACTTGCATGTACACACGTGCGCACGCACACACACACACACACACACACACACACACGTGTAACCCCCTTGTTCCCAGGGGTTACTAGAATCCCACTTAGAATCAGTGGCAGGCAGGGAGAGGCAGCTAGTGAAATGCCAGTTAAATGGATTTCGCAGTGTCCCACTCTGTTTTTCAGTCTCAGCTGAGCTGGAGTGATGATGTCACTTTAGAATTGTTGCAGCAGCATAAGCCACATTGGAATACTAGCTGGGGAGCTAGCAGTAGAATGCTGAGTTAGAGTCAGTAGTCTGAAAAGTAGTCTGTAGAGTGGAGTTTGAGGAGGAGTGCTGCAGTCTAGGCAGTTCCTCAGTTTTTAGCTCTGACAGGTGCTACCTCTGTAGTTTGGTAGTTTGTTCTCACCCTAGAAGAAGAACATAGAAGACAGAGAGTGAAGTGGTACAAACCGTTCCAAGAGGGTTTTCCATCGGGAAAGGACCCTTGGGCCACAGCTTTGATTTCGGTGATACCCAAACTGGGAAAGAACTCCTCCAGATGTGCTTCCTATCGCCCAATTTCCCTCTTAAATATTGATTATAAGATATTTTCTTCCATTATGGCTACAAGAATACAACAGTAGCTTCCCCATCTCATACAGTTAGATCAGAATGGGTTTGTCCCGGGAAGGCAAGCTCAGGATAATCTGAAGCGAACCACCCACCTTATTGGCCATGTCAACAACTCTGCTACTTCGGCACTATTAATGAGTCTTGATGCTGAAAAAGCATTTGATAGAGTTGATTGGAGCTTTTTGGGGGCAACTCTCTCCCGGTTTGGATTCCCAAGAGAATTTATACAATTAATAAATAAATTATACCACTCCCCATCTGCCTATGTTCACACAAATGGCCACATTTCTAGGCCTCTGAAACTCTGCAGAGGTACAAGACAGGGGTGCTCTTTATCACCATTGCTTTTTGCATTATATATAGAACCTCTTGCTCAGTTTATCAGGGAGAATGGGAATATAAAGGAAATAACATTGAATGGCATTGAGCATAAACTGGTTTTATATGCTGATGACGTACTTATGTACCTTACAGAACCTGACTCCTCTGTCCCTGCTTTGTTTCGGCAGTTGGAGGAATTTTCTTCCCTCTCCGGATACAAACTGAACTGCTCTAAAACAGAGATACTTAGTTGCAATTTTACTCCTTCCCTGGAATTAAAGAAAAGATATCCCGTGAGGTGGGACCTAGATCAGATGAGTTACTTAGGGATTAAGATTGGGATTGGCAACCACCACCTCTTGGAACTTAATTATCCCCCTTTGATTAACCAATTAAGGATGGCTATCCAGAGATGGACTCTCCTACCCTTATCTATATATTCTAAGACACAGGCATTAAAGATGAATGCCCTGCCAAGGTTACTTTACTTATTTCAATGTGTACCCTGTTAGGTCTCTCAAAGAGAGTTAAACACATGGCAGGGCATGTTTTTCAGATTTCTTTGGGCCAAAGACTGTCCTAGGATTTGTAGAGGCCTTATGTATGCCCTACGGGCCCATGGTGGGCTAGCCTTCCCTAACTTACAGGGTTACTGGGTTGTGTCCCAAATGCGGGTGGCTTTCCTGTGGGGCAGTCCTGGTTTTGATTCTCATTGGAAGAGAATTTCCACAATTGATTTCTTATGGGACCACGGGTTATGCCTCTCCTCCATTCTTCCAGGACAGTTCTAGTCTCTGTATAGCAAGACTCAAGTACCCCAACATCATCATGAAGTAGGCTAGCCGGAAGGGGAGGGACGGCCTCAACTGTCAAATCCATTCTCTTCCAATGAGAATCAAAACCAGGACTGCACCATGGGGCTCATGAGCTGTCTGTTGGATAATCAACAGGATCTCCTTGTAGTTTCTTTGGGTCGGAGATCCGAGAAGTAAAGCTGAGTGGTTATGGAACCTTAAGAAGTTAGAATGGGATCCTCTTAGTTAAGAGACATATACAGATCCCCATTTACTTTTTATTATCTTTGGAGCGCCATGTACTTTTTATTAAGTATTTTTTTTTTTTCCAACTCAAATTCGATTCCAAAGGGGGATGTCTTTTGGTGTACATGGGAAAAAAACGAAACAAAAAACAATAACTGCTTCCCCTGAAGAGCAGAATCATGTTTACTGCTCACCTCAATCCACGGGTTTCATTTTGGGTCAGTGTTTTAGCCATTTTTATTAAGAACACTACTGTTTGGGCCAGCCCGCTGGTGCAGTGGTACTGCTACTGCTCATGGCACTGAGGGAGGTGAAAAGTGGTAGGCCCGGGGCAGAGTGATGCACCAACTCACTGCAGGCTCCACTTCAGGTGGTGTGGCAGCTACCCCAAACCAAATCCTCAGAAGTGGCAGTTGGGGCACTGCCATACCCCTTGATAGGAGGCAAACCATGGGGGAAGATTGTGAAAGCAATTAAGTCTATAAGATGCTGGGTGATGGGGCCCTGGGGGTCAGTCCAGGGGCACAGGCTCACCAAGGAGCCCTGCCCAAAATACAAGAACACTATTTTTGTTGGGAGCAAGGGGTGATAGCCTGTCACAAATGGAACAGCACCTTTGCTCCTGGGTGCCATGTTCAGTGGCCTGGATGCTAATGACCACATATGACATGCAAGATGCTAAGGACTCATTTGCATGCCGTTATGAGGATGTTAGCAGATCTGTACAATGTTTCCAAGCATATGTATGCATGAAGGCATTGTGCAGAACTTCAAACATTGTCCCCACCTCCCACACTCACCCAATTTCTGTACACTAATGTAAAACTCATTGGCAGTCTGGTGGTACCCTCCCAGCCACCCTAATCCCTGTTGTGAAATGAAATTATCCCAGTAGTACTGTGGTGTCCCCCTCCTGCCCAACTCCCATTACGAAATTAACTGGGTAGTCCCTTGGCACCCCTCCCACCATGATCCCTTATATAAAAAGAAATTATGGCAACAGGCCAGTGGTACCCCTTCTCACTTGACCCTCACTGAGAAAGAAAGCACCCCGTTAGTCCAGTGGGACACCCTCCAGAACCAATCACAGTTGTAAACTGACATCCCCTCCTCAATGGCCTCGTTCACCTACCCACTCAGCACCCACCACCCTCCACCTCCTGTCCAGCATCTGACTCACCCTAAAATGCCCATGAACATGTGGTGGGCAGAATGATTGATGATGACTGGCACAGACCCTCCTTGTACATCCTCAGAAAGCTGCTGTTTCAATGACAGAGACAGAACATGTGTATAGTGCGTCATTTCTGATGAATCAGTTTAGATTCCGAGCACTTGGGGCTGTCTCTGGTTTAGTCTCTCTTGTTTTAATGTCCATAAGAAATGCCTGTTATTTGATCTCCAGCTTGATTTCTGTTTTTATGTGCACAGCAGTTTTGTGTATTTTGTAGTCCTGCCCTACACTGCTGCTGAAATTTCACTTTTGTAGATTTTGTGTGTTTGCTTATATTGGAGTCTAAGAAAAAAAATTGCTTGCTCATGTTATTTGTTGAATAACTATAATAAGTTCATAAACTAACTTTAGAAAACTGTTCTATACTTGACAAACCGTTAGAATACGCGAGGTACTACCCTGAACAGTGCACATTTAAGCAAGTTAAGGTTATGTGTGTCAGAAAATTATGGAATGTCATGGACATCATATCTGATAAAGATCCCTTCATACCTGAAGATGATTAGAGTCTATGTATTCAAGTTTCATTTTCCCTTGGGATTTCATTTACATGTACTTGTATAATGTCTGGCATTTTATATGATACTGTATCGTTTTTAAAGTTTCATTTTCTAGTAACATTTTGAATTCTCTTGTACTAGAGAACAATGAAATGAAGTGAAATTTCACATTTAAAGAATATAATTGTAACATAAATAGTGTATGGTCAAATGTGATTGTGTATGGAGATCCACACACTGTAAAAAGTCACTCTGCTGCAGTAGTGAAATTCATTCTAATGCAGAACAACTTTTCATTCTGCGTTAGTGAGAACATCACAATGTAAGCGACCCCATCAGTGCTACTGATAGGGCTAGTGGTGGTTGAAAAGTCGCATGCGCAAGCTGGCAGGCGGGCGGAAGGCTGAGAATTGCGGGGCACAGACAGCAAAGACTCACTGCCTGAACAAGACAAAGTAAACGGTTGTGGCTCTTTTTTTTGGTCCATTATATAGAATAGTGTATGATAGCCCAAATGCACAACATTGCTCTTCTTACGCCTTGTGGTTGCTATGACATCGAAGGGACCTCTTGAACTTCACCGTCAAGGTCCTTGACATCACAGTAACCATTCAGTGTAAGAATAGCATCATTGTGTATGGGCTACCATACACTATCCTGTATATAAGCACTATACAGCATGTACCAACATTTGCTAGTAATCCATCTCCGTATGCACCCCAGCATACTGTTAGCCCTCCCATATACACCACCTGCACTGCATTGAGCAGCCTGGTTCAGGTTATTGCTGATCAACATTCCCGGGTCCCTCTCTTCCTTAGTGCTCTGTACTGGCATCCCATAAATACAGTGCACTGTCACATGATTTTTGCCTTGGCATTAAATTTTAACTGTCAAATACTGGGTAGCACATCATAAGAGTGACCCAAAATGAACAACTAGAAATATAGCGACTCATTTTGGGTGCTTTTATGGTGGGCTACCCTGCAGAATAGCGAGGGTATGCGAAAGTGATTATGGGGAAGGGTGAACGGAAGGGGAGAATAGTGAGGGGAAGGGGAGGGACAGGGAAGGGGTTTTCAGGGACTAGAGTACCTGCTGCTGCCGAGCTAGCCATGTGGCACGGTGGTGTGGGAGGCTACCCCTGGAAAATCAGGTACTGGGTGCGGGTTGGATTTTGCCGCAGCTGCGAGCTGCAGCACTTAATTTTTTCTTAAATCTGGATTTTGCCCCCTCCCTGACATGCACCCCCCTGGAGTTGGGAATCCTAATTCAGGGGGGTGCGGGGTTGGAGCAGCCCCCCACCCCAAAAAACCCTTTATTTAGTTCTGGAAGTCAGGTCGCCGTAGTGTGTATATCACCAATTTGCTTTTCAGTGATATGCACTCACCATAATAGCGAAGACTATTTTGCATTCGCTATTATGACATGGAACCAACTACTGCACCACTTCTCCAGTCTCTCGCCTCACATCATTTGTCATATTGTTAATCTCTTTTTTGCTGTCTGCCCTCTTGCGGAGCTTGGTATTATCTTTGAACAGGTTTCTCTTGCCATACCCTCTCCTATGCAACAGATATAAATATTGAACAGCAAGGGTCCCACGACCAACCTCTGTGGTACCCCAGTAGTTACTACCATGTCCTCTAAGAATTTACCAATTAGGACCCCCCTCTGGGTTCTGTTAGCCAGTTTTAAACCTATCTAGTCTTTTTCCCATATCCTTGATCACTCACTTTTTTAATCAGTCTCCTTTGTGGCACCAATTTAACGGCATTGCTAAAATCGTGGTGCCGTGCATCAACTGCCTGGCCCATCTACCATTTATGTCACTACACTAAAAAAGTCTAGTTACTTTGACATGACCAGCCTTTAGTGAATCCAGAAAATACAACTTTCTTTCTGAGTCCTTAATAATTGTGTCCAGAAGTTTTGCCGTGATCTATCTGAGGTACACTGGCCTGTAGTTTCCCGGATTTTCCATATCACCTTCTTCATGTGAGGGAACTACATTTGCCATCCTCCAGTCCTCAGGCACTACATTTGTTGATACTGGATTTCGAAAGAGAACAACGAGTGGCTCTGCTAGCACCTGCCTAGTTTCCTTTTGCACCCAAGGGTAAATCCCAGCTAACTCTGGTGATTTATTATTTTTTAGGTTTTCAAGTTCCTCTAGTACCCATTTTCTTGTTATCCCCCTCCTATTGCAAATCTGTCCCCTTTATCCCCCTTGAATTTTCTCCTGCTGTTAGGGAGTGGTCCTGCCTTGACAACCATGAACACTTAACAAAGATGTGCACTCAATATACAGTACTTGCCTTCACCACATCGCCCATTGTACTCACCCCATCCTTCCTTATCTTTAATATGTTATCCCTCGTCTTTTCCTGCAAGTCTCAGTTCTGCCTTCGCCTTGCTGATAAACATTTTACTTATACCCGGTTTCTCCTTATACCCCTCTCTCTCGTTGCCTCACTCTGTTCCTTCTTGTAAAGCCCCAAATTCCCTCTTTTTGTCCCTAATAGCCTGACCTACCTGCCTTTTTAACCATATGGGTTTTTTATATTTTTGGACTTTTTAAGATTCTGTTGTATTTTTTTTTTTTTTGGTGAACTCTGTTTACCACCACACACATGGCAGGGGAAGGTGCCTATCCCCTGATCTGCCCTGTATGCAGGCTGTCAACATACCTGCTGACCAGCCTCCACCTCTGCCCCATGATGGGGAGGACTGGGGCTTACCCTTCACAGAGGGGCTCCCCCGGTCTGGGAATGGGGGAGATACCAACATCACCCTGGAGCCCCTGCCCTGACTTACACCAGACTTTGTTTGGTCGGCGGTGTGGTAGCCCATCAGGGGCATCATGTTGCTCACTTGTGTGGGGCTTTCATGCTTAGTTTTCCAGGAGGAGGACATGCAATGAAGCCTGCGAATCAGGTAGTATGCTCCTGTGCAGCCTACATAAGCCCCCACCTCCTCCAATCCCGTCAGAAGTGCTCCCAGCTGCATTGGCATCCAGTCACTGCCGGGCACCAGTAGTCCACTGAGAAGCACAGAAACCCACTCCAGAAGAGGACAGCTTACCGATGGCAGCTCAGTCCTGCACCTTCCCCCCCCAGCCAACCCGAGCTTGTTCCCAACCTGGGTTGTTGGCATGGCATGAGGTGTAGCATCCAGCGCCTCAACCCTTAGCACCACCAGGCCGGCCTCTCTGATGTAGTTTTGGTGGATTTTGTACTAGCCTCCTTTAATGCTGCCCACATCCACTCCACAACTTGATCTTGTGGAAGATCTTGAGTCTTTCTCTACATTTGCTCCCCCATTTTCCTGAAATTTGCTTTCCTGAGGTCATGCAACCATGTGTCAATGGCAATGTGTTGCGACCCCAACTTCATGCTGAATTTCACTATCCAGTGCTCACTCTGGCTGATTGGGTCCTTCTATTTAATGCACCAAATAATGTCCTGATCAGACATCACCAGGTCTAGTACTGCTTCCCTCTTGTAGCCTCACTCACTTACCCACTGTGTAAGAAAGCAGTCCTGACTGACATCCCCAAATCTTTGCCCTTTCTGACTTCCAGCCTCTGCTGTCTTTCGTTCCATGTCTGAAAGGCTGAAGTCACCCATTACCACTATTTCTTCTAATCCTGTTGCTCTTCATATCTCCCTCTCCAGAGCTTCATCCATCTCGACTGTTTAATCTGGTGGCCTGCATACTACAATGGCAGCAAAAAGCAATCACCACCCACCGTAAAGTAAGTTATAATAATACCTTTATTTTGCAAGTAAGGTAAAGTGCTGCATTTCTTACAAAAATGTGTGCCCAGTCAAGATGGTGAGTCAGCTCACATAATGGGCTGACCGGTTTTGCACATGCATACTTTTTCAAGGAGGCCAGCTTGCAGCTGCATACTGTTTAAAACAGTGGAGTTCTTAAAGTGCTAGTACTACAATAGGTGACAAACAAGGATTTTTTTTTCCTTTTTTTTTATTTGATGAAATAACTCAGCACGTGTGTGCTTCAGTCATCTAGAGTTGTAACCTTACTATTGTTTTTCCCTGGTAGTATACCTATCCCAGTATTCCACTCCAGCAGGTACTCTCTTGAGCTTCCTTACATCATTGTAATTTCATCTGGACCAAATCCAATACCAATTATCAAGCCAAATTTAAAAGGAATGTTGACCAAATTTGTATATATTTATTGAATTTCTCTTCTACAATATATATAGACCTATCGATTCGAGAATGATCTAACATTTTATCCATCCATGCTAGGAAGGAAGGTGACTCCACTTCTTTCCAGTGTTGCAGAACTATTTTTTTAGCAACCAAGACTCCAGTATTTAACAGTGCCAGTTGGGAGTTCTGCAAATCTGGAAAACCAGCCGTAAGGGCAAATATGGCAATACCTGGCTCAAATGGAGTTTCCAACCCTATGTTTTTTTCCAACACTGTCCATATATCCCCCACGTATTTTTTTTACCTTCTCACATGTCACCAGCATATGTGCTAGTGTTCCTCTTGATTTCCTACACCTTTGACAGAGGTTAGGAATAGCAGCATCGAACTTGTACAGTCTAGAAGGAGTCAAATGTGTTTTATGTAATGTATTAAAGTAGATTTGCAATAATCTATTATTTTTAACCTGGATGAGGACAAGATTAATATATTTTTCCCAATCTTCTGTATTCATTGGGGCCTTGATGTCCCTTTCCCAAGCTAGTTTGACTGCTTCCATCAGGGGGCATGATTGTTCGGTCAAGAACCCACACAATTTAGAAACCAGATGTTTGTTAGACTTTAGATCTTCAAATACTACTTCTAATGGTGTCCTATCTATTTTAAAGGAATTATTATTTTTCCTAAAAATAACATTTCTAACTTGTAAATATTGTCATCGTTGCTCGGGGGTATCCCACATTTGACTTGGAACTGTTCAAAAGTCATAATTGTATCTCCTTCATAGAACTACCCCACCAAGCAAATTTGCCTTTGGGTATACCATTCTCCAAAAACATTGTCTATTGATGGTAAGAAGTTCTTATTTCTAAAGACTGGTATCCATTTAGAAATAGATTTCAGACCACAATATTTTTAGATATTTTTAGATCCATACTTGCACGGTAGTTTTAGTTATATCTAAAGCTTCCGTAGACAATACTCCCAGTCTAGTATTATATAGCCCTAGTATATTTATAAGGTGTAAACCTGTTATCCCCTCTTCCATATCTAAACCTGCCCCCTTTCCCTCTTGTTCTGTATGGAACCAATAATAAATTATTTCCATTTGCGCAGCTAGATAATAACTCAAAAAGTCTGGACAACCTAAATCCCCTCTCTCCTTATTTAGTCAGAGTTTCTCAAAATCACACATGCCCCAATAATGCAAAGCATCATGGACTGCATATGCAAATCACCTCAGAATATTATGCCGGTTCAATTTTAAGCAAAAATGCATGGTGGGAGGATGGTGGGAGGATATTCGTCTTACAGATATTTATCCTACCAATCAAGGCCAGTGGTAAATGTTGCCATTGATCTAGATCTTTCTTTATTTTATATATCAATGGGTCATAGTTCAGTTGGAATACTCTATTCATATTAGTTGCCAAATAGATCACCAAATACCTGATTTTGTCCTGCTTTATTTTTTTTAATGCCAGATCCAGTATGTTATTTATATTTCCCAAATACAACATTTCACTTTTTACCCAGTTCACCCTGTATCCTGACAATCCACTGTAATCTTCCAAAATACCACCTATTATTGGATAGGAGTGGTTTGGATCTCTTACCATTAACAAAATATCATCTGCGTAAAACAATATTGGTGAATTCACTAAGTCCCCCTTATTTATAACTGTCCCTATTTGGTTTACCTATTCCCTGACCGTGATTGCAAGTGATTTTAGAAAGATGGCAAAAAGCAGGCGGGATAATGGGCATCCCTGTCTTGTTCCTCTTAGCAGTTTTATCGAACTGGAGAGAGAGTCAGTGACAAAAAAGGATTAATAAAATAGCTAAGATCCAAAAACTTAACAAGTGCAGTTGAAAGCTATGCAGGTTACTCTCTTGCTTATTGACTCAACATGTCAAATATCACAAGTGCATTGATTATTACTTTTAAGAGAGAACATAATTAATTAACAGCCCATAGACATGTTTAAAAATAATAACTTGCTCATGCACATTTAGAGGCAATCATCATTAATTGATCATCTATAATATTGATATTCAGTTTTTCAGCATGAGGATCAGTTCGTATTCCTATGCTCTCTGGAAGAAGAAATGCAAGAAAAAATCATGTACTATATACTGTATTTGAAACACAGTACTGAAAAAAGCAGCAAAACAAACAGTTTATGGAGTCACTAAGAGCAGAGATGCCCTAAAAGGATGCAGGAAAAACAAAAGAAAAAAACAACCATGCAAAAGAAAGTGATTATGGAATATGGGGGGGGGGGGGGACAGAAAAGTGAGGAAAAATAGGAGTGGTTTACAAAGGGATGAAATGGTGGGAATGGTGGTGTGATACAGTAAATGGACAGGTATGTGAGAAAGTGGAAATTTGAGATGATTAGAAAAGAGAAGTGAGAAATGTGTGTAGAAGAGAAAAAAACTGTATTAGCAGGAATACTCTGCACATCATATGCCTGAAGACAGGGCATCTTAACACTAAGAAAATATTTATTTATGAAATGGTACCACATTGAAGTGATCATTTATGCCCTGGGTAATTTATTGCACCTAACTGAAAAATCCAGAACACCCTCTCTTTGAAGAATTTTTGTACCTAGATAACCTCCTCCATGTCTGATAAGCACCAATTTTACGCCACAAAAACTAAATTTATGTGCATTGGTGTCTTAGGCATGCAGCAATTCTCCCAAAAGGGCCATATTTATGGAGTTTAATGTACCCACCCTACACACACCCACATCATACATCATTTGAAAGCTTATTTTATGTACGTTTAGATGAGGTATGATGTGGAGCTGTCAAGTGGAGCCGTAAGCCTGTAGACAAGGTTAAACAATGGTACCCAAAATGAGAAAGTGTCATTTTTTGCACAGTTATAGAAACACTGCAACATGACTATGACTCCAATTTTTATCGTTTAAGTTAATTTCAATCCCTTAATGTGGTGTTCATTTGTCAAAGCTACCAAATGACAGTGTAATAAAAGATTGTTACTGGTTTTGCATTAGCTAGTATTTTTTTTTCATCAGAAATGATGAAGCTGATTAGCATGTGGCAACAATGGTGAATATCAACATTTTGCAATATACTGAAGTGAAATGTTTTCACATCACATACTCTTAATTGTCAAAGTGTCTCACAAGTGATTATAATAGTTTTCTGTATTTTCAATTGAAATTTGCTGCCCTGATCAGTCTCACACTGAAGGTAGTGCACCAGTAGCAGTAGATTGTGTGCCCACAGTTGGTAAGAGTACAAGGTAAGGATTGGTAGCAGCAAGTAGAAAACTATCATCTTAAGGGCCAGCTGTTTTGCATGAGTGCTAAGTGCTAACATATGTCACGGGGGTTTTTGGCACCTGCATCGGCCTGTGGGTGCCAAAACCCCCCATGACATATGTTAGCACTTAGCACTCATGCATAACAGCTGGCCCTTAAGATGATAGTTTTCTACTTGCTGCTACCAATCCTTACCTTGTATTGCTCCAAAATTGGCACACACCGCTTACTCTGCTGTACCAGTTCTAACTAAATGTGCCTCATATGCCTTGTACTTTGTGTATTCTACATTATGATGTTCGCATGTGACATGCGAGTTTGTTTTTTTCCTAACTTGTACCTTGTTGTCTCATGACATGTAATCTTTTTCTAATTATGTACCATGTTGTCCCAAGTGTGTAAGTATGTAATTTCCTGTACTCTCCCAGGTCGTACCTGAAAATAGGCAAATTGTCTTGTCTAGTGTACTTACCTGGTTAACAAAAGCTAAATAAATAAATAAAACTGCATAGTGTATAGATATAAATGTATGTGAATTCCTAATGTAATGCTTCTCCATTTGTAGGCTTTTGTACATACAATATCCAGTAGCATCTAGTCTGCCTGGTAGAAGGTTTTAATTTGTAATTGCCTATGCATGCAGTACTCGTCTTTCAAATATTCTAGAAAATACAGTAGCTTTTTAATTCAGTGACACTTATGCACAGGACAGTATTAATGTTAGAGATGACAACAGACAGCTTCATACTGGGCTTCAATCAAAGTGTTCACTAAACAAAAATGGCAGTTTTGATACTAACATATAGATGTAATTTACTTTATATCTAATTTACCACAAGTCTGTTTACTTGCTCAGGGTTCAGAGCTGGTGTTGAGGCTTATAATACAGCCTTAACTAAAGCCCTGCACTTGATTGCACCTTTCCACATTTGCCCCTTGACCTCCCGATGCCACTCACCAAGCTATTGTGCTGAGCTGCATCAGTTGAAGTCTAAGGGGCATAGGTTAGAGCGTGCCTGGAGTAAGTCTTGCTCTGAGGAGGACAAGGTGGTGCTGAAGCTCCATTATTTGGAGTGTCAGCGGGCAATCAATCTTAAGAAGACAGAGTTTTTGTCTTGGTCAATTGCTGTGGCAACAAATAGTCCAGCTGCTCTGTTCCGCACTGTCAACAGTTGACTAAATCCCTCCTGTCTGCAGTCTAGGATAGCATTTTCTAGAGAAAAGTGCAAGAAGTTAGGGCATTTCTTTGCCAACAAGGTGTCCTCTTTTAGGATGAGTATTGCCTCCTCTGGTCCAGCTTTTGCTGGAGGTGATCATCCTGCTGGGAAAGACCCTTTGCTGAGTTGGAGTGAGTTTTGACCAGTTTGGGCAGTTGAGGTCCACTGTGTGCTTTCCAGCATGCATCCCACCAGCTGTGCCCTGGACCTGGGTCCAATGTGACTTGTCATTGGCTGCTTGGATTTCCTGGGCCAAGTGTTTGTGGAGATCATTAATGGGTCCTTATTTAAGAGTATCTTTCCTATGGCCTTGAAAGAGGCTGTGGTGAGACCCCTCTTTAAAAAGTCAACTTTAGACCCTGATGTTCTCTTGAACTGTAGACTTATCTCTAATCTTCCCTTTTTTAGGTTCTATTCCTAGTGGTTCACAGTTTCCATTTCTCATTGTAATTTATGCTCCAAATTTTCCTTGTAGTGGCCTCTTTAAACTGCACTGAGGAGATCCCTGACTGTTTTTCTGATGTATTTCTGAAGTTGCAAAGTTACACAACACCAGAGGAAGAGAATGTGACTTTGAAGAAAGATCTGGGAGAGCCACTGCAGCTGTGTGAACCATAGCTCAGTTGGTAGAGTTACTAGTACGGAATGCTAGAGGTCCTAGGTTCAATTCCTAGTGGTTCATATTTTCCCTTTCTCATTGTAATTCACTTCTCTTTTTTCAGAAGGTTATTGAGAAGATGGTGGTTGACCAACTGGTTGAGTGCCTGGAGAGTTTGTCCATCTATAAAACATATCCAATAAGGTTTTCAGCCCTGGTATAGCACTGAGATGGCTTTGGTTGGGGTGGCACATGATCTCTTCATGGTGAGGGACCAAGGGCATGCTACCATCTTGGTATGCTTGGACCTATCTTCAGCGTTTGATATGGTGGATCATGGGGTGCTACTTGATCATCTGTGGAACTATGTGGGCACAACTGATACAGTTTTGTGCTGGTTTAGCTCATATTCAACTAGAAGATTGCAGCATGTAGTCCTTGGAAATTTTTTCCCTGGTCATTTTGCACTGCCTTGTGGTGTTCTGAAGGGTTCCATTTTGTCTCCCCTGTTGTTCTCTGTGTACATGCTACTGCCGGATGAGATCATTAGGTGGTACAATCTGGGGTTTCACAGCTATGCAGATGATATCCAGTTGTACCTGTCGTGTGCCCCAGTTGACCTATCTTCCTCAGGTATGCTGAGCTGGTGTTTGGCTGAGACCAATAATTGGATGTTTGCAAACTGGCTATGTATCAACCCCAGCAAGATGGAGATTATAGTGATCATGCCAGGTCATGGAGATGTCTCCACAGATGGGAGGCTGCTCACTTCAGTAGTTGATGGGCAGCCCATGTTATTGGTTAATGTGGTTATGGGCCTTTGTGTTTTTCTTGATGAATGACATACCTTTGAACAATAGGTGTCATTGGTTGTTAGATCCAGGACTTTTCATCTCCAGAATATCACCAGGATCTGCCCATTTTGATGCCTGTTGATCTGGCTACAGTCATCCGTGCCTTTGTTATCAGCAGGCTAGATTACTGCAACACTCTTTATCTAGGGCTCCCTGGAGGATTGCTGCAACTGCAGCTATGGCAGAATACTGTGGCCAGGATGTTGACAGGTGCCTCAATGAGGGGTCAAGTCACTCCTGTTCTGTGCGCTCTGCACTGGCTGCCTGTGAGCTTGTGCATCACCTTCAAGATATGCTTGTTAACTTACAAGACCCTATGTGGTTCAGGACCTGGCTACCTTAAAGAGCTCCTGGTTCTCAAAAGAGGTGGCAGGGAAGGTCAGACAGAAAAAGATGGCATTCAGGAAGTATAAGGAAACACCGAAGGTGCAGGACAGAGAGCTGTACCAGTTAAGGCAGAAGGAAGCAGGGAGGGAAGTAAGAATAGCAAAGGCCCAAAGTGAGGAAAATATAGTCAACTCAGTTAAGAAGGGGGATAAAATCTTTTATAGGTACCTCAGGGAACGTAGAAAGACAAAGGCAGGTATAGTGAGGCTGAGTAGAATGGACGGTGGGTGGGTAGAGAGGGATACTGAATGAATATTTCTGCTCAGTATTCACGCCAGAGGAGGAGGGGGAGGTGCCTAATCCAATTAACAGGAGCACTCTGGATAGGGGTGTCAATCCCAGTCCTTTCACAGAAGAAAGGGTTCTGAAAGAACTCCTAAAACTGAAGGTGGACAAAGCAATGGGACCTGACGAATTCACCCCAGAATTCTAAAATAATTAAGGGGAGAACTAGTGAAACCACTGACGACCCTTTATAACAAATCATGGGAGGATGGTGTGGTAACTGAGGACTGGGGGAAGGAGGATGTGATTCCCCTTCGCAAAAGTGGGACCAAGACAGAGGCAGGAAACCATAGACCTTTCAGTTTGAACTCTATGGTAGGAAAAGTGATGGAATCACTTCTGAAGGAAAGAATTGTTGAGTACCTAGAGGCCAGTGGGGCACAGGACCCAAGGCAGCATGGGTTCACAGCGGGAAGGTCATGTCAGACGAATCTAATTGATTTCTTTGACTGGGTGACCAAAGTTGTAGGCCAGGGAGGGGCTGTGGACATGACCTACCTAGACTTTAGCAAGGCATTTGACGCAGTCCCACACTAAAGATTAATAGTTAAATTAACCAGCCTAGGAGGGTCCCAGGGTGGTAGCCTGGTAAACACTGCAAGACAACAGAACACAGAAGGTAATTGTAAATGGAGTCCAGTCTGAAGAAAGAGGGGTTACTAGTGGGTACCGCAGGGTTCAGTATCGGTCCAGTCCTTTTATGTCTTTATAAGTGACATTGCAGAGGGACTGAAGGAAAGTATGCCTCTTTGCAGATGATACAAAGATCTGCAACAGGGCTGATACACAAGGAGGCATGGAAAGGATGAGAAGGGACTTGGCAAGGTTAGAGGAATGGTCAGAATTATGGCAGCTTGGATTCAATGCAAAGAAGTGCAAAATAATGCACCTGGGAAACAAAAACCTAGGGAAGATTACACAATGGGGGAGGAGGTAGCAACAACAACAAAAATGGAAAGGGACCTGGGGGTAATCATATCAGATGACCTTAAGGTTAGCAAGCAATGTGAGAAAGCAGTAGGGAGGGCTGGGGATACTGGGATGTATAGGAAGAGGCATCACCAGCAGAAAACAGGAAGTTGTTTTCCCTCTGTAGAGACAGTTGGTGAGACCCCATCTGGAGTACTGCATCCAGTTCTGGAGACTCCATCTCCACAAAGACATAGACAGAATAGAGGCAGTCCAGAGGAGGGCAACTAATATGGTGCAGGGTCTTCAAGAGAAGCCATACGAAGAGAGACAAAACAAGGTTAATATGTATACTCTTGAGGAAAGGAGGGGAGGGGGGACATGATAGAAACTTTTAAGTACCTCAGTGGAATCAACAAAGTCCAAGAGGGTAGTATCTTTCAGAAAAAGAGATGTGCAAGAACAAGGGGATACAATTTGAAGATAGAAGGGGGAGCAGTTCAGGGGCAATGTGAGGAAGTATTTTTTCACAGAGAGGGTGGTGGACGCATGGAACAGCCTTTCTGACAAGGTTGTATTGTCTAAAACTGTGGGATAATTCAAGAATGCATGGGACAGACATAAGGCAGTTTTTGTGGGGGGTAGGAAGCAATAGGCTTTTGGTTAATTAGGATCTACAGCTTATCTTGTAGGTAGGGAAATGGGCAGACTAGGTGGTCCAAGCGGTCCTTATCTGCCCTCGAAGTCTATGTTTCTATGTTCTGTATTGGCCTATCTGCACCCTACACTTTGTTGATACTAGTCTACTTGTTGTACCTTCCTCTCACCTAACGCAAGCTGGTGATAGAGCATTAGGTATAGCTGCACCATCTTTGCAGAACTCTCTCCTACCCCACACTCATGCGGCCAGCTCGGTGGAGGCCTTTAAAGCCTCCTTAAAAACATTCTTATTTCAGAAAGCCTTTAGTTTTATTTGAATGTATCTGATTTTAATTATTGGGGATGTTTTCATTGTGAAACACTCTGAGCCCCTGGATTGGGCACTATATAAATAAAATTTACCTTGCCTTGACTTGTACAAAATGAACAAGCATTTGTCAATGCCGAATGTTTGCTTGCTGGCATTGGCACTGGTAGTGTAGAAGTTACAGAGCTGCATAATAGGAATGGCAGTGAAGTATTGAACTGAAGCCAACCCCACCACCACCCTGTGGAGAGTGACAGGCATTGGGTGTGCCTTTGGGTCGTCAGGCATAACGGCCACGCCATTTCACCACACCCTACCCTGCAGATATTGACAAGTGTCACAGTGCGTCTTGGGGTCTTTGGCCCTCATGCGCACCCCATTCCATCAGGAAATACGGTGAGATGGGTGCAGTATAGGAGAATGGGGTGAACTTTGGGGCTGAAAAGTCCAAGGCATACCTTGATGCCCCTCATTGGCTGCAGGGTGTGGAATGGTATGAGCATTACAGGCAAGAATCCCAAGTCACATCCCTGATGCCTGTCATTCTGTACAGGGTGGGGCATATGGTTTGAAACCCTAACACCTCAGGCATTGTTGGTATTTTCACTCCAGATTTTCAACATGTTTTTTTTGTGACCCCCACCTCATGAACAGTGGCAATATCAGTTTGTAAGCCGAAAGCTGCTTATGCACAGCGACTATGGCATTTAGCACCACAGATGCAAAACACATTCAACAAGATGTGAAAATGACAGCTGTACTGTTCATGGGGAGGTGTAAAAATGGTAATGTTGCAAATCTGCAGTAAAATATTAAAAACTGGTGAAGTCAATGAATGCGTATGGAAACTATGCAACGCAATAACTGTAATGTAACTAGTTTGGGGATTTTTTTACAGCAGATTGTCAACACATGCATTTTGGGACCTCCGATCATGAACAGTGTGATTTGCTTTATTTGTCCCAAACAATGGTTTCCCACAGTGACCACACATCTCTGCACTGAAAGTGTGAAAACATATTTTGGCCATGTTGTGAAAAATGACAACTGTACTGTTTATAAGGAAGTGTGGGAAAATGCCACTGGTGAAAATCTGGACTGAAAATATTACAAAGTCATAAACTTACTAGGGTGCATGGAAACTGCGCAATGTTCACTCGTAGCAGTCATTTTATGGATTTTGTCACCAAATTTTCAATATAGCCATTTTAAGACCTCTGCTCACGAACAGTGTAACTGTGATTTTCTTAATCTGTCCCAAACATTGCTTTCGCACACCGAATGCACCATTGTGCGCTACATGGGCGGAAACACATTTTGGGAAATATGTGAAAAATGACAGCTATACTGCTCATAAGGAAGTGTAATAAAATGGCAATGTTGAAAATCTGGAGTGAAAATATTAAAATTAAGAACTTCACGAAAGCGCGCAGGGAACCGCGCAACGACACTCGTAAACCTGTCATTTTTAGAATTTTTGCACCAAATTTTCAACATAGCCATTTTAAGACCTCTGCTCATGAACAGTGTCACTTTGATTTTTAATTGTCCCATACATTGATTTTGAACACTCGACTTGCTTTGCCAGGCGTACATGGCGGAAACATCGCTTTGGGCAAGATGTGAAAAATGACAGCTGTACTGTTCATAAGGAGGTGTGGTAAAATGGCAATGTTGAAAATCTGGAGTGAAAATTTTGAAACTTCGTGAACTTATGAGTGTGCTTAGGAACTGCGCAACGCACGCTTGTAAAACAGTCATTTTTAGGAATTTTTCCACCAAATTTTCAACATAGGCTTTTTGAGAGCCCACCTTATTAACAGCAGCAGTGTCGTTTGTTACTTGTCCCGAAGGTGATTTCGCATGTGACTGTGAAATCACCCTTTGGGCCCAATTAATTCCATGACAATGAGAGCATTCATGAGAAGGGGTCCCAAAAACCCCATGCTGAAAATGTGAAATGTAAAAAAATAGTGAATGGAACACATTCTGAAGAAAGGGGGGTTACTAGTGGAGTACCTCAGGGCTCAGTACTGGGTCCAGTCCTCTTTAACATCTTTATAGGTGACATTGCAGAGAGTCTGGAGGGAAAGGTATGCCTCTTTGCAGATGACACAAAGATCTGTAACAGAGTTGATACACAAGGGAGGGTAGAAAGGATGAGAAGGACTTGGCAAGGTTGGAGGAATGGTCAGACATATGGCAACTTAGATTCAATGCAAAGAAGTGCAAGTAATGCACCTGGGAAACAAAACCCAGGAGAAGAGTACACAATAGCAGGGAGGTACTAACAACAACAAAAATGGAAAGGGACTTGGGGGTAGTCATATCAGATGACCTAAAGGTGGGTAAGCAATGTGAGAAATCAGTAAGGAGAGCCGGGGATACTGGGATGCATAGGATGGGGCATCACAAGTAGAAAAAGGGAAGTGGTTATCCCTCTGTACAGACAGTTGGTGAGACCCCATCTGGAATACTGTGTGCAGTTTTGGAGACCCCATCTACGCAAGGACATAGACAGGATGGAAGCAGTCCAGAGGAGTGGAACTAAAATGGTGCAGGGTCTACAACAGAAACCATATGAAGAGAGAGACTGAGAGAGCTTAATATGTATACCCTTGATGAAAGGAGGGAAGGGGGAACATGATAGAAACTTTTAAGTACCTCAAGGGAATCAACAAAGTCCAGGAGGGTAGCATCTTTCAAAAAAAGAGATGTATGAGAACAAGGGGGCACAATTTAAAGATAGAGGGGGGACGGCTCTGGGGTAATGTGAGGACATTTTTTTTCACGGAGAGAGTGGTGGATGCATGGAACCGCCTTCCTGGGGAGGTTGTTGGGTCTAAAACAGTGGGGGAATTCAAACATGCATGGGACAGACATAAGGCAATTGTAGTGGGGGGTTGCAGGAAGTAGGCTGTTGGTTAACTAGAATCTGTGGCTTATCCAATAGGAAGGGAAATGGGCAGACTGGGTGGGCCAAGTGGTCCTTATCTGCCATCAAAGTCTATGCTTCTGTGTTTCTATGGTGCAAAAATTCCAAAAAATGCCTGAGATATGCAGCAAAGTTGAAAAAACTCTATCTATCCCATTACACAGCTTACCGGCATTTCCTCAGTTCACGGTCGGCTTTGAAGAGTGCAGACGTGTTCCCAGTCCATTGAAGACCGTGGTGCCAGAGTACGGAGGTAAGTATGGGGTGGGGGTGTGTGGGGAGGCAGGGTGCGCAGTGGGTGGGCGGTGGGTGAACACCGAGGAAACGTTTTCTTGTTTACAGGGTTTTTTTTTTTTAACAGAAAGATGACGTGGGACGTTTGCCACACTGAGGTGGGCTCCCAGTGTGGCAGCTAGAAGGCTGTTTGGGGGGGCTGGAGCCGACTGGGGATTGGGCACTCCCACCAACCATATCGACTTGTGCCATGCTGGGGTGGGCTCCCAGCGTGGCAGCTGTGAGGCTGTTATGTGGGGCAGGAGCCGACAGGGGATTGGGCACCCCCATTGGCCATACGGATTTGTGCCATGCTGGGGTGGGCTCCAGTGTGGCAGCTGTAAGGCTGTTTGGGGGGGGTCTGGAGCTGACAGAGGATTGGGCACCCCAGTCGCCCTTACGGATGTGTTGCCATGCTGGGGTGGGCACCCAGCATTGCATCTGGAACTCTGTTTGTGGGGTGGAAGTGCAGCACAGCCAACGGGGGACTGGGCACCCCCCATCGGCTATACAGTGTGTGCGTGGGAGGGGAAGCACACAGTATGCGTGCGTGTGTGTGTAAGGGGAGAGCATACATGAGCAGGCGATATCTTATCGCTGCTCACTGAAGCGTAGCTCCCTCTTTCAACTGTATGCCACTGCATTTTCAACTGCTGTCATAGACAGCTCCAGCAGTGATTGGAGAACTGTGACCACACCTGCAAACACACTGACTGAATTGGAAGACGCTGACACACCTCCGAAAAACTCGGATGATGGCACTATGTTTCTTGCACATGCGTGCAAGCAAACATAAAAATGGTTGTAGTGGTGGTGGTAATGCTAACTATATACTTTTTGAATTTTACCTCCACATGAAAGTTACAGTATATAAAGACATGGAGGATCCAAGCCCCTTAAAGCTTACATCACAGAGAAAAAGACTGTCCACAAACTTTGAAAAATGTGTGATTTGCCAAGAAAATCAACAGAATGTACATAGATACATAGACAGTGTCGGCAGATAAGGGCCTATGGTCCACCCAGTCTGCCCATTTGAGCTTGTAAGTTCAGTTTGTTTTCCTAGAAGTCTGTTGCCCCTTACTCCAGACCTCCAGAATTCCTTTATTTCTATCCCATGCATTCTTAAATCCTGTGACTGTTTCAGCCCCCACCACTTCCTCTGGCAGGGTGTTCCACTTGTCCACCACCCATTCTGTGAAGAAATTCTTTCTCATGTTTCCTCTGAATCGTCCTCCCTCCAACTTCATCCCATGCCCTTTAGTCCTGGAACATCTTTTTTGCTTAAAAATAGTGTTTTCCTGCACCCTGTTCCTCCCTGTAAGATACTTGTATGTCTCTATCATATCCCCTCTCTCCCTCCTCTCCTCCAGGGAGTACATGTTCAGTTCCTTCAACCTGTCTTCATAGGACTTGTGATGCAATCCGTGCACCATCTTTGTTGCCCTCCTCTGAACCTTCTCTACCCTGTCTATGTCCTTACGTAGGTATGGTCTCCAGAACTGTACATGGTACTCCGGGTGGGGCCTCACTAGTGTCTTGTATAGTGGAATTATGACCTCCCTTTTCCTGCTGGTGAAGCCCCTGCCTATACATCCCAGCATCCTATTTGCTTTACCTGCTGCATTGTCACACTGTTTCCCTACCTTGAGGTCATCAGAGATGACAACCCCAAGATCCCTTTCCTGCTTGGTGCATGCTATATCCTCACCCCCCAACTGATATATTGTGCCAGGGTTTTTGTGCCCCATATGCATTATCTTGCACTTCTTTGCATTGAATTTCAACTGCCAAACTGTAAAACAGACAAAAGCCTTCAGTGCTTGACAGAAATCTGTGATGCTGGCAGCAGAAGCCAGTAGAGATGAATTATACTGGTGGCTTCTGGATGAGTTTTCTAGTTTACATGATGTGCCACCAATACTCTGTCACAGGGGTTGCTTTCAGAAATACACAAGCAAGTCGAATTTAGCACGTGTCAGAGTTGTATTCAACCCAGGAAATCCTATCAGACAGCATCATGTTCACCTGCTCCTATAAACACCAGAGAAAGCACAACCCTCCAGCTATTGATCCAGTTGCATTATTTGCTTGAGAAAAACACACAAGAAAGACAAGAAACTTCAAACATTTGAGAGAGCAACCAATCTAAGAGAGGCAGCACTTTAAAGAGGAGATGATGACATGTTGCGCAGAATATCTGAGGAAGATCTGGTTGCTAAGGATGCAATTTATCACTCAACATGCCTTTTTTCCTACTTGAGTAAAACAGATCTGAAAGCAATACCATCTAGTTCCACTACAACAATACATTCATGGATACATATACATAGAAACTGTCGGCAGATACGGACTGTTAGGCCCATCTAGTCTGCCCGTAAGCCCTAAACTTGTATGCAGTCACTGACCCTAAGTGATCAATGGATTTTCATCAATCTCTTCCCACCCAATGTTCCCTTGTGCCTGTCCCAGGCATGTTTAGACTCCTCCACTGTGCTTGCCCCATCATCTCTTGTGGCAGACTGTTCCAGGCGTCCACCCCCCTTTCTGTGTATAAAAACATCCTTATGTTACTTCTTAATCTACCCCCCTCCAATTTCATATTTTTTCCCCTTGTTCTGATATCTTTTCTACATTGGTAAAGATCCCCCACCTGCACATTGTTTATGCCCTTGAGGTATTGAAAGTTTCTATCATGTCCCCTCTTTTTCTCTTCTCCTCCAGTGAGTACATATTGAGGACTCTTAGCCTCTCCTCAAATGTTTTGTGATGCAAGCCATGCACCATCTTTGTCACCCTTCTCTGGATAGCCTCCACTCTATCTATGTCCTTACGCATGTACGGTCTCCAGTACTGCACGCAGTACTCCAGGTGAGGCCTTACCAGTGTTTTGTACCATGTCATCAACACCTCCTGTCTCCTGCTAGTAATGCCTCTACCTATGCACCCCAGCATGCCACTGGCCATCCCTGCAGCCTTTACGCACTGTTTTGATACCTTAAGGTCATCAGATATGATAACCTCTAGGTCCCTTTCCTCTTTTTATTTATTTATTTATTTATTTATTTAAGTCTCGGCTTACATATACCTTTGCGCTAAGAGCTCTTTTTCAAAGGTTCCACATCAGTAGGAAGGACAACAGATTAAATAGGACAGTAAAGTATGGTACAGTAGTGTAAATAGGAGGCACACACATCATAATGGACACAAAATCATAATGGACAGCCAATGTAAAACAACAGAGACTCATTATGCTAATCAGTTTCAGACAGAGGAAAATGCATACAGTACATTGATATTGGCCAGCAGGCTTTGTCTAGACAAACAGGGCACGGGATATAGGAAGGGATGTAGGAGGATAGACTGGGAAGAGTAAGGTGGGAGTGGAGGATGTGAGGAGAGGTGGGGCAAGGGGAGGGGAGGAATGGTGGAGGGTTGGGGGAAGCAGAGGGGAGGGTGTAGGAGGCAAGAGTGCTAAGTTACTATGAAAGAGGTTGAGTGCTAAGGTTGAGGTTTGGGAAAAAACCCTCTTTGGTGACAGTTAGCACATCCCCCCATTCTGTAGCTCTCCCCAGGGTTCCCCCTACCCAGGTACATTATTTTGCACTTTTTTGAACTGAACCTCAGTTGCCACACCTCTGACCATCTTTCTAGCTTCTCCAGGTCCCTCTTCATTTTCTGCACCCCTTCTGGAGTATCCACGCTGTTGCAGATCTTGGTGTCATCTGCAAATATGCAAACCTTTCCTTCCAGCCCCTCTGCAATGTCACTAATGAAGACATTGAACAGGTCTCATCTCAGTACTGATCCCTGGGGTACTCCGCTGGTCACCTCTGTCTTCTTAGATTGGATCCCATTTACTATCACCCTCTGTCTTCTGTCCATCAGCCAATTTCTAACCCAATATATCACCTTATTCCCTATACCCAGACTAAATCTTGTTAACCAGCCTTCTGTGTGGGACAGTATCAAAGGCTTTGCTGAAATCTAGATAGGCAGTGTCTACCACCCCATCTGATTCACTTCCCTAGTTATCCAATCAAAGAAATCTATCAGATTTGTTTAACAAGACCTTCCTGCTGTGAATCCATGTTGCCTTAGATCCTGGGCACCACTGGATTCCAAGTGTGCCACTATCCTTTCTTTCAGCAGTGTCACCATGATTCTCCCCATGACTGAGGTGAGGCTAACTGGCCTGTAGTTCCCCGCTTCCTCCCTACTGCCACTTTTGTACAGTGCAACTACATGCACCCTCTTCCAGTCCTCTGGAACCTTGCCTGTGTTGAGTGACTGTGTGAATAGGGCGGCCAGAGGCCCTGCTAGTTCCCTTCTCAGCTCCCTTAATATCCTTGGGTGTATGTGGTCTGGCCCCATGGCTTTATTCACCTTCAGCTTTGTGAGTTCCTGCAGAACTCTCCCCACTGTGAATGGACTGGTGTCCACTTCTCCCCCCATTGCCTCTTCTCCCCAACTGTGGTCCTTGACCCTCTCTGTCCTTAGTGAAAACTAAACAGAAGTATTTGTTCAGTATTTCTGCTTTGTCTAGATCCCCCTCCTTACACTCTCTCTCCTCCCCTTTGAACTTCACAATCCTCCCCTCCAGATTTTCTTCTATCACTGATGTACCCATAGAATGTCTTGTCCCCTTTTTTCACAGTCCATGCTAAACCCTCCTCTGTCTGTGCCTTGGCCTCCTAACAGTCTTCCCCTCTTCCCTTAGACATTAAATGTACACCTCCCTGTCCTCCTCTCTTTGGGTTCCCTTATATTTCCTGAAACTTGCTCTTTTAGCCCTTATTTTGTCTGCTACCTCTTTAGAGAACCATAATTGTTTCCTTCTTCTTCTTCTTTTCCCTTTGGCGACTATCCTAAGGCATTGGTTAGTTACCTCTACTATGGCTCTTTTTAGTTCCCCCCACTGCTCTTCCACTCCCCCCATTATCTCTCCTGTCTCCAGGGCTGCTCTTAAAATTCTACCCATTTCACTGAAATCTGCCATCCTGAAATCTAATACTTTTGCCCTCGTGTGGCTTAATTGTGTCCCACTCTTCATGCCAAACCACACCATGTGGTGGTTGCTGGATCCCAGCTGCCCTTCCACCGGAACTCCTTTGACTCTGTTTCCATTGGTCCATACCAGGTCTAGAATTGATTTGTCCCTGGAGGGCTCATGCACCAGCTGTCTGAGTCCAACCCCTTGCAGGGATTTCAGGATGGTCATGCTTCTGGCTGAAGCAGCTGCTCGGGTGGTCCAGTCTGCATCTGGCATATTGAAATCCCCCATCAGCAGGATTTCACCTTTGGCTGCCATGTCATGAATTTCCTCCATAAGTACCTTGTCCACTTCCTCCCTCTGTGCTAGAGGTCTGTAGATCACCCCAGTATGTGTTGCTGTGCCATTTTCTGGTTCAAGGGTGATCCACATTGCCTCGGCCTCCCCCTGTCTTCTCTGTACATCTGTAGTCTTTACTCCTTCTCTGATGAACAGGGCTACCCCCTCCCTTTTTACCTTCCCTGTCCCTTCTGAACAGAGTATAGCCTGGTATATTTATGTGCCAGCTGTGATTAGCAGAGTACCATGTCTCAGTTATTGCTGCTATGTCAAGATCTACATCCATCATCAAGGCTGCCAGGTCTGGAACCTTATTTCCCAGACTGAGGGCATTTGTGAGCATGACCTTCCATGTTTTAGACCCTGCTCCCCTCTGTTCTTGTTCTCTCACCCTTGCCTGTTTCCCCCACCCCTGTTTTCTTGTTCATGTGCTCCTGCCCCCTCCCCCTTTACACATTTCACCTGCCTGCTCCTCCCTGCTCACTTCAGTTGTTCCTGTTGTCAACTTGTGTTTTTGCATGCTACCATGGGGGGAGTGATCCTAAGCCACCTGTTCCTCCTGACTCTCCCCCCTTGGCCAGTTTAAATGCTCTCTGCTGAAGCATTCCAACTTAAGACATTGCATTTTATCAGCTGATTGAAGAGATAGACAATGATCTTATGTACAACGAGAAGGCTCTCCTCCTGTCTAAGCTGCTATAAAGATATAAAGCCCTACTTCCCTCAGATGTAGTAACTGAAAGCTATTCCAGTAGCATATTACAGGCAAGATTAGAAAAACACTATGGTTCTGTAATTTCATTCCATGCACAGAATGGACAAGGCAAGTCTATCATTGTTCTATGCAGCACAATAACAATAGCTGATGCTATCCAAGCTGCTACTAATCTAAAGCAGGAACTTAAGTCACCCAAATGTTTTGTAGATGTTCTTATGGTGAGTGAGCCTGATGAACAGCTTTCAAATGAACAAGTGGTTTTGTATAATGCCGCTTCAATCCTTCGGTCAGAAATTGCAAAAATGAAACCCTCAGAATATTATTCAAAGCCGGGGGATTGTAGTTTAAAGAGATCAGCTACATTTGTGCCTCAGTTGGTGCAGGGGTTTGTCCTTTGGTTAATAGATAAAGAGGCATATAATTCAGCCATCAACAGGTATCATCCTTCAGAAAACATTCAAAGAACATGCCTCTCAATTGCGGCATGCATAATATTTAACAGTTCCAAAATTATCACACCACTTCACATAAACCTTGCCGCACAGCTACATCACGAGTTTGGGTCTCGCAGTTTAATTGATATACTACACCTTCATAGATTCTGCATCAATTATGATGAGCTGAGGCGATTCATGACTAGAGGTACAAAAACTGAAGTAGAAAGACTCCAAGGAAGTGTGTTCATTCCAAATGGAATTGCACCACTTCATGCTGGTGGAAATCTCATTCATGAAGGAGATGATAATATAGACATCAACGTAGAGACCATTGATGGAAAGAATACCTTCCATTCAATGCCTAGAGTTGTATTTCAAGAACAGTCTGCAGAAAGTCCAGCATTATCACTGGAACATGGGAAAGAAAAGTCACTTACTCTCTCGGGGCAAACAGTCTCTTATGCAGAGTGCAGCATTTGAAAAACCTAGAACACATCCAGAACTGACTCACCATGAAAAAGTACTTGAGAAAATAAACTCCTGTCACTTACAAGTGAACACTGTCCTAGATATCTCCTGGTGTCTCTTAAGACTACTACCTTGTGATGTCCTACCAATACCAAATGACATTGATATTGTTTGCACTTAGGTGGCTCCATTTTGGACTGGTTTCAACCACAAACTTGCCATAAAGAAGAGCACCTACACAATAGTTACACATGCACTTATTGTGGATGCCTAACCAGCTGACATGGCCACAGTTTATACTACAATGCTGAAATGTAAGGACATGTCAGCAGCTCTAGGCCAGCAGATTGCCATTCAGACAATTGATCAGCAGCTGTATGCTATTGCTCAACAAGTAAAATGGACTCTCCCAAATGAACTTGGTACCAATGTGGTTCACCTTGGTCTTTTTCACACCCTGTGTTGTTTTACTACATGTATTGGGAAATTTTGGGGAGACGCAGGATTGCTAGACCTTCTTGTTGATTCTGATGTGTTTGCTGCTTGTACTGCAGATAAAATGCTTGCTGGTAAGCAATTGAACCATGCTTTACATGGCTTGATTGTAGCATTTGAGACCCTGAGTGCTCTGAAACTTTCTTCATTTGTTAAATGGTGTGAGCAGGGAGGAAGTACTCATGGAGTTCCAGCATTTGTCTGGCAAATGTTGACCTGCACTCAAAAGGTGTCTGAGTCTGAAGACATTGAGTCCTTGCAACATGTCATTAAAGAGCTTGATGATGCTCTAACTCAGCATATGCTACCACTACTGAAGGAATTTCAGACATGGGGGTATGCCCAGTCTCCTACATTCAAGTTCTGTGATAATTTTCTCCAAATTATGCAGATACTACTTCTAACTGTCCTTGAAGAGCAAGATTGTGATTGGAAGCTTCACCTACACACACAGCGTGCCATGCTTCCATACTTCTTTGCTGCAAACAGGCCCAACTATGCCAGGTGGATTCCAATCTACATTCTTGATGTGCTGAACCTCCCTGAAGAAGTACACAGTGCCAATGAATCTGGAGGATTTGCTGTGCATCAGACTCCTGGTTCTTTCAATGGAATTTGGAGTGACATGGGAACAGAGAAAACTGTCATCAAAGACTCAGAGGGCAGCAGTGTGACTGACAAAAAAAAGAAGCCAGCCCTTGTCAGATCGACCCTTACAAGACATGTCCTGAGTGAATATGCAAAGGCTATGAAAGAAAGACATGGCCTATTAACAAGTAGTGAAGAGAAAGTCCACAAACAAGTCCTTGCCTCTGCACTGAAGAAGGATGAAGAGCATGTTACAGCCCTTACCGGCCATGTCATCAACAATATGACAAACTCATTTGACCTTGAATCACATCTAGAAGTGTTTATCAACATATCTACTGGACTGCATGTAACATCAGATGCACAAGAGTCATTATTAAAAATAGGAGCTGTTGGTGAAGAACAAATGGAGAGATTTGTGAATGGTGCACTTGATTATGATGGGACATGTTGCTTCCTCAGCCCCATCAAGAAATTGGCATCAAAACATTTGCTGACATGGCCAGAAAGAAACAATTTAAGTCTGGCAAGGGAAGGACAATCAAAGCAGCTATCAGTCCAGAAATTGTGTTTTGCAGATTCCTATCCTTAGAAAGATGCAGAGATGATGTTTAATTGGCAACTGTTCTTAGTCACCCAATAGGACCTGTGCCTATGTCCCTCTTCCATGCTGATGGAACAATGATAAAAACATACAAAGCTGTATTAGGGCATCAGCTGGAAGCTCAAGCTGAAAGCATCCATGAGCTACAAGGATGAAACAAAGAAACCACAGTGTACATCAGAGATTCCATGGCTGTCATTCAAATGATGGCTGGAAACAAATTCCACACATTTGATGAATTGGTTGCTGAGTACTTGAGGCAGGTCCTAAAATGATTTGACAAAGTTAATTCTGTAATCGAAGTGATTGACAGATATGACAACAGTAACTCTGTGAAAACTGCAGAAAGACAGCACCGGACAGGATCTAAGGTTGGATGCAAGCAATAACAGGTGATTGGTGGATGCCCTGTGCCTCTATGGAAAAAGTTTGTAAATGTAGCATCCAACAAGCAGTCACTTTAAAAATTCCTCTGTGAATATATGGTTCAAAATGCACCTGACAGTGTAGGAGCACACCCAGCGCAAACACCCCTTCTTGTCGGAGGCTTTTCCAATGGAGGAGTAGCAAAGTCCATCACCAGCAGAGGTGTTTAAGAAGCCCAAGATTTGTACAGTACTCAAGAGGAAGCGGACACAAGGATGCATTGGCATCCTGTATGTGCCAATATGGCTTTTGGGTCTCTTGCTGTCAAAGGAACCACAGTAATTGGGCCACCCGATATGGATGTTTTGGTCCTTTCTTTTCACTACTTTCCAAAAATGGAACACATAGATAACATGGATAGAAACAGGCCCCATTACCAGCACAACTAACAAGCATTGCTTCATACCTGTGATTGCAATTTGTGATGCACTCACTCCTGACTTCTGAAACATACTTCCTGCTGCACACGCATTAACAGGATGTGACTCTATGTCATCCCTATTTGGTATTGGGAAAAAAAAATCTGTGTTTAATGTTATCAAAACAAAGGAAGCTTGCCATTTCACAGATCTTGCCAAATTGGGAGAGAGTGATGAACAAGCTGCAATTCCTGCAGCAAGAAAATTAGTAGCAGTGCTGTCTAAAGACAGTGAGAAAGAAAAGGAGACCCACAGAGACCTGAATTGCTTATGCCTCAATCTAGCCATCAAAAATGGACAAGCCACTGCCCAGCCTAGTGGCACTGAGGGTTGAGGTGCAGGATGCCACACCTTGTGCTATGCCAGTGACCCTGGTTCAGAAGTGAGCTCAGACCTCCAGGAGTTGGCAGGGGAGGGAGAGGATTGAGCATCCAATGACAGCTGTCCTTTCCCAGGGTGGGTGGGCATGTCATCCCGCTCTTTGGCTGCTCCCAAGTTGAGGATGGGGAGCAGCACCAGACCATGGGAGACAAGTAGCACGGTGATGTGATGCGTACACACCTCAATGCACACATGTCCCCAGCCACGAGGGGCAGGGGACACAGAAAACAGAAGCATGACTGCTGACTCCATGATGTCCCGCCGGCTTGTTAGATTGTGGCCCCATCGGACTGACCATAATTGCCAAGTAATCAGAGCTTGGGGTCCAGAAAGGGGGGGATGCAACTGCCAGGCTGGAAGGGGGATGGATAATCGTTGTCAGGCCAAGGAGGATAAAAACCTATATGGGAAAAAAAAGGACAAGTCACTGGCCAAACTCCCACAATAAGAAGACAGTATTGAAGTGCATGTCAAAACAGCATCATGGCAAACAAAGATTTTGATGTCTTTGCACGTAGATAAACCAGATATTGGATCGCCATTGCAACATGGATGGAAAAATGTGAATGATGAACTACTTCCTGTATTCTTTAAGGGCCCAATGGCATCTGAGTGAGAAAGAAAAGGAGACCCACAGAGACCTGAATTGCTTGTGCCTCAATCTAGCCCTCAAAAATTAAAGTCACTGCCCAGCCCAGTGGCACTTAGGTTTGAGGCGCTGGACATCACACCTCATGACATGCTGACATCCTGGGTTCTGGAACTGATGATTATCTATCCCCTGTTCCAGCCTGGAAGTCACCCTCCACTTCTGGACCTTGAGTCCTACTTACTTGGCAGTTATGATCAGTCCAGGGGGGTGGCGATCCAATAAGCCGTCAGGGACTTCATGGAGTTGGCAGCCATTTTTCTTTGTTGGTTTTCTGTGTCCCCTGCCTCTCATGGACATGAGCTTCTACAAGACCTTATTTGTGCCTGTACCAGTAGAAGTCTTTGCATAATCAACTGTCTGTAGTCAGAATAATCTTGCCTGCACAGAACTGTGTACATGCCAAGGCAATGAAGACTGTGGTAACCCATGCACTCTTGACAGAGATCATGATGATGAACAAGATAATGATAATTATATACAAAATCACACATACCCCCATAATGCATAGCATCATGGGCTATATACTGTATGCAAATCACCATAAAATATTATGCTGGTTCAACTTTAAGCAGAAATGCTTGGTGCCGAAGGGCCTCTTACACAGTCTGCAAAGTGTGCCAATAGAAGACACAGACATGTGTTTCATTCTACCAGGACTCATCGGTGTGCCTCATCTGTATGACATCCCAGAGGAATAAATCAGCTACCCTAAGTTGGTCTATCTGGGTTGGGTTGTGATGATCCCAATAAAAAGCAAAAAAGACAAGCTAAAAGCCAAGGAACCTTAGTGTGCAAGCACTGAGGCAAGGGTTACCCCAAAGGGCATTGGCTG
Source organism: Neoceratodus forsteri (assembly GCA_016271365.2). NCBI lineage: Eukaryota > Metazoa > Chordata > Ceratodontiformes > Ceratodontidae > Neoceratodus > Neoceratodus forsteri. Next base: position 994,846,251 of record CM057450.1, read on the forward strand.
GGAAGCCAAGTTTCAAAGAAATGCAAAATCACACATACCCCCATGATGATAATGATGTTGACTAGAAATGTCACCAGCGCTATTACATTTCAGTGATACCTGTACAAATTATTAGATTTTGTTTTACCCTTTAGATTGTTGTTGTGATGCTTTGAGGTTATAAAGAAATACTATTTTATGTCTTTAAATAATACATAGCATCATTAAACTAACAGAAATGAATGCAAATATTTCAAAGTGGTCATTTTAACATGTTGAGAGTGTCATCATTTAGCCCTGTTTCTATGGTAACAGCACCACTTGACAGCTCCACATCATACCTTATCTTAAAGTAGACATAATAAGCTTACAAATGATGTATGATGTGTGTGTGTGTGTAGAGGGTATATTAAGTTGACCAAATAGGTGATGTCTGCGACTCACCTAGCTGTGTTATCCAACAGGTGTCTGGCCAGTGGCAGACCCCTGTTGGGGAGAAGGGACACCAATGCATGTACATTTAGTTTTTGTGACATAGAAAGGGGATACAAGTCCAAAGTTGCTTCATTCAGGGCCCTTTGGGAGGTAAGTCCTAATCTGCTTCATGAAGGACCTGCACACATCAGGAGGTAAGTTCTAACTTTCTTCGTATATTGCCCTTTGGGCCCTGTATAAATCAGGTGGTAAGTCTGTACTTGCTTTGCGCAGGCCCCTAGGTCCTAAGTTGCTTTGCATAGGGCCCTTTGGGCCCTACGTGAATGAAGACATACAGGGTTCGAAGGAGTTGTGTCCTACCTTCGTGTGCCCTATCTTTGTGTTTTTTTTTTATTATTTTGATCCCACATTTTCAACATGGTCTTTTTTCACCCCATCTTATCTTAAACAAGCATGTGTCAATGCTGAATATTGTCTTGCTGGCATTGAGATTGGTAGTGCAGGAGTTAGAGAGATGCATAATAGGAATTGCAGTGAAGTACAGAACTGAAGTGAACTCCACCCCACCCTGCAGAGACTGACAGGCATTGAGGTGTGCCTTTGGGTTATCGGCCATAACGCTCATGCCATTTCACCTCATTCTACCCTGCAGACTCTGACAAGTGTTGCATTGTGCCTTGGGGTCATCTGGCCTCATGCTCACCCCATTCCATAAGGAAGTACATAGAGATGGGTGCAGTATAGGAGAATGGGGTGAACTTTGGGGCCAAAGAGTCCAAGGCACACCTTGATGCCTGTCAGTGGCTGCATGGTGGGGGTGGGGTGGAATGGCGTGAGCATTACAGCTGACAATCCAAAGGCACACCCTTGACACCTGTAAGTCTGTACAGGGTGGGACGTTATGGTTAAAAACCTTAATGCCCCAGGCGTTTGGTGGTATTTGCACTCCAAATTTTCAACATGGCCTTTTTGTGACCCCACCTCATGAAAGCAATTGGGACTTCTGCTCATGAACAGTGGTGCTGTGATTTTGTTAATCTGTCCCGAATGTTGATTTACCACAGCATTCTGCACCACATGTGTGAAAACACAGTTTGAGCAGGATGTGAAAAATGACAGCTGCACCATTCATAAGTAGGTATGAAGAGATGGCAATGTTGAAAATCTGGAGTGAAACTATTAAAAAGTCTCAAAGTTATGACTGTGTGTGAAAAACTGTGCAATGCATGATTGTAACAGTCACTTTTTGGAATTCTTTCACCAATTTTTTAACATAGGCATTTTTGGACCTCTGCTCATGAACAGTGGCACTATGATTTTATTACTCTGTCCTGAACGTTGATTTCCCACAGCCACCGTGCTATTGTATGCCAGATGTGCAAAACCACATTTTGAGCAGGATGTGAAAAATGACAGCTGTACTGGTCATAGGGAGGTGTGCAAAAATGGCAATGTTGAAAATCTGGAGTGAAAATATTAAAAAGTCTCAAAGTTACGACTGTGCGTGGACACTGCGCAACGTATGCTGGTAATATAGTCATTTTGTGGAATTTTGTCACCAAATTTTCAACATAGGCATTTTGGAACCTCTGCTCATGAAGAGTGTCACTGTTATTTTCTTAATCTGTCCCAAACATTGTTTTTCTACAGTGACTGCACCACTGTGCGCCGGATGTGCAAAAACACATTTTATGCAGGATGTGGAAAATGACAGCTGTACTGTTCATAAGGAAGCATGAAAAAATGGTAATGTTGAAAACCTGGAGTAAAAATATTAAAAATTCTCAAAGTTGCGAGCTTGTGTACAAACTGCACAACACACACTCGTAACACAGTCATTTTTGGGAATTTTTTAACCAAATTTGCAACATAGGCTTTTTGGGAACCCACCTCATGAACAGTGATACTGTTGTTTCATTAATCAATCCTGAAAGGTGATTCCATGCAGTGACTGCAAAATCACCTTTCAGGACTGAATAACGAGATGACAGTGACTGAATTCATGAGTTGGGGTCCCAAGAACCCCATGTTGAAAATTTGGTGCCAAAAGTCATAAAAATGGCTGTGATATCCACCTAAGTTGAAAAAAACCCCATTTATGCCATTATACAGCTTACTGGCATTTCTTCAGTTCGCGGCTGGCTTTGAAGAGTTCAGACATGTTTCCGGTCCACCAAAGATTGTCATTCCAGGCTCCGGAGGTAAGTATGGGGTGAGGAGGTGGGGTGCACAGAGGGTGAGTGCGGGTTGGGGAAGGGGCACCTGACACATCGAGGGACCATTTTCTCGTTTTTCAGGGGAAAAATGCATAAAGACAACGCGGGTCAGTTTTCTTTTTTTGCAGGTGTCTTTTGGCATACTGGGGTGGGTTCCCAGTGTGCCACCTGCATTTTTGGGGAGGGGGACTGAAGCTGACAGGGATTAGGCTCCCCAACGGCACAGAACCATGTCTTTGTTTGGGGGTGGCAAATCCCCCTCGGCATACAAATTACATTAATAGGGAGCCATTATGCTGATGGGGATTGGGCTCCCCCATTTGCAAATTTAACTGTGGAGGGGGCATGCCGACAGGTGGACTGGGCACTCCTGACAGGCCCCCCATTGGCACAGAACCATGTCTCTGGTTATTCTGGGGGGAGGGCATGATACCGAGGGGGATTGGGCACCCTCTCGGCATACAAATTACATTAGTTGGGGGCCATTATGCCGATGGGGATTGGGATCCCCCATCAGCAAATTTAGCTGTGGAGGGGGCATACCAACAGGGGGATTGGGCACTACCAACATCGGCTTGTTGGGGGATGTGAGAGGTGGATGGCAACAGCCGCCATCTTTTATTGAAATGTTACACCATGGGAGGCAAGCCCTGCAATAAGGGGGCGCTCCCTCATTGCAGCGGCTAAATAATTTCAAGTTGGTGGCATGCTCTTGCACTGCTGTCATAGACAGCATGCAGTCTAATTCATGCCTCAGAGCCCAGCTTGATAAAGTAGTGGTGCCACTGGCCACAACATGACCGCACCTCCAAAACCTGCTATTCCAAGCTACCCCAATAAGTTGCTTGCACGTGCGTAAAACAACATATAAATGACAAAGTTATGAATCAGAGTTGAAAGGTATTTCAGTGTTGGCACTAGACAATGGGAGGGCTTTGAGTCTGAGGTTCAATGGGTGGAGCAACAATGTCACTCCCCCATCGGGCTTAAAAGGTCACTCATCCTTTGCCCCTCCAGGATTAATTTTTTGTTTCCCACCATCCACCCCTCTTCCAGTGGCTCATCTCTCTTACCTGTGGGCTTCTTCCTAATGTACCTTTAGCTGATGCAGCCATTCCCTCTGAGCCTGTGGGGGGGGCCCTCCTCTAGGGTTCCTTGCATCGTACTCCTACAGGGTGGTATATCCCACGGATATAGAGGCAGAAAGTCACAAAGCAAATCAAGTTACACAAGCATCATCTCATCACATCCAGTTGCGTAAGCACATCAAACTATTATTTTATGGATGTAGTTTTAGTTTCAACTTTTGTTAACACCTTTTTCGTTTTTGATATTTTTACCCCAAATTTTATTTTTTTTTGTTTTTAAAACTTAGTTTTTATTTGAAGTTTTGCTACATAATTCTATTCGTATTCTTACAACAATATATTGTCAACCATCTTACACTAGTTACATTATCTTTTGCCATCAGTAAGCAGATCCAGGCTTTCATATTTAGGATTATGTTTGAGTAGGCTCAAATTAGTGTTAGAGGGGGTCAGTATAGTGGAAAGATGCCAGAGAAGGTTTACTAAACTCATTCCATGATGTAGGGACAAACCATATGAGGCTAGACTTGATGTATTAGAATTATGGCCACTTACGTTGAGACGTAAAAGGGGGGACATGTTGTCCATGTATAAAATCCTGGAGGATAAATTCTTAATGCAGGAATTAGGTCTGGTACACAAGGACCCAAAGTACGACTTAAGGGTTCACAGGTGTCAAGTAGTGGATGCCCTATCAAAAACTGAAATGCAGAGGAATGCCTACCTTCCTAGATCAATAAGACTATGGAATCAATTACCCAAGGACTTGATGCAGGCACCTAGTTTGTCTATTTTCAAGGTCCGATTGGACCATTATATTAGTGATGGTAACACCAGTTCCTCCACTGAGTAGTGGGGACAGCACTTCTGGGCCTTGGCCTTCTGTTGTCCTACACCTAAGTATTAAACAAATAAGTATAAGGCCAGGTCCCCACTTTGGCATATAGATATTAACTTCTGCTTCACTGAAGTTCTAACTGTCCGATCCTGTTTCTTATCCCTCTTTTGATCTACCTATTGTTAATTAAGAGGAATGGGGATACGAGTGTTACATCTGGTCTTTGAGCGATGATGTACATTAACCAGAAGTTTCATCTGTTTTGTAATGCTGGTAATGTGTTTTGTAGTTGTGCTATCATTTTTTTGAGTCTGTAAATCTCAAGAATTATATCTTCCCATTGTGTGAGTTCGGGGTAATGGCTACATGGCCTTTTCCACCCCACCTCATGAACATGACAGCTTCCATTTTTCAAAATCCACCCAACATATAATTTTGCAGTAAGACTGTGAAATAATGCTTCAGTTAGGATTTGAAAAAATGACAGCAGTCTAGTTCATGAGGTGGGTTAAAAAAGGCTATGTTGAAAAATTGGAGTCAAAATATTGAAAAAAATCAATGAAGTTATGAATAAAAGTTGAAAAAACATGAACGAAAACTAAGTCCTAAGAAATTGTATTCAGTTCATTCTGGTCTTAGACTCGGTAGGATGCACATCATTAATCACTTAGAGGATTGCAATGGTGGACCCTATACAGGTAAGTGAACTAGAATGGAAGGACCATACAAAGGAGGCTCACACAATGTTTGCAATTTAAAATGTTTTACTGGAAACTGAAGTCAGCATTTCTGTAAAGTCATGCACAGTAAACACACTAACATGGAAGTCACCAGCACTTCAGCCACCCACATGGTCTTTCTTCGGTGGGGGAGATGGGGTCAGGGTGCATCAAGATGTGGTATTGAGTGCTATCCGTAGGGCACTGGCCCCATGTATTATTTGAAAAAGGTCTCCTGCCCTTAATACAAATATTCTGTATCCCCTTGCTTCTGTGCACAGTCCTGCTTCAGTCCTGCTTTGGCCAGGCCCTGATTAGAGAATCCCCAGCCCAGTCCTGAATGCATTTGGCCATTGGCAGCAGGTGGCTGCTTTTGATGTGGGGCAGGAGCTGTGCTGTATGATGATGTGGGAGGGGCTGAACAGTCATGCTCCCCTCTCTCTTCTGCTGCTTTCCTCTGGTCTCCCACCACAGAGGGGAATTCCTCAGGGGTTGCAGAGAGCAAGAATAGGCAGCATGAGTTTGGCTGGAGCTCTGTGGAGTTGAAGGAAAGCCCCCATGCTTTTAAGGGAATTACATAGATACACACCTCGAAGAAAAAACACAAGTATCAGGGTGTTACCACTGGGTTGATTGGGGAAAGAACATAATGGACCAGTGGTCTTCTTTCTTCCCTAAATGTTTCTATTCAAATGTTTGCATATTTCTTTTTCTATGGCTGTCTTTTGGGGTATGTTTTCCACTCTTCTAGCTATCTGCTTCTTGCTTTTTGTGCAGAACAATGGGTCGCTCATATGTGACAAGGTATAAGGAGGATTGTCCAGTATTCTATTCCCATAGATGCCAAATTTCCACTAGTCATATGTAACCAAATGGAATTATCAGCAAAGGTTAATAATAGTGCTTAGAGAGTTCAAGCTAAATTGTTTTACCCTTGCTATTTTCAACAGCAAAACACTGCACATCCCCAAATAGGAGAAAACCCCATTATAGTTCAAATTAAATTGAAAGAAGCTCTACAGAATTAAATCTTGTGTTGTGAGATAGCAAGATAAGAGCAGAACGATGATGACAAGCATAGCCAGTGTACTTTCTGTCCCTAATGAGGCAACCCAACTACAAACCACATTTTTTTATCATAGAAAATGTTTTATTTTTAATTGTTATTGTTGATCCCTAAACAGGAACAGCTTGTACAATATGACAAAAGAGAGTACACATCAGCCATACTACTCATATATAGAAATACAAGGCAGTCCTAGAAAAGAACATGCACAATGCTACTTAGGCTAAGGTAAACAAATTGTACCTAGATACAGTATCATCCCATGTCAATCAGATTAAAGGGGAGATAAACTTACTTAACTGTCAAGTTTACACCTTCCTATCAGTGACTAGTACAGTCAGCCATGGCAGGGTAGACCTCACGGGGTGTGGGGGTTGGGGGGGTTACCGGGAAGTGGCACAGTTTTACAGAGAGGGGAATGGAGGTATGCCTCCCATTTTCGGAGATACTGAGGGAGTTGGCCATGGTGGGCGTGGGACAGTTGCTCCATGGTAGCTAGCCCAGCCAGAGCTGCATGCCAGGCCGATAGTGCTGGGAGTGTCAGTTGCCTCCAATGCATGAGAAGCAAGTGCTTGGCCTCAAGTAAGGTTAGCATTATCCAGTCCTGGTGAACCTTAAGGAAGGAAATCAGAGTGGAGGTTTCCCTGAGGACCAGCCTAGAGTCTGAGAGCGTAAGTGATCGACCTAGCACTCTGGAGCACTCTTTTGCAATTGAGGCCCAAAAGGCGACAAGTTGGGGACACTGCCATAAAATGTGCCGAAGATGAGCCGATGATTGGTTACATCTCCAGCATTTTGAGTGAGAGAGAAGCCCCATTGAGTGAAGTGCAGCTGGTGTCTTATACCATTTAAGCACTATTTTCTACTGAAGGAAGTGGCTTTTTGCATCTCTATAAGTCAGATGCATGGCCTTAAGGTAACGGGACCAGGACTCCTCTGAAATATCTATGTTCAAACCAGACATCCATTTAGCTCGACAGGAAATTGTGAAATCGGGTTGTGAGTCCTGCCAAGTTCCGTAGAAACGTCCAGCTAGTTCCCGAGTGGTGGAGGATTTATGCAATAATTCTAGCCACTGCAAATCACATATTGATCATAGAAAAGTTTAAATGTCTTAGAATATGACATGACTTTATGAATTTGCCATTCTACAGCTGCAAACAAACCTATCAATTTTTCAAAACAATTAGTCAATTAATCAGTCAGTCAGTCAAGCAAACAATGAAATCAATAAGTTATTTAAGAAGCTATTGGATTTATTCATTTGGTTTCTGAGGTAAACCTTCTAGGAGGCAGTATAGCGTAGTGGTTAAAAGCACTGAGCTGCAAACCTGGAGACCTGGATCTGAATCTCACAGCCCAACTTGCATACTGTGTGACCCTAAGCAAGTCACTTAACTTTCTTGTGCTCCCAGGTCACACCTGGAAACAAGCTTTGGCTTAGTGTGCCTTTCCTGGTTAAATAATTTCCCTTTCCTTTTACAGGAGCAACTCAGAAGATAACAAGCATTTGTCAATGTCGAATGTTGTAATGCTGGCATTGGCAGTGGTGGAGCTAGAGACACATAAGAGGAATGGCAGTGAAGTATTGAAGTGACACCAACCCCACCCCCACCCTGTAGAGAGCGACAGGCATTGGGGTGTGCCTTTGGGTCATCGGCTATCATGCTCATGCCATTGTAGCTCACCCTACTCTGTAGACACTGACAAGTGTCATGGTGTGCTTTGGAGTCTTTGGGCATTATACTTACCCCATTCCATAAGGAAATACGCTGACGTGGGTGCAGTATAGGAGGATCGTGGGGTGAAGTTTGTGGCTGAACAGTGTAAGACACACCACAATGCCTATCAGTGGCTGCATGGTGGGCATAGGGGGTGGAATGGTGTGAGCATTACATCCGATGATCCCAAGTCACAGCCCTGATGCCTGTCAGTCCATACTGGGTGGGGTGCTACAGTTGGAAACCCTAACACCGTAGGCGTGTAGTGGTAGTTTCACTCCACATTTTCAACATGGGCTGCTTGTCAGGCCACCTCATGAAAAGCGGCACAATCACTTTATTAGCTGAAACATGGTTTTGCACAGCAGCTGTGCCATTTAGTGACAGTGGGACGAAAACACAGTTTTGGGCAGGCTGTGGAGAATGACAACTGTATTGTTCATGAGGAGGCATAAAAAATGGCAACGTTGAAAATCTGGAGTGGCAATATGAAATATTGGTGAAGCAATTAACATGCATACAAACTGCGCAACAGATGTCCGGAACCCAATTATTTTTGGGAGTTTTTTAGGCACATTTTCAACATAGGTATTTTGGGACCTCCCCTCATGAACAGTGGCCTTTGATTTTTGTTAATATGTCCCAAAAGGTGATTTCCCACAGTGAGCACGCCATTGTGTGTCACAGTTGCAGAAATTTGTTTTGGGCAGGCTGTGAAGAATGGCAGCTGTACTGTTGATAAGGAGGCGTGCACAAATGCCAGTGGTGAAAGTTTGGCATGAAAATATTGCAAATTTACGAAGTTACAAGGATACATGGAAACTGTGCAACGCACGCTTGCAGCACAGTCATTTTATGGACTTTCGACACCAAATTTTCAACATAGGCATTTTAGGACCTCTGCTCATGAATAGTGTCATCGTCATTTCCGAAAACTGTCCTGAAAACTGATTTCGTACAGCGACCGTGCACTTCTGCACTGGACGTGTGAAAACACATTTCAGCCAGGATATGTAAAATGACAGCTGTACTGTTCATAAGGAGGTGTGGAAAAATGCCACTGTAGAAAATCTGGACTGAAAATATTACAAATGCATGAAGTCACGAGCGTGCGTGCAAACTGCACAACGCAAGCTCATAAAACACTAATTTTATGGACTTTCAGCCCAAAATTTTCTACATAGGCATTTTAGAACCTCTGCTAATGAACAGTGTCACTGTCATTTTCATAATGTGTCTCGAACATGGACTTTCCACAGCAACTGTGCTATTCTGTGCTGGAACTGCGAAAACACATTTTGGTCAGGATGTGAAAATTGACAGCTATACTGTTCATAAGGAGGTGCAGAACAATGGCAATGTTGAAAATCTGGAGTGAAAATATAAATTTGCGAACTTACGAGCGTGCATGTAAACTGTGCAATGCACCCTTGTAACACAGTCATGTTATGGAGTATCATCACCAAATTTTCAGCATAGGCATTTTAGGACTTCTGCCCATAAACAGTATAACTGTCATTTTCATAATTTGTCCTGAACACTGATTTCCCACATCAACCACGCTATTCTGTGCCAGAAGTGCGAAAACACATTTCAGGCAGGATATGAAAAATAATAGCTGTACAGTTCACAAGATGGTGTGAAAAAATGCCAATGCTGAACATGTGGCATGAAAATATTGCAAATTCGCTAAGTTACGAGAGTGCGTAGCAACTGCGCAATGCACGCTCATAAAACAGTCATTTTTTTGGATTTTTCCCGCCAAATTTGCAACATAGGCTTTTTGAGAGTCCCCCTCTTGAACACTGGCACTGTCATTTCATTCCTCGCTCCCGAAAGGTGATTCCACTCAGTAACTGCAAAATCACCTTTCGGGACCAAATAACGCCATGACAGTGCAAGAATCCATGAGGAGGTGTCCCAAAAACCCCATGTTGAAAATTTGGTGCCAAAATTCAAAAAAATGCCTGAGATATGTATTAAAGTTGAAAAAAACCTATTTATTCCATTATACAGCTTACCGGCATTTCATCAGTTCGCGGTCGGCTTTGAAGAGTGCAGGCGTGTTCCAGTCCACCAAGATTGTCACGCCGGACTCCACATGAGTATAGGGTGGGAGGGTGGGAGGCAGGGTGCACAGAGGGTGGGTTCAGGTTGTGGGAGGAGACTATGAGGGACCATTTCTGTGCTACAGGGTTAAAAAAACAAACATCGCGGTATGTTTTTTTTTCCCCAGGGGATTTGGCACACTGGGGTGGGCTCCGAGCGTGCCACTAACTGTTTGGGAGGGTGCTTCAGCTGATGGGGAATTGGGAACCCTCGTCGGCACACAACAAAAGGGGGGTTAATTTATGCCAACGGGGATTGGGCACCCCCGTTGGCATGCAAGGAAAGCGGCGGCAAGAGCCGAGGGGATTAGATCCCCGGCATATATAACAAATGGGGAGTGCTTTATGCCAACTGGAATGGGCTGCATGCATGTGTATGCATGCAGTTACAAAAACAAAAATAGTCAAAGCATGTTTTTTCAAAACTAATTTTAAACCTAATCCATTTTAAATATTAAGTTCTCATCACTGTAATATATTTTAGAACTTACCTGTCAAGTCAAGCCTTCAACATTCATTCTAGCATTGAATTTTATCAATACTATGGCCACTTCAAGATTGCACTCCATAAACTGTGTACATAAATCTACCCATGTGAGATTTTTAAGCATATTCCAAATGTCTATTCATTTTTGTCTTGGTTTCAAAGGCTTATATTACAATGCTTTCTCTTTTGTTTTGGTGCAGAGGTCATGCTCGCGTCATTGGTTTCAGTACCATATTCCAGTCCCCCTTCACTATGTGGTGCCAGGATCTGGATCACAATTTCAGCACATCTTTGATGATCTCAGATTTGATTTTTAATGTCAAAGGGAGATAAATACAGAAAAGAAAATCCTTAGCAAACTGTCACAACGATTTCATTCTAACACATGAATGCTTGAATTAGTCAATGCTCTCTAACACCTTCCCTCGGCAAGCAATTTTCAATATTAATATCTATAATCTATATCTGAAGCTATTAACCTTCTCTCATTATAAGAGACAAAATGCCTTTTTTATGTGATTTACACATGCATACATTCTGAGGGAAAAATTATGTGATTTATAGCATTTGTCATTTCAAATGCATGGGAGTGTCTCCATGATGTACAGAAGGGGTGTGTGAGTAATGAATATCATTTTCCAAATACCACGGATAATGAATGCACTGTTCATTATTTGGATCCAAATAAAATAATGGCACTAATATGCCTATTCCTATTCAGAAAATACAATACTAAAAACCAAAAAAAAAAGAAAGAGCTCCCCGCCCTAAACCCTGTAAAATATGCAACCATATCCCCCTCGCTCTGACAGTAACCATGCAATCCTCCTCCCCTCTCCACCACCCGACAGTTTTCAATACTGCTAGCAATATGAAAAAAAAAACTCCCTCAATGGGTGTCTGACATAACCTACCTGCCTCCATGGCCGACTGCCATCTTTTAGCACTCATTTGAGCAAAATGATATGTGTTTCCCACCTTTTGGCAGCACCAACCCCCAGTAACTGTGTGCTGGTGAGTGGTGAGTGGCAGAAAGGTGATCACACAACCCACCTTACCCCAAGTTAGTTGTTTTCTGAATGAAAGCGCCATGCACTTGCTTATAGTAAAGTCAGCTGACCATGATCAGCTGGTTTTATTTATGAGCAAGCTTGCGAGCACTTCATTCAGAAGAAGGCAGCTGGCTGGGGAGGAGGATGAGTTGCATCGGTCACATTTTTACACCTTGCACTCGCTGGCTCTTTGGTTCTGGGAGAAGGTGCTGCTGGGGGGGGGAGGACATATTTCAGTTTGCTCAGATAAGTGCTAAATGAAAGTGACTAACCATGGAGGCATGCAGGTTGCGCCAGCTGCCCATCGGAATTTTTTTTTTTTAAATATTGTTAATTGTACTGAAAATTGTGGGTGCTTGAGGGGGCAAGAAGGTGGGATGGATTCTTTCAGAGGGTGGGGGGATAGGGTTGTATATTTTGCAGGGTATAGGGTAGAATGTTGTTACTTTTCTTTTCTTTTTTTTTTTTTCATTATTTTACCCAAATCATGACTAGGAATACCAAATAAAATATTTGGGGCCCAGAATAGAATATTTGGCCTGAATATTCGGACCAAGGTATTCACGCATCCTAATGTACAGTGAAGGGGACTTGTGGTAAACAGTTGCAATAATTTGGTCTTATAATGGATAAATACTCCATTTTCAACTCACGACTCCTTAAAGGGGACAGTAAATGTGTATGAATGTGGTTCTATTTTTAATGGCCCTATTTTTCAGAAATGATATTCATACCACCAGATGATCCTTATTTAACTCGCCTAAATAAAAGTTGATGTGAAAATCTTCATTTTGTATTGTTTTCGTTTTATGTTAACACTCTGTATAGATTGCTTTATGGAACCAATAGTTTTAACTATGTCACTGCATGGATTCAGAACTCAGAATTGCTTTGCTGGAGCTGGCCCACCAGTGCAGCGATAGTGCTACTGCTTATAAGGCTGATGACCCGTTTTTGTAAATGAGCCTGAAGTGTTGGAGGGCCAGACATTGGGAGGAGATCTGAGCATTCAAGAGACAGGTTACCTCCTCCAGGCGGGTGGGTACAGGGCTCTAGCAACAGTGCACCTCCTGGCAATAGGTGTACTGAGCCTAGAACCCTTGTGAGCATAGGAATGGTGGGATGTGGCAGGCATCGGCATATCATGCACAGGAGAATGCATGACCCTCCATGATGCCATTGGACGTCCGCTTCTATTGGGGGAACCAAGTTAAGCAGATAACCCTACTGGCTGGGCAGGTGACATCACTCCACTACCACCATGCCCACTACCAGATTCTACCCTCCTGGACCACGTTATCCCTCCAGCCTTCACCTTTGCCTGCAGGGAAAATTAGATATATGTATGGGAGCCCTGAGAAGCTGAAGCCGGCCCCACCTTGGAAAGGGGGGGCTGCATGCTGAGGGTTGCCCCTAGCAGATGAGCCATGGGTGGAGTGGGGGAACAGGATTACAGGCTCAGAAGGATCATGACAGGGCAGGAACAGGTGCTGGGAGACTACTGAGTGCAGTCTTGGCTAGCAGCATAGGTTAGGACAAGTTTTGATGGGCCATAGCTCATTGTTAGAGACTGAGTTTTGGATTTGTTCAGTGAGATACTGTAGTCAAACCTCCAAACACCTGGTTTTGTAAAGAGAGCTGTACAAAATGTTGACTATAAAAGTAATACCAAACTCTGTTTATGCATCATTTTGTGATCTGGTTCCATTAAAGGAAAACATTTATGGACAGTGCCATCATAGTTTAAAAGCTCATGGAAAGCTCTTTTATGTGAGGTATTGGGCTTACTGTACAGTATCTGGCAGCAGTCCAGAGATATTGATGACTAAGTTTGCACAAACGTGTTCCCACATTGCCCCCAGTTTTAAAAGCTTGTGATGTCAGACAGGATGATGCACTACCTAACCACACTGTAGGCATAGCTTCACCCTGTATGATACTGCAAGACTTTAAACATGGTGGCAATGTATTATTAACAGTGGGCAGACTTAGTCATCAGTATATCTAGAGTGCTGCCAGCTACAAGCAAGACCACTCTAAAGAAAGATTTTCAGGGGCTTTCAAGCTGTGATTAGTACTCTTCATAAGGATTTATTATGGATTACTATATTTGGGGTACAAATACAATGTTGAACATAGAAGCATTGCAAGGCACTGCACGTTTGTACTACTTTCTTGTACTCATAATATGGGCTACCTAAATAAAACAGCATAATCTATTTTGTGGTAACCAGAAATAATCCTACTCAACAAAGACTATGGAATTTGATGGTCAACAACAGTATAGGTGACCCTGGTTCATTGTTTATCACTTAATGGAATCCAATCATCAAACTTCATGTGCTATTATTCTTCAAGAAGGATTACCATCTCAGAAGTGTGATATCTGAATTGGGATAGCATGCATTGAGAGAGCTCTTGGAATGTCTGTATGCCCACATATGTGCTCAGTACTGGATAATACCAGATTCTGGGCACGGTGGCAGGAGAGATCATTGAAAGGCTCTGAAGCAATTAACCTTCTCATGGAACTGGTAGCATTCCAAATGGCTACACCATTCAACAGTACATTATTTATTTATTTACTTACTTACATATCTACCACATCAATGGTGAATAAATTGGCTACATAAATCATGATATTTTGGGATACATATTTATATTCGCTTAGAACATCATTTATTTCACTAGAACATTATATTACTTAGAACATGCTATTTCCCCTTGGAAAATGGAAATGGAATAGCGAGAACAATGGGCTAGATAGAGAACTTAAAATGGAAAGAAATGCAGTTTTAAGCTAAAACAAGGCAAAAACACCAGTAAAAACATTACAAATGGTGTGATATGTATCAAATACATCATGGGTTGCAGTAGAATAGTTGACTCTTCAGTAGAATAGCTGAATAGTAGAATAGTGGATGGAATACATCCAAGGGTACTAAAGGAACTGGCTGAGGAGCTGGCAGGGCCACTGGCAGACCCATTTAATAGTTCACTAGAGACAGGCATAGTACTACAGGACTGGAGAACAGCACATGTAGTGCCGCTCCACAAAAGCAACCCCAAGGATGAACCAGGGAATTACAAATCAGTCAATCTGACCTCCATTGTGGGCATAGAGACCACACTAAAGGAATGTTTGGTGGAATATCTAGAGAAGCATGGTCTTCAGGATGCAAGGCAGCATGGGTTCATGGGGGGAGATTGTGTCAAACAAATCTAATTGACTTCTTTGACTGTGTCACTAAGACAGTAGACAGGGGCCAAGTGGTAGACATCCTCTATCTTGATTTCAGCAAGGTCTTTGACTCTGTGCCCCACAAAAGATTGATCAGGAAGTTGGTGGAACTCGGGGTTGGGGAAAAGATAGCCAGATGGGTGGAAAATTGGCTGAAGGACAGAACCCAGAGGGTGGTTGTTGGGGGAGAGTTATCTGGCACAAGACAGGTAACCAGTGTGGTCCTGCAGGGCTCGGTGCTGGAGCCGGTGTAGTTCAATATCTTTATCAATGACATTGGAGATGGCATTAAGGGCAAAATGTGCCTATTCATGGATGACACCAAGCTCTGTGGAAGAGTAGACACAGCTGAAGAGATACAAGACCTACAGGAAGATCTGGAAAAGCTAGGGAGGTGGTCCAGGATCTGGCAGCTTGGCTTCAATGCCAAGAAATGCAAAGTTATGCATATTGGAGCCAAGAATCCTAGGACAGAGTACTACCTGGGTGGAGTCTGAATATCTGCATCAGAGGAGGTGAAGGACCTAGGAGTGATGATCACTAGTGACCTGAAGCACTCCACGCAGTGCAAGAAAGCAGCAGCAAAGGCAAACAAGATGCTGGGATGCATATCTAGGGGGATCAGTAGCAGGAGAGAGCAGGTTATACTGCCCTTGTACAGGTCACTGGTAAGGCAGTATCTAAAGTATGGAGTTCAGTACTGGTGCCCACACCTCACAAAGGACATTAACCTGCCGGAGAAGATCCAGATGAGGGCTAAAAAGGTGATAGCTGGTCAGCAGGGTATGGCATACGAGGAGAGGTTGAGGGAAATAACCATGTACTCCTTGCAAGACAGGAGAGAGGGGACATGATTGGGACCTTCAAGTACTTGAAAGGGATACATAAGGTTGATAAGGAGACTCTTTTTAAGCTGAGTGGCAACCATAGCATGAGGGGCCACAGTCTTAAGCTGGAGGGTGGGAGGTTTAGGAGGGAGGTCAGGAAGCACTTCTTCACAGAGAGGGTGATGTACACTTGGAATGCGCTGCCAGAAGAGGTAATCTCATTGAAGACAATGGACAGCTTTAAAAGAGGCTGTGACAGGTATAGGGGAGGGTAAGTGTCATGGGTAGTGAGGATGGGAGGAGTGGGGAGAGGGGGCAGGGACAGTAGCTCAGGCTGTGGAACCTGCAACACGAGCAGACTTGATAGACCAAATGGACTTCTTCTGCTGGCTTCTTCGTATGTTTGTATTTTCATAGAATAACACATTTATCTCCACACATGAGTGTTGACCAGGAAAGGAACACTGAGTTGGAGCTTATTTCCAGGTGCTACTGGGGACTGGGAGAAAACAAAACTGATGGAGCAAAACAGCAAACACATTTCAATAAATACAACAAAAACCTTTCAAGTTAGGAGATCCCAGTGACTATCCAAGCATAGCAGTAGGCTCACTGCGTGACACTGAGCAAACCAACAGACATCCTTGTTCTTCAATCCATCAACCACTAGTCACCGCCAATACAGTTGCTATTGAATTAGCCTGGTAAGGGGTTTAGAATAATGTGTGGTTTAGTTGTGATTTACTTGTTGCATAATTGTGATGTAAAAATCCCACATTTACTAGAAAACAGGGAAAAAGATCATGGGGCATGAATTCAGCCACCCTCTGAGACCTACATGAACCTGGGGTGTTCAAGCAGCTGGTTTACCATGACATATTCCTATGCAAACTACAACATTGCACCACAGCTCTACTGTGGTTGGCACTGCACTGAATTTTCCCTCAGAGGGGTTAAAATAGCAAAGCGTATCTTTTCCAATGTTGCCCACATCCAGCTTTCAGTGTTAGAAACATAGACATAGAAACATAGAATTTGACGGCAGATAAGGACCGCTTGGCCCACCTAGTCTGCCCATTTTCCTACCTGATAGATAAGCTGCAGATCCTAGGTAACCAACAGCCTACTTCCTCCTACCCCGACTAGAACTACCTTATGTCTGTCCCATGCATTCTTGAATTCCCCCCACTGTTCTTGACTCCACGCCATCCTCAGGAAGGCTGTTCCATGCATCCACAACCCTCTCCATGAAAAAATACTTCCTCACATTACCTCTGAGCCATCCCCCTCTATCTTCAAATTGTGCCCCCTTGTTTTTACACATCTCTTTTTCTGAAAGATATTACCCTCTTGGACTTTGTTGATTCCCTTCAGGTACTTGAAAGTTTCTATCCTGTCCCCCCTCTCTCTTCTTTCCTCAAGGGTATACATATTAAGTTTCTTTAGTATCTCTCCGTATGTCTTCTGGTGCAGACCCTGCACCATTTTGCTTGCCTTCCTCTGGACAGCCTCCACTCTGTCTGTGTCTTTGCAGAGATGGGGTCTCCAGAACTGCACACAGTACTGCAGATGGGGTCTCACCAACTGTCTGTACAGAGGGATAACAACTTCCTGTTTTCTACGGTTGATGCCTCTCCCTATGCATCCCAGTATCTCCCCACCCCTCCTTACTGCCTTCTCGCATTGCTTGCCCACCTTTAGATAATCTGATATAATTACCCCCAGGTCCCTTTCCATTTTTTTTGTTGTCAGTATCTCACCCCTCATTGTGTACTCTTTCCCTGGGTTTTTGTTTCCCAGGTGCATTACCTTGCACTTCTTTGCATTGAATCTAAGCTGTCATACATTTGACCATTCCTCCAACCTTGCCAAGTCCTTTCTCATCCTTTCCAGTCCATCTTGTGTATCAACCTTGTTGCAGATCTTGGTGTCATCTGCAAAGAGACATACTTTTCCTTCCATTTCCTCTGCAATGTCACTTATAAAGACATTAAAAAGGAACGGTCCCAGTACTGAACCCTGCGGTACCCCGCTAGTAACCCTTCTTTCTTCAGAGTGGACTCCATTTACTATTACCCTTTGCGTCCTGTTGTCCAGTCAATTTTTTATCCAGGTTACAACCTTGGGACCCACTCCAAGGCTGTCTAACTTGTGTATTAATCTTTTGTGTGGGACTGTATCAAATGCCTTGCTAAAATCTAGGTAGGCCATGTCCACAGCCCCTCCCTGGTCTACTACTTTGGTCACCCAGTCAAATAAATCTATTAGATTCATCTGACACAACCTTCCCGCTGTGAATCCATGCTACCTTGGGTCCTGTGCCCCACTGGCCTCTAGGTACTCAACAATTCTTTCCTTCATAAGTGATGCCATCATTTTCCCTACCACTGAGGTCAAACTAACTGGTCTGTAGTTTCCTTCCTTTACCCTGCTCCCACTTTTTTGAAGAGGAATCACATCTACCCTCCTCCAGTCCTCAGGTACCACCCCATCCTCCTATGATTTGTTAAAGAGAGTAGTCAGTGGTGTCACTAGTTCTACCCTTAGTTCTTTTAGAATGCTTGGGTAAATCCCATCAGGCCCCATTGCTTTGTGCACCTTCAGTTTTACTAGTTCTTTCAGAACCATTTCTTCTCTGAATGGACTGGTATTGCCCCTCCTCCATCCAGAGTGTTGCTCTTGTTTTGGTTTAGGTACCTACCACTCCGCTTCCTTTGTGAATACTGAGCAGAAGTATTCGTTCAGTATCCCTGCTTTTTCACTGTCACCCTCTGCCCACATTCCCTCCCCTTTATTAAGCCTCAGTATCCCTCCCCTGGTCTTTCTTCATTCCCTAATGTACCTATAAAAGGTCTTACCCCCCCTTCTTAATAGAGCTGGCTATCCTTTCCTCGGTTTGGGCCTTTCCTATGCTGACTGCCTTCCCTGCCTCTTTCTGCCTTAACTGATAAAGTTCTCTGTCCTGCTCCTTCTGTGTTTCCTTATATTTCCTGAATGCTATCCTTTTCTTCTTTTTTTTTTTTACTTTATCTTTATACCCCCTTCTACTCCCGGAGCCCACTCCTTCCTTCCTCTCAACTTCCCCCATTTCCACCTCCGGTGGGATCTGCCCCTAGAGTGCCTCCGTTCCCTCCTGCACATTGGGGTCTGTCCCTCTTTTCCCGGTGGTCCTGGGATGGTACTGAGAGGCTATCATCTAGTGCTATAGGGAGGGATTTTCTCGTTTTCTTCCTCTGTTTCCCCATCCCTCTGAGGCGACTGCGCTAGGACATGCGTCCGAAGGGCGTCGCGACTTTCACCGTCATCCTTCATGGTAGCTGGCGTCTCCCTCCCGGCTCCGACAGTGGGAGCCGCCTGCCCCTTGGTCGGTGCTTCCACCGCCGCCGGTGAGTGACGCATCGCGGATGCAGTCATGGTTTCACCCCTGAGGGAGGAGAGCATCCTGCTGGGACGCCGATCCTCCCTCCCCCTGCCAACCCCCGGCAACCCGAGTCTGTTCCCGAACCCAGGTCGCCGGAGTAGCGCGAGGTGTGGCGTCTAGCACCTCAACCCTCAGTGCCACCGGGCCGGCCTATCCTTTTCTTCTTAACCTTCCCTGCCACCTCTTTTGAGAACCATAGTTTTTTTTCCTTCATTGTGTTTTGTTGATTTGCTTCACACAAAGACCTGATGCCTCTATGATAGCTGTTTTGATTACTCCCAATTGTTCCTCCACCCCTCCTTCTTGCCTGTTTGCTATTGCTTTTCTGAGGCACGCTCTCATTTTCCCAAAGTCAGCCCTCCTAAAGTCCAATACTCTTGCTTTTGTATGGCTTGACTCTATTGCTGTGTTTATCATGAACCACACTGGTGGTCGCTTGTTCCCAGATGGCAACCCACTTCTAAATCCGAGATTCTTTCTCCGTCCCTGTTTGAGAGTACCAGGTCTAAGATTGCTCCCTCCCGAGTGGGTTCCAATACTAGCTGTCTGAGGCATGCCCCTTGTAGGGCATCAAGAATGACCCTGCTCTTGGATGTGTTTGCAGCAAAGGTACTGCAGTTAACATCTGGCATATTCAGGTCCCCCATCAACAACATCTCCCCTTTTTCTGTTGTTCTAAGGATGCCTTCTATCATTTCCTTGTCCATTCCCTCCCGCTGAGATGAGGGTCTATATACAACCCCATGCGGATTGTGGTGCCATTTCCTGTCTCCAGGGTGACCCAGAGTGCCTCATCAGCTCCCTGTTTACTCTTTAGTTATGTTGCTTTGATCCCTTCCCTTACGTAGAGAGCTATTCCTCCTCATCTTTTACCGTCCCTGTCCCTCCTGTAGATTATGTATCCTGGTATGTTGACATACCAGTCATGGTTCTCTGTGTACCATGTTTCTGTGACTGCCACAATATCCAGGCATCCCTCTTCCATCAAGGCCACTAGTTCAGAGAACTTGTTACACAGACTATGGGCATTGGTACTCATCACCCTCATTTTTTGATGGCCTTACCCCTTTTAGCCCCATCCCTGTCCTTACTGCCTTTACCTTTTTTCACATTTACCTCTGTCCTGCTCCCTAATGACTTCTCTACCTTGGTGTTTACCTCAATAATTACCATGTTTTGTGGGGGGGAGGCTGGGATTTCCCTGCACCTTTTCAGTGCCTCCCCCCTTGGCTAGTTTAAATGCTTGCCAATGAAGCATTTAAACCTATCACCTAGGTTCCTGGTTCCCCCTTGGACAGATGCAGACCATCGCGCCAGTATAGAAGACTTGGTTTGCTGGCCAAGGCACCTAGCTTCAGCTGAGCTCTTTCCTTCTAAGACTGCTTGAAAGGCAGAGTAGAGAAACTTACTAGAGCAAGGGAGAAGGATTAAGACTTAGTTTGGCTAAGCAGATTTACTGTGTGGTGGTGTTTTTATTTTTACTACAGGGATTGCTACTGTTTGTTGCTAACATTTCATTGCTTTATTTTTTCTCTGATTCAAATTGTTGTTGCTGGTATACTCTTTCTATAAGGTGTGCCTACAGGTGTGTGCTAACAGATTACTGCTGTAATCTTCTGATTCAAATTGTTTTTGCAAGGTATATCTTCTGTTACTGCTTTATTTTTCTCTGAGCAAAGTGTTTCTTACAGGGTATATCTCTCTGAAATTACTGTATTACAGGTGGAGCTTACATTTTGTGACTTTTATCATTGGGCTAAGCAAAATTACTGTTTGACACTGTGTTTTATTTTATTCTTGTTTGTTGAAAAGGTTTGTTGTCTCAGAGGTGTTTCAGTCTCCTTCTCACATTGAAGGAGCTAATTGCTTTCCTCCCACAGCTCTTCCAAAGGATTAGGTGTGTATGTGGGGGTGGAGCTGGCAAACTGTCAGTACTTCAACAGAAAGAAGGGTTAAAAAGTCAGGTTAGTTGATATCTTGAGGTAGAAGACTTGGTTTGCTGGCCAAGGCACCTAGCTTCACCTGAGCTCTTCCTTCTAAGACTGCTTGAAAGGCAGAGTAGAGAAACTTACCAGAGCAAGGGAGAAGGATTAAGACTTAATTTGGCTAAGCAGATTTACTGTGTGGTGGTGTTTTTATTTTTTACTCACAGGGATTGCTACTGTTTGTTGCTAACATTTCATTGCTTTATTTTTTCTCTGATTCAAATTGTTGTTGCTGGTATATCTTCTTCTACAAGGTGTGCCTACAGGTGTGTGCTAACAGATTACTGCTGTAATCTTCTGATTCAAATTGTCTTTTGCAAAGTATATCTTCTGCTACTGCTTTATTTTTCTCTGGAGCAAAGTGTTTCTTACAGGGTATATCTTCTCTGAAATTATTACAGGTGGTGCTTTACAGATTTTACAGTTTTATCTAACATTAGGATAAGTCTTCAGGGTTACTGCATTTGTTGTTGATTGATTGTTTCTGCTCTTACCTCCTTGTTCTTTCGTCCGTGGTTCTTCTTTTTAGGCAGGGGAAGGGCCCAGCCACCCACCCCCATCCCCAACCACCCCACGCTACACTCCTTTTATAGGGTACCACAGTTGTGACATATCCTGTGGCAGAGCAGGAAGGGGGATCAGTGGGGCTTCCACAAGGTGATATCATTTACAGGGCATTAGTAATTTAACTTGTTATAACAAGTTAAACAAAGCACAATTAAACCATTACTTGCATTTTTTCCCTTTTTTTTTCCTTCTAATTACTCTGACTAGGTTACAAACCCAGCAACTTATTTGGAATGGATTTCATTAACTGCAGGTACTGTGGAACAATTTTCAGAAGGACAGTCTTACAGGATTTAGGACACTGTCCCACATGCTGGGCCTTTGAGATCTTAGGGCTCAGCTCCGGCAGCATGGGCAGAGATTGCACACCTCAAATTTCATATTGAAGAGGAAATACATTATAAGAACCACCCGCCATTTCCCCAGCATCCAACAGAAAAACCTCGACCGCAGAGGGTAGTTGGTCCAGGAGGTTGGCAGGTGGTTAGGAGGAGCAAATCAGGTGCCCCATCACTCTCTGCTCTCCAACACATTACCTCCAAAAACCATATAAACACTACAAACAGGTATCTGCCTCTATCTCTGAAATCAAATAAAGAGGCAGAAGACATTGCAGAGCAGGACACTGCGGCACAGGAGCTAGCACAACAAAACTCACCCAAATCAAGAACCAAAAACTAAACAAGCACAAAGGAAATCAAAAACTTCTGATCATAGGAGACTCCATGATTCGGGGTTATACATCTCAACCAGGGTGATGGTCAGATGTCTCCCAGGTACATCAGCATGGAGAGACACTGACCGCATTACTAAAATTGTTCACAAGGCAGGAGAAAACATTGATGTCCTAGTACACATAGGGACTAATGATCTGCCAGCCGGTCAGTTGTGGAGACCAAGAACACCTGACTAGGCTGGGTGACAAACTATCATCTATTTCGTCCGGCATCTCCTCTCTGAGATCCTGCCAGTCTGGGAGAGGGGAGCAGATGGACGGAAGGTCAGAGAAGGGAGATAGGGGAGCTAAACACGTGGCTCAAGGACTGGTGCCAGGAAAAAGGACACAGATTTGTAGGGAACTGGCAACAGTTCTGGGAGCGAAAGTTCTTTAAATTTGATGGACTGCATCTGACTAAAGAGGGAGTCAGTGCATTGGGGCAGAAGTTTGACGTCTTTGCAGAATATTTAAACTAGCAAATGGGGAG
Source organism: Neoceratodus forsteri (assembly GCA_016271365.2). Taxonomy (NCBI): domain Eukaryota; kingdom Metazoa; phylum Chordata; order Ceratodontiformes; family Ceratodontidae; genus Neoceratodus; species Neoceratodus forsteri. The sequence continues at coordinate 994,869,206 of CM057450.1, forward strand.
AGGGGTGCAGCACCCCATACGTCGAATGGGAAGAACACCCCTCCCCCCCAGCTAGTGGTCAAACAGGAATTCAGCATGTTTGCCGTTCATTTGCATCACCAGGTAAGAAAAAAGGTTTGTCTCCCCATACGATGCACAGGGGTAATGCCAAACTTCACCCAACAACTAACACACCAAAATCTGGCCAATGGAAAATCATGTACACAAATGCTCACAGCCTGGGAAATAAGATCCCAGACCTGCAGGCAATAATGTCAGAGGCTAAACTGGACATAGTAGCAATTAGTGAGACGTGGTTTACCAGTAACCACACTTGGGAGACTTCAGTACCTGGCTATGTATTGTTCAGAAGAGACCGAGGGCAAAAGGGGGAGGAGTGGCCCTGTATGTTAATGAAAATATCAAAGCTACAGAAATTCAGAATACACATAAGGAGCCAGAAGAACTGTGGGTCACCCTGAAACAGGAAATGGGACAGCCATAAGAACTGGGTTGTCTACAGGCCCCCAGACCAGAGGGAGGACATAGATACATTACTGTTAGAAGATATACAAAACATGACAGCTAAAGGAGGTTCTGATAATGGGAGACTTCAACATGCCAGATACAGATTGGTCAATACCAGCAGGAACATCTGCCAGAACTAGACTCATAGTGGATTCCTGCAGGAGGGCCTCAAACAACTGGTACAGCAACCCACAAGAGACAGGGCTATCCTAGATCTAGTACTGACTAACAAAGAAGGGATCACAGATCTCCAGGTAGAAGGTCACCTGGGGCCAGTGACCATCACATGGTATGGTTCAGTTTGGCTACTACATCTAATCATCCCATTCCAAGGCAAAAATATGGGACTTCAGAGGAGCTGACTTTGATAAGATGGCCTACAGAGTTAAGCTAGCCCTGGCAAAAAAAACACAGGTGAGGGGTACAGGCAAAGTGGGCAAGCATTAAGGATGCAATACTTGAAGCAACATCCCATTGTGTTAGACAGAAAAGGAAGTGCAAAGAAGAAGGAAACCACTTTGGTTCTCAAATACAGTAGCAGAAAAGGTCAGAGCCAAAAGGCTGGCCTTCAGGAAATATAAGGGAACACAGCGGATGAAGATAGGGAGGCATACCAAACTGCCCTAAGGGAAGTAGGCAGTAAGGCAGGCAAAGTCCCAAACTGAGGAAACATTAGCACGAACAGTAAAAGAAGGTGACAAGACTTTCTATAGATACATTAGTGAAAGGAGAAAGTCCAGAGGGGTATTGCTAAGCTTAATGGAGAAAAGGGAGCATGTGAGGAGGAGGACCCTGTAAAGGCATCTATCCTAAATAGATACTTTTGCTCAGTATTTACTGAAGAGAAGGTAGGACAGGGCCCACAGCTCAGCATCATGGACACAGGGAGAGGGAGGTGAGCACTACCCCTTTACAAAAGAAAGGGTCCTACAAGAGCTTGCTAAGCTCAGGTGGATAAGGCAATGGGACCTGATGGCATACATCCCAGGGTACTTAAGGAGCTAAAGGAGGAACTAGCAGAGCCATTAGCAGAATTGTTTAGTGAGTCTCTGAGCACAGGAGAGGTCCCAGAAGACTGGAGAAGGGTCATGTGATCCCGCCTCCACAAGAGTGGTAGCAGGGAGGAGGGGAACTACAGACCGGTCAGTCTTACCTCAGTAGTGGGCAAGATTATGGAGGCACTCCTTAAGGAAAGGATAGTGCAACACCTGGAATCCATAGGGCACAGGATCCAAGACAGCATGGGTTTACAAAGGAAGGTCCTGTCAAACTAATCTCATAGATTTCTTTGACTGGGTAACCAGAGTGGTGGACCAAGGGGGAGCAGTTGATGCCTACCTTGACTTCAGCAAAGCTTTTGACACTGTTCCACATAGAAGATTGATAAATAAGCTGGGTAGGCTTGGGGTGGGTCAGAAGTTGGTCAACTGGGTGGCAAACTGGTTGACGGGCAGAAAACAGAGAGTGGTGGTAAATGGTATACAGTCAGAAGAGATGCAAGTCACAAGTGGGGTACCTCAGGATCAGTCCTGGGGCCAGTCCTCTTCAACATCTTCATTAGTGACCTTGCAGATGGACTAGAGGGTAAGGCTTGTCTGTTTGCAGATGACACCAAGATCTGCAACAGAGTAGATGATCCAGATGGGGTGGGCAGAATGAGAAGAGATCTGGATAAACTAGCAGAATGGTCAGAAGAGTGGCAACTGGGATTTAATGCAAAGAAGTGCAAAATCATGCACATAGGGAAGAGAAACCCTGAAGCCACCTATAGGCTGGGAGGGGAGTTGCTAGCAGTCACAAAGGAAGAAAGAGACTTGGCATCATCATCACTGATGACCTAAAATCATCCAAGCAGACCTCTAAAGCAGTAGGTAAGGCTAGGGGGATGTTAGGGTGTATTAGTAGGGGTATCACAAGTCGAAAGAGGGAGGTAATAATCCCTCTGTACAAGACACTGGTTAGGCCCCATCTGGAGTACTGCGTGCAGTATTGGAGGCCACACCTTCACAAGGACATTAACCAAATTGAGGCAGTCCAGAGAAGGGCAACCAAAATGGTGCAGGGACTGCATCAGAAGACATATGAGGACAGATTAACGGAGCTCAATATGTATACCCTTGAGCAAAGGAGGAGAGAGGTGATATGATCGAGGCATTCAAACACCTTAAGGGCATAAACAAGGTGAAAGAGTCTAACATGTTTAAATATAAGAAAAATAGCAGGACAAGAGGACACAGCATGAGATTAGAGGGAGGCCGATTAAGGGGGAATGTGAGGAAATTCTTTTTCACAGAAAGGGTGGTGGATGCATGGAATGGCTTACCACAAGAAGTGGTGGCTATGAATACAGTGCAGGGCTTCAAACAGGCATGGGATAGGCATAAGGGAGCAATACAAATGACTATGACTAGATAGGTCACTGACAGAGCAAAGGCCGAAGGCACATTTATAAGGTAGAAAAAGAAATGGGCAGACTGGATGGGCCTTGCGGTCCTTATCTGCCGTCAACTTCTATGTTTCTATATGTTTCTATGTTTCTATGTTTCTATAGGCCTGCATACCTCCAGGTGGCTCCCTAGTCCCCAGTGAAGCCCAAACCCTGAGCTCCACACCAGTTTTTCAATCATTCATTGAATTCAATGGTGTGGCGTACCCTAGCATCACCCATGCCGTAGACAGGCAGCACCTCTGAGAAGGTTACCATATGCGTTACTTGTCTAAGACCCTTCCCCAACTCTACAAAATTCTCTTGCACTGCTGTGATCCCATTCCCAGCCAGGTCGTTTGTTCCTAGGTGGACAATGACATCCAGCTCCCTCCCTTGTGCAGCTTCTCCCACAATCTTGAGGATTTGCTTCCTGTCCCTCCAAGCCGTGGCACCAGGCAGGCATGTTACCTCCCTCTCCCCTTCCTCCCCCACTTCTACCCCCCAAATGACTGAGTCCTCCACCAGGAGTTGTTTCCTTGCCCTTTGTTAGAAATGGAAAGGATTCACTGAGGGACCCCCTCACCTGTGACCTAGGAAAGATCATATCTGACAGGGGTCTGGTGATATGATTCTTCACTATATGCTACATTTTTGCACTTCATTTAATCTTATGGGTTTAGGGGGGTGTATTTTAAATGGAAGAATTCTTTCCTCATTTAACTCCTGGAACAGCGTCAGCCTTTTAATTTCATTCCCAGAACTGAGTTCCCGCTTGTTCTCTCCCATCCCAGTTCTACTTCTGTCTGCTTTGAGCTTCACTGAGCAGACTTAAACATGTGACAGAGGGATAGTATTGGGATCTGCTTAGGAACCAGCAAGTTCAGGATCATATCCCACCAAAACCACTTACTCACAGTTACAGTATCCTGAGCAAGCTGCAGCAACTAAGTGTAAGGATAGAGATATCAGGAATTATTATGTTGGCATGCTCGCACAGCCAACATCTTGTGGTAGTGGAGATTTGGAGGTGCGGTCACTGTTGGGAGAATGCAGGGCACACACCAGTAGGTGTGTCCCTCATTCCCCAATCAGCTTGCATGCCGGCGCCACAGCACCCAGGCGAGCACATCTAAGGAAAGGTCCGCTGCAATGCAAGCAAAGCTCGTCACATGTAGCGGACCATCCTACGTGCTTGCCCAGCATCAAACATGGTGGCACAGTGGCCACTAAACTGCTGACTTCGGGGGTGCCCAATCCTCCAGTCGGCTTACCCTGATCCTCTTGTATGTGCCAATGGGGGAGCCCACTCCCCATCAGCTTAATGTATCCCCCTTCTTCTTTTTTGGTTGCCAAGGGGTTGCCCAATCCCCCTCGGCTCATGCGCCCCCCTGCTTTCATTGTTTGCCGATGGGGGTGCCCAATCCCCATCTGCATCTGTCCTCTATTCCCTATGTGCCAACGGTGTGCCCAATCCCTGTTGGCTACTGTACTTCCAAAACCTGTAAAAGAAAACCATCTGCGATGTTTCTTTTTTAACACCTGCAAACAGAAAACGGTCCCTCGTAGTCTCCCTACCACCTGCACCCACCCACTGCACACCCTGCCTCCCCACACCCCCCTCACTCCATACTTACCTCTAGAGTTTGGCATGACGATCTTTGGTGGACCGGGACCACATCTGCTCTCTTCAAAGCCAACCGTGAACTGAGGAAATGCTGGTAAGCTGTATAATGGAATAAATAGTTTTTTTTTCAACTTTGATGCATATCTCGGGCATTTTTTGGAATGCTTGCACCAAATTTTCAACAAGGGGGTTTTTGGGACCCTTCCTCATGAATTCTGTCACTGTTATGGCATTAATCAGTCCCAAAAGGTGATTTCGCAGTCACTGCGCAGAATCACCTTTCGGGACTGATTAACGCAAGGACAGTGGCAGTGTTCATGAGGTGGGCTCTCAAAAAGCCTATGTTGCAAATCTGGTGGAAGAAATCCCAAAAATGGCTGTTTTATGAGCGTGCGTTGTGCAGTTGCTATGCACCGTAACTTCGCAAATTCGCAATATTTTTATGCCAGATTTTCAACATTGTCATTTTTCTACACCTTCTTGTGAACATTACAGCTGCCATTTTTCACATCCTGGCCAAAATGTGTTTCTGCACTTCCGGCTCACAATAGTGCTGTTGCTGTGGGAAATCAGTGTTCATGGCAGATTACAAAATTTGCAGTGACACTGTTCATGAGCAGAGGTCCTAAAATGCCTATGTTGAAAATTTGCTGACGATACTCCATAAAATGACTGTGTTACGAGCGTGCGTTGTGCAGTTTGCATGCACGCTTGTAACGTGCATTTGTAATATTTTCACTCTGGATTTTCACCATTGGCACTTTTCCACACCTTTTGATGAACAGTACAACTGTCATTTTACATATCCTCCCCGAAATATGTTTTCGCACGTCCGGCGCAGAATAGTGTGGTTGCTGTGCAATATCACTTTTTGGGACAGTTTGAGAAAATGACAATCACACCGTACATGAGCAGAGGTGCTAAAATGCCTATGCTGAAAATTTGGTGCCGAAAGTCCATAAAATGACTGTGTAACAAGCGTGCGTTGCGCATTTCCCACGCACCCTTGTAACTTCGCAAATTTGCAATATTTTCATGCCACATTTTCAACACTGCCATTTTTTTACACTTCGTTATGAACAGTACAGCTGTCATTTTTCACATTCTGCCCAAAATGTATTTCCACACTGCATTACAAAAGCCAATGCCACCGCGACAACATTCGGCATTGACAAATGCTTGTTTATTTAGTTTTTGGTGACTGGGAAAGGAGGACTAGAAATGCTGCCTATTTTCAGCCTTGTCTCTGTGGGGGGTTGTTTGGGGGGAATACAGATGGAAATCAACTGAAATTAAATATGATTAAACTGTTGGTGGGATTTTTTAGTGAATGGGGAAATTTGGCCAGGACAAAAGAGAAATTCCCTTATTTTCTTCCAGAAGTGCCATGAGATCTTTAACATCCACCAGAACAACCACCATAAGAGGCAGACAAAACCTTGGTTTAATGTCTCAGCTAAATATGGCACCTCAGAAGTACTTTAGTACCCTCCTTTACCCATTTCCCATCACCTCTATATTCTGACAAACACATTGGGCTGGATTTTCAGATGGCGACAGAGGGCTTGCATCAAGCCCTACATCAAAACCGTTTTTTGACACAGCTGCACCAAACACCTCTGCCACAGCTGCACTCAATTGTGGTAGGTTGGGCACAGTTGTGACACTTTACCTGATCTATGACAGCTTGTACCAAATATTTAGCGCAAGCCCCATAAAAATGGTACCTGGGATTGCCACAAGCTAGACCAGAAAAAGTTGGTATAACTTGTGGCAATCGGTGCATGGGATCGAGAATCCAATTTGCCAGCTGGGAGAATGCTGCAAGCCCCATGCACCATGTGTTTGTCATGCCCAGCGCTTGTGGCATTTGGGTGCATTTGAAAATCCAGTCCATTGTACATAACAATGTGGATCTAGTTTGGTCTGCTCGAATGGAGAAATGAGATGGCTGTGTTAGACCAGTCTAAATATAAATAAGGTTGCTTCACTCTGTTTTGCCCTGGTGCGAAAACCTGTTTCTCTCCATTGCAAAGGCCATGCCCCCACTCATGCAAGGCATTCTGGGAGTTGATGTGTACCTGCACAAGCCAGCAGAAGTTATACTGTCAATCTGTTCTTTTAGATGTCTTGTGAAGTGCCAGTATTCTCTGAAAGCATTTTGTTCTAACTCTGATACACTTTAAACAACACAAGACAGCAGGACACTTACTATGCCTTAAAAAGATTCATAGCCAGCATAAGACAAAAACATAGGGACTGCAGAGGACAGCAACAGCACTGACTAATATAGTATAACTACTGCAGGCTTTAGTGCTAAAACATCATAAAATCCCAGGATGCCTTACATGAGTCAGGTCATGATCATTGCAATGGAGTCAAGCAGATTTTCACACTATACTTAGGTACCTTCATTTACATTTAAGTCCTGCTGAAATTAGGAGGGTGTAGTAGAAGCAATACTTTTTCATGCCTAAAAACTACACAGGTAAATAGATTAAAAAGCTGAGGGGACCTTTCCTTTAATGACAGACTGCAGGTCTCTCCACCTGTTGTCTCTTCTCTCAGTACAGTACATGCAGTATACCAAGGAAGTAAACAAACTGTCTCTATTATGTCATAGCTACATTAGTTGATGCTGCAGCAGTTGTTCTTTATTCACTGAAACTTGCACCTGCTATGCCAAGCATTGTGTACTCAGAAGCATTCTTCCAGCTGCAGAGTTATACTAAGAGTTATACTAAGAAGGTATAGACATGCAGAAGGCTGAAGCTCATATGAGCATGTCTCCAGCCATGTGGGTACAGAGGTTGCACAGAAAGCAGAGAAAGCAGAAAAAAGTGCCACAACCATAGATTTATAAAGTATGGAAGGATGGAGGAAGAGAAGGGGGATGGGTACACAGACAGACACAGAACAGCAGGGATCTCATGCATACCAATAAAGTTATGAAACTCCTCTGTAGAAGTAGAAAGTAAAATATGTCAGTTCCTGTTTCTGCCTGCTCCCTCTCCTCTTGTTAGCAATACATTGCATAGCTATAGTATGCAGTCACTCCCTCTCCTCTTGTTAGCAATACATTGCATAGCTATAGTATGCAGTCATAATAATTGATTAGAAGCAGAATGCCACTGCAAGATGCTGTACATCAAAGTATCCAGAGTTAACTCAAGGTACATTAAACAAACAAAGTCAAATCAAATCAAACATAAAATAAACAAGAGGAAGGCACTAAACAAGAGGAAGGCACTGTTTTTTCAACTTTCCAGGACCGAAAGTTCAGTACCCCCCCCCCCCAACTTTGGTTTATGCAGTTCCAGGGTAAGGGTAGGAGCCCAAATCTAACTTCAGTATGGGTTAAGCTCTAAAACAGCTAAACTCTGGTAAACAGTGAGGATTATAATAATAATTAAAAAAATGCTTTTGGTGTAAAAGGTTACAGCTGGCTGCTGCACATGCAAAACGTGTTTCATAGTGATTAACTGCAGTGGTTTGTCTCAACAGATGGCAATCTCCCATCTACCATTCTCCACAGTACAGAGCATAGCATAGCATAGCATTGAGACAGCCTTAATGAGAAACCAGCACTGGTGGAAGACTACTGAAAGGGTACATCAGAGTCTGCAACAGCAACCCCCTCCCCCCCCAACATACACATACAGCTAGTTTTTTGTGTCTAGACAGAGCGAGACTGTAATAGATAAACAAGTCAGCTTTTAACAAATCAATGCACTTTTATCAAAATGGAGAAAACATACTTTCCCACAATATATGATGAACTTTTTTATCGCTGCCTTGAAAAGTAAATCACTAACAACAGCAATGGATGAAGTGACAGGAAAAATGTTACTAATGCAGAGCTTTTAACTGTGGCTGAATCAGAGGCTTTAGAATCTGTACTTTCCAGGCCCTCGTTTCTACTAAAAAAGCATCACATGAGTAATTCAAGCAACTCTTGTTTGCTACAGTAGGAAAGCCTACTTGTCATACTGTAGGAGGAAAGTGAAAAGTCAAACCACTAACCTCATTCGTTGTCCGCTTACACAGACACCTACTGCATTTTGGCCTGTTTGGCTAGTAGCTGAAATGACAACCACCCCATTGTTTTGAACTGTACATTTTGTGAGTTTTGGGATAGTTTCCAAAGTGTTGTGTCCCAGGTGATTGTTCTGATTGGCTTTTAATGAAAAGAAACATTGTAACAATGCAGAGAAATGTCTTCCTTAAAGTTTGCAGCATATGTGGTAACATAGTTTGTTTTTATGCATCCCCAGTGAAAGTCTATTGTTTTCTGCAGAAAACCTTTTTTGAGCATCACAGTATAATAGAAACATAGACAATGACAGCAGAAAAAGACCAGTGGTCCAGCTAGTCTGCCCATAATAGCCTATCATACCTCAAGACCATATGTCAATATGGGGGTCTTTGTCTGCACTGTCCATTCCCTTGCTCCCTGTTTTGCTAGTACCCCCCCGAGTAACTACTAAACTCTTAAATCTGTCCCAACTGTGTTTTTTTTTTCCAATTCTATTTATCGCCTGTTTTGGTGCGGGGGATATACCCACTTATAAGTACCAAGACCCCACACTTGGCATCTCCCCCAGGCTCCCCAGACTGGGAGGCCTTCAGCTTTCCCCCTGTGGCAGGGCTCCCTGAGGGGAGGAACCACGATCTACCTGAGGCCCCAGTCGAGGCTTACCCCTGGGGTATCATTCGGGTGGAAGTTCAGGGCTTCACAGAAGGGACCCAAGGGTTTTTTATGTAGGTTTCCCCAAAGACGTAGATGTGCAATGATGTCAGCGTGGGTTGGGTGTGCTCCTGCACCCGACCTACAGATATCAGCCAACACCTCCCCCCAAAGAGTTGCCCAGGCTGTTGCACAACCAGCCTCTAATGAGTGTCACTAATATGCCGGGAAGCCACAACCCTCCACTCCAGAGGAGGAGAGCTGTCCTTTGGATACTCATCTTACCTCCCCCCGGTTAACTCTAAGATGCACTGTGCTCATTTCCGAATGTGGGTTGTCAGTGCCACAGGCGGGTAGTGCTACTGCTGCACCAGTGGGCCAGCTATCCCAGCTGTGTTTGGGGTCAGAAAATACAGTGCTTACAGTGAAATTCAATAAACTGATTTTGAGTAATACTCGGTGAGTAAGCTATTATTGCAACGCTCCTTGTGCTTGTACTTCCCGTGGTTGGAACAGGCTCCTCCTGGTTTTCCTTTTATCATTTCAGAGTCTCGGGACAGACAGGCTGTTTCCCCAGCTATGTTAAAAATGATTAATGGTTTTGGCACCCACCCTCTCTGGTGGCAGACCCTTCCATGGCTCAGCCACTCTCTCTGTAAAACAAAACTTTCTCACATCCTTCTTGAACCTCCCCCACCAGCCTCTACTCATGACTTTGTGTTTTAGATTTGCTACTCTTGCTGAATAGTTCCTCACAGTTCACATTTTTTTTCACATTTTTTATTGCTTTCAGGAACTTGAAGGTCTCTATCATATCACCTCTCTCTTGTCTGGCCTTGAGTGACTACATGTTCAGTGCCCTAAGCTGATCCTCCTAGGATCTGCCCTGCGTGCCCTGAATCATGAAAGTTACCCTACACTACACTGTCTCCAGCCTGCCCTTGTCTTCCCTTAGGTGAGGGCTCCAGAACTGGGCACAGTACTCTAGGTGTGGTCTCACCAGTGATTTATAGAGAGGTAGCAAGACCTCTTTTTCTCTGCTGTTAAAACCCCTCCCAGTACATCCCAGCATCCTGTTTGCCTTACTGTAGACCTTGTTACACTGGCTAGGTTGTTGAAGGGAGTCACTTATGATGACTCCTAGGTCCGTTTTCTCAGAAGAGGTGTCCAGATTAACTCCTCCCATCCAATACCCTGTTCTGGGGTTCTTGTTCCCTATGAGCATCACATTGCACTTTTGGTGTTGAATTTCAGCTGCCAAACCTTGGACCACTTCTCCAGCATTTGCAGGTCCCTCAGCATCTCCCTTACTCCTCCCCGCAGTCTACACTACCACACAGCTTAGGGTCAGCTGCAAAGAGACACATCTTGTCCTGTATTTCTTCTGTTATGTAGCTGATGAACATAATGAGAAGGACTGAACTAAGGACTGATCCCTCCAGCACTCCACTAGTGACCTCCCTCTTCTCGGATCTCACTCCATTTACCACTATCCTCTACTGTCTCCCTTTCAACCAACTTCCCATCCATCTCACTATGTCCTTTGCTGTACCCAGGTCTTCTAGCTTCTTCAGCAACCTTCTCTATGGCACCAAGTCAAATGTCTTTCCAAAGCCTAAGTAAAATAAATCCACTGCATGACCCTTATCCACTGTCCTAGTTTCACAGTCAAAGAGTATTATCAGGTTGGTCTGATAAGACATCCCTGCCATGAAACCATGCTGTTTACTGTCCTGGAACCTGTTTTTCTTCAGGTAGTCCACTAGGTCCTCTTTCACTAGTGTCCCCATCACTTTAGCCACAAAGGACATAAGATTGACAGGTCTGTATTTATCCGTCGGGTCTTTGTCCCCACCCTTGTGCAGTGGATGGGAAATGTAGTGTTAGCATCTATCATAGTATTATCTGTCCATATAGTGTCTGACATGGGCTGCATCCCTCACTCCTGTGACATTTTGAGTTGCTCTTGGGGGTTATATTCCTTTGTATGCTCTTCCCATTGTATACCATGTGGGTGAACAATTTTTGTGGCATGATGGCTGTGTTGGTCAACAATGAAATGGAGCTGCTAAGAATTTCTGATTATATCTGCATGGTACTAATGCAGTGCATTTCATTGTCCCCTATAAGCCGAGTGTAATCAGGAATGGCGGACACATGCTCCAGTACAACCGGTGAAAGGCAGCAGAATGCCAGCTGGGTGCAGATGTGCTTGGGCACATCAAAGACTATGCATTGTGTATTTTCCTGACCAGCCTGTCTATGCACATGTCCCAGTCCCTCAATGCACTGCACATTGTACCGGGTGGCGGTACTGTCATAACCAGGTGTGAATCTGCATGGATTGTTGAAGGCAACTGACATTTTTCTCAGGACTGTGGTATTGGCAGATCTATTTATTTAGTTTTTTGTTAACCAGGTAAGTGCCCTGGGCAATGAAATGCCTATTTTCAGGCACAACCTGGGAGGTTACACCCAAAATGAAAACAAGGCAATACAATATACAATGAGTCAAATGAGGTTTAACAAACATTACATAGCAATATGAAAAAACAAGCATTTGACAATGCCAAATCTTGTCTTGCTGGTGTTGGCATTGGTAATGCAGGAGTTAGAGAGATGCATAATAGGAATGACAGTGAAGTATAGAACTGACTCCAACCCCACCCCCACCCTGCAAAGACTGACAGGCATTGGGGTGTGCCTTTGGGTTGCAGGCCATGATGCTCATGCCATTTCATCCCATCCTTCTTCCCTGCAGACACCGACAGTCGTGGTGTGCTTTGGGGGTCTTGGCCTAATACCCCCATTCCATAAGGACATAATCTGAGATGGGTGCATCATAGGAGAATGGGGTGAACTTTGGGGCTGAAGAGTGCAAGGCACACCTCAATACCTGTTGCTGGCTGCAGGGTGGGGTTGGGGGTGGAATGGCGTGAGCATTATAGCCGACAATCCATAGTCACACTCCTGACGCCTGTCAGTCTCTACAGGTGAGGCGTTATGGTTGGAAACCCTAACACCTTGGGCGTTTGTTGGTATTTTCACTACAAATTTTTAACATGGGATTTTTATGACCCCACCTCATGAACAGTGGCACTATCAGTTCATTAGCCAAAAGGTGATTTTGCACAGCAATTGCGCCATTTGGCGCCACAGGTGCGAAAACACATTTTGGGCAGGATATAAAAAATGACAGCTGTACTGTTCATGAAGAGGTGTAAAAAATAGCAATGTTGAAAATCTGGAGTGAAAATATGAAAAACTGGTGAAGTCACGAGCATGCACAGAAACTGTGCAATGCACGCCTGTAAAGCAATTATTTGGGAGATTTTTAACCAGATTTTCAACATAGGCATTTTGGGACCTCTGCTCATGAACAGTGGCACTGTGATTTTGTTAATCTGTCCCGAAAGTTGATTTCCCACAGCGACCACGCCATTGTGCGCCAGATGTGCGAGAACACATTTTGGGCAGGATGTGAAAAATGACAGCTATACTGTTCATAAGGAGGTGTGAAGAAAGGGCAATGTTGAAAATCTGGAGTGAAAATGTAAAAAATTGTGGAAGTTATGAGCGTGCATGGAAACTGCACAATGCACGTTCATAACACAGTCAGTTTTTTGAATTTGTTCACCAAATTTGTAACATAGGCTTTTTGGGACCACACCTCATGAACAGTGGCACTGTTATTTCATTAATCAGTCCCAAAAGGTGATTCCGTGCAGTCACCGCGAAATCATCTTTTGGGACCGAATAACAAGATGACAGTGATGTGTTCATGAGGTAGGGGTCCCAAGAACCCCATGTTGAAAATTTGGAACTAAAATAAAAAAAAAAAAATGGCTGCAATATCCGCCTAAGTTGAACCCCACCACTGATGCCATTATACAGCTTACTGGCATTTCTTCATTTTGCATTTTGGCTTTGAAGAGTCCAGACATGTTCCAGCTCCACCGAAGATCGCAGCGCATGACCTCTGGAGGTAAGTATGGGGTGAGGGGGGTGTGCGCAGAGGGTGAGTGTGGGTTGGGGGAGGGGGCACCATGGACAACGAGGGACCGTTTTCTTTTTTTCAGGTAAAAAAAAAACAGACATCGCAACACTGCTTGTTGGGCACACTGGGGTGGGCCCCAGTGTGTCACACACAAGGGGGGGTAGGGGAGGAACATGCCGATATGGTCGGCTTTGTCATTGGTGGCACACTGGGCTGGGTTCCCAGTGTTCAACAATGGGGGTGGGGTGTGGGGGACATGCCGACACATGGACTGCACCCCCAATGTCAGCTTTGTTTGTGGATTGTGTGGTGGCGGCAGGAGCTGCCACCATGTTTATTGAAATGTTTCACCAGGAAAGGCACGTACAGGAGGCATGTCATCTCTACTACTGCATGATGAGCTTGTCTCTGATTGCAGCAGCAGATTTCTTTAAAGTTGGTGGCACTTTACTTAATTTTTTCATCAGCACTAGCATACTGGCTAATTAGGGAATGAGGGATGCACCTACTACAGTGTGCTCTGCATTTGCCAACACTGACACACCTGTCACTGCGCTACTACTACCGCAAGCTGTTGCTTGCACATGCACAAGACAACACAAAAACAACAGCAGGAATGGCATTAAATGATACATGACATAAAAGTTATACAAAGGTCATGGTAACACAATGATGTAAATGTAAACATGACAATCCAATCTGGTACAAGTCAGTGCAGTGCGATTCAGGAGCAAGAGCAGCTCACCACGTTAAGTAGACATTTACCATACCTGTTGTGAAATCAAAAACAAAGGAGGGGCAGAGACGAACATCAGATGGTACTGAGTTCCAGAACCCCGGGACTGCATAGACAAAGGAAGAGCACATATCTTCGTACTAAGTTTAGGGACAGACAACTGAGCATTCACCTCACTATTATATTCAAGGGCTAACAGGAGAGTGTGTGTTAGTAGAATGCACCTTGTTTTGAGACTTAAGTAGTGTTTATTTTGATAAAGAAGGTCTAGTTTTTGGTTGGAATTCCTGACTGTTATGGTGATATGATGATTGTATGAAAGTTGGAGATCCAGTCAGAGGCCTACTGTAGCTATTTCCTTTCAGTAAAGTTTTTTCATAAAGGCAGCGATGCAGCCAGCTATCAGCCCTGTCCCTGCTACCTCTGACTGGCTGCCATCTCCCCCAGGATGCACCTAACTAATAAAAGTCCCCATCTCTGGGGAAGACCCATCCCCTGATTTGTCAAGACTCAGGACAGCCAAAACCGTATTGATTTTTTTCGTTTTGCTGCTTGGGGGTTGGGGTGGGGAGTTAGTGTTGGAAACCCTAATGCCACATTTTCCTACTTTTGTGGCATTGAGTTACCCTAACTGGTTCATTAATGAAGTTTTTTTTGCAAAGAATGTCCTTTCTTTTTGAGATAGTGGAATCATATCCTCATTCACACAGGTCCCTTTGGGACCTACTATACATGAACAGATGTAGATGTGCAGAGCCCTTTTGTATCTGTGCAGTGGAAGGAATCCATCCACCTACAGAAGTGCAGGGCCTGGCACATTCACTCTTTACACATTCACTTTTAACACATTCACTCTTTACACATTCACTTTTAACACATTCACTCTTTACACATTCACTCTTTATACATTCACTCTTTACACATTCACTTTTAACACATTTACTCTTAATTTTTTTTTATTTTGACCCCAAATGTTCAAGATAGTAATTTTATGTCTGCCCTCATAAGCATGACATGTAGCATTTACAGTATATTGGCTGAAATCTCATTTCACACCAGAAGTATGGAAAGACATCTTGTACAGGATTTAGAAAATAGCACCTAGCGCCTTTATGAGGTGGTGTGGAAAATGGCTATGTTGAAATTTTGGAGTCAAAATATTGATAATTAGTGGAGTTATTAGTGAACATTAAAATAATGCAGCTTTCAGTCATAACCTGGGCATTTTACCATATCTGTACACCAGCTTTTGTTACCCCACCTCATGAATCTGGTAAGTGAACATTTTCAGATCCCTGCTAAAATGTGATTGTGGGTGATAATCTCTGAATGCTTACATCATGGGTTGTGTCCACCTGGTAGGCTGCTTGAAGCACATGTGACTTCAAAGAAGTCCAACCCCCTTCCCTGTGTGCCTGTCTCTTCTGGATCAGTTCTAAATGTGCATCTGTAGAGGTTGCAGCAGCTCCCTAGCAAGATATATAAATTACTTTAACTCAAGACCTAAGGTAGGACTTCCTACTGGAACAAATATGCTTATAGATTATGCAAGTTATAGTCAGAGGCATTGCAAGATTATTAGACAATGCGTTTGGAACTCATTGAGGCTACCTGTAAAAGACGTGATACAGAACTGCCAAGTTACTTAATAGGGCTAGATAGTACTCTACATGTATGTTTTTTAATATGCCAATAAACTATCTCCATGAATCAGGCACCATCACTTACACGCAACTAGTAAAATGGCAGCAGAAACTACCTCTCACTCATGCTACCTGCTAAGATCCCTCCTAGTGATCCAGCTACAGGTATAATTACAGCTGCTTGGGCATTCTGGGGCTCCTGCTAGTGGTCCCAGAACTAGCCCCCACTACCCAGATAATAAAAAGAAATCCAATTCAGCTTGGGAGTGGCTGTAAATGACCTGGGGCTCCTGCTAAATACACCGACATAGCATTTGCTTGTAGGAAAGTTCACTTCTGGTGGCTCACCCTCTGTATTCCCCATACTCCGAAAATTTCGATTTTCACACCTTCCCCATCTGTTGTGTAGTTGAGGAAGGTTGCAGTTATTTCATATCCACCACGGTGATCGCTCCCTTCCTTGCTGAATCCAGAATATAATTATGATGCTCTGTGTCACTAGTGGCCTTCGCTCATAGACAATGCATGTTTTCCATTCATGCATATGCAAATTCACACTACTCCACCATCTTGCATATGGCATCAATCACAGTGGCCTTCCCTATGCCCACGCATACCCTTAACTAATCTGCCACCAGTTCCAAATAGCAGAATGAGGCAGATAGATAAGCGAAAAAAAGTAAATCCCCAGAGGCTAAAAGCTATCCGAGCCTCATGGACAGATTACAGTGCCCAGGGTACCCTTACAGACATAGCCTCACAGTACTGTAAATGCATTGGGGCCTCAGAGACCACATTAAATGGCACCCAACCTGTATTCCCAGCATTTAGTTCTTAAAGTGGCAGTATCATCACAAGACTATACAGACAAACAGTGTATTGTGTAAAAGAGAGATGTTAGACAGGGATCAGTATAGTGGTCATGAGGGACAGAGCTAATTTATCCAATATGTTGAAATACAAATTATGTACATAATAAATATTAATAGATATACATTGCCTCTAAGTCAGGACACAGAGAACCCTAACTATGTGCCTCTCTGTCCCCTTCCTTCTTTCGCAGAATGGTGAAGACTAAAAGCTGCAGACTGTAGTGTGCCAGTTCCTGCAGCAGAAGGCTATGCACTTCCTGCATGGAGGACCCCCTCCTTGGTGCCAGAGGAGGATGGCGGCGCAGAAACTAGTGGGGCTACCTTCCAGCAGCAAATTCAGGATGAGGTGGCTATAACTGCCCCTACACCTACACAAACTACAGATACAAATTTAATACTACTGCAGAACCAGCTGGTTCTGTAGTTACAACAAAAGTTGATGACAGCCATGCTTGAAAAACTGTCCGAGATAACAGCTCCATGGCCCTGCACCCCACCAGTGCACACAAAATTACAAGACCATCCACACCTACAACAGATGACCAAGCCACTGTGCCTATCCCCACCACTGCAGAGAATCAACCAAATATGGGGCCAAGCTCCACTATATCCCAGACAAACTCCAGTAACAATTCAGAGGATGATGGGGAAATGGAAGTAGACCAACAATTACTGACTGCTAAATGATGCCTTCCCAACCAAATACCGGCCCTGGTTCAGAATATTATGGCTACTGTGGGCTTCGAGACCCCAGCCCCTCTACCTCAGTCCAAACTATTACCATCGCTCCAACCATCCACAAAAAAGGCGACACCTTTCTGGTATGCGAGTCAATAGACGAAGTGGTGAATAAGGAATGGGAGTCAGCGGACCAAGCCCACATCCCAGAAAGAAGGTCATGTGACAAAATGTACCCACTTGAGGCAGAGAAGCTGGCACCCCCACCATAGACCCCGAAATTGCCTCCCGTTATATAAGAAAACAGTACTACCTATGGAGATGGCATCTGGTTTCAAGGATCCAGTAGACAGGAAGCTTGAGGACATTTTAAAGAAAATTTTCAAGTTGTCTGGCCTAGAAGCTAGGGCAGCAACCACAGCCATATATGCCACTTGGGTACAGCTAGAATAACTGCAAGAGGCACAAAAGAGCATGACACCTAAATCAACAGAGGCACAACTTCTGGAAAATGCCATCCTATCTACCAAATACCTGGCAGATATGGCAGTAGATTCCCTCAAAATTAACGTCAGAGCGGCCATGTTACTCAATAGAGCGAGACGGTGCCTATGGATGAAACTGTGGAATGCAGATAATAAATCAAAATCTATGCTATTCAAGCTGCCGTGCAAGGGTAATTTACTATTTGGGGAAGGGCTGGAGAAATACCTTAAAGGCAAGGAAGATGGAAAGACCTCTGGGGAAAGAGAAACCCAGCAGGTCCACTTACCTCCCTGCATGACAAAATTACTGCTCTCACTCCTTTCCAGACAAAAAAGAGGACAATATGGTTACAGAGGAAATATCTACAGGCCTTCATACACCCCTAACAACAACTACAACAGGTTCCATGGAATGGGGGAGGGCATCAGGGGAAGGGGTTCTAACTCCAACAACAGAAGGGCTCATGCAAGACAATGACTACCAATGTTACAAGAGCTACCAAAACGTGCCTGTAGGTGCACACTTAAATCAATTCGAAGAGGCATGGAAAAAATCCACACAGGACAAATGGGTCCTAGAGATCATACAAAACAGGTATGCCATAGAATTCACAGACATTCCAAGGCAAAACAGAGCGATCCTATCCCCTGTTTCAAAACACAAAATAGGGCCAAAACAAGTACACAAGGTCCTAACAGACTTACTTCAAAACAATACGGTAACAGAGGTACCCCAACCGGAGGGGGGCCCAAAGGGTATACTCCATATTCTTCATGGTACCCAAGAAAACAGGGGACTTAAGACCAGTACTAGTAGCCTAAAGTTCTTAAACTGCAATGTTCTGTACAAACCATTCAAAATGGAGACAATATGCTCCACACTGAAAGCTCTATGACCAGGGGATGTACTGACTTCAATAGACTTGAAGGATGCGTACCTTCACATTCCCATAAGACCATCCCACCAAAGTTTCCAGAGGTTTCATATCTTGGGACAACATTATCAGTACAAAATACTTCCCTTCAGACTAGCATCAACGCCATGAGTATTTACAAAAGTTTCAACTGTACTCACATCAAAACTGAGGGAACAATCCATACAGGTCATATCTTACCTAGATGATTGGCTAATCAGAACAAGGTCAATCCAGCAATCCACCAGGGAGACACATGCAGCAATAAATTGCCTGGAAAGCCACAGCTGGGTCATAAACAGGGACAAGAGTTGCCTAACACCCAGCCAGTCACTAGAACATCTAGAAACTTAATAGACACAGTCAGAGAGATAGCACAACCATCAGAGAAGCGAGTCATAAACATAGTGTCCAGATTATGGAACAACAAGTGACTGTCACTAGAGATGATATCACAAACACTAGGGCTAATGTCATTATGCATAGACACCATACCCTGGGTGGGATGGCACATGAGACCACTGCTATTATTCCTGATCCAGCAGGGTCCCACATACAATCTGGATTTTACAAAAATGGTCATGATGCCACCACACATGACGTGCTCCCTATGATGGTGGTTGAGCAGACCCAATCTCATAAAAGAAATGCCACTGGACATCCAAACAGACATATAAATAGACACGGATGCCAGCCTAACAGGTTGGGGGTGGAAACAAGCCACAAGACAACTCTGGGAAGATGGTCACTATTAGAAGCAAAGTTACCCATAAATGTGTTAGGAATAAGGGCAGCATTTCTGGCACTGCTACATTTCAGCAAGGAAGAACAGGGAAAGAATGTTCTAATCAGATCAGACAATTAAGTGACAGCATCATACATTAACAAACAGGGAGGAACAAAAAGCAGGGCAATGCAAAGAGAAGCAGAAAAAGTAATCCCCTGGGCTCAGAAACACCTCACAAGCATTTCAGCAATACACCTGAAAGGGTAGCTAAACACTACAGCGGATTTGCTAAGCAGACAGAAAATACATCCGGGCCAGTGGAAGTTACATCACCACATATTCTAATCGATCAACAAATGCTGGGTGCCATTGGAGATAGACTTGATGGCCACCAAAAAAAAAAATAATGCCCCCGATTTTATTCCTGCTACAGGGATCACAAGTCTATGGGAGTGGGCACACTATCATTAACATGGACATTCAATGTGGCTTATATTTTCCCTCTATTACCACTGATCCCACAGGTACTAAAGAAAATTCAACTAACAAGAACAAGAGTGATTCTCATAACCCTTATTGGCCCAGGAGAGCATGGTTCACCACGATAGTGGCAATGGCCCTGGACCATCCCTGGATCCTTCCCACCAGACATGATATTTTCACCCAAGGCCCAATTTGTCACCCAAACCCACACAATCTCAAGCTAACAGCGTAGCTCCTGAAAGGAAGAGATTGCTGAAAGCAGGTCACCACCACCTGGTTATTGACGCAATGACAAGTCAAGGAAAGGCTCTACCACCATAACTTACTGTACCAAAGACACTGGAAAATCTTCTCCAGATGCTGCAATGATAAAAACATAAGTCCTGACAGATTGACAATAGCAGGCATACTACTATTCCTACAAGAAAGACTAGACAAGGGCCTGTTGGCATTGTCATTAAGGGTACAAGTAGCTGAAGTTGGAGAGGCAAGGGGTCTGATAGATGGGACAACCCCTGGTTCACACCAAGACATTGTCCGATTCCTGATAATGGCCAACAAAATATGACCCCAGATTAGACAGGTAACAGCACCCTAGGACCTCAACCTGGTACTCAGGTCAATGACGTTACCCCCATTTGAACTTCTGGAATATATTGTACCCAAATAGCTAAGCCTAAAGATGGTCTTTATGATAGCAGTATGTTCAGCCAGATGCATAAGTGAGTTACAGGCACTATCATGCAGGAGCCGGTATCTGATAGTTCATGAGGACAGAATATCTCTAAAGACAATTCCTTCCTTTATACCAAAAATAACGTCCATGTTTCATAGCAATCGATCAATTGAAATTCTGGCTTACATGCTCACAGAGGAAGTTGCACTAGATCTTTAGCTGCAAGCATTAGATGTGAAAAGGATAATAACCACATATGTCACACGGACAAAGGACATGTGCAGAACAGATAGACTTTTCTTCATACCCCCAAGGTCGCAGGAAGGGTCAACCAGCATTGAGCGCAACCATATCATCCTAGCTCAAAACAGCCATCACTGAGGCATACAAAACCTCTAACTCAGTACCACCATCAAAAGTCAAGGTACATTCAACAAGAGCAATAGCCACCTCATGGGCAGAGAGAAATATGGCCACAGTGGAAGAGATATGTGCAGCGGCCACTTTGGCATCACCACACACCTTTACAAGACACTACAGAATTGATGTGTCTTCAGACTCTAAGAGTAACTTTGAACACTCATCGTTGCTGGCCACTAAATCATCCACACTAGAACATGACTAACTCTGACCCTACACTCAGGATACTGCTTTTTAAAACTAAACCCATGATGTAAGGAAGGTGGAGTGCCTCAGAGATTATCCCCAACAATGGTAGTTTACTCACCTGATAAAGTTGATTGTGGGGGTATACATCTCTGAGGCTCTCCACAACCCACGCAATGAGAACGCCATGTTCAAATAAGTAAACAATAATATTCTCAGCATGCTGTAAGGGCCGTAAAGAACTTAGAGTGTATTAATAGGTAATAAAGAAGGACACTTGGGGTCCATAATACTCAACTCAACGTGTACTGTATTCTATGTATTGGGATATATACTGTATATTCAATATGCCTATAATGTCTAACAGGGCCTAACAAGGCTTGCATTCTTACTAGGTATAGCTTTGGAAGACATCAAACTGATCCAGAAGAGGCAGGCACACAGGGAAGGAGGTCGAACTTCTCTGAAGTCACTTGTGCATCAAACAACCTATTAGGTGGACACAATCCATGATGTAAGGAAGGTGGAGTGCTTCAGAGATGTATACCCCCACAATCATCTTTACCAGGTCAGCAAACTACCATTATAGGCCACTGAAACATCATTCTATGCCACAGGTGCAAAAATATATTTTGGTCAGGATTTGGAAAAATGACAGCTGTCACATTCATGAGGTGGTGTGAAAAAATGGCTACGTTGAAAATCTGGGGTCAAAATATTTAGAATTACTGAAGTTATGAGGGAGTATAGACATATTTCAATGTACACTGATAACTTTGTAATCGTTACATATTTTTACCCCAAATTTTCAACATGGCCTCTTTATGACCTCCACCTTATGATCAATGGCAGTTTCAAATTCTGCCTGAAAGGTGACTATGCCAAATGGCACAAAATCATCATTTGGGCCTGATTGGCATAATTCCACCCCATTGATCATGAGGTGGCCTCCCAAAAAGGTCATGTTGAAAATTTGGGGTCAATATATGCTAAAATGACAAAGTTATGCATCAGAGTTCAACTCCCATTGAAATATATTGAAGTGCACTTACTGTAGTTTCTCATATTGTAGTCGCTGGTTCCAGTAGCAAGATGTCTCTTCAGTCGGAGAGTGGATATATGACATGGGACCTGTTCAGGTGAGTGAGGATTTGTGGAAGGTGTACTTGGGGTGTGGGGTGGTGACTGCTGAGTGGGAGGTCAGGGTGGCAGGAGTGGGGTGGTGACTGCTGAGTGGGAGGCTAGGGTGGCAGGAATTAGATCAGCGAGGAAGAGTTTTCTTTATTACAGGTCAGATTTGTAAAACTAATAGAGGGATAGTGATTGGAAAGTGGGGGGTGCCACTAGACACCAGCAAAACATTACAGCAATCTGGTATGGCAATTGGAGGACAGGGGTGCCACTAGACATCAGGAAAACATTACAGACATATGGGGGTGGTGATCAGAGGGAGGGAGGGGCACTAGACACCAGAGAAACATGACATACATAATGGGATGGTGATGGGAGGGTAGGAGGTGTCACTATACACCAGGGAAACTTTATATGCATGAGGGGGGGTGATCGGAGGGGATTTTGTCAAACGGTGCTAAAGCTATTAAGGTGCAAAGCCAGGGGTTTAACATTGAGTACCATTCTCAACCATGACTACAGTATTTATTTATTTATTTGAAGAGTTTCACCAGGAAAGGCATACTGGGCTGAAATAGCTCGTTATCAGATGTGTCCTGGGGGAGGAAGGACTACAGTATGATTAAAATACAGTAGACAGTAAATATAGGTAACAATTATACAAGAATTTACAGGTAATATACAAATAATTTACATATGTGTACATAATCTAAAGTACATTAGAATGGCAATAGAGGTAATAAAGTTAATACACAACCATGCCTTTTGGACTGGGTCAGTGCAGGCAGATGATAAGGGTGTATCAGTAGCAGGTACAAGAGGGACTGGTGAGTTCAGACGGGGGCAAGAGAGAAGAGGATGAGGCAGACTGGATGTGTAGTGGGAGTGAGTTCCAGAGTTTGGGGGAATGGTAGGAGAAAGCAGCTTTGCCAGCTAAGGAGGTCCTGGTTGGGAGAGCAAGGGGGTAGAAAGTATGTGGGTGTTAACTGCCCCTATAATAATGTACAATACAAAACTAAATCAAATAACATGTTTTATAATACTTATTAACATATATTAGGTATATTACAGCATCATTAACATTTCACATTAGAGTGTGAGAAGTTACCCCATCCTTAGTAAATCTATGATATCCCTTAAGGTTCAGTTCTGTATTGAATTCCACCCTTGCCAAGACAGTTTGACTACTTTAGCAGATGATTATAATGGTTTCCATGGCCCTAAATGTTAAAAAGAGTCTTTAGAAATTCTATGTAATTGAGTCCAAGCATTTTGGTAAATGATATGGTGGAAAGGGTATTATCAGTCTTGTTTCTGTTAGATCTAATGTTGGAGATTGGATGCAGTACGAGTTCATGTCCTTGTTTGATATCTACCCAAAGACACAATTTACAGATGCTTTAGATACAGTAATAGCAACAAATACGTCTCAGTAAGTATGAAGATGTATCTAGACATATCAAAGGAAACCCCCTTAAAATTAATGGGGATTACCTGTGATACTGTATATCTACATGTACTTATCTTTGGCTACCCTTGTATTGATATCTCTGGACTGTTGACACCTGCAGGTAAGCCCAATATCTTTTTGAAATATTTTTTCATGGGCTTTTAGTATTTTAGGATTCCACTTACCTTCCCCTTTAACTAGGAACATAATTTGCTAGCAGAAGAAGACCTTGCAGTCTGTCAAGTCTACCTGATGTGGAGCCCATGTACTGTCTCAAGTTAAATGCTGCTCTGCCCCCCCCATTGACCCCTTCCCCCCTTAAAACCATCCACAGATTTCATGCTTTCCATCTTTTCTGGCAGCCTGTTCCACTCCTCCATCACTCTCTCTATGAAGGTGCCTCCCTGACTCCTTTCAGAACCTGCCCCCTGCCAGTTTGCAGCTGCTTCCGTGCATATGTCTGCTAATTCTGGTCCTGAAAAGTTCATTGTGGTCTAACTTGTTGATGCCCTTTCAGTACTTAAAGGTCTCTGTCATGTCCTCTTGTTAAGGTAACAACCAATGGCTTGGGAAATCATCCATCAACTAAGATGCTTGTCACTCACATTTTTACGCCTCTCTGAATCTATTGAAAAACAGTTTCTGGCAGCCATTTTAGCATGATAAAAAATGTCATACTCTCCCCCATTTGTCAGTATTGGAAAATATTTTTCCCACGTTTTAATAACCCTCATCCCTATGACTACTATTAAAAGCAAATATTTAAACCCATTCTTTCATCTTTTTTCTTTCTTCTTTAGTTCACAGTAAACACAGACCTCTGAAGCACAAGCACTGATTTTCTCCTCTGTCAACTGCATGAGAACTCTTGATGCCACTCACTGGACCCCTCTCTGCTTCCTGCTTATCGTAAGCTCTTTACTGATCCCCACTTAAATATAGCTATTCACCCAGTCAGCAAAAAGACTATTTTTCAATAACTAAAACTATGTTTGTTTGGACAGACCTCAGCCATCCACAATCACACCACTCTGTTTCCACTACAACCTGCTCACCAACATACAAGATTTTTACAGTACCCACTCTTGTACAATGTAACCTGCCCACCCATTGCACTTCCTGCTTCTAAACACCACCTGACTGGAGACTGTAATTTATGCCAGTAAGTCAGCAGTGGACACGTTTAAAACTCAAGCTGAAAGACCAGAAAAGGCAGTTGACTCTGCTGTTTTATTAAAACAAGCTTGAAACATGCTCTGTATCCAGTTTACTTACAGCAACACTCCAAGGACCAGATATTCAAAACTTTGCCCTGGGGCTAAACTAACACTGCCCGGAGTGCTAAATTAGCCTGGAACAAATAGCCCACCATATTCAATAGGAATAGTCCTGGTGCTAAACCTGCTGACTATAGCATGCTAAGGAAGCTGGGCAAACTGGGCTGGGAGTGCAGTGCTAAAATAGCCTAGGAAATAAGACAGCTCTGAATATAGCAACAAGGAAATGCAAAATGCAATGGCAGCCCAATGGATACAGAGGTGGAACAAGTCAGAGCTGCAGGTGGAGAACAATGTGTGTGATTGCGAAAGAGGTGTTTCACATCAACTGCAAATAACAAAGCAGGCCACACACTGCAGAACTGTGCTATGCTGATGTGAGGTTTGCCCGGGGCTAAGACGATTGAACAGTGCTAAGACATTAGCCCGGTGTAAACAGGTTAGTCTGGGGCAAAAGTTTGCTATATTCAAAGCACACATGCAAATGAGCCTAGTTTGGTAATCCATGGGCAAGCAGTCACATTTGCATCTCATTATGTGCTGCTTAGCATACATGTCCATGCAGTTTGCCCAGTGCTACTGCACGGAGCATGCAGCTCCACTTTTTGATCGGAATGGAAGTACAGGCTGGATGCTACAGGATATGGGTGTAGGCAAGCACAAGCAGTGCATACAAACTGCCCATGCATCACTAAAAGCAGTATATGTATCTCTCTCTGTCTCTGTCTCTCTCTCTCTCTCTCTCTCTCTCTCTCTATATATATATATATATATATATATATATATACATATATACTGCCTGTGTCCATATGTGCCCTTGAAGACAGCCTCTCCTGGGCCCCAACACCAACATAGGCACCCCACAGCAGTTGAGAGTGCAATAACAGTGGTGTGCTGCAAGAATGCATGGGACAGGTATATGGCAATCCTGGTTGGGGGGGGGTGTAGGCTGTAGGCTAACTAGGATCTGTAGCATATCCATAATGTAGGGAACTGGGCAGACTGGGTGGGCCAAACATTCCTTTTCTGCTGTCAAGGTCTCAGTTCCTATGCTTGTGTGTGTTACAATCCCTTGTCGTCTAGTAGTCTCCCCAGCCCCCAGCATGTTCCCTGACTCCCATTCAGTGAAATAAATATGTAATTCCAAGTGGTACGAATGAGCCCACTGATGAGCCCTAGACATCAGGTCACAGTGAACTCTTCCTATGCAGAAAAGAGATGTCTCAAATGTCGGCTGGTGCTCATGGTAAAATAGACAAACTGAAGCAAACACGAAAATACAACAGCAAAACAGCCTTACCAAAATAATAAAGTCTTTATTTATTTATTTCAAAAGTTTCACCAGTAAATTCATACTGAGCTGGTGACAGTTTGTTTCACATGTGTCCGGGGGTGGGGGGTGAACAGGAGGAACATTGAGAACAATAATACAATAATGACAATAATATAATAGTAGGTGAAGAAGCATGATTCATAAATAACAAGTGTGCCAAGACAAGGAATGTCAGAAGAAAATACTGTAGATAACTATACACATGCAGAGCTGGAGGATAACCACATTTGCAATAACAATACAAGGAAGTGCTGGAGGATAGAAACTTTTTGCAAAGTGCAGAGGCAATACTGAATTAACAGAGGAGCAAAGGTTGTCCATTGGGGATGGTGAAGAGTGGACTACACTAGGGTAGGTGTGGGGCTAAGGGATGTGCTGAGGTAGGAGATGGTGGGCTCCAGCCCAGGGACCTGTATCAGGAGCAACTGCAGGAGTAGTAGTGAAGTCACATAAGAAGGAGGAAAGTGAGTGGTGGAAAAAGGTAGAGCAGATAATAAGGGGGAGGGCGCGCAATGATTTTTGGAAACAGAAGGAGAGGACAGCTTGACCAGCATTGAATTTCCTTAAAGGGAGTTCGAGAGAACAACAGCCAGGTTGGGAAGGGGGTAAGAAGTGGGTAGGGGAGGAGAGAAGGGTAGCAAGTGTTTTTGGGGCTGGCAGTATAGCCTAGAGGTTAGAGTAATGAGTTGTGAATGAGCTTGGTACATCAAGCAGACCTGAATTTTATTCCCACAACCTCCACTTGCATGCTGTGTAACTCTGAACAAGTCACTTAACCACCTCAGTGCTCCCAGGTCACCATAGTGGGCCTTACCCAGTTACCAAAAGACTGAAAAAAAAAGTAGGAGGGGAAAGAGACAAGCCAGTATTTAGAGATGAAGGAAATACAATGGGTAAGGCATCTGACTTCAAAGGAGGAGAGGAGTACAAGGAGATGGGGTGAGTGTGGGGGGGGGGTAGGGACAGTCCAGAGCAAAGTGGCAAAAAGAAGAGAAAGAGGGGATCCAGCCTTGTCAGGGTGGACTTGGAAGCAACAATGTATACTGTATCATCATAGTTGAAGATAGGGAGTTTCATCTCCAAGATGATCTCTTGACATGCAGAAAGCCGGATTCACGTCTTTTTCCTGTAAAGTGCATCAACTCTCGGGTGCCGCTTCCTGTGAATTAAATTCTCATGTGCTGAGAAATCAAGGTGCTGGTTCAACCAGACCCAAAGGTACTTGAACGAGGGGACATCCTAAATGCTCTACCATCAACAGTATGGAAGGAGGGGGAGAGGGGTGAGCCTGATGAGCCACTGCCTAGTGCCAAAGGCATAAAGACCATTTCCTTGGCATTGAGGAACAACTGATTTGCCACCAGTGCTGGATGTTAGAAAAGTCGAGTTGGAGCCTGGTTGTGAGGTCAGAGGGGGAGAAGCCAGAGACAGAGATTACTGTGTCATCTGCATACATGGATGGATGCAGAGGAGCAGGCAGTGGGGAGGTCATTCAGGAAGATGGAGAAGAGTATTGAGTGAAGGAAACAACTTTGGGGAGCACCTGAGCTGATAGGCAGTGGGGGGCAATATGGATTCTCTAATACAGATACCTTGAGACCTGACGCAAGGTAGGAACAGAAGCAACCAACTGAGAAGTCAGAGAGTCCTACAGCCTTGAAATTTTCCTGGAGGACAGGGTGGGCAACGGTTTAAAAAGATTTGGCCAAGTTAACAAAAATGGCGGGATTGACTAAGCCCTGATCCATGCCAAATAGAATTCAGTCAGTAAGCCGGGGGAAGAGAGTTAGAGGTGGAGTGAGACATTTGGAAGCCAGAATGGATAGGAGAGAAGTAGGAAGATGAATCAAGGAAGAGGGGATAGCTGAGATTTATTGTTTTATATATTTATTGTGATCTCGGATTAATACCTTTGAGAACAAGCTAATTTCATAGGTTCCACATCAGGGTAGAAAAGAAAAAGAAACGGAGGTGCAAATTACAGCACTACAGCAACAAATACTAAAAAAGATATATAAATATAACAATAAAGAAAGTATATATACATATGAAAATAATCATAAACAATCAGAAAAAAACAACAAGCAAAGGCATTATACAATGTATGCCATTACTGTCAAAAGTAACAGGGTGAGACAGTACGAACCACAGTCCAGGAAGAATTCTCAGGAAGTACTGGCATGAGTGATAGAAACAATAAAGGAGGCCTCATCACATGAGAGATAGGTAGAAAGGAAACCAACACAAGTAATAAGGAGACAGTTATGACCCACTGCAGAGAAGATGACAAGAAAATATAGTGGAAGAAAAGAGAGAAATAGAAGGGAAGTGAGGAAATGGACCTGGTAAGTTGCTACAAGTAGGACAAGGTAGTAGAAAAACCAGACAGTATGAGCTGGGGACCAGTTGAGGTAACGAGGGAGGGGTGGGTGGTGGGGGAGAAGATGAGACCACTACTGTGCCATACGGTGAGTTAGTGGAAGCAATCACAGCTGGCCAACATGACTAAATGTTTCCTGAGCTTCTGTTTAAAGGTGCCTAAGGTAGCAGCAGTAGAGATGTCAGGAGGAAGTGTATTAATCCAAGCAGGAGAGTGGTGGGCAAAAGCTATCTGACCTAATGAGGTGTGGCATTTGGGAATTTTAAAAATAATGCTTTCTGAGTTTCTGGTGCTGCGATTGATTTCAAAGAGGGTGAGAAGCATCTGTACACCAGACGGCAACAGGCTGATACTAGCTTTTTTTGACCAACAGGCAGGTTTGGAACTTGAGTCTTCCAGAGAACTGGAGCCAGTTTGCCTGTTCATACAAGTCACATATATATGTGTGAGCTGCCCAGATCCTGTAAAAAGTCAGCAGGCTTTGTTTAAGGAACTTTAATGCGACAGAGGGCTGTTTCCAAGGCGGAACCATAAATTATAAGACCATAGTCAACGAGTGAGACCACTGAATTAAGGATAGCAAGATTTAGAGCATCCGAGTCAAACTTTGTTAATGCCTATGCAGTAGACCAATGTGCACATTGATAGCCTTGGCAGTGTTGTCTGTATGTTGTGCATATGACATAGTGCTGTCAAGCGTGACCCCCAGGTATTTAAAGTGCCGAACTTGATCCAAGGGAGTACCTTCCACATCAGTGATGGTAAGGTGGTAGGAGCGATGCCTATTAAGGAAGCTGGAGAACATCATTGTTTTAGTTTCTTTGTAGTTCATGATGAGTTTTTGCTCCCTGAACCACTGTTCAACATCCATGAAACTTTGCTGTAATTTGCATTGCAGTAACTTTGGGTCAGGGTCACT
Organism: Neoceratodus forsteri; assembly: GCA_016271365.2. Classification (NCBI taxonomy): domain Eukaryota; kingdom Metazoa; phylum Chordata; order Ceratodontiformes; family Ceratodontidae; genus Neoceratodus; species Neoceratodus forsteri. The sequence goes on from CM057450.1 coordinate 994,898,759, forward strand.
AGTAAACAGGACTGCGTCGTCTGTGTATAGCAAAATCCGACTCTGACAGGAATAAGGGAGTCGGTTGAGAAATATACTAAAGAAAAGTGGGCCCGATATGGACCCTTGAGGGACACCAGAGCAAAAAGGTCTGCTTTCTGAGAGGGCGTTAGCTATTTTTACCTGTTGAGAACAGTTAGTAAGATAACTATTAAATCGGGCAACTGTATCAGCAGAGAGGTCAATGGATGCAAGCTGCTTGACCAGTAGGGAGTGATTGATCGTGTCGAACGCTTTAGTCAAGTCGATAAAAGATGCGCCAACAAGGCACCTTGGTCCAAGGAGTTGTGAATGTTCCCAGTAAACTCCAGCAATGCAGTAGTAGTGCTGTGTCCTTTACAAAATCCGTGTTGATGTGGTCATTGTATGTTGTATTTTTCTAAGTAATCAACCAATTGATCTGCCACTATTCTTTCAAGTGCTTTGGATAATGGTGGAAGAATGGAGTTAGGTCTACAGTTTCCATGAAGGGAGCAATCCTCAGCCTTAAAAACAGGTGTCGCCAAAGCAGATTTCCAGATTTCGGGGAATTGAGAAAATCTAAGAGAAGTGTTAATAATATGTGTAAGTGGAGCCAGGATATCATCCAAGGTTATTGCCACAAGTTTTAGGTCAAGGGAATCGCTACTGAATCTAGACTTCTATCGGACCTTTAGGAAATATTTCCTAACTTCCCAGACTGTAAAAGCTCTGAAGTGGAATTGTGGGTAGAAGTGGGGCTGGTTTTCAGTTGCTGAGTTGGTGTGGAGAAAGAAGTCTGAAGGGAGTACGCAGCTCAGATCTGAAAAGGCTTTATTAAAAGTTTTATGAATGAGATTTAGGCCTGCACCCAGGAACTGTGCTTAGCGACAACAAGTAAATCTCGAAAGAAATGAATGTCAGCACAAGTTACAACCACTTCTTACAAACGACAAAGGTTGTCAATTTCACCATCCATGATGAACAAAGGAAGTGATGGTACAGAGGTCAAGTGTAGGGACACCATCAATGTTTAGTATCAAGGGGACAGTTTTGTTTTCTTTGCCCATTACTTCATTTAGGTTTACCCAGAATTTCCTGCCATCTCGCCACGACTGTGTAAGAGTTTTCTTGTAGTAGTTTTTTAGCTGCTTGTATGGCCCTGGTGCAATCATTGTGAGTTTTTTTCTAGTTCTGGATGTCAGTCTGTTTACCCGTGGCCCAAGCTCCATGCCACAAGTGGTCCATAGCTTTCATACACTCAAGAAGGTCAGGTGAGAACCACGGGTTGCTATGCCCCTTGACTTTCCACTTCTTAAAGGGGGCATGCTTGTCGCATGCACTGTTGAAAAGGCAGATGAATTCAGTAAGTGCTGTGTTGACTGTGCCAGAAGAGAAGACCAAGCCCAGTCCGGATGATGGAGTTCAATTTTCAGTAGTTCAAGGCGCCCATGTTTAAGGACCCTATTTGTAACTGTTCTAGTTGGGGGTTTAGAGAAATTATTTGACCAGCGGTACAGGACCAGTGAGTGGTTGCTACAGTCATCAGGGAGTACAGTTGTATGTGAAATGTGATCTGGACGGTTAGAGAGTACACAGTCCAGTAATTTAGATGATCAGGTCTTGTAGCTCATCCGAGTGGGAGAGTCAACAAACTGGAAGAGGTGCACTGCTGTGACTGCATCCCTGTAGGTGTAAGCATCATGGGAGAGTCAGTTGACATTAAAGTCACCTAGCAGAATAGTTTCTGAGTTTAGGTTCAGAGCACCTAGACACTGCATGAGACAGTCTAATCCTAGTGCCTTCTGCTTGGGTGGGATATAAACAGAAAGAACAGTAAGGGATTTATTATGAGCCCCAAGGAGCACTTTTAAAGCAAGTGCTTGCATATTACCCCCAGTGTTGGGCAGCGGCAGGATTTGGCCCTGAAAGCTGTCTTTGAGATAGATTGCACATCCACCGCCATGCTTGGTTAAGTGGTTATTTCTGTAAATGGTATATCTAGGGATTGAGATTGAAGTGCCGGGTATTTTTGGGGAGAGCCAAGTCTCAACTATTGAAAGAATATTGGGATTGTGTTGCAGAATCTATCCAGGTAGAAGGCTACATATGTTTATTGAGGCATTTATTAGCTGCCCAGCAGTTCTCGTGGGAATGGTGTGTCTTTGAGGAGTGCCAGGGTTGGGGTGGATATTTCCTGAGAGCAGTAATAGCAATAACACTAAATGACAAAGGTATACTTTCAGCTGTTTGTTACTGATTTTAACTAGTCTTCTATGGTAATGGGTAGATAGCACAGGGAGTTCTTGGATCATAGCCAAAGTGGGAAGGAGAGAGACAGGGCAGTGGCTGCCAGGAGAGGTGGAGTCACTCTCTTTGGGAATGGGATGACTGTGGCCTGTTTCCAAGTGTCAGAGACTGAGGCAAAGGAGAAGAAGAGGTTGAGAAGGGAGTAATAGGCAGAGCAATAAAAGGGAGAGAGAGAGAGAGAGAGATGGAGTTTTTTGTTGTTGTTGTTGTCCTGTCCAAAGGCTCAGCCCCTGACTTGCCTGAACCTCCACCCACCCCAGGACTTACCCGATCCGGCAATCCAGACTTACCCCCTCTGGATGGAGTCATCAGGCGGGGCAGCTCTGTAGAATACTTTTGTGATACCGGTGGCGACAAACCATTGAAGAGCCCATTGGCTTATCCTCCCTCAAGGTAGATACAGAGCCGGCCAAATTGACGGACTGTCGTGGCTGTGTCATCAGTTGGGATGCACGGCAGGTGGCTCACAGTCAGCAAGTCGGGGCATTATAGATGGCAGCGGCAACAGGTTTTTGCTGCTATACCCCCAACTCAACAGTGCCAGCAGCTGGTCATTCCCTCAGCCTCTGCCAGGGGATGATCACATGCACCTGACACTCTTCCAACCCTCCCCCCAGAGGAGGAGAGCTGTCCCAGGATGCTCCATCCTCTTCTCCCCAGCCATCCCTCTGAGGTTGCAGGCTTCACCCAGATAGCAAGGAAGCCTAAACTTAAACAAACGGGGTATGTAGGCTTCACCCAACTATGGAGAAAACCTAAAATGTAACAACTGGGGAAGGGGGGAGGCTTCACCTAAATAGGAAGGAAGCCTAATGAACTATTAGGCTGGATGTGGGCTGAACTCAGATTAAGTACAGTAGGTGAGGAGGGAGAGAGTACACTATGGAATGGGCCCCCTCATTTGCTCAGTAAAGAAACTGAGGCAGGCAGCAGGTTACCCTCTGGAGATGGCCTCAGCCTGCATAAAAAGTAAACCACTGTACAAAACAAGGAGCAGCGTATGGGGAAAACATGGTTCAGACTTACATAGGAACACAGGAAAATTCAGACAAGAGGAGGCCCATTGTCCTTCAAGCTTGTCTACCATTTTTTTCAGGGGGAGTAACCACTGTAGCTCATACCTGTTATGTGTTTAGATGTAACATAACTGTTGACAAGACACCAACTATTTAAGACAGTGCAACATGAGCAGTGGCCTAAATACTGCGCAGCAATGCAAAACTCAACTGGCCTCATCAAGAAGCAATAAACTGAGCAGTACAACTATTAAGCAGTTTGCAATATGTAGTAGGCAATAGCAGATACAAGTACACTAGCAGTTTGCAGGGTGGAAGTTGGGAAAAGTTTTTTGGCATCCTGGCATCTCCCCTCTGGTGACTCCCCTCGAGGACTCCCACTTCTGCTGGTCTACCCATGCTGGGACAGCTACGCACTGGGACTACTGGATATCCAGTGGATTATGAATTAGTGATGTTTCTCCTTCCCTTGAGCACTATGTGTGCTAATTGGCTACAGTTCTGACACAGCAAAAGCAGTTCCTACTCCTAATTACAAGGATGTGGACTATCGGTATTGGTGAAAGGTTTACAGGGGCACCTCAAAGAGCAGTCTGGCTCATGACACAAGGCATGCTGGAATGGCTGTGCATCCCCATGGATCTATGATGCACTGGTTGTCAATCAGGGCAAATGAAGAGTCTTTCCTTCCCTCGAGCTCTACAGGTACTGATTGGCTCCAGTCCTGGAACAGCAAAAGCAGCTCCTCCTGCTAATTACAAGGACGTGGGCTGTCAGTATTGATGAAAAGTTCTCAGCTCCAAAGAGCAGTGTGTCTTGTGACTCTGAGCAGGCTAAAAATGGTGGTGTATCAGGGCAAGGAGAAAGCTTAAACTAACTTTGTTGCAGAAGTGAACTTTTATTCCACCAAGGTGCAGCAAACACAGACTACACAAGGGGACAAGATGCTCGATGTCTCACGTACGTGCTTTAAAAAAGTGCATGCACATGCATGAAATGCCAGGTGTCTAGATCCCTTGTGTGCTCTGTGTTAGCTGCACCTTGGTGGAAAAAAGTACTTTTGCAACAGTCAGCTTAAGGCTTTATTGTTTTGGAAAGGCTGTTTTGTTTCTGGATTTCCTGTTTGCTTTACAATGAACTGTTGACTGACATTACTCCACAGACCACACCAACACACTTACAGTGCAAATAAACATAAAACAGCAACAAAATGCACAATCTGTATTTATTTTATTTTCAAGGAAAAAATATGGTACTCTTCAATGATATGAACAAGACTGTACAGTATTCTGTCAGATAATGCTGTGGTTAGCCAGTGGCATGATGCAGAATATTCTAGAATTATCACAATATATCACAGGAGATCCCCATTCATTTCAACTGGATTTTTGTGTTCTTTCCGGATATATCCATGTCTACAGAGTATCTTGTCACTAGCTACCACTGTACACATAGCAGATATTGACAGCTCCTCTAGTGGCAGCACTACTATGATGGGACTAATTTCCATATTCTTTTGTAAACATTTATTAACCCTTTTCTTATTAAAATGTTAAATTTTTTAATATTAAAAAATGTTCTTACTAAAACTCATGTTGTACATGCAAGAAGATACTCCAAGGTGTTGGTTTTCATGGGTTTAATTCACTTCCAGGTGTTGAAGGCACTCTGTGCAAGCACTTTGTGCCTCACTCTGCACCTAGGTGCATGTTTAACCCATGACAGCCAACACCCTGTTATGTTTTATTGCTTACTTAAGGTAAAAAATAAACACACTGGAGAGTAACTCAACAACAATGCAACACCCTTGCTAAATAAGAGTGAGGGAGCAGTGAGGTGTAGACTATACAGATGCCCTGAAATTGTTACAGGTTCAGGACGAGCAGTGATGGGAAGCAGCCAGAAACAGCAAAGGGGGAGAAAAGTGACTGTATCAAATGGATAGGGAAACATTAACAACAAGCATTTGTCAATGCATTTGTCAATGCCGAATGTTTGCTTGATGGCATTAGCATTGGTAGTGTAGGAGTTACAGAGCTGCATAATAGGAATGGCAGTGAAGTATTGAACTGAAGTCAACCCCACTACCACCCTGCAGATACTGACAGGCATTGGGGTGTGCCTTTGGGTCATCAGGCATAACGGCCACATCATTTCACCACACCCTACCCTGCAGACACCAACAAGTGTCACGGTGTGCCTTGGAGTCTTTGGCCCTTATGTTCACCCATTCCATCAGGAAATACAGTGAGATGGGTGCAGTATAGGAGAATGGGGTGAACTTTGGGGCTGAAGAGTCCAAGGCACACCTCAATGCCTCTCATTGGCTGCAGGGTGTGGGTGGGGGTGGAATGGTATGAGTATTACAGGCGACAATCCCAAGTCACACCCCTGATGCCTGTCAGTCTCTACAGGGTGAGGGGTTATGGTTGGAAACCCTAACGCCTCAGGCGTTCGTTGGTATTTTCACTCCAAATTTTCAACATGGGTTTTTGTGACCCCCCACCTTATGAACAGTGGCAATATCAGTTTGTTAGCCAAAAGCTGATTTTGCACGGAGACTACGCCATTTGGCACCACAGGTGTGAAAACACATTTCGAACGGGATGTGAAACATGTCAGCTGTACTGTTCATGGGGAGGTGTAAAAAATGGCAATGTTGAAAATCTGCAGTGAAAATATTAAACAAAACTGGTGAAGTCACAAGCATGTGTAGAAACTGAGCAACGCACACCCGTAATGCTATTAGTATGGGGATTTTTTACAGCAGATTGTCAAAAAGATATTTTGGGACCTCCGCTCATGAACAGTGTCACTGTGATTTTCTTAATCTGTCCTGAAGAGTGATTTTCCACAGTGATCATGCATTTCTGTGCTGGAGTGCAAAAACACATTTCGGCCATGGTGTGAAAAATGACAGCTGTACTGTTCATAAGGAAGTGCGGAAAAATGCCAGTGGTGAAAATCTGGGCTGAAAATATTACAAATTCTTGAACTTACGAGGGTGCGTGGAAATTGCGCAATGCTCACTCATAACACAGTTATTTTATGGACTTTAGTCACCAGATTTTTAACATAGCCATTTTAAGACCTCTGCTCGTGAACAGTGTTGCAGTGATTTTCTTAATGTGTCCCGAACATTGATTTCGCACACTGACTTTGCCATTGTGTGCTACATGCGCGGAAACACATTTTGGGCGAGATTTGAAAAATGACAGCTGTACTGCTCTAAAGGAGGTGTGGTAAAATGGCAACGTTGAAAATCTGGAGTGAAAATATTAAAAATTCATGAACTTATGAGTGTGCGTAGGAACTGCGCAATGCACGCTCATAAAACAGTCATTTTGGGGAATTTTTTCACCCAATTTTCAACATAGGGTTTTTGGATGCCTACCTCATGAACTGTGACATTGTTGTTTTGTAAATCAGTCCTGAAAGGTGGTTCCGCGCAGTGACTGCGAAATCACCTTTCAGGACTGAATAACAAAATGACAGTGAGAGAATTCATGAAGTGAGGTCCCAAGAACCCCATGTTGAAAATTTGGTGAAAAAATTCCCCAAAATGCCTGAGATATGCATCAAAGTTGAAAAAACCCTATTTATTCCATTATACAGCTTACCGGCATTTCCTCAGTTCGTGGTCGGCTCCGAAGAGTGCAGAAGTGTTCCCAGTCCACGAGATCATCACCCGGCCTTGGAGGTAAGTATGGGGTGAGGTGAGGGTGTGGGGAGGAAGGGTGTGCAGAGGGTGGGCGTGGGTGGGGGTTGAGACAGTCAGCGAGGACCGTTTTCTTATAGGGCATGTTTTTTTAAAGACGACACAGGACTTTTGCCACGCTGGGGTGGGCTCCCAGCGTGGTACCTGGAAGTCTGTTGGGGGGGAGATACAGTGGAGCTGACGGGGACTGGGCACCCTCATTGGCCTTACGGAACTGTTGCCACTCTGGGTTGGGATCCCAGCGTGGAACCTGGAACTCTGTTGGGGAGGGAGCGCAGCAGAGCCGATGGAGGATTGGGCACCCCTGTCAGTCATACAGTGTGTGTGTGTGGGGGGATCACATGAGCATCCTGGATTGGGCTCCCAGAGTGCTACTTGTTACAGGGATGGAGCTGTCTATGACAGCTGATTCAGTGCAGTGCCAACGTGAAGGCACTTTGCATACTGCCGACGCGGCAGTTTGCAAATTGCCTGCATGTTACCACCACTGATTGCAGTGTTTTTTTTGCCTTCAACTGTATACCGCTACGTCTGAAGGGCTGTCATAGATAGCTCCGACATTCATTGGTGGGGTGCAGCAGCGCCTGTAAAAGGCAGCAGGGCATTGGAAGTGGGGGAGGCACACCTATGAATTTTTGTATGGTGGCACTATATTTCTTGCAATTGCATGCAAGCAAACATAAAAATGGCTAGTTGCAGGTACGGGAGCAGGCAAAATATTTGGTCTGGTACAGCCCTGCTAAGATAGAAAATGGTCCAGTGTGGTCTAGAGTTGAAACTTAGAAGTGGCAGATACATTTTGTCTCTTAATCCATGACCCTTTCTGTTTGTGACTTGTATGTGAGTTCAGGGATGAATTCTGGTCCTATGTGGTGTTGGTGGTGATGATGGTAGTGGTGTATGTTTGTGTTGGGGTGGGGGTGACACATGGAGAGGAGCTGGAGTCCCTACTGTAGTTTAATTGCAGGGTGTTCATTTTATTTACAAGAGAGGGCTCCTTTCCCTTGAGTTTCATCTCTGATGGCTGCCTGAAAGGCTATTTAACTCTCTCTCTCTCTCTCTCTCTCTCTCTCTCTCTCCCCCTGTCTCTCTCTCTCTCTCTGTCTCTTTGATATGATGGTGTGATGTGATTGCCCTAGATGAAAAGGCTCTATCCAGTCAAGTTCTCAAATTGTGCAACTCTGCAAGAGACAGTTTGCACTTTTATGGCAGTCACCACAGTGTAAATAACATTCTCTGATGCATAGTTGAACTTGAATTAGCACTGTTCTTCTCTTTGAGGGGCTATCTTGGCTCGTCATCAAAACCGGTAAACACCCCCTCCCACCCTACACTCACTGACTCAGAAATCTTGGTAATTTCAGTCTTTTATACTGCACCCTTCAAAACAGCTGCAGTCAAACGTAGAGTTGGGGTTTTCAAATGTAAACGTGGGTCTTTCCGCTATGTACCAGGAGGAAATCTGTTTAGTTTAGATTCTATTCCTAAGGGTCTGAGGTTCCAAAACAAAAAAAAAAAAAGATGTTGAACTGTTTTTTTTTTAAACCTGTATAGTTAGGGGTTATTTTCAGAGGATACCATATGGATTTTCCTGTTCAAAATTAAACATGAAACTGCCAAGCAGTCCACCCCCAGTTCCACCCACCTCCTTTCACAAGACTGCAGAGAAGAGTACATTTGAGTTGAAGAGTCTTAGCAATGTGCCTCCATTTTACTGGCCACAGTGCAGTAAGAGCTACAGTACCTGGGTATTTTAGAAACATAGAAACATAGAATTTGATGGCAGATAAGGACCGCTTGGCCCACCCAGTCTGCCCATTTCCCTACCTACTGGATAAGCTGCAGGTCCTAGTTAACCAGCAGCCTACTTCTTCCTACCCCCAACCCCCAGAACTGCCTTATGACTATCCCATGCATGCTTGAATTCCACCACTGTTTTTGACTCCACAACCTCCTCTGGAAGGCCGTTCCATACATCTACAACCCTCTCTGTGAAAAAATACTTCCTTAAATTACCTCTGAGCCGCCCCCCTTCTATCTTCAAATTGTGCCCCCTTGTTCTTGCACACCTCTTTTTTTGAAAGATGCTACGGGTTGTTTATAGGTTGTATGTAGTTTTTTGATGATCCAATTTTACCATAGAAGTTCAGATTATTGTTAAAACAAATGCTTAGGAGATAAAGCTGCTTTTTTCTACTTAACCCTTTCTGAACACTCTTCTAATCATTTAAGGTTCTTGGGGCACATACACAGTGACTACGGACTGATGCTTTTTTATGTTTGCCCCTATGTGTGTGCAAAGTGAACATATTGTTATGAAAGTGGGCTCTGAGAGGTGTGTCACTGTTGGCCCAATGGAGGGCAGTCTGTAAGGGGCACGATAGTGTCAGACCAATCATCAGGCATGCTGATCATGACATTGTTCTCATCTTGCTGGGTGGAAATTTAGTGCAGCTCAAAGGAGACAGCTGGCCCAATCATATGGTAGCTGTTTCCCTTGATCCTTATAATGCCACCCAGCAAGCAGAGCTGATCATATCATGATCAGCCTGCTGTGGTGCCCCCCCCCCAATGTAACATGAAATAAGGAAAATTATCTCTTAATCCCTCCCACCCCTTTCTTCTTAATTTTCCAACACTAGGTTGGCAAATTCCCCGTGCCTGCTATTAACACCATCCTACCAATTTTCAGTGTGCAACACGGAGACCCCACCCCCAGTGCCACCAAACATAAGAAAACTGTCCCTCAATTCCTCCCATCCCTTCCTTGTTAAGTTTATAACACCAGGATGCCCATTCCCCAGTGCTGGCTACTACCATCTCACCCCACCCATTTTCATTATGTGACACTGGGAAGCTCACCTCCAGTGCTGTCAAACATAACATCGACACTGGGGGTGCCCAATCCCCAGTGTCAGGACCTGAAATAAAGAAAACAGTTCCTCGTGGTCTTTTTTTTTATTTGTATACACCCTGTAAAAGAGAAAAATGCCCATCGATGTCAGTTGCTTCCGATGCTGCTACCCTCCCATTCAGCACCCACCACGCCACATCTCCCCACCCCATACTTACCTACTGGGGGTCCAATTCGATAAGCCTCTTTGGACTGGAGACACATCTTTCCTCTTCAATGCAGGACCAAGAACTGAAGGAATTAGTTCTGTGCTACAATATATTTCAATGAGTTTTGAACTTTTCCTCATAACTTGGTCACTTTGGGATATTTTTCCTGAAGTTTTCAACATGGCTATTTTGGGACTTCACCTCATGAACAATGGCAGAGAAATTATGCAAATCCATCCTGAAGGGTGATTTTGCAGTCACTGCACAAAATCACCTTTCAGGCAGGATTTAAAAATGTTCTCTGCCCTAGTTCATGAGGTGGGGTTATAAGAAGGCTATGTTTAAAATTTGGGGTAAAAGTATTTAAAAATAACAAAGTTCATTATTATTTCCAGGCAAATCCCCTTCCAAGTTCAACAGACAATAACCGATATTAACGGTAGATATGTTTTTGTACATGGTATCCTGGATTGCACCGAAATTATCCTGGGCAGTGTGTATGGGCCCAACCATGCAGAGCCCCCATTTTTCATGGAGAGAGTTAATCAGATCTTGAGGCTTCTTCCAGTCCCTATAATTATAGGGGGGGGATTGGAATGTCACCCCATCCCCTGATCTGGATAGGTTGGAATATGAAATTCTGGACTGTCTCCTAAGCAGCAGGCATTGCGGGACATGATCCAGACATTGGGTTTATGTGACCCATGGCGGCTCCTGCATCCCCAGGACAAGATATATACCTTTCACTCAGCTGCGCATAGTTTTTATTCCAGACTGGATTATGTGCTTATTAGTACTTCCCTTTTCCCTTGTACAGTAGAAGCTGAGGTTGGTCCTAAGGTCCTTTCTGACCATTCAGTGGTTTGGATTTCGCTGTTTCTCTCTCCCAATATGCAGGGCCTGCCTTAACCATTCTGGTCCCCTGTGCAGAACCCTGCCAGGCCCCACCACTCCATTCCATGTGCCCCCCCATCTAACATTTACACCTAACTAACTCCCCTGTCCTGAATTAATAAAGCAGTACCAGGTCTACTGGTTTAACCAGCATCTTTTAATTTCCACCATTGACTGCATTGAATTATTTGACTTCACCATTGGAAATGAATCTGACTGAGCCTGGAGCAAGAACTTAAGTAAGTATGGTACTGCTAATGTATTAGTTTCTGTAAGGACAGGGACATCATCACTGGGCACTCACACCTCCGATAATCTGATTTGAAAATAGGTTAAACAACTTAACTTTTCTGGAGCTGTGAGTGAGAGAGAATAGAGAGGATTATCATGGGACACCAGTAAGGTTGCCACCTGTCAGTTTTTTTACCTGGTGATCAGGTTTTCAGGGTCACTATCAGGAAATTCAGTTTTGTTCTGTGCTGGTCAAGTTTATGAGCCATTTTGAGTGCTCACGTACTTTTGAAAAAGATTTTGTTATATCATTCATTGTTTCAGCTACATGTCCAGGCTACAAACAGGTTCTCTTTTGGATGAGACGTTAAACTGAAGTCCCATCTGCCTGAATTTGGTGGTAGTTCAGGTGGATGTTAAAGATCCCATGGCACTTATTGAAAAGAGTAGGGGAAAGTTTTATTGAAACAAGAAATCGTGTGATATACAGTTTAACATAATACATAACAACATATACAGAAAAGAAAATCAACATAAAAGCAAAGTACTAGGCAATAAAAGCTACACCTAAAAGGAAAAAAACATAACAAAAGGCATCAAGTAGGAGTCATCAAGTCACGGCCGAACCCGAATCAGTAATCCAGGGAAGGGAAGTCCATAAGGCAAGCAAACTTGAAGCTGAGTGCAATGTTTGTTCATACTCATATATGGCTTTCAAGTCCTTCACGATCTTCCGTTCAAGTTCCAAAAAGGTGCAGTCCTTTTGCTGTAGGGTAAAATGACATCGAGCCATCCAAATATTTCACTTGATCACTACTAGAATAAGATTTAGAGTGTCCGTATGCCATAAAGACCATTGAGGAGAAAAAACACCATACATTAACGTTTGAAAAGAGACAGTCTGGAATATAGGAGAGGCCCATTTGTTCGCCAAAAAGGCCCACCAATGTTGGATAAATGAACATTCAAAAAATAAATGAGATAATGTTTCTTGTACTGCCTTACACAGTGGTCTTGAACATAACCTGTCCTGAAGCTGCTTGTGTTTGTGGTTGGCTTTAACATTAATCTGTTCATAGCACGACAACCAATGAAAATCCCACATATGTGCGGGGATTCTTTTGCACCATAACAAAAAGAGAAGGGAGGAAAGATGTTGAACCGGACATTTAACAAAAGGAGGTTGAGTGTTACACACAGATGCAAGAAGCAATTTATAAAGAGTTTTATGTGAGTGAGCAATGAGTAACTGAGATGTCACTCACCATTGCTTTAAGACTTTAAAAACATGTGTTTCATATACAAAGGTGTGCCACATGGAAGACCTAAGATACGTGAAGGAGTTGTGTTCACTGGTGGAACCAAACCCCACAAGATTCAGAACCATATTTCCCAGCCCTTCTGAGTATTAATCAGAAGGCCAGAGATTGGCTATGGAGAAAACACTAGAGTAAAATAACAAGGGTTAATCATACCCACACCACCTCTGTTATGGGTAAATATGTAACATTACGCTTGATCGGGTTCAGTCTGCTACCACACAATGCCTGAAAACAAACTGAAACTGCAGTTTCCAGACACTTTGGGATAGGGAATACGTAACTCAAATAAAGAAATAGAGGCAATAAAAGGTCTTAATCAAGTATACTCTTTCTTCTTCCCAATAGTTCCCTATTCCAGGAGGCAACTGTCAGTTTCCTGACGTAGTTTCATATCCCAATTATAGATATCAGGGTTGCAGATTCAAATGGACGCTTAAAATACGAATTGGCCTGCTGCCAAATGTAGAGGGCCAATACATGGCATCGGGGCCACTATGGATCCCAACTGATACCCATGCTCTTCGGGTTCAGACAAGCCCTGAGAAACATCCAAACAATGAAAATTCTTGTAGTGAAGTCTCCACCGAGGCTAGATCAGCCAGTAGGAGGCGCATATCATCAGCATATGCAATGGCTTTATATGGTGCCAACATCTCAGCACAAGAAATGGCTTGAATATGAGGGTGAGCATTCAGTCTGCGAAGCAGAACATCTAAAAATATGACATATAATAGAGGGCTTGCAGGGCAGCCCTGGTGGACACCTCATTTAACAGGAATCAGGGATCTGACCCAACCATTCACGACCGGAACCACCGTGGCCGTTCTGTAGAACTTTTGTATCCATTGGATCATGGTATCCGGTATATGTAAGAAACGTAATGCATTCCACAAAAAAGCATGATTAACCAAGTCAAATGCTGCCTTCTGATCTACTGAAACAATAATACCAGAGGACTTCTCTGCAAATCCATGGGAAAACAGTTCCCCAAGGAGAATCAGATGATCCGATATCCGTCTGGTAGGCATGGAACAGGACGGGGACAGGTGCAGGACAGATTCCGCAATCCCAGATAATCGTTTTGCAATAATTTTCATCACTAACTTAAAATCCGTATTAAGCATGCAAAGAGGGTGCCAATTCTCCAAAAGGTGAATATCACCTTTTTGTTTATAGACATAAATTAATGTACCCTTGGTAAAGTCCAGAGGTACAGTTTCACAATTGAGCAGGGCATTAAATACAACCGTCAGTTCCGTGAGAAATGGTCATGTAATACTTTATACAAAGCAGCTGGGGAGACCGTCGGACCGGAGTTTATGCAAGGTAAAGAAAAATTGCCAGACAACTCTGTCTCTGACAAGGGCGCACAGGCTATAGTTACACTCTGTGCCGAAGGGAGCGGAATATCTAAATCTTGGTACAGAAGTGCTGGGTCTTCCCGACATTCAGAAAGTGGGGAAAATAAAGCAGTCGTGTGGTCTGTCACAATTTGCTGAATATCAGAAAGTGTAGTGCAAAGTGTTCCATCAGAATTGACAAGACACAACACAGTTCTCTGAGAGACTTGTCGTGAATTGGACTCAAAAGGGCACACCTCGACCCGAGGACCTGACATATGGAACTTGTGTTGATGGTACAATTGGTGAGATTGTCTAGACAGAAAGCTCAACATGTCTTTCCGGACAGAATGGATTTGGGAGGACAAATCCTGTCCTGTCACATGTGCTATTGAAAACAATGACTGTAGGTGTGTCCGTCTCTGTAAATAATCCAAATAATCAGTCCTACACTTCTGTCGACTATAAGTTTTCAGATAAACAATTAAGGCGTGTTTCGTGTCTATCCACCAACGGATGGGGTCATCATAAAGAATAAACACAGACTTACGAGCAGAAATAAAAGACAAGAGGAATCCCTGGAACATCACATCCTGCAATAAAGAAGTATTAAACTTCCAAAATCCAGGTCCTTTGCTAAAAGGGGCCATCAGGCCAACACTGATCGATAGTATTTTATAATCAGAAAAGGCAACTGCCCGTACCTGAGCTGAACTAATTGGTACTGTGCGTGATAAAAAAACAAAATCAATACGTGTTGCCAGCTTTCCTTTTTTGAAAAGTGGGAGTATGTAAATTTGTGAAAGAAAGGTAAGCATCAGTCAAACGTGCAGTCTGACTCAGGTTATCCAATTCATGGGAGTCACAAAAGATCTTTTTAGTGGTGGCAAACAAACTCTTATCAAGTAAACTAAGACCACAGTTAAAATCACCCAAAAATATTACTTGGAAAGAAGTAAGCAAGTAGGGGCGAATCAAAGAAAGCAAGGCAATGCGAGCGGATTTAACCTGGGGGGCATAAATGTTAATAGCACAGTACGGGCAGTTACCTATAACAAAATCCAAAACAAGGGCCCTGCCAGGAGCCAAGTCAAACAATTTCAATAAACGGAATCCTGGAACGGAAACCAATATGCCCAGGCCTGAACAGGGATCCTGTCCTATGGACCAGAATGAAGGGCCCAAAAGCCAGTCCTGCTTTGCTAGTCTAACTTCTTGCACTGAGTGGAGCCTGGTATCCTGCAAGAACAAAATACCTAACGGTAAGAAACAAAGAAAGGAAAACACTATTCTACGCTTCTCCACTCGTTTCATACCATTGACATTAACAGTGTGGCAAACAAAGAGCGCCATAGTACCAGGTATACAATGTGAGCTTAACCTCAAGACTTTCATTTCCCAACTACATTCTTACCTTTAAGTCTGACCTTAGCCTTACGTTTCTGTGATAGCCCAAAGCCCAGTTGGAGTTCTGAGTCAGTGGAGCCATCAGGGAGCGAGGATGCAATAGAAGAAGAGTCGGATTCACCGCCTGCATTTTCTGAAGTCATCTGAAGAATCTCATAGGTATTAGACAGGGCAATTGTTGATGGTGTCACGGGCAGTATAGAAGGTGAGGGAGCACGAGGACCTGTCCTCAGTGACCTTCATCGTGCAACAGTAGCAAACTCACTGGGAGGTGGCATAACACTTGGGCCAGGGGTGTGATCCGAGCGCACTTCATTCGTCATGGCAAGTGGCATAAGAGGGGGTTCTACAGTAAGCCAGGGTCCAGCTTCTACCACTGCTGAAGGGGTAGCAAGCTGGGGGGGGGGCCGTAATGGGAGCAGCAGTAGTGGTACTCAGCCACGCCTTTTGTGCCTGCATTATCACAAAGCGTTGATCTACTTTGCCATCATGATTTGCCTTGGCATGGGCAGACCAGGGACAGGATTGCAATGTATGCCCTACCTCCTCACAAAGATTACACTTGCTAACATTCTGGCATCGGATTCCCACATGTCCCAGTACCCCACAATTGTTGCATCTCACGGTGTCACAGACATTACTTAGGTGCGAGGGATTCCCACACCTATAACAAGCCTTAGGCTGTCCCGGGTAAAACAGCACCCCTCGATCATGACCTAGAAAAAAAGAGTTAGGCAAATGGATTGGGCCATTGTCATTGGTGCGTAACAGTACTTTAAACTTCCATCCTCCTGTCCAAATATTTTCAATGTCCAGGATAGCCTCAGGGTGGCCCTGTACCGTACAACGTTGCCTCAGCCAATATACAATATCCGACACATCAACTCCCTCATTCCAGAACATCACCGTAATTGTCTTAAAAGTAGGTTTTGAAAGAGGAATGGCCTGAAAGGAAGTCCATAAAGCAGTGGATTTTCAATGCATGGTATCTAGTCCAAAAATGGTCTAACCCACGAGACGTCTGAAAGCTGACATCAAACGTGGATTCCCCGGAGATATGAATAAGGGCATAAATCTCATGAGCAAAGAATTTAAGAGAGTCTTTCAGCAGTGTCCTGGCTACAAAGACACGGTCAGGGGGGGTCTCGTAGTCCACCTCTATAAACCAATCGGACTGCATTATGTCTCTTAGCTGCCAAGACTGGAGAGTGAAACAAGGATGAAAAAGAACGAGTATTCCTTACCTGTTCAGGGGGTGGCTTACCCGGAACAGCAAAATCCTGAACAGTCCCCATTGAACTGCGAGGAGGAGGAGATATATGCAGCTCAGATCCTTGCGGGAGGGCCAGTACAGGGTTCTGAGTGAGCGCTAGCTCCATCGGAACACTCAACGGGTCTGGGGAGCTGCAGGCAGCAGACAGATTCTGTGATGGTTCCAGGAAGTCGCTGGGATGGGGGGACCGAATAGGGTATGGACCGGAAACCCACTGTTCCTGTCTGGGTTCCCGAATCCAGCCAGCACCCCGTAATGCTTCCTCCACCGACCAGGTAGGCTCCTCCAGGAGAATAACGTTATGTGCATGCGATGGTGGGAGGGTTTGGTTCCCCAGAGGGGATTACAAAATGACAGAACGTTCGGTGATACGGGCATCAGTTGGCAGCAACAGAGAAGAGTGATCCTCCAAAGGCATAGGCAGTGCAAGTGTAGAGCCAGGTAAGGCCTCCGGAGTAAAAGCAAGCAGGTCCCCCTTTCCACTTACAGAAGAAGAGGCAGTAGAACAGGCAGATTGAGCAGTAGTGGGACGAACAGAGAGTGAGTCAGCTTTCAAAGCACAGGCAGGAAAAGAACCACATCGTGCTGTGTCTACCAGATGCTGTTCAATATCCTTCTCAGGCAACGCACCTGCAGTAGTAGGGAGAGCCTGTTCAACCGTCGTAGAAACATCCAGGGTAACCAGGATATCCGGTAGGGACAGGTCCAAAAGAGCTGCATGTCGAGAAATAGGGCGCGCCCTGCAGGAGAACAGCAGCAGCAGTAAAGCCATTCACAGACATTGTATTGTCCAACACGGTCTCCAAACAACCAGAGACAGGAGTCGAGACCAAGTCTCCTGTCTCTCCAGCCACCTCCACAGCAGGTAGAGGAGGGTCCACCATCTTGGACAGAGTATTCCCCTCTGTCAGAGTAGGGGAATTTCCCTGGTGTCCTGGCCAAATTTCCCTCATTCGCTAAAAATACCACCAACAGCTTAATCTGGTTTAAGGTCAGTTGGCATTCATCTGTATCCCTTCCCCCTGGTCATGCCTGAAAATAGGCAGGATTTGTCTAGTGCACTTACCCGGTCAACAAAAACTAAATAAAAATAAAATAAAAATATAGCCCTTTGTTTGTGAAAGTAGTCAATGTGGGAAGTGTAAAGTATGGCAATTAACACCATTAGCACTTACTTGACCTAATTTCTTCCACTGCAGCAAAGCTGCCCTCACCTTTTGTAACAGTAACAGAGCCAGTTGTCTACCACTTTTATTTGCTGGTAAACATTTTCATCTCTAACAAAATTTAAGCATTTTTAAATGTTTTAAATTATTTGTTTTACCTCAAGAAAAAGTATGGGCCCCTAAGGTGCAGTGGCACAGTTTGCACCTAGCTAAGGCCGGTCCTGCCAATATGGTAAAAGACACAATCTGGAAATTTAATAACCAACTGTTAACGGATAAGTTTCTGGTTGATCGGCTCAAGGACCAAATCACTGTATTTGACCAGCAAAACTTGGGCTCTGTGGGTAAGGCTGATCTGGAATGGGCTGCGTGCAAATGTTTTATTAGGGGAGAGCTCATTCGATTGGTGGCTAAGCAGAAAAAACTTGTACCTCTGCAATGAATGAGCTCTTACAGCAGATCACCACCCTTGAGAATAGTTCGTCCCCGCAATCGTCAGCAGAAGTTTTCCAAAAGCTGTTGATCCTGTGGAGCAAATATTCTCAACTGGTAAAGGAAAAGCTGAATATGCCCTATTAAAAATGAAAGCAAGATATGTTGACTAGGGAGACAAGGCTGGATGCCAATTGGCTATTAGTT
The DNA here is from genome assembly GCA_016271365.2 of Neoceratodus forsteri. Lineage (NCBI taxonomy): Eukaryota > Metazoa > Chordata > Ceratodontiformes > Ceratodontidae > Neoceratodus > Neoceratodus forsteri. The sequence goes on from CM057450.1 coordinate 994,917,135, forward strand.
TGCAGCAGGTGGAGTCCTCCAGATTGATAATAAGTCTTAAGACCAAGAATGGGGTGTTAATATCTCAACCCAGAGGCATTAGTCAGGATTTGTCTAATTTTATGCGGATCTTTATAGCCCTAAACCCTCCTCTCACCCATGCCCTGTTCTCATCTCTTATCTCCAGAAATGTGGCCTCCCATGTTTATCCATGGTCCAGCAGGCTTTCCTTGCTCAACCTATATCCACCTTAGAAATACGACAGGCTGTGTCCAGCCTATCACCTGATAAATCCGGTCCTGATGGATTTACTTCCAATGTTTATAAAACATTTCTGGACCAGTTGCTGCCTCTTCTCTCCCGATTTTTCACTTATATTCACGAGCATGAGTTATCAGCCCCTACAATTTTGGAAGCTCTCATTGTGGTACTTTTGAAACCTGAGAAGTCCCCTGAAGCAGTGGGTAATTATAGACCCATCTCATTGATAAATTGCGACATACAGATTTTATCTAAAATCCTCGCCAATTGAGTGCATCAGGTATGGGAAGGGCTCCTTTTTAGGGAGCAGGTGGGCTTTGTTCCCAATAGATCTTCCCTAGACCATTTTCAGAAGCTGGCACATACCTTCTCTGCATCCAAGGGATCCAATACCCCTATGGCTCTGGTCTTTCTGGATGCAGAGAAGGCTTTTGTCAGAGTCGACCAGACATTCTTATTCACGACTCTTGAGGTTTTTGATTTCCCACAATCATTTATACAGTGGGTGAGGATACTCTATTCTTCCCCATTGGCGAGGGTCTATTGTAATGGGGTACTTTCCACTCCCATCCCCCTTGGGTCAGGCTTGAGACAGGGCTGTCCCCTTTCACTTGTCCTTTTTAATTTAGATTTAGAACCCTTACTCCACAGACTTACCATGTCCCCAGAAATTACTGGCATACTGGTTGGCCTGAGTGTATTCTTGATGTCTGTTTATGAGGACGATATTTTACTTCATCTTACTCATTTGGACATCTTCCTCCCAGCTGTGCTATGAATTATTGGGGAATATGGCTCTCTATCTAATTACAAACTTAATCTCAACAAAACTGAAGTCTTGCCCCTTACCATCATGGTTAATAAACAGGAGGTGATGTCTCTGAGTATGTCTTGGTCTCCCCATTATCTTAAATATCTAGGGTTGTGTCTGTCTAAAGACTCCTCTCTTATGCATAAACATAACTTGAAGGATTTAGTGCAACAGATCCAACAGGATCTGTGTCGGTGGCAAGCTCTCCCCTTGTCTTGGTGGGGTTGCATTTCAATTAGAAAAATGAATGTGCTTCCAAGGCTTTTTTATCCTCTTCATATGTTGAATTTCTGGTTACCCCTCAAATGGTTTAACAAGATACATCAGGTAATTACGGGATTTATATGGCAAAGTAAAGCCCCTTGGAGGGCGTATAAGAAATTGGCTGCCCCAAAAGAAATAGGTAGTATTAAACTCCCTCATTTTTGTTTTATCTTTCCAGCCACTTCAGTCAAATGCTCCAGTGCTTTCTTCCCTCTTGCCTGGATCCTCCGACTGACTACAGGCCTCCTTGGTTGGATTTAGAGCTCCACCTCCTGCAGCAAAGTGGCCTTGCATTAACCTTCTTGTGCTTCACCCCTTGGACTAGTCTCCCATATAAGATTAAAGAATAAATTATAGGAATTTCTTTGAAAGTATATTCACAATTCTGGGCCCTGCTAAGATCCCCAATATCTGAAGATATTTCTCAACCTATTCTTCATAATCTAAACTTTAAAATTGGAGGTCAAATAATTCTGGGGGATTGGTTACCCCAACTGAGATCACTGGTGGTCAGGGACCTGTTGGAAGTGGGAGTGTTAAAATTGTCTCTTGCATAAATTAGGCAGTTTGGTTTAGGGAAACAGTCTATTTTAAGGTCTTTCAATTAAGGCATGCTTTGCTGCAATGGTTTGATCAGGGCTTGTGGACCACAGATTTCTCTAGTCTTCTCTCCTCCCTTGTCCCATTAGTTTCCCAGAAACATGCAGTATATTCTCTCTGTGGTGTACTGTTTTCTCAATATGCCCCAGAAATTAATGGATCCTCCTGGGATCAGGAATTCCCTATCTCCCCCTAACAGTGGCTGGGTATCTGGAAAGGTACCTACCGCTATATTAGTCAAGATAGGCTGTGACTCATGCAGTTCAATATATTGAATAATATGTATTATACCCTTCAGAAATTGGTGCGTATGCGGAGATTGCTAACATCAAGTTGCTCCAGATGTGGAGGTGATGAGGGGGTCCCTCTTACACATTTTTTTTGTCCTGCCCCAAAGTTACTCCACTCTGGAAATCAACTGAAGACAGAGCTGATCCCCTTTTAGGCTTGCAAGGGCTCTTCAAACCAGAGATATGTATCTTAGGGGATATGACCACTGTTTTGATTTTAGAGCGGAGATACTTTATGTTATTGATCTCCCTATCCTTGAAAAAGGTGGTCCTTAGGCACTGGCTAGATCAAGTTCTGATTTCATACAATGAATGGCTGCAGGAATTGCTATCTAACTTACACATAGAGCGTATGATTGCTCATTTATGTCATAATCCCCTAAGCTTTGATAGAAAGTGGGGGAAACTAGAGACCATGTATACGGTCACTGATAGTTAAATTTAACTTTGCATAGTAGATAGGATGGCCATATTGGGACACACTATTTGTGCTCATTATTCCCCTCTGGGAGATGATTGTCAACCCTGTACTTTCATATATTCTTACTGGGTTTGCTCCACCTTGGGGGGGGGAATGGAAGGAGGGGATGGAAGGGGTGATGGGGGGTGAGGCCTGCATGCCTCAAGGGGGATTTACCGACACTTGATGTGATTCATTTACTGGCATATTGTTTGTGTGCTTTTATAACCAATAACGTATATTAAATTTCAAAAAAATAAAAACAAAAAAAGTTACAAGTGTATGTTGAAAATTTTCAACACGTGGTTGTAACTTTGGTAATTTTCAATATTTTGATCACAAAGTTTCAGTATACCTACATTTTCAAACTACCTCCTGAATGTGATAGCTGTCATTTTTCAAATCCTGGCCAAAATGTGTTTTTGCACTTGTGGCGCAAAATCACTTTTCAGGCAGGATTTAAGACTTTACTCCACCACTGTTCATAAGGTGCGGTCATAAGTTGGTTATGTGAGGTCATAAGAAGGCTTTATTGAAAATCTGAGGTAAAATTATTACAAAGCAACACAGTTATGAGTGTACATTGAAACTGTTCAATGCACATTTGTAACTTTAGTAATTGTCCATATTCTGACCTCAAATTTCAACATAGTCAATTTTTCATACCACCTCATGAATGTGACAGCTGTCATTTTTCAAATTCTGGCCAAAATGTGTTTTTACACTTGTGGCCCCAAATCACCTTTCAGGCAGGATTTGAAGATTTTCTCTACCCTTCTTCAAGAAGTGTGGTCATAAGAAGGCTACGTTGAAAATTTGGGATAAAATAATACAAATCAACATAGTTATGAGCATACACTGACAATTTCCAAAGCACACTTGTAGCTTTGGTAATTTTCAATATTTTGACAGCAAGTTTTTACCATAGCCATTTATTCACACCACCTCATGAATGTGACAGCTGTCATTTTTCAAATGCTACCCAAAATGTGTTTTCACACTTGTGGCATAAAATGACATTTCCGCCACTATGTTATAAATAACACCTGTCATGCTCACAAGGAGTGGTCATAAAAAGACTGTTGAAAATTTGGGATTGAATGTGAACAAACAACTGAGTTATGAAGAAACATTGAATTGTTCCAATGCAATACACCATGCCCCCAATCAGGCTTTAAAAGGCCGCTCCTCCTTGTCAGTCCAGGATCATTTTTCATTGTGGACAGAGGTGCTGCTCTACCTTGCTCTTCCCTCTGTTTGTCTACTTCTCTGTCATTGCTGTGTTCCTGCAATGCCTCTGGCCATCAGTTCTCTCCTTGCTGTGTTTGTCCCTGTTTTCCTCCTCTGTTTGCTCCCTGCTTCGCCCTTCCTTTTGTTTCCCTTCTCCCTGTCTCATTCTCCCCCCCCCTTCCCTCATACCTTGGGCCTTTCTCTTTCCATTGGAGCTGCTGCTCCATCTTTCTGCTGTGCTTCTGTGTTGAGATCCTGTAGTGCTGCTGCATGTACCAGTTCTCAGAGCTTTCATTCTGCCTCCTCCTTTTTTCGACTGTGATCCTCTTTTCTTCTCTGGAAGTCGCTGCGTATTGCTCTGTCATTGCCCGACACTCCCCCTGGTCTTGTTGTTTCTCATTTACCATCTTCAGGACCGCCTTTCCTCTCTATCAGGAGGTTCCATGGCTCTCCCACTGCAGGTCACCACTTCTGGGTTTCTGAGTGTTTGGTGCTCTTAGAGGGGCATGCTCTGTGGATCCACTCCCTAGACACTGGTGTAACCATGATTTAATGCATAGAATTCTATGGTTTAATGCCTCACCTGGCTACTCCATCTGGGGGTTCCATCGCTCTCCCTCTGTAAGTCACCACTATGGGTTATGGAAGTACTCTTAAAAAGACAGGCACTGCAGCTGCACTGACCCTGGAAATTGGTGTATCTAGGTGTACCACCTACCTTCTATACTGCGTGGTGAGCATCATTATATTTCACTTCTACCATTCTCATTTATCCTATAATTCTTCTCAGTTCAGACTCCCATTTCTACCTCCACATTTACCCTTCCCCATCTCTTCCCTGCTATGTTTTCTTCTCCCATGCTCATCTGCCCAGCTTCGGTTACTGGCTTGCATCATGTTATTTTACCTCCTGTTTTCATTCACTGGCCAGTTAGCCCAGATACTGTTACCGGTTTTACATATAATTTCTCTCCCTCATTCATTGGCTGCTTGGTGTCACGGTGCCCAGTTCATAGTTGTGCTGTTTTTCTCACAGCGGGGGACTGGGCTGCTACAGCGGGCTCTGTGACTCTGAGCCCTGAGTCCGTGTTCTTCTCCTCCTGGTGGATTCTGAGGCACCCTTTATGCTATTCTCCCTCTGACCACCTCTGGTTCACCTGGTGTGTTTCATAGGCTTGTGTAGACCAGCTGAGTGCCTCAGCGGTAATTTCTTTCCACCTTTGCTTTTGGGTGTCCAGTTGCAGAGACATCACTTGCAACCCTCAAAAGCATTCCTGTTAGAAGGACACAGCAAGAGCTTCCTCCAACTGGAATCCTTTCCTCTTCCCTCAGTCTCAACTCTGAATTGCAGTAGCTGAGCCATCACTAACCAAAATGTCCTTCAGCCTGGAGGGAAGGTGATCTAGGCCCTGGATCCCAGGAGGTTTCCTCCTCAAAGGGTTTTTTTCTTCTCCTCTGTGCTTATGGTCATAATATTTAGATATGGTGAGTACTTTCATAGGTTCTGTAATTTGGTTCCACTGTCAGATGGTGGCCCTGGCTGTTCCCTTTCTCCTTAGGAAGTCCTGCCCTCCTGCCTCGTGTCAGTCTCCAATGAAGTAATTATTCCTTGTTCTCTCCTGCTCCTCTCCTGTCTTAACCATCTACACCTCTTGACCTCCATTCCCATCCTCGATACCGTTCTGACTCCCTTGCCTCCTTCACGATGCTCAACACCCTTTTGGGTACTCTTTTTGGGCTCCTTCCTAAGCTACCTTTAGCCAAGGGAATCATTTCCACATCACCAATAGGGGTGGAACCGTCCTCTAGGATTCCTTGCCATCGTACCCCTACAGGGTAGTATATCCCATGGATAGAGAGGCAAACAGCCACAAAGTATCTAAGTCACACAAGCATGCATCATACCAAGTTGTGTAAGCACACTGAATTGCAAGTCTACGCCTGGGGTTCAATGGGCAGAGCAGCACACCACGCCCCCAATCAGGCCTTAAAAGGCTGTTCCTCTTGGTCAGTCCAGGATCATTTTTTGTTGCCCCACCATCCTCCCTCCTCCTCCAGTGGCTCATCTTTCTTTTCCGTAGGCTCCTTCCTAAGCTACCTTTAGCCAAGGTAATCATTCCCCCGGCACCTCTGGGGTGGAACCCTCCTCTAGGGTTCCTTGCCGTCATACCCGTACAGGGTGGTATATCCCATGGATAGCGAGGCAAACAGCCACAATGTATCTAAGTCACACAAGCATGCATCATACCAAGTTGTGTATGCACATGGATCTTTATTGCTGTCGACATCAGGTCATAAGAAGACTGTTGGAAATTTGGGGTCAAAATGTGAGAGCCCACTGAAAATTAAATATTGCCTCTCAGCTGACCGATACTGGGTAAATATAATCTAAAAATGTCTAAAAGCAGGACACCATTGAAAATGAGGTATTGCATTTCTTCTGGTCTATCCTGGGTAAATAGATATTAAAAATGTGTACAAGCAAGAACTGGTACAACAGCAATGCAAGTGGCAAACATTCGGCATTGACAAATGCTTATTTAACATCGCATACTTGCCTCCCTTACAGATGAACACACAAATATGCCAGCAGATAAAGGCCATACGGACTTTCTAGTCTGCTCAAGTGTGAAGGTCCCCACTGTGCCTACAAAGGGACCTGTCCCCTTCCTTAAATCCCCCCTTACCCCCCTCAAGTTCTGCCTTCCCCTACTCCCCCTCCTCCACCTGCAGCTTTCCTCTTCGTTCTCTCCCATCCTTTCTTGAAGCTACCCACTGTTTTCAGGGAGATCACCTCCTCTGGCAACTCATTCCACTTGGCCACTGCTCAAAATTGCCTCCTCATCTCTCTGTCTCATGAATCTTCCCCTACTAACTTTAGGCTATGTTTCCTAGTGTACTTGTTCCTACTAAGACTGAAGAGGCCCTCCATATTCACCCTGTTAATACCTTAAAGATATTTGAAGGGCTCAATTATATCCCCCCTTTTTGTCCTTAGGGAGTACATGTTGAGCCCCTTGAGGTGCTCCTTATAAATGTTGCTCTGTTGGCCCTAGATCATCTTGGTCACCTATTTCTGGACCCTCTCCAGGAAGTTAATGTCCTTCTTAAGATGAGGGCACCAATACTGCACACTGTACTCAAGGTGCAGCCTTACCAGTGACCTGTATGGAGGCAGTATACCCTGCACATTCCTGCTGATAATTCCCTGGCTATGCAGCCAAGCATCCAGTTTGTTTTTGTTGCTGCTCTTCTGTAGTGTGCCAAGTGCTTCTGGTCCCTCATGACGATTGTCCCCCTGGTCCTTTTCGTCCTCTGCATTCGTAACTTGCACACCACCCAACCAGTATTTGGTCTCTGGCTTATTCACCCTTAGTTGCATAACTTTGCACTTTTTTGCGTTGAACCCTAGTTGCCATATGCCAGATCACTTTTCTAACCTAGCCAGGTCTTTTCTAAGTTCCTGTCTCCTCTCCTCCATCTCCACCCTCCCACAGAACTTTGTGTCATCCTCCAACAGGCAGATTTTACCCTTGATTCCATCTGCTATGTCACTAATGAAGATATTAAAGAACACTGTACTGAGCACCAATTCCTGTGGGACCTCATTGGTCACTGACCATAGCCCCCTTCTGCTGATAGCCCCCAACCCATCAGCAGTTGTCTCAAGGTCTTGCAGTGGCCTACACTGTTACACACATCTTACACCTTGTGGAAAGGCCATTGTGGTACCTTGAGCCCTCTTTGGATGCTATACTTCATTAGGGCAGGCTGATACTCAGTGGGTGATGTGGGGCTCTGTAAGGGGCCGGCAGCTTCGTCCTTCATACAGTCAGTATTTTTTCCTTCTTTTCCATGCATTAAGGTTATTAGGGGCCCTAGGCCCAGGAAAAGCTGAGGCCCTTACACACATGACTGTGCCCCTTATTCTATTTCCTCTTCATATCATCAATGCACTTTTTGGTTTTTTATTACACACCCACAATGTTGGTGATTATAAAGAAATGTATTGGCTTCAGTATCTTTGCCAGTATTTCTCATTTATTTGCTGACTTCTGACACATATGTGTTTGTGGGACCCTTTGAGATACTTGCATATTGCTGCTGACTTTAGGTTCTCAATTTTCAAAGGATTGGGACTGGCGCAAGTGGCTTTCATCAAGGAGAAGTGGTGCAATGGGCTCCTTGTGCCACACTTTGCATCAGTCCCAATTTTCAGATGCCCTGTGTGGCAACTGGGGGGCTGCTTGCACCGGCCAGGCTTGCACTGTCCTTGCGACAGATACACCAGTGCAGCAAGATGATTGGGGGCTTGCACGAGGGCACTGCTGCAGTATCCCATAAATTGAGGTTCTGCAAACTCTGGCAAGAGGCACACTGGCCGCCAGAGTTAGACCAGCCAGGAGCTTGTCTAATGGCCCATGCACCACTCCAAGTGCCCTGCTGTGGTGGGAGGTGGTCTGTGTCCCCAATTTCAGCTGCTGTCAGGGGACATCCGCTGCTCTACTGCACCCGGCCAAGTATCCCGGCAGTGGTGGGGCCATAGCTGCTTAATGTCAGGGCTTTCTGTCCACTGCAAGTCACAGTACTACCACCCCACCACCCACTGCCTGCCACGGAGGGAGCTGTGCCAGTGCCATGTCTGGGATCTGTCACCACTCTCCCACCCCCAACCCCCCTGGCCTGTCCTCCATGGACCCTGTCAGTCACTGGCTGCATGGCCAGTGAGTCCCACCTCCATGGCCACCAATGCTGCCCAAAACTCCTGCAGTCTGCAGCATTCCCTGTCCATGTGGCAGTTGTTCGGCTGCCCTCTTGTGGGTGAACCAGCTTTGCACTGTGTACCTGCCCTAGGCCAGTGGAACCTTAAGGAGTGCTGCAGAAGCAATGCATGCTGGCAGGTGAGGGAGCTATATGCTGTAGCAGTGCCTGCTGTGGGGTGGCTTTGACCTTGCAGGTAATTACATGGCATCTTCCCCACCCTTTCAGGTCACAGACAGCAGCAAGACGTGGACCTGATTGTGTTAGGGGAGGTGGGAGAAACAAGAGAATATGGGTAAAATCATTACCCCAGACTGCTGATGGCCAGCACCATGTCAACAGTCCTGTTCCCTTCCGCAACCCCCCCAGCACTTCACAATCAAAACAGACCTTTCTCAATGGCTGGAGTAACCATCTGGGCTGGCCCTAGCCAGACGGGACAAGCTCTGGGGCTTTGCGGGTCACCTGGAACAGGGGTCAATAGATCTCTGAATGTGGAGAAGTGACTTGAGGAGAACAGCAGGAGCAGCCTGATGTAGCCAGTGTGCCAAGGTTCTGAGGTAGGGAGAAAGAAATCAACAGTTGTCCTGGAACTCTGAGCACTCAGAACTTTTCACTTGCTCTTAAAAACAGACTATACATAGAGTTCAAGCATTTCCCACAGCACCATGAACTACAGGCTTCTTAATGTGGAAACAGGCTTCTGAAAGTTAGTAGTGTGGCCATCTGCCACCAAAAAAAGTGTTTATTTTCTAATCCTGGATGATCATGTTGTGACATATTGGCATCCTCCAGGGCACTGGATCTGGGATAACGAAAGTTGTAGTGGTAGTAAAATAGTTTATTTTTAAAATCAAGAGAAGGATAGTCCATTTCAGCTGAAGCTGATTTACAATGGGGTCCAACTATTCATTCACACAGTCAGAGATATAATATTTTAACAGCAGTATAGTTTATCAGCAGCAAAAGGCATAGCAGCAGCTGAAAGATGGTTTGCCCGGTGAAGACCAAAGGAGCAAAAACAGAAATTGTGTGTAGGGAGTGGGGGGCATTTATATAAACTTCATTTCTGTTTTCATTGTTATTTATTTTATTTAAGGAAGGCACACCATGCAGATACTCGTTTCCAGGTGTGACCTGGGAGATAATTGAATAGGGGCAAGATACTGAACACAAGATTTGTATGTGCAATTTGGTTGCCCCAATGTTATTTGGAAAGAAGGCATCATAAAAATGTTTGCACTGAACTTTTAGAGGCATAGCCATAATTATACAATTGCAAGAAGAAAATCCTGCCCTATGATTAGTCATCGGCCACCTTGAACAGCGACATTATCCCAGTACAACTTTATTGTATCAAGGTCAGTCACACCAGATTGCATCAAAAAAAAATATAAATAGATAAGTCACTCCATCCTGTCCCATACTACCCCATCCCCCACCAGCCACAACAGTTAAGCCTCCAAAGATTCAGCCCCCCCATCCCTCACTCCATCACTTAAATATGCAGCTTCATCAAATACAAAACAAATACATTTTTTTTTCTCCAGACCGCTGCTTCATGTGGCTGAAGGATTGTCAATATACCCCCACTCAGCTGTCTGTTTTGCCAAAAAGCTGCATGCAGTGGCAGTACAGTGTTTCTTCACTATACCAAATGAAACAGATGCCAAAGACTGCATTCGTTATAGCCGTTTAAAACCATTGCGTCACTCGAGTAAAGTTTTAAAACACATTTATTCACTTCAAACACATTTATTCACTTGAAAATTGTTAAAATTCATACCATATCTTCTCAAGAACTTCTTAAAAATCCAGGAATAAAATCACTTTAATTCATAAAATGTTAAAATGCTGCTTGCGTCACTTTTAAAGTGCTTTTATCTGTACAGTACAGGGTATTTAAAAGCCCTCACTTAAAATAGTTGGTAATGCAGCTTTGTGCATTTTTCTTATTGCCAAATCCTGGGTGTATGATAACAACTGGCATAGCTGGATTACCTTGACTGGGTTAGCTTCTTGTGCTTGTAGCCACTGTAGAGCAGTTTCTGAGCCCATGATGGCAGACTTTCTTGCCGGCACCTCCATTACCTCCTCCTCATCTGACTCCTTGCTTTCACTACTCTCCATGGACAGTGACTGCTCTCGCCCCATGATCGCCGTCTGCCTCAGTGAGCTGCTCGAGTGTCTGAAGATGCTCATCCATGCACATCCAATCATCGATCGTCTCACTGACAGAATGTCCTGGTTCAAGATCGTCCATGCACATCCAATCATCGATCGTCTCACTGGCAGAATGTCCTGGTTCAAGATCGTCCATGCACATCCAGTCATCGATCGTCTCACTGGCAGAATGTCCTGGTTCAAGATCGTCCATGCACATCCAATCATCGATCGTCTCACTGGCAGAATGTCCTGGTTCTATCAGCTGTAGGTTTTGGGCTAAATCTACGATCCTCTGGTATCATCAGGCTCTAGATAATCATTGTTTGGTTCCAGCATGTCACCAAAAGCAGGACCCAATGCTGAAATCCAGCAATGCAAGATGGTAGACTCAATGACATTCCCCCATGCTTCCCACACCAGCATAAGGATATTCAGTAAGTTCAGCTTTTTTTGAAAATCAGTCACTGAAGTGTTATCTGTGCTGAACACCAGATCACTCAACAGGCTTTTTCTATCATGTTTTTTAAAAGTGGCTATAATGCTGCCTTCAATTGGCTGTAAATGGGACATTGTGTTTTTAGGTTGAAAGAGTGCTTTAATTCTACTATCTCTTGATTTTAGTTCACACTCGGGTGGGTGGGCAGGTCACTGATTAAGTAACAGTAGTGCTTTGGCAGGTAAACGCTTACTCCTCAAATGATTGCGGACTGCAGGCACAAAGGTGTTTAAAAACCAGTCTTTGAAAATTGCTGCTGTCATCCGTGCATTACGACTGGCAGCATATTGCACAGGGAGTGATGTTAGGTTGACATGGTGAAAGGTAGAGTAGGAGGACCTCTTCATGATTAACGTTTTGCTTAAAACTGCATGCAGTACAGACTGACATACAAGTATGAGCAAACTGGCCATTAAATAGAGACACCACAGTGTTAATTGGTTTATTGGTTTATTAGTTGGTATCAGGTGCAGTGCTCAATTGAAACAGTGCCATACTACTTTTTTACCTCTGTCCATGTGGGAGGGCTATACAGGAGGAAAGTAAATGCACTGACAGTCTAACTGTATATTGTGCTGCAAAATGTTGGGAGCCATAAACCACGTTCATAAAAACCGTGAATTTGCAATAACCGGATTCGTTATAGTGAGGGATCACTGTATTTAAAACATAAAAACTTTCTTCATGCTCAACAGTTTTACTGTCTAGTCATGAAACTTACCTCAACAACTAAAGGACAACCTTCCATTTGTATTCCCCCACTTCACACCATGATTTTGTGAAGTTGCTTGTTCCACATACCACCTCACTCCTGAAACTAATGGCTAACAGCGTCCTGCTCCCAAAAGTAACGGCCAATAACACATTATCAAATTCAAAATATGAAGCAAAACCAAGTATAACTATAAGTTATTCAGACAGGGAACACAGAGGCAAGAGACTGGGGGTAGTGACTAAGCAGATCAATGGAACACAGAGTAAGGAGGCACAGCTTTACATAACAGCTGTACCTAGTGTAAAAATGCAGAACAGGAACTTTTTTCTCTAAGAATGCTTCCACACTGAAAAATATAGTAAAAACTATTTAAGAATTTTCTTTTCCTATACATAAAATTGAGCCATTGCATAATACCAATGATGCACTCCAGGGTGTGTGTCATGCTGGGATAACACCACTTCTCGGGTACTAAATGCACTCGGCTTGAGGTCTCGTGCCCTACCACCCAAGGCATGATGTTATCCCAGCACGACACACACTCTGTCATGCATTATTGCTTAATTAACAGCTATTATAATTCTGGTGATGTCCCTAGACATTATGGGTAGGCATTCTGATTTTTTTCCAGTTAATTGGTTTTATTGGTGGAAACAAGATACACCAACAGGTAATGTGCATAAAAACCAGTATGAAGTAATACATATACAGCAACATAGATTGTTGTTCAACAAACAGTGCTTACACATGACATTCAACCAGTGCATACATCCTAGTGCAGGAATCCATAAAGAAACTAACACATTAGGCAAGGGATGGAAGAGGGCGTGTGGTCAAGTTTCGGAAGGGTGGATGTCCCAAGCAAAGGTGGAGCACTGATCCAAAGATACATAAGGAGTCCTAAACTCTTTAAGCACATAAGTGTATAGGTGCCCCCCTAAGAATGTATACACAAAACTGGGGATTACCCGCCCATACACAAACAGTGGATAGTGGGCATGGGAGGTGGAGGGACCAAAGGGAACCAGTCCACTCATTCAAGGTGGCCTGAGTCATTATTCCCTTCCCAAAGCAGGGAATCAGGAGCAAACTGACACACAGACAAACTTGTATACAGTTCCTAGGAATGATAGGATATAGTGCACGAGCCCTGGGCCAAGTAAGCCAATCTTGACATGGAAGACAGAGTGTCAGCTGCTTCTCTCCACTCAGGCAAGGAGGTCTGCTTTCCTTCACTGTTTGAGTAACTGCCACTTGGCCTCACTACACACAGAAACCAGCCATGTCAGCCTAAGATCGGAAAGGAACTACCCTGCTCAAAGAACACCTAGCGAGACTGTTGCTGGAGTCAGAAGAGGGGTGGGTCCCAGGACTCTGGCACATTCACGGATGACCTTCTGTCAAAATGTATGGAGCTGGCGACAACTCTACAGCTCATAGAAAAGCATCCCACCCAGCTGCAGACAATGCCAGCATTTATAATTTTCAAGGAGCTCTTGTAGAAAAGCTTGTCCAGAGTTCGATTCCAGGATTGTAATACCTTGTTCTGAATTAAGAGACTACAAACATCACAACACAATTTCCTAGCAGTTCTCCAACACCGGGGAAGTCTCCCACTGCTGGCAAGAGTTTAGAGTTTGATGTGGGGATAAACCTGAATTATGGCATGACATTTTTTACTATCACTACCCTTGGAGGATGAGCACCAACTTGTGAGAGGGAAGGGAGGCACAGAGGGGCTGGAGGCTACTGTCAGGGAAGGTCACAGGAGAGACCTAAGCTGCAGAAAACACTAGAAATCCCACTGCTATATTCTATAGCAGGTTTTGAGGTTTTCAAAGGATTCCAGAATGAGATCCTGGGGTACAGAGGTCCTGCACCAGACATAAGGCAATTCTTGTGGGGGGTAGGAAGAAATAGGCTGTTGGTTAACTAGGATCTACGGCCTATCCTGTAGGTAGGGAAATGGGCAGACTAGATGGGCCAAGCGGTCCTTATCTGCTGTCAAAGTCAAAGTCTATACCTGCTCTCTGCCAATGTGCCCAGTCCCATTAATACAGAAAGAGGGATCATCTCACAACGGGTCCCAAAACACCGGAGTCAGAGGAAGATGGTTAAACTTGGCAAAATCGTTCTAAGTCTGCACCAAGGCCTTAAGAGTAGGCCAGAGGTGCATTGAGAATGGAATGCCATTATATATCAGAAGACTGGGAACTCGCCCAGAACACAGACTACTTTCCATGTCCAGCCAGAGAGGGCCTGGAGTCTCAGGGTCCAAATACCACTTTGTGGTCTGTACTCCTGAAAAAGCCATATGATATGGAAAGATTCCATCTTCCGTGCCACCAATGTTTATTTATTTATCTATTTCTTTATTGAAGTCTTTGATAACCATTTGAGTACACTGATCCAAATGACCGTTTTCAGGCATGACCCGGGCCACATCAATGGAGCAGATCATAAAAGTACAAATACAATTACATGCAAGTAGAAATGCAGTTTACAAGCTGTACTACACAAGTTACAGAGTATACAAACAATGATCACAATACATAGTAAGATAATAACAAGGCAATACCTAAAGTGGGGATGATTGCAGGGGAGATGGAGAAGTGCTGTGAGTTAAGTTCAGGAAGAGCTTAAGTGACACACACCATGTTAGTTAGAAAACATAGGTAATAGAGGAAAATGCAGAAGCAGTGGCAAAGAGATAGGACACTAGAAAGTAAGGTTGAGGAGGAAGAGGTATCAAGTGGAGAGATTATCAAAGCAGAAAGTAGGGATAAGAGTAGGCAGAGGAAGAGAAGCAGAGAACTAGCCTAGGTGGGTGAAGCGGAAAGCAGAAGCGGAAGTGGGGGGACAGGGGTAGTGGCTTTCCCAATGGAGAGGGGGTTACCCAGGAGAGCAGGAGCAGCTGGATTCAGATAATAGCCAGGATCTGAGCTGGGATTTGAAGGAGTTGTGTGAGACAGCCATGTGGAGGGATGCCAGGATTCTGCTCCATAGGGAAGGGGCAGCTATTGACAGTGCTTTACTTCCAATTACTTTGGAGACTCGGGAAGGGGGACTGATGTTTCATGAAGACACCTGGGAGTAGCCTGGGCCTTGAGGAGGGATGAATACAGGAACTTGACTACACCTTGCAGTGTGTCATCGCTGATGCTTCCAAATACATAATCGTAGTGGCCCTTAAGTGTGAGCCACCCTAGAGACTGATATAATTCACAGTGATGGGTAGAATAAGGAGCCAGAAATGGGAAACAGCAAACACTATTGTAGACAGAGTTGTATCTAAGGCAAAGGGTAGACGACATAGATGAGGAGTAGATAGAGGAGCAGTAGTCGAGAATGGGGAGCAGGTTACCTTGGCAATGGCTAACCCAGCATCCAGGGTTAGATGATTTCTTATACATTAGGAGGCACCTAGTTTTGGGTTTATTCTGCATACAACAGTGTCTATATGTTCAGTATAGGGGAGACATGGGTCTAGGGTTACACCCAAGTATTTGAAATTGGGGACATTCTGCAGGGCAGACCCTGATGGGGAGAGCACCAAAGGGGGGGGGGGGCTTGGATTTTGCAGAACTTTCCAGGTAGGGCTTAGATCCAAGGAGCATTGCCTTAGTTTTCTTCTCATTTGCCAAGAGCATATTTGACAAAAAACAATTGTGGGCAGAACCGTAGTTATGGGTAAGCATGAAGAATATGTTCTGTAGTGACTTGTCTCTACGGAAGAGGACTGGGTCATTGGTGTAGCTAAGTCGTGAGCACAGCTTGGCCCTACTCTACTGCAGGATCTTTCCATCCCACAAAAAGTGGCCAATTAGGGCATTTATTCTGATACCAGGAGGAGGCAATAACAAAAACAAGATGAGAGAGTCTGTTCAGGAATTTAGGGGTCACGATCATTTTATGGCTGATAGTTTCCCCACTAGGGGAAGGCTGAACTGTGTCCATCTATCACAATTACTTTGTATATCTGCCAATAGAGGGGCCGGGTTCAGTTTGCTGAGTTGGCAGAGATTTGGGGACAGCTGGATATCCAGATACTGGATGGCCTGGGAAGACCAGTGGAGCCCCAAATGGGAGAAATGAGCCTGAAAACAGCAGGTAGATGGGGTAGAGCCTCAGTTTTGGCAAGGTTGACCTTAAGACCCAAAAGAAACTGAAACTGCCCTATGAGGACCAGAAGGTGTTGGATACCCAATGGGTCATCTGCCAGCAGGATGAGCAAGTCATCCGCAGGTAGCCTGGTTCGATGCTCTACTCCTCCCAGCTCTATGCCCCATATCAGAGGGTGTGTCCGAATGGCTATGGTCAAAAGCTCAATCACTAAAACAAAAGCAGAGGTGACAGGAGGCATCTTTGCTAGGTCCCTTTAAACAGATGAAAAGGAAAGGACATCATAGAATTCATAAGAACCTTGGCAATAAGGCATGTGTACAAAGTCATCACCATCTCAAAAAGACTGTTCTGTCCAACACCTGGGTCAAGTAACCCCACTTTACCAAATCAAAGATGTTTCAAAGTCAATGGCTGCAGCTGCAGCTAGAGTGGGGCCAACCTGGATCATGTAGCCAGTATAGCATCAGAGGCAGTATAGCACAGTGGGTTAAGGCTCTGAGCTGCAGATCTGGAGACCTTGGTTTGAATCCCACAGCCAGCTAAGTGCATACTGTGTGATTCTGAGCAAGTCACTTAACTTCCTTGTGCTCCCAGGTCGCATCTGGAAACAAGCTTCGGCTTAGTGTGCTACTCCTGGTTAAACAGTGCTCCCTTTCCCTGTCTGAAAGAGATTCACCACGGACCACAGGTTATTGGTGCATAGTCTGCCCTTTACAAAGCCAACCTGTGATGCATGAATAAGGGAAGAGAGAGTATGCTCAGGTCGAGTCACCAAAGTCTTACTAAAACATTTTGTGTCTGCAAGACACCCTTCCTCAGTAAGGTCCACTACAGCCTGCATGAAAAATGCAAAAAATTCAGGACAGTCAGTGTTGGGACCATACATAGAACTAATAACAAAGGGACCATCTGGGATGGTAAGCTTAACTACCAGATACCCCTCCCTACCATTCGAGAGCTGACATTGGGTAGTCCATTTAAGGACCCTGTGAACCAAGATTGAGTCCCTCCATTTAGCAGATGGGGTACAGCAGTGTGCCTCCAAGCCTACACATTCCAGACATAACTTCTGTGTCTCTCCCTCTGTCAGTCTCATGTCTTATAAAAGGACCACCTGACATTTGAGCTGCAGAAATGAACTAAAACCAATTTATGCTTGATAGGGAAATTCAGCCCCTGCATGTTCGAGGTATAACTCCTTAGATCAGCCATTCAGGTAAAGAGGAAGAGTTAAACCCAAGAAAGGCTGCCAAAAAATGAAAACCACTGGTGGGGCACCCCATATCTGCCTTGTCAGCAATGAGATCTGCCTAACATAAGCCCAAACATGTAAGCATTTTTCAGAAACAAAAACAGCTCAAGAACTACAGTGTATACATAGGCAACAGACACCACCATCTACTATGGAAAAGTTAGCAGTTCAACAACATCCCAGGTGGTAGCCTGTCACCCTTCCACCCAAGCAGCCAGTGCATGGAGAAACACTTCCTTCCCCCGAAGACTATCAAGCTACTAAAGCCCATGCCATGGGAACACCAGAGGGATATCATAAGCACCCCTAGGAAGAGGAACAACACCCAGTGGGTGAGGCCACTAAAGCCAAACTGGAGGCCCCAAGGACCTCCAATGTCAGGAACAGGCCTCACTTGGGAAACACCTTGAAGTATGGCATCTCCCAGCCCCTAGGACAGAAGCACATTGTAGGACCCTGTAGCCATTACAAGGTGCATTGGATAACCACACAAAAATAATACCTCACACTCCCCTACAAAGACCATACTAGGCCTACATACAATAACACAATAGCTAACAAACAGTGAATTAAAGTGAACATTCAGGCTTAATATTACAAACTAGGGAACCAGAAGAAAATGGCTTCTATGCTCTGCATAACCAGTACTGCCCATCATACCTTCTGTCACTTGGGGGAAGCAGTGGCAATTCAGGGACTCCCTTAGAGACTATGCCAGACCAGACTGGGAGAAAAGGGAAGCTAAACAGCAAACCAGGGCAGAGTGGGAGAGGAAGGTGAACAAAAAGCTGCCTCCCCGCAGCACCCCTTTCACTGAGCCTGGGACACAAAAGAAAGCAAACACCCCTTTCAGTAATTGCCCAGAGACCACTTCCCAATCATGCAGAGGTGGGGATGTACACCAGGCCCCCCTCTGGTTGCATATGGTTGGCTGACCCAACATATAGCCCACACTACAGGTGGGGGACCCAAAAAGCTATCCCCTGTCCAAGGCAAACCCAAAAGAAAAAGAAAGAGCTCCGTAATCCAGATTCATGCCTTTGGCATATATCCAGATCACCTTTGTTGGTCGGGCCCTAACTGTCTGAAATGCAAGCCTCTCACATGACTGCACTACATGCTTCTATTACACCAAGGAACCTCTAGCTTTGACACTTGCTGGTCTTAACAGAAGTGAGAAAATTGATATAGTAAGGTTCATACATCCTGAACCAACTGTGACAATTAGAAATGTGCTTCCTTGCAAAACATATAGAGTTCGATCTAAATATAAAAAATAACTACTTTCAGTTTCTATCTCTCCAGTATCAGCATGATAAACATGAAATCCCCGGTCTTGAGCAAGACAGAATTCAGTTACTCTTGACCAACTGCAGGATTTCCCCATTTTCTGTTGTTTTTTACTTCTTTTTTTACTGTGCCTTTTCCTAACCAGTATAACCACAATTTTAAGCAACAGAAAATAAAATTTTATAGACTTTCCACTACAGGTTTT
Organism: Neoceratodus forsteri; assembly: GCA_016271365.2. Classification (NCBI taxonomy): domain Eukaryota; kingdom Metazoa; phylum Chordata; order Ceratodontiformes; family Ceratodontidae; genus Neoceratodus; species Neoceratodus forsteri. Next base: position 994,936,040 of record CM057450.1, read on the forward strand.
GAAAAGTTATAAATCTGCCAAGCTTAAGGTGTCATCCAAAAATGGAAATTAGCAAGTGCTCTGTATAACAACATGCACAGAATAAGATTCCCAAATGAAGAAAGTTTGATCTTCTAGGGCTAGAAGGTAGCTTGTAGTGGGTCCAGACTCCAGATATGGGTAACCTGGATAATTAATGTGCATTAACAAAATATTGATGTCTTCATTGGTTCTCCTATAGTGACAGAACAATCATTTTTGATAGATCTTGCACACAACTGAAGCACACGCAGTCTTTTTCATCAAGTGCATCACAAGATCCTCTCCTATCTGAAACTGAGAAAGGCTCACTTGTTACAGGATTGAAACGTTCAACCTAACTCTACTAAGAAGGGCTATAATTACACCATTGGCATGCAGTTTAGTTTTTCTGAGACATGAAGCCAATAAAACAATCAGCAACATCAATGAATTTTAGAGAATGTAAGCAATCATAAAATGTGGGGATAACTACTAAAAATAATAAGATGCAAAAAGGGTTGATAGTGTCCCTTTAATAATAATTATTATAACATGCCTCACAACACACCCGGGGTGTTGATTAATCCCCAACAGCCACACACCTTGTCGTGTGTTATAGCTTACTAATTCACCTAGCTAAAGATGTGGAATATTTGCTCTGTTAACCAGGGTAAACTTTTAATATACGGAAAACGATCCCAAGGAATACAGTAATGCAGAAAACAATTTTACATACATATGAGGAGAGAAATCTGTTCCACCTCTACCACTGTGTACAAACCCCATTTCTACCTGCTAATAGCTGAATTTTGAATTTGCATTGCTGCTGCAACTGGGGACTCCTCCTTCATGCAACTTGTGCAAACCTCTGTATATGGCACCTTTGGTAGTGTTGGGGGTGGTGCAATGAAGCATCCAATATGCACCTATTCTGCACCATCATAATAGGGACTGGGAATCAGGCCTCCATTATAATGTTCACCCTTGCACTTCTGGAAGGCTGAACATATTGTTATGAGAGTGGTTTGAGAGGTGTGTCACTGTCGGTCCAGTGCAGGGCAGTCTGCAAGGGGCTCATCAGTGTCAGATCAGACATCAGCCAGACTGATCATGACACTGTCCTGGTCTTTCTCAGTGGAAACTTCATATAGTTCAAAGGAGAGAGCTGGCTCAATCATAGGGAGGTTCTTTCATTTGATCTGCATAATGCAAACCAGCAAACAGAGCTAATTGTGTCATGAGCAGCCTGCTGTGGTCCCCCCCCAATGTAATCTGAAATGAAGAAAACTGTTCCCTAATCCCTCCCACCCTTTCCTTCTTAATTTTCCTTCATCTGGTTGCCCAGTCCCTGGTGCTGGCTACTACCCCACCCCACCCCACCGTTTTCACTGTGTGATACCAGGGAGTCCACCCTCGATGCTGCCAAACACAAGAAAACTGTTCCCCAATCCCTCCCACTCCTTCCTTGTTAAGTTTCCAACAGTGGGGTACCTAATCCCCAGTGCTGGCTACTACCCGCCACCCCACCTATTTTCATAGTGGGATACTGGGGAGCCTTCCCTGGTGCCACCAAACATAACAGTGATACTGGGGTGCCCAATCCCCAGTGTTCATACCTTAAATAAAGAAAACCATTCCTCGTAGCTTTGTTAACATTTCTATACAGCCTGTAAAAAAGAAAACTGTCCTTTGATGTCTGTTGCTGCTGCCGTTGCCCTCTCCCCACTCGACCCTTGCACTCAGCATCCCCCGCACTTATTTACCTACAGGGGACCCAGCGCTGTAATCCTGTCTGGACTGGAGGCACATCTTCGCTCTTCAATGCTGGACCACAAACTGAGAAAATCAGATATGCGGTTTAATGTATTTCAGTGAGTTTTGAACTTGTTCTCATAACTTAGTCATTGTTTAATATTTTTCCTCAAATTTTCAGCATGGTGTTTTTGGGACCCCATCTCATGAACAATGATAGTGAAATTATGCAAATATACCTTGAAAGGTGATTTCACGATCACTATACAAAATCACCTTTCAGGCAGGATGTGAAACATTTTCTCCACCTTTGTTCATGAGACGGGGTCATAAGAAGGCTGTGTTGAAAATTTGGGGTAAAAATATTAAGAAACAATGAAGTAATAAATATACATTAAAATTTTTCAATGCACGCTTGTAACTTTGGTAATTTTCAATATTTTCATCCCACATTTTCAACATAGCCTTTTATTTACACACCTCCTCATGAATGTGATAGCTGTCATTTTTCAATTCCTAATCAAAATGAGTTTTCACACTTGTGGGGCAAAGTCACCTCTCAGGCAGGATTTGAACATTTTCTCCACCCTTGTTCATGAGGTGGGGTCATAAGGAGGTTATGTGGGATCATAAGGAGGCTATACTGAAAATGTGGGGCAAGCATAGTATAGCTTTACAGCCCCTGGAGGTCTTGTATTGGTATGTAATGTATTCCTCTGGCATGACTCTCAGCCAATCAGAAAGCTTAGATTTCCCAGCCCATTTTCTAGTAAGAAACACTGAACAGTTCCACCGTTTACTCATAACTTTATTGTTGTTAATGTCAGGTCATAAAAAGACTGCTGGAAATTTGGGGTCAAAATGTGGGAGCCCACTGAAAATTAAATATTGCCTCTTAGTTGGCCTATCCTGGTTAAATATAATCTAAAAATGTACAAAAGCAGGACACCACTGAAAAGGAGGTATTGCATGTCTTCTGGTCTATCCTGGGTAAAAAGATAGTAAATTGTGTACAAGCAAGACCCAGGTACAACAGCAATGCAAATGGCAAACATTCAGCATTGACAAACATTTGTTTTAAGAGATTGCAGTGGCCTAACCTGGCCAATGCCTCTAAGCTGAAACATGTCTGAGTGTTTATTATCAGTCCTCCAAGGTAATGTGATTATACTCTTGATATAATGAGGATACTGAAGAGTCTGCCAATAGCATTTAAATGTATGATGGTGATATTTTGTGTAAAATTAAAACAAAAAGATAACTCGGGATGAAGCAGGATCAAAACAAGCATTTGTCAATGCCGAATGTTTGCTTGCTGGCATTAGCAGTGGAAGTGCAGGAGTCAGACAGATGCAGTATAGGAATGGCATTGAAGTATTGAACTGATGCTAACTCCATCCTCACTTTGCAGAGATGGACAGGCATTGGGGTGTGCCTTTGGGTCGTCGCCCATGACGGTCATGACATTTCACCTCACCCTATCCTTCAGACACTGACAAGTATCAAGGTGTGCCTTGGGGTGTTTGGGCTTTACATTCACCTCATTCCATAAGGAAATACGTGGAAATGGGTGCAGTATAGGAGAATGGGGTGAACTCGGGGCCAAAAGGTACAAGGCACACCTCAATGCCTGTCACTGCCTGCAGGCTAAGGGTGGGGGTGGAATGGCATGTGCATTACTGTCAAGAATCCCAAGTCACACCCCTGAAGCCTGTCATCCCTACAGGGTAGAGAGTTATGGTTGAAAACCCTAATGCCCTGGGCATTTCTTGGTATTTTTACTCCAAGTTTTTCACATGGGCTTTTTGTGACCCCACTGCATGATCAGTTCATTAGGTGAAAGGTAATTTTGCACAGCGACTGTGCCATATGGCGCCATGGGTGCGAAAACACATTTTGAACAGGATGTGAAAAGTGACAGGTGTACAGTTTATGAGGAGCTGAAAAAAATGGGATTGTTGAAAATTTGGAGTGAAAATATACAAAAATTGGTAAAGTCACGAGCGTGCATAGAAACTGCAAAACGTACTCCCATAATGTAATTATTTTGGGGATTTTTTTACAGCAGATTTTCAACACAGGCATTTGGGGACCTCCGCTTATGAACAGTGTCACTGTGATTTTCGTAAATCTGTCCCGAATACTAATTTCCCACAGCGACTGTGCGGTTTTGCACCGAAAGTGCAAAAACACATTTTGGCCAGGGTGTGAAAAATGACAGCTGTACTGCTCATAAGGAGGTGTGGAAAAATGCCAGTGTTGAAAATCTGGACTGAAAATATTATACATTCGTGAACTTACAAGGGTGCATAGAAACTGCGCAATGCACACTCATAACACAGTCATTTTAGCAACTTTTGTCACCAAATTTTCAACATAGCCATTTTAAGAACTCTGCTCATGAGCAGAGTCACTGTGATTTTCTTAATCTGTCCTGGACATTGATTTTACACTTCGACTGTGCCATTGTGTGCTACATGCGCAAAAACACATTTTGGGTGAGATGTGAAAAATGACAGCTTTACTGCCAACAAGGAGGTGTGGTAAAATGGCAATGTTAAAAATCTGTAGTGAAAATATTAAAAATTCGCAAAGTTATGAACGTGCGTAGGAACTGCGCAATGCACACTCGTAAAACAGTCATTTTGGGGAATTTTTTCATCAAATTTTCAACATAGGATTTTGGAGGGCCTGTGTCATGAACTGTGACACTGTCATTTTGTTACTCATTCCTGAAAGGTGGTTCCACGCAGTCACCTTTCGAGACCGAATAACAAAATGACAGTGACTGAGTTCATGAGGTGGGGTCCCAAGAACCCCATGTTGAAAATTTGGTGAAAAAATTCCTGAAAATGGCTAAGATATGCACCAAAGTTGAGAAAAAAAACATTTATGCCATTATACAGCTTAGCGGCATTTCTTCAGTTTGCGGTCGGCTTTGGAAGAGTGCAGACCAATTCCAGTCCACGAAGATTGTCGGCGCTGGGCTCCGGAGGTAAGTATGGGGTCAGAGGGGTGTGGGAAGTGGGTGCTCAGAGGGGGGTGCGGGTTGGGAGGGGGCAAGACGGTCAGCGAGGACCCTTTTTTTACAGGTGTTTTTTTTTCCGGAAGACGATGGGACTTTTGCCATGCTGGGGAGGGCCTAGTGTGGCAGCTGGAAGTTTTTGGGGGGCTAGTGGAGCCATTGGGATTGGGCACCCCGCCAGCCATATGGACTTTTGCCATGCTGGGAGGACTCCCAGTGTGGCACCTGGAAATCTGTTTGGGGGGCAGTGGAGCCGATGGGGATTGGGCACCCCCATCGGTCATATGTGTGTGTGGGGGGCACATGAGCACTGGGTGGGCTCCCAGAGTGCTACTTGGGTGTTTGTTTGGGGGGAGTAGAAAAAAAAGGAGCTGTTTATGACAGCTGTTCACATGCAGTGCTGAGTGTAGGCACTTTGCATACTGCTGACGGGAGTATGCAAATTGCCTACAAGTTACCACCGCTGATTGTAGCGGTCTTTGGCTTTCAACTGTATGCCACTGCATCTGAACTGCTGTCATAGACAGCTCAGACATTTATTGGTGCAGAGAGGCCACGCCTGCAAGAAGGAGCAGGGCATTGGAAGTGGGGTGGCACACCTACAAAAAGTCGTATGGTGGCACTATGTTTCTTGCACATGCATGCAAGCACACATAAAAATGGGAAGAGAATGTCTGGGAAAGAAAAGGGCAAGGGATTTAAAGTAAATGACAGATCAAAATGCAAAAACAAAGACCTATAGTAATAGCAACATGAGCAGCCCAATAACGACTTGTAGTGCTATTCTCAAATAATTCATAGAACTGACAGAAATTCTTTAATGTTGAGAAGCTGCTGGTACCTGTGGAAAAACTTTGGAAAACATAATATTTAGACATGTCAGCTTGTATTCAGAAAATGGTGGAGATGAAAACAGCAAGGTGCTTCAAGCATGCATGGGATATACGTAAGGAAATATTAGTAAATAGGCATGAAGGAAGGAGGGTCACAGGAGACCAGGTAGGGCTTGTGGAGACAGAATAGGTAGGGACCATCTGGGCAGACTAAGTGGGCCAATTGGTCTTCTTCCACTGACAAATTCTATATTTCTATGTTTCTAAAACAGGGGGGCTCAATTCTCAAAGAGGGCTTAGATCAATGCAAACTGTGGCAAACAGCAGCTTGCATTGAATGCCCAGTGTGCCAGGAATCCTGCATCAGATTCTGGTACAGGAGGGGGTCCTGGCACCTAAGTCCCCACACTTGCGGCAACCTCTCCTGTGCAACAAGCACATGGCACATGGGAGGGGGTTTGCTGCAGGTTCCATGCAGTAAAGGCTAGCAGTCCCCCCCTCTCCTAGTAAAATAAATTAATTTCCATCCCTGATAGTCTAGTGGCCCCCCCTCCATGATCCCTGATGTTGCCCGCAAATATAAATAATATAAAATACTTTTCTTGGTGGTCTAGTGGACCCCCCTCCCTGATCTCTGATTCCACCCATAAATATAATTAATAAAAACCTTCCCTGGTGGTCTAGGGACCCCCACCCCCCATCCCAGCTGGTAGTGCCCACCACCCCACTCCCCCATCCCGAAACAGAGCTGGTTACCGGCACAGCCCTCCTCTCACCTCTGCAGCCAGTCACCAACTGAACTGCCACTGAACATGTACTGTATAGTGTACCTGCTAATTTATTGACAGCTATGCTGGTCTTTGACTCTGTTTTGGGATGGGGGGAGCAGGATGGTGGGCACTACCTGCTGGGATGATGGGTTGGGGGGTTCACTAGACCACCAGAGAAGGGGTTTTATGTTATTTATATTTGCAAGTGGAATCAGGGATCGGGAAGGGGAGTCCACCAGACCACCAGGGAAGGGGTTTTATATTTTTTATATTTGCAGGCAAAATTGGGGATTGGGAAGGGGGGTCCACTAGACCACCAGGAAAGGGATTTTATAATATTTATATTTATAGGTAACAACAGGGATCGGAGGGGGGTCCACTAGACCAGCAGGGATGGGGTACAAGGGAGACAGTACATTTGCATTATACAAAACAATGTTACTCCAGGTGACAGGAGTTGGTATGGATTTGGTGTGATAAAATAACAAGATGAAACATGTTTGAGGTAGACTGATTGGTACAAGAGGCATCCTCCCCAGTATCAAGCCTTAAAGTTGCCAAGACTGTGGTTAGCACATTAAACTGCTGACTGCAGACCATGCAGACACCAGCACTGTGACAAGCAAAAAAGGCCTTCATTTACTCAACTGGACCATGTAGGAGTTGACACAGTGACCGTTATTGAAGACATTTGCCTGCATTCAACTCATCCTTCAGAACATGAAACGAGCAAGCAGTGTGGCTAGTAAAGATGGCATTCTCCTGCTCCAGTGGCTGGCACTAAGGGTGTTCACCAACTTGGTGTACCTTTTTCTTTTTTGTTAAATATTTTTATTGACGTATAAACAGGAATACAAACATACTGGTTACACTGACAGTGTTAAATATCCAGCCAGAAATATAACTCAACATCAAGAAATTGAAAAGGCTAAGTTATAATACACCAAAATTGCAGGTTTACAGGTGAAGATGAGGTGGAACAGTCAGTGGACCTCCAGGCATATCCAACCAGCCAAACTCATAGCAAATCAATGGACAGTTGCTGTCAGAGGTGCACCTGACCAAGGTGCATCCTCAAAGGAGATGAACCAGCTTAAGGGGGCAGTTGTCACATTGGGAATATGCCCTGCTCCAGGGCATCCAGCATTGGTCGCCATGTAAGCGAGTATGTTTCATTAAACCCATTTGCTGTCAGCTGGATCTTTTCCAGGGCTAAACAGTGTTTCAGGTTTTCAAGCATGCCACAATGAATTGTAATACAGTTTACCAGCACACCTTAAATCAATGAAACTCGGCCATTCTCCTTGTGAAAATCATAATATTTATTGAGCATTGTACCACCCAAAAATGTTACAGCTGCCACATTTAAATACATTTGCTACTGTGCAGAACTGTGTCATAATGTGCAGCAACACTGTATCAACTAGTGCAAAGGTTCAGTTACTTTACCACCTAGATGTCATTGTGGCTCAATTGTCTATTCCACATTCTTCATGTTGGTTACCAACTTTCTGGTGTCCAGTGTTTATGTAGCCAGTGTCCTGACAAACCAAATGTTGCTGTTTATTCCTTTCTTGCAGGTGCAGGTGCTGGACACCCATCTACTTCCTGGCAGTTACGGCAATATTTTGCAAGACCATATTTTTAATTTGCCCCAGGCTAGGAGCTGCTTCACTTGCTTCAGTAGCCTCAATCCTGGCCGTTCAATGGCTGCTGTGTCCACAATCAACGTGCTGATATTTCAGGGTCATGTTTTTGTGGTTATGTGACCCCATCCTCAAAGCATGTGGGATGTGTTATGCTTGAGAAAGAAAGAGAGCCTTGAAATTTCACATAGGAGAACACAAGACAGTGATACGAAATAAAGATCCCAATTATGCAATGGCAAGGCATTACGACGAAACGGGTCATGGATCCCCTGCATCAATAAAATTCACAGGAATTGGAAAGGCTGATACAGGAATGTGAGGTGGAGACATAAAAAAGAAACTCCAACAGAGGGAGGCGTACTGGATTCACACACTGAATATGCTAGTCCCTTAAGGGTTGAATGGTGAGATACCCCTGCACAGCTACCTATGAATGAACATTTAATTCTTGTGTATCTGTCTAACTATATGCATCTTATAAAACAAAAATAAGATTCCAGATAATCTTGTCACCATTTTTAGTGGCAACTCGACCAGATAGATCTTGGTTTGACACAATTTTTTGTTGACCTTCACTAAGTTGGTCTGCCCTCCCACATGCTTCATTACACACTGGGCTAGGCAAGACTTTTCTGCTCTGCTACCCCATTTGTGTTTCTCTGGGATAGGCAAGACTTAGCAGTGTCAGTGGCTTAGCAGGTTGCACACTCGCCTCTGAGGCTGGCAGATCAGAAGGCTGTGTGTTCTATCCCCACACCAAGCACTTAGATTAAATCCCAGTACTGACACTGTGGTGCACCATGAAGGGGGTGCTACACTCCTGAACTGCCATCTTTCAGATGAGACATTAAACTGAGGTGCCATCTGCCTGTTCTGGTGGTATTTCTGTCGGATGTTAAAGATCCCATGGCACTTCTCAAAAAGAGTAGGGGAGGTTTTTATTGAAATAAGTCATACATCATACAGGGACAAAGTAAACAAATAATACTACTTTTCAAAACTCATAAACACCCTTATTTGATAAAAAGCAAAAAGCCACCCCACACATACCCATCACCTCATACTTGTGAGAAGAAACAATATCACTTAATCCAACTCAAGGCATGTTTCCATAAATACATACTCCAACACGATGGGAAAGAGGTTTCTTCTTGTGAATATGCAGCATTCACCTGTTTTTGAACAAAAGTAAGCAATTTTTTCTGTCCTAAATATTTTTGTTGTAACACCAGTTGACACCCGGCTTGCCAAATATAATATTTTAATATCCCACACAGGATCCTCAAAGTACTGGGATGGTACTTTGTCCATCGACCTGAATAAATACCCAGAATCAACACTTCATAGGAAAAAACTGAAAGTCCAAAAAGTGCCAAGCCTGTGTCAAAATAGTCCAAAATGCAATAACATATGGACAGAAAAGGTATAAACATCCTGGGTTTCCAATAGTAAGTTATAGGAATCCCTGGGGCAGTATCTTTCAGCAACTTGTTTGTATTTACGGTTATTTCGGACACCCAAATGCCCGTGACTGGTAAGCCAAACTATATCCCACATATGTTTAGCGAGTTGTGTATCAGTCAATTGGCACAAAGTATCTGAGCTGGAACTTACCATTAACCCAGGGAACTGTACTGGGGACTTAAATTCAGAATCCAATATTGAGGCATATAAAGCCTTCCTAGTAAGTGTGTGGCATTGTTGTATAGGAACGTGCCAAACTTTAATTTTAGCAGTCACTGCCATAACATATGGAGGTACACTACATTTCTTAAGGTTTATATACAAATGCCATTTACCAGCCTCCCATAATGTAATCAATTGTGAAAACCAATCATTCATCCAAATACCCCAAGGCCGGTTGGGGGGGAAACAATATCTGTGGTAGGTTAACTGACCAAAACAGTGTATGAAAAAATAACAAAGGGTTAAACATCGCTACCCCCTCCCATGGATCAGTAAATGGGTAATTTGTCTGTGGATGGGGTTAAGTTGACTACTCCAGAGTGACTGAAAGAACACACTATATAACCTAGTCTCAAGCTCCACAAGCAGGGGAAAAATATAATGTAGGTGAAGAAAAATAGGGACAATTAGTGTTTTAATTAAATGAACCTTCTTAAGTTTTGAAAGCTGCATGACCTTCCATACTGCTACTTTCTGTTTTCCTTCTTTAAGTTTAATGGTCCAGTTTTCTTTGGCCATATCCCTGGACCCAACTCGTATACTCAAAATAGTAGCTCCGGTGTCAAGTGGCATCCCGCAAATCCGTGTCACCCCAGGGCACTCAGTTTGCCCCGAATACACCACCTGACTTTTCTCCAGGTCAACAGCTGCCCCAGTGAAATGAGAATAATCTTGAATTACAGTCATTGCTGCATGGCAGGAATGTTTGTCTTTTAGAAATAAACATAAATCATCAGCATAAGTAGATATTTTAATGCCAGGCAATCTCTAGATATAACCAAGCCCCTAACTAGCAGAGTAGAAACTAGTTTCCGAAGCAGTACAACTATGCAAAAAATATATAATAGCAGGCTTAAAGGGCATCCCTGCCTAACACCTCTAGTAACACGCACTGTGGAACCCTTATATCCTTGTGCTAAAATCTGAAAATTAGTGTGGTGATATAATAGTTTAATCCATGCAATAAACTGCTGTGGTATACCATAATATGTCAAAACCTGGAATAAATAATCACAGGGGACACTGTCAAATGCTTTATGTTGGTTGAGCGAGACCACCAATCCCTGTATCTTATTCAGACAACCCCTCTCAAAAACTTTGCATAACTGTAGGAGGTTATCTCGCATTGCTGTCTCAGGTAGTCCACAAGTCTGATTTTTCCATAATCAATTTCTGTGCCACCTTAGTGAGTCTATGATGTAGAATTGTGGCTTACAGTTTGAAATCTGAGTTTAACAAAGAAATTGGTCTCCAATTCCCAATCCCAATATCCAATTTATCCCCTTTCTTAAGTAATAAAACCAAAAATGCTGGTGCCATACTATCTGACATCCTTAGTTGGTGTGACAAAGCATTAAATACCCCCTTAAATATGGGAACCAACAAATTACTAAAAGGTGTGGTAAAAACTTGCCTTCAGGCTGTCAGGGCCTGGAGCTGCTCCCACTAGCATTTTTGTAATCATAAGGAACACTTCTTCAGTCATAATTTGTTTTATCAATTCAGCCTGCACATAAAAGGTTAAATCCTCGAAATTTTTGGTGCCCAGATACAGAGTCAGATTTCCATTCCCAGCTGGAGGGTCCCCAAAAGTCTGATGAAGCACATCAGTGACAATATCGAGTATACCATGGATGGATGTATGAACCACCCCTTTGGAATCTCGAACTGCCAAGAACTATTTTTTGGCTGCTCTGTCGTGGCAGTTTTTAAAAATATCATGAGATCCCTGCGTGTCATGTAGGTCACTGGCCTATTCCGCATGTAAAGTTTTCTGGCCCTTGAATATATGTAGGACTTCATGTCCTTTTTAATCTGCAACATCTGGAATGTATATATCTGTTTTTCAGTATGTTGTAGCGATATTATCTGAACAACTGCACTCACAGCTGTAAATACTAAAAGTAATCGGTCCTCCCTTTTGTCTTTCCATATTTCTGGAACAGACAGCGAAGGCTCTGTTTAGTATCCTCCCATCATCTTAGGAGGGAGTCGTACAAACATCCCACAGTTGCTTGTGTTTTCAGAAGTTCTTCCGCTTGAAAATTAAGGAGTGGGTCCTGTATTTGGAAGAGTTAAATTGCCAATATCCCGGGCCCACCCTATTGGTTAAAAAAAACTCCCACTGGGACTCTTAATTCAAAGTGGTCTGACGTGGCCATTGGATATGTCTTAGCTTTTAACACAATCCAGTGTTCAGACACAAATATATAATCAATTCTGGATGATAGTTGACCTCTATGATAGGTTTGGCCCCCAGTTTTATGCACCATCATATATGCATCTTGCATTTTAGCTACAATCAAAATCTGTTTTAAAACATTTGTATCACAATATTATTTTTTCTTACCCCTGATTTGTCCTGTAAGTCTAACGGGCAAGTAAAATCTCCCCCCAGAATTACCCTTCTTGCGGTCTGCAAGTACGGTTGTATTAGTCGAAATAAAGCCATCCTTGTAAGTTTAGTTTGGGGGGCATAAGCCACACCCACCCTCAGGAGCTGACCCTTATCTTGGATATCTATAAATAGAGCCCTTCCAGGGTCTACATCCATAACTCTAACAATATGCATTTAACATGCTTTAAATAAAATGCCCACCCCTGAACATGACTCCTCTCCAAGCAACCAAATAAAGAAGCCCCAGATCCAAGCTAAAAATACTGTTTACATTTAGGTACACCACATCTAATATGTCAAAGGAACAGGTATCCATGAATCTTAAGCGGGAAAGGCATCATAAACTCAACAGTTTTTCTTTTGAGTTTTTTTTTTTGCCTTTGTCAATTCAACAGTGCCCACCTCCATGTCTGATAAATCCTTTTCGTGAGGACGTAACAGAGAAAGTCTCAGAATCCCCATCTTCCTCTTCTACTGCATTATCGAGTACTGAGAAGGGGTTCTTTAAGTCAATGTCCTCCGTTTTAATAAGTTTTGATTTTGAAAGGTTTCTAGTAGATCGTCTTTTACCCTTCTCCATTTGGTAAGACTCATGAGGTTGGAGGGGGGAGGCATCGCAGCTGCCTGCTCCTGTCTAAGATTTGGCACTACGGTCCCAATGTCTGGGGGAGATGGGACAGGTCAGACATCCATGTCCTCAGATGGTTCTGGCTGCTCTGCACCAAGTACCAGTGCAACAGCCATGTCAGTATCATCAGGGGAGCATCTTGCTCAGCTGAGGTAGCAGAAATACTCTGTTTGGGGTGCTCCTCTGTTGGTTTTGTAGGCTGTTGGCATGCTGACTGCACCCTAATTTGCCATGATTGTGCCTCATATACTATGTCTGCCTCATCATAATAGGATCCCTTATTATGTACCACCCAAGGACATTGCATGTACAGATGTCCTAATTCATCATATAGGTTGCAGTTCATTGGGTTTTGGAAAAACATACTGGTGTGACCAGTCTGTAAGTGGGACAAAGACCTGCATCTGTGGCATGTTTTGGGTTGCCCTAGATAGAAGCAGAGCCCTTGATCTTGGCCAATATTAAAACAACTGGGTAGATGAACTGGGCCAGATTCTGAAGTACGAAGCCTTATTCAGATTTTCCATCCCCCAGTCCAGAGAACTTCAGAGTCTAGGATTGGGGTGGGGCGATCAATCACATTTGCCCTCTGCTTCACCCAGTAGAGGATATCTGAAATATGGATGCTTTCACTGCAGAAAACCACTGCCATATTCTCGACTGTGGGTTTGGTAAGTGGAATTGCTAGGAATGGAGACCACAAGGGGGTATATCGTATTTGTTGCCATTTTTTCCAAAACCTTTCTAAATGCAGTGAGGTGTTAAAGCCACATCAAACTGTATGTCTCCAGAAATGTGGATTAAAGCAAAAATGTCATTTAGGGTAAACTGCATAGACTCTTAAGCAGTTTTCTCCCCATGTATACTCTGTCAGGAGCAGTCTCTAGACCCCCTTTATATTTAATTCGGACTGTATTCTGTCTGGTAGCAGGCTTCCTCAGGTTTGAAAATAAATCTGAAAGTTTGAAGGAGGCTCTAGACAGCCTCTCTGCATTCTGCTCCCTCGGAGAAGTATTGGCAGTCTGGGCAAAACACGTGGGAGGAGGAGGAGGATTAGAAGAGGGTTTATAAATGAAGGACTACTTTCTCTCAGTAAAGCTTGGAAGTCCATGGGAGGGACCAACTTCAATCTGATCCATTATGTCCATTCAAGAATTGGATGAAATGCTGGGTTAAGGTTGAACTGTGCTAACCTCTGGCCATGTGGGTTCTGTATGGCATTGCTGATGAGTATTTGTCACTCCCATAACCACCTCTTCAGCGGCAAGGAGTGGAGATTGCTGAATGGGTTCAGGGCCTGTGGCAGACCCACATATGCCTTGCTCAATTTCTAAAGCAGCAGGCTGTGTCTTATTAAAGGTTACAGCAGGCAGTACAACAGGCTGACTGCCAGTAGTATCATTGTTTGACTGTACTCTACATGGTGCACCAGGTAGCATACTTGCCGACATTTTCTGGTGTGGTAGTTGCCTGCAGTCCAGATCTAAAGGTGTACTAGTAGGCAAAGTCATAATTGTGGGGTTACAACCATCTTCTATAGGTAAAACAATAGCTGGAGTGATTTGTTCTTTTGTAATTGTAATGCCCTGAGTCACATTTCCAGCGTTAGTTACTGCCTCATGTTTCTCTTTGAAACTACTAAATGGACCTTACTCCATGGAAGTGGAGAAAACCACCAGTCCCATAATCATTTTAACCACAGAAGCCTGCCCCGCTATCTACCTCTGCCTGTCCGGCGATCCTTGCCAGCCCGCTACGAGTATTGGTCACTCCAGTGACCACGGGAGACAAGCCTCACTTTCTACTGGCCTTCCAACTGTGCCAGCCCTAACCCTTTGCTCAGAAACCCCCATCCTTGGAGATGCACCTGTTGGTATCTGTGTTGTTGCTCCCAGGGCTGCTCCAGGTAATCCTGCAGCTGCGTCTTCTACAGCTAATAAATGTAAGAGCCACATTCTCCTTGTAACTCTGTCGGCTGGCATTGGAAGATCTGCCATGCTCACTGAAGCCTGTCACAATTCCTGGTGGTGTGGCATCTCTTCTCCATCATTACGACCAGCCTCTAGACTCAACTTTCCACCATTCATTGTTGTAAGTACCTCAGGCACAGAAGTGGCTGCCTCCTCTGCTACAGTTGTCAAAATCTCCATTGAACTGCAGAATTCAATCTGTATCCATTCTTCCTGAGGTCCAACCTTCTCTGGAGCAGATGTGCTCCCTCCACCACCTCCTGCCACGTCAGCCATCTTGCTGACCACCAGCAGCGGGCCCCCCTACTAATGAGTAGTGGAATTTCCCTGGTGTCCGGTCCAAATTTCCCCCATTCGCTAAAAATACCACTAATCTGGTTCAGTGTCAGTTGGCATCCATCTGTATCCCCCTCCCCCAGGATGAGGCTGAAAATAAGCAGAATTGTCTAGTCCTCCTTTCCCAGTTAACAATAACAAAATAAAAATAAATAAATTGTCTGCTCTGCTACCCAGTATGAGGCATTATGGACAATACTTATGGGATACTCTAAGTTGGTTGGTCTGACCTCCCACATGCTTCATTACACACTGGGCTAGGCAAGACTGTTCTGCTCTGCTACCCTTTTGTGTTTCTCTGGAGTAGGTAAGACTTGTCTGCTATAGAAATAGTACAGTGTTATTCACAAGGGTGTTGTGTGCGTATTCATTGATTTAGATTTGCTGATCAGGAAAGGAGGGTTGAAAATACTGCCTATTTTCAGCCTTGTTCAGGGGGGTGTGGGGTAAAGATGAAATCCTATGGAATTTGGAACAGATTAAGCTGTTGGTGGTATTTTAATGAACGGGGGAAATTTAGCAAGAACACGGGAAATTCCTCTATGCTTTTCTGTTGGGTGGCTTGCGATATAGTGTTGAGAGTCCCAAAGAACAGTCTCAGTCTCATTTCCAGTTCCAGAGAGGGACTTGGTGGAAAGTTTGGAATGATGCAGCTGACAGTCATGAAGATGCCTGCAGGTAGCTGCCTGATCCATCTCCTGTTTGGGAGCAGAGAGGTAAGCCCCCTTTTAGGGATGGGGTTTGCATTATACACATACAGCAATACAAGCACCAGCTGGGAATTTTGGATAACTGAGTTCTTCCTATCCCAAATGAATTTTTTGCTGTAAACCATAAAATCGTTTTAATAACAAGACACATTTTCATGCATTGCTTTATTTGAACAGCAACAAAACATAGCCCATTAACATTTTTGACGATAGCAGTAGAACTGTACTCCTGTGGTGTTCTAAAAATAAAACTGGAACAGTGTGCAGTGCATTTGGGAGCTGTGTACTGAGCTAAAGGTTCTGTATGTGAAATGAAGGCTCAACCATGATCACCAAAGTCTGATCCAGTAACACCCCAAGTTCCAACACCACGTTCTCACAATACCAGAAGCTGTGCAATCCATTCCCAATCTCTCTGTGCTGGTTGGATGGGTGGAGCAGTTGTACTGTGTGCTTACTATAGCCTAATCAGAATGTATCAAAAAGTAAAACCACAGTGTGTCCAACGGAAGCTTGAAATGTTACTGTTGAACTAACACCATCTCTTGTTTATTTTCAGTTGCAGGGAGCAGCCCGGGATTATGTGGGGGAAGAGCTCCACCCCCACAGCCTATTTAGCTGAAGCAGCTGACTCCCGCTCTGCTTAGAGTGAGTCACACTCACTGCGCTTGCTGCATGCTGTGTGCTGGGGCTGGCTTCCTCCTGTTCTGCCCCCCCACCGTGTTTGTCAGTGATCCCTGCCTCCTGCTTGCTTCTCCTCTTCCTCCTTTCTGTTTTTGTCTGCCCTCCCTCAGTTGCTTGTACCTTTCTTTTGGTTTCTTCTGTCTGCCTGCCTCCAGCACGCCGCTTATACATGTTCGGCCACCGCTTCATTCTGCCGTTCAAGGTTTTCTTCCTCGTCTGCCAGCATTCTCCCCTGTGTAGCCCTGTACTTTTCCTGCTCCCTTGGTCCTCCTCCACTTTCTCCTGGCCCGCTTGCTGAGGCTGAACCTGTCATCTGCCTACCGCCACTTCCTGACTCTGCTTGCTCTTCTCTGTTGCAACAGTCGTTCTGCTCTTCGGTGCTCTGCCACTGCTGCGCTACGCTGTTGCTGCTGACAAGGCTGGACTCGCCCTACGCTGCCATTTCAAACTGTGCTGCTCCTACATCATTTATTTATCCGTGGTAAACTGGGTTCATCCATTGGTACGCTATCTGCATTTCCGTTATGTGCCACGCGAGTGGTTTTGCTGTCTCTGCAGCAGTGCACAAGTTGCATAAAGTATTACAGGGCAATTAATACTTTGCTTCCTTTTTTTTAAAATTGAATATGTTTTATTCAATTTTCATAGAGAGTTCCAACAAACAAACACTGCATTAATTAAAACAGCAGATGAACATTAGACCTAATACATACAAATTGCAATAGTTAGCTAACCCATACCATTTCCCTTCCCCCCTCCCCCCTACTCTCCCTCACCCCCTTTTATCCTCCCCTCCATCCCCTCTTCCCAAAGTCAGTCCAATAAATATGATCCTGCAGGCCACATCCCTGTCCCTATACAGAAAAGGGAATAAAAGGAAAAAGTTACACCTTCCCAATTAGAGAGAAGAAGAAGGGAAAGAGGAAAGTATACCAAAGGTATATTATTTGGTCTCCGTCTATAGTAGACTGCAAATACTTTGCTTCCTGATTACCATGCTGCTCTCATCTTGCACTGCCGCTTCCCTGTCTCGGCTGCGGTGCTCCTAGTTTTGTTGTACCTTTATACCTGCCTAACTGAACTGTCTGTTCCCTGTGCTGCACTGGAGCATATACCCTTTGGGCTATTATGAGATCAACCTGAGAAGCCATTTGCAAATTCAGCTCCTATTCGGATGCAATGTGGTGGGTCGCAATTTAGGTTGATGGGATGTTCCAGCATCAGCTAATTACTTGTGGAACCTCGTTATGTATCTCTGGCATATTCTGCCTTTAGTATGGGCATCCTTTGCTGGAACTACTCAAACTTCTGCTCATCATTCAGAAGTGACCTTTCCTTTTACTTGACTACTGAGCAAAGGACTGGGAAACATTTGGGGCCATGTCTTATGTTTGTCTGCAAGATCTCTATCGCTTTTTGATGGTTGCTTCAGTCATGCACTTCAGACACTGCATCTGTTTACAGGCTTTATTTGCTTACCGGCTGACATACACAGTCAGCAAACCTTCTATGGTCCATCAGCTGACTTACATGTGGTCTAGCCATACTTCCTTGATGCTATTCTACTTTTCTTACTGACCGACATACGAGGAGTACAACTGTGCATGCTAGCTTATGTGGGTCTAGCTGCCATCTTGCTCACATTACCAGCTGACTTCATGGGGTCCAGCTATGCCACCTTTGCCTGCTTTAATGACCTGCTTCGCCCCTCGGGCCAAGAGTACGCTATTTCTACTCCTGCCTCGTCAGCTCAGGGCCTAAAGATTAGCTTATCCCACTATATGCCTACCTGCTGCCATGGCAGCCAGCCAAGGAGATCCTCACTGTGGATTCATATTTTGCTGTTTGGATGTTCATCATCTATTCTTTGGATGCTTTGCCCTGCTTCCCTGCTACTATGTCTGCATCATGCAGCATGCTTACTACAACTTATGTACAGATTCACTTCTTACCTTCCTTGCTCATATTACCTGCCTCACCCTCCCAGGACTTAGGGGTCATCACGACTAACCTGCCATTACAATCTACTGTGCTCCTCCTGAACTGGCATCCATCTACCTATGTTTACGTATTTACTGCGATCTCTACATGCCAGAACACGACCCTCTGCATTGCTTGCAGTTCGACATTTCCATTGCATTATGTATGTCTGCTCTGCAACCTGCCTCGCCCCGTGGGCTGGAAGTTAGCCATCGCTTTCGTCAGACCTGTGCCCCTATGGACCCAGAGGTCCTTTGTTCCTCTATTCTACTACACCATAATCGTCTGCTTCTACGACCTGCTTTCACCCATTGGGCTGGGAGATTTGCCTACTACTTGCTTGCTTCTACCACCTGCCTTTGCCCATCGGGCTGGGAGGTTTACCAACTAATCGCCTGTTTCTACGACATGCCTTCACCCTTCAGGCTGGGATGTTTACCTGCTTCTGCTCCACTTCTGCCTCGCCCGGCTCAGGGCCTGGAGATTCACACATTCTACTACACGCCTACCTTCTGCCATGTCAACCAGCCGGAAGCTCCTTTATTATAGATCCACATTAGGCCGTTTCTTCGTTCCTCCTCTATCCTTGGATGCTTTGCCCTGCTGATTCAGCCGTGTGGAATTGCTGCCGCTTCACCCTTTCCGGAACACTTAGTTGTGCCTCATGATGACCTTATCTTGATTGTGCTCTACTGCTTTGACCCTGTGACACCGCTACTTCATTTGACTCAGCCTCTTCAGTTATCTCCATCCAGTACTCTTATGCTCAACTATTTCGGTCTCATCTCGTTATTGCTGCCTCAAACATTGCACACCTCCAGTTTCGACTGCTATTCCTCGTCAAGTTGCCATCTCTATGCCACGGTCTCTTCCATGTGATCCATGCCATCCTTGATCTACTGGATCCGTCCGTCCTCAGCACCATTCCATTCTCTACGTCTTGCTTACCAATGCAGTACTTCTCTGCTCTACACTGACTCAAGATACATCTCCTGGAAGCTTATACCACGCAATATTCCTCCTGGCTGACCTCCATAGGTCTGGCTGTATTTTCCTGCTTCCTGGAGTTAGTCGCCTCTCTACTTACCTCTCCAGCTGATGAAAAAGCTGCGCTTCTCATCGAGGGACTACCTACCAAGCTCTATTCTACCAGCAGACTTCCATGGGTCTGACTGCGCTTCCCATACCTGGAATCAGCTGCCTCTCTCTCCTACCTCACCAGCTGTCAGTTAAGCTGCGCTTTCTTCAGGGGCTGATTGCCACATCCTGTTCATTCTCATCTGCCTTCGTGGGCGCAATCCCGCTCCTGCTACCTCTCGCTTCGGATTAGCAGCCCGACTGCTTTGCTTACTTTCTGCGCTCACCTTATTCTACTACTTGGATGCTTCATACCTCGCACCAGTGTCTCTGATTATCCTCTACAGCTTGCCATTATTCCAGCTCAACTCTACAGCCGTTGCCTTCATATCACTTCCTAAGACTATACTTCACTTATTAGAACTGAAGTCATCAGTCGGTAACCTGGCCTATAAGCCTTCTCATTACACATACTTTACAAGCCGTCTATTAGAAATCAGGAAGTCATACTACTTCTATTCATTCTGCCTTATTGATGTCAAATCTGGATACAACTATCTGCATTTGGTCTCCTGTATTGAATTCGTCAGTCATCACTTCATCTCCACCGTCATACATTTCCTGGATTATGCCCTCTATCAACTGAAGTCTGAAAGAAGGTTCTTCATATCTACTCTCCATCATTCCGAATTGTACATGGATTCTCGGACTCGGACTTTATTAGGAAGAAATTACTTCACTGGACATTTACAATTCAGTTCTTCTTAAGCTCTGTTTATCTGGATTAAATTCTACAATTAGAATTCAGATTTTGCTGATTAATTTAGTTTAATTAGGATCTCTCTCCTTTAGTATGCCCAGAAGGATGGGCAGGTCAGTAGCCATGGGTCCTCTGAGGTTACCCCCAAGGGGGTTTTTCCTCTCCTGAGTGCTACTGGTCACACTCTCCAGAGCTGGAGGAGGTGATTGTCTATTTCTATCATTAGGTGTTGTCTTGCACGACTTCTTCAGCATTCAGCTAAAGAACAATCGTTGATATATTATTCTTTTGGGGCTTTCATAATTCTAAACCAAGCTTTCTTCCTGCAGGTGGGATACAGAGAAAGGCCAAAACCATCAAATATTATCAAACAACTCATTCAAGCATCCAAGTACCTAAGCACAAACATTCTCTACTACTACCTATAAACAGTGTCCTCTTAATGCTGGCCTCTGTATCCAACAACCATCTACATCATTCCACTACATGTTACATAATCACTGAGCTATGAACCTCACATAATTGCAGGGAGCAGCCCGGGATTATGTGGGGGAAGATCTCTGCCCCACAGCCTATTTAGCTGAAGCAACTGACTCCCACTCTGCTTAGAGTGAGTCGCACTCACCCACCATCCTTTCCGACATCTCCTCCTTCTGCGGCACTCCTATCCCACCGGGGGTCTTTCATAATTCTAAACCAAGCTTCCTTCCTACAGGTGGGATACAGAGAAAGGCCAAAGCCATCAAATATTATCAAAAAACTCATTCAAGCATCCAAGTACCTAATTACAAACATTCTATACTACTACCTATAAACAGTGTCCTCTTAATGCTGGCCTCTGTATCCAACAACCATCTACATCATTCCACTATATGTTACATAAGCACTGAGCTATGAACCACACATAATCTTTCTACAGAGTACGACATAATTACAAAAATAGAACTCTGGTGAAAGTTTTAGCTGCTCTTGAATGTTTTTGCTTAACTAGTTCATATTTTGTTGACTGCAAGGATTCTAAACAAAATGTTAGCATATTTACATGCATTAGAATTTGATTAAATAAAACCCTCTTGCTGCACTGGCTACAGCTGTCTCTTATGCTATGGCCCCTGCATCAGGGTGCTTTGGCTGTATATTTCCCATCTTTCAATTCCACTGTCCAGGCCTGTGTAAACACCCATTACCCTCCAGTGTGCTGATCTACTGTTTAATAGTGCAAATGGAGTTCACCAAATAGGGAGAAGAGGCTGGCTAGAGAAAGTAGGGTACTGTGAGCAGGACTGAAGTGACAACCTGAGTTAGCACATCTTCCTCCCAGGTTGGGAAGTGCCTTTCCCCTGCTAGTTGGGAGTGGCCTGGCCAATCAGGGCAACCCTGGTCTTTAGTCTTGCATTGCGGATGACTTCAAAGGAAGCCATACAGCAGCCTGATTAAAAAAGCAAGGAGATCTTAAATTATTTCCCCACCAGTTCTGCGGGAATATAACCATTTATTCTTAATCCCACTATGTCCTTACTGCTTTAAAGACAGATGATCTCAACTAGTGGCAGTTAGCTGGAAGACTTTTTCACAAATCCCCCATTATTTTAGTAAGCTAAGAGTTCTGATTTTTCTAAATTCATCCTTTTTATGTTGGCTTGCGCTTGCGCAAGCAATATCTTGCGCTAGTACAGGTTTAGGGGGCGTGGCCGCTGTTGGGCGAATGCAGGGCATGCATCAGTAAGTGCGTCCCTCATTCCCCAATCAGCCTGCATGCCGGCGCCACACCATACATACATAATGGGGCTAGAACATCTAAGCAAAGATCCGCTGCAATCCGAGCAATGCACGTCATACACAGCGGTCCTTTGCTTGCCGTGCTTGCTGCCATTATGAGCATGGTCAGCGAGCGGGCAGCTGCCTCATGCCTGCCGACATTGGGGGTGCCCAATCCCCTGTCGGTAATCCCCGCTGTGTTTGTGTGCGGCGGGGGCCCTCCCCGTCCAGCATACCCCTCCCAAATGTTGAATGCCGAGGTGGGTGCCCAATCCCCCTCAGCTCGAGCCCCCCCACTTTCTTTGTTTGCCGATGGGGGTGCCCAGTCCCCATCGGCATTACTCCCCACCTCGTGTTGTGTGCCGACGAGGGTGCCCAATCCCCCATCAGCTACTGACACCCCTCCAAAAACCCAGTTAGATGGCATGCTGGGAGCCCACCCCAGCATGCCAAATGCCTTGCAAGATGAAAACTGTCCCGTGACGGTTTCCCTTTTCTTTTTTTGTCCCCTGTAAAATGAAAACCGTCCATTGTAGTTTCGATGCCCCCTACCCGCACCCCACCACTGCGCACCCTGCCTCCCTCACCCCCTCACCCCATACTTACCTCCGGAGTCTGGCACAACAGTCTTCCGTGGACCGGGAACACGTCTGCACTCTTCAAAGCCGACCGCAAACTGAGGAAATGCTGGTAAGCTGTATAATGGAATGAATAGGGTTTTTTCAACTTTGCTGTATATCTCAGGCATTTCTTGGAATTTTCACACCAACTTTTCAACATGGGGTTTTTGGGGCCCCTCCTCATGAATTCTGTCACTCTCATGGCATTAATCAGCCTTGAAAGGTGATTTCGCAGTCGCTGTGCGAAATCACCTATCGGGGCCCATTAATGAAATGACACTGCCAGTGTTCATGAGGTGGCCTCTCAAAAAGCCTATGTTCCAAATTTGGTGGAAAAAATCCAACAAATGCCTGTTTTACGAGTGTGCATTGCGCAGTTGCTACGCAGGCTTGTAACCTCGCGCATTCACAATATTTTAATGCCGGATTTTCAGCATTGGTATTTTTGTGCACCTCCTTGTGAACAGTACAGCTGTCATTTTCCACATCCTGCCCGAAATGTGTTTCCGCACTTCCAGTGCACAATAGCACAGTCATTGTGGGAAATCAGTGTTTGGGCCAGATTATGAAAATGGCAGTGAAACAGTTCATGAGCAGAGGTCCTAAAATGCCTATGTTGAACATTTGGTGCTGATACTCCATAAAATGACTGTGTTACGAGCGTGCATTGGCAGATTGCACACACGCTCGTACCAACATGCATTTGTGATATTTTCACTCTGGAGTTTCACCATCGCCATTTTTCCACACCTCTTGATGAACAGTACAGTCGTCATTTCACATATCCTGCCCAAAATGTGTTTCCGCACTTCTGGCGCAGAATAGCGTGGTCGCTGTGCGAAATCACTTCTTGGGACACTTTGAGGAAATGACAATGACACTGTACATGAGCAGATGAGCTAAAATGCCTATGTTGAAAATTTGGTGCTGAACACCCATAAAATGGCAGTGCTGCAAACGTGCGTTGCATATTTCCCATGCACCCTTGTGACTCCACAAATTCCGTATATTTGTATGCCACATTTTCAGCACTGGCATTTTTTTACACCTCCTTATGAACTGTGCAGCTGTCATTTTTCACATCCTGCCTAGCATGCTTTCCTGCACTGCACTACCAAACACCCAAAGGGACACCCTAATGCCTGTCACTCTCTGCAGGGTGGGGGTGGGTTGGCATCAGTTCAATACTTGACTGCCATTTCTCTCTAACTCCTGCACTGCCAATGGTAGCAAGCCAACATTCGGCACTGACAAATGCTTGTTTCAATTGCCATCTTGTGTCCTCTTATGTTCTCAAGTCATCGTTCATGACTTCTGTATTTACTGGCTATATTGCAGTATATGTACTCAAATGGAGATAATCCTTTCATCAGTTTTTTAAGAGTTCTCCTCTTAAAGGTGAACTATTGTCAACAATTACAAAACAATATGTTGTACAAAGTGTTTTGAATCGCCTGCATAGTCCTCATGTACACTTTACTTAGTTTGCTGTTAGGAGTTTTTCTAAATTTTCTTACTTGTTTTATAGCCCTTGGGGAATCTCCATGTCTGAAGGTTTTAATGCCCTTCCTTTTCTACAATACCTCCTGTCTCATGTGACAGTGATGCATCAGCTTTAATAGCAATGTAGAAAGATGAGAGAAAGAGAACTATACAACATTGTGTTCCACAATGCAACAGCAGAGAGACAGTGCCCCCAGCACTCAGTGCTAGCTCAGAGGGTTGGGGGCTGCCAATGTAATGGCTGATCATGGCCCACAGTAGGAGAATGAGTACCGTGGAGGAATTGCATGCATAGCCAGTCGGCAGTAATGCAGCCCCAAAGGCTGCATAATGCTGCCAGTCTCACCTCAATCACAAAAGCATGTCCACTGATATCAATGGTTTGTCACTGTGCTCACCCATATCCCAGTCACCCAGGTAAACATATGGATGGCTCAGGAGTATGTGTAGATGGAGTGTACATAAGTCTTTGTGGTTGCCATGGAGTGCCGCATGGGTGTGCATCCTGCGTGGCCGGGCTAATCCAGGGCTTTTCCTGGTCTTCTGTATGTGCAGACTACATGGAAGCCCTTTGTGGAGGATGCCTTTAGCTCTTTTCTTGGTTGCTTTTAGTAATTTCTAGTCACAGTGACATAGTATTGCATGGACTGATGGGACAGTCTATGGCATCCATCTTGACTGCCAGTTCTGTCATTGGACAGGAGGTGTGCATCATTCCTAGTGTAGGCAGGTTGTCACAAAGTAGTTTCAATTGCCACTTTTGCGTTTTGCAGTCCACGAGTAGGAGAATGGTGCATGCTCTTCTCTGGAAATCCTTAACGGATTAAGCCATATGTCCAATGTCCTTGCTGCTGGCAGCAAAACATTTATGGGGGGGTATGTAGCCCCCAGTGGTTCTTAGTTAAATTCCCTGTACTCTACAAAAGGGTTGTCTGGGACTGCCAGCGCCAGTCACACTCCAGTGGGGGGGAGGGGTAATTGGCAGTTGCAGGGATAAAATGGTGACTCACATTTTGGTGTAAGAGAGACTGGAGGAGAAGAGGACAGAAGTGAGTGAAGTAGGAGGCTCTCTGGTGTCTGACTCTTAGTAGGGAGCCTGGTGGCATCCATCCCTATTAGAGAACCATTTTTCGGGAATTTTGAACAGTAATGAACAACTGAGTGAAATAGCGGAGGCTACAGTGTTTTGCCCTTCTTGGGGTGAAGTCAGGAGAGGAGGATAAAGGATCTGGAGACCAACTCATTAGCACTAAAGGATAGTAAAAGAAACTAAAGGACAGACTGGTTTAGAACTTTATCTTTGGGTATGGGACTTGTGGGTCTGGAGTAGTGTATGTACAATTTCTTTCAGGACTAGTAAGTTGCTATACAGCAAAGCTTGCTGTTACCTAAACTACTGAAAAGTGAATTGGCATTGGAACTCTGGTTATGTGTTCAGGTGTTGAACTGAACTGAACTGCATTTGATTGCAAGACATGCCAAGCATGGCTGGGTATGAGACAGCGTTCAGCTTGTATATGGACGATGCTGCCACATGAGATTTGGGTCTGATGTGTATCAACTGCCTGCCAAGACACTGTGTCTTGACCTACACTGTGGAGGTGGGATAGATGAGGATGAAAGACCCCAAACATTGATTTTAACAGTGGTTGCGGGGACTGCTGGAATGAATGAAGAATGGGATGCAGCTGTTCAGCACTGGATTAAATGCCCTGCTTGAGAACTGTATATATGATTTTGGACATTATGTTCACTGACTTTGTGTTATGGGACCATCACAGCCCCAGAGACATTCCTGAAGAAACACTGGGTATCAACCAAAAAGGGTTTTCTTGGCACCTACTACTATTGCTGCTGAGAGGACTCATTTGAATTAGGGTGCTACCTCCTCCACCACCATCAATATCATCACAGTCACTCTCAGCATCACCACCATTGCTGCCACGACTACCTCCACCAGCAGTGCTTCACTGGGTTACTGTAGATTATTTGAAATAATGGTATGTATGACTTTCAGGCAGACTCACCATGAGAAGGACCATGAGAAGAGTTGCTGGTTCTGCACTGACATTTTTTTTGGTTGCCTGTTCATATGATCACAGAAGCAGAATGAGTTTTTGCAGAACACATCCCAGCAAGTATTTATTTATTTTGTTTTTATTTAGCAGGTAGGTGTATTAGATAAAACAGTTGCCTATATTCAGGCACAACCTGGGAGATCACAACAGTGGAGACTGACACAGCAGTGCACAACAATACAGAGAGGGTCTATACAATAGCCTAAAAGTAATACAGAGAACGACACCAAAACAAAATGAAATATGTTATGTGGTAAACATGATGCAAGGTACAGGGCAAGGTGCAACAATAAAGTACAAGTAACAAGCATTTAGAAACATAGCAAAGGATGGCAGTTGGAGACCAAGGGTCCATCAAGTCTGCCCAGGAGGTAATCAGGATCTACTGATTGATTCTGGGGGCTTCCCCCCTCCCGGTTTTATTATATTTTGTACCTGTTGTGTTGTCCCTTACTTGAGCTCTAGCTTTGTCCAACCCGTGCTTGAAACTCATCCAGTCTTTGCTCCCACCGCTGCAGCAGGCAGGCTGTATATTTATTTATTTTACCAGGAAAAGCTCCATTGAGCAATGCTCATTTATAAGGAGGTCCTGGTTAGGACAGGTAACAATACAAAAGGTGAAATGACAATACTGTACATATAATAACTGGCTCTCATGTTTTCCCCTAAGGAAACCTGTGGCATAATTTGCCATTATAAAGAAGCATTTATAATGGTAAACTCATGCCAGGTTTCCCTTCTCCTGCTTATGGACCAGATGTTGTTCTTCTTTTCCTGGTTGCCAGATGCCATCGCTTACTGCCGGAGACTGGACCATCACTTGGACTCGTCAGTAAGTCCCCCACCCAAAACACAGAACCATTACTGGGCTAAAACTATTGAAAATGGGCTGCTTTTTAACAGACATTGGAAAAAAAATGCAAAGTAAGCCTTTTTTTTCCAGCAGCCTGTATCGGACTGCTAACTCTCCTGAAACCCGGTTGGACTGTAGCTGCACAGAGAGGTATTGTTATTTTATATAATTGCTGAGGCAAAAAAATGATACCCAGGAATTATGTAAAATAGAATGTGGGTTGGTGTGTTTAAACTCGAAGTTTACATACACCCTTGGTGTTGGATGCTTTCACAAACCCCTCGAGCTTTGCTCTCAGGGACTATGTAGCATCTAATACCTTGTGTGTGTGTAAACATCTCATTACACACACCACCCCATACTTTATTCTCTATATAATGCAGTACACAGAATACGCAGGTCAGCAGGTATAATCTACAAACACTAGCACAATAGCAGCAACTAGGGCCTTGGGTAGGGTGCTGGTAGAGAGAGAAAGGTTGAAAAGATGGGTGATGGGTGGGACTATGACAGGGGCAGATATTTTCAGTAGATTGGGATTGAGTCCATCAGGACTCTGTTTAGACAAGTTTAGGGATTTGAGAGCATGGACTACCTCTGTAGAGCTAATGGGAGAAGGTGTTACTGGACCCCGGGGGGGGGGGGCAAGGGAAGTTGATTGGTTTGGGGAGGGGGGGGGCTGTCCCAGGGGGAGAGTGTAAGTGGTGAAGAAGTGGTTTATGGAAGAGGCAGCAGATCTGGGATCATCACTACCAGCACTTTGGGTGGATGAGAGGAAGTAGTGAGAAGTATCTAGCATTGAATGGAGAGTCTTCCAGAATGCTGCCGGGGAAGGCAGTGGTCTTCGAGCTGTAATTTAAAGAAACTTGCTTTGGCGGTATGCACTGCCTTGTTGCAATTGTTCCTTAGTGATATATAAGTTTGGAGGTCAGCGGCATTGATGTTTGAAACATAAAAACTTAAAGTGATCCCAAGGCCCCACCCACTATTCCTGCACAAGTTACAAAAGCTTCACACAATCTACTGTACGAACATACGAAATTTGCCAGCAGATAAAAGCTTAGAGGTCTATCAAGTCTGCTCAAATGTGCAGCTAGCACCCATTATTCTGCAGCTGCCCTTCCCTTCTACCCTTCCCCTCCATTGACCCTCCCCTTGTCCTGTCCCTTCCCCTTCTGAAGCAGTCCACTGTTCTACTTGATACCAATTCTGCAGGTAACGCATTCCACCCAGCTACCACCCTCTCTGTAAAAAAGTGTCTCCTCATCTCCCTCCTGAACCTTCCTCTCTCCAGTCTCATATCATGGCCCCTGGTGTCCCTTCCCTCCCTTACTTTGAACAGCCCCTCTGTACCTGTCTTGTTTATTCCTTTCATGTACTTGAAGGTTTCAATCATGTCCTCCCGTCCCTCCTCTCCTCCAGCAAGTACATGTTCAACTCCCTCAGCCTCCTCTTGTATGATAAGTCCCCCAGCCCCTTGATCATCTTTGTTGCGCTGCGCTGCAACCCCCCCCAGTAACTTAATGTCCCTATTTAGATATGGGCACCAGTACTGCACGCAGTACTCCAGGTGCGGTCTAACTAATGACCTACACAGTGGCAGAATCACCTCCTCCCTCCTCCCTCCTCAAGGATATACACCTTGCAATGCAACCCAGCATTTTGTTGGCCTTTGCAGCTGCCTTCCTACATTGTGCCAAGTTGTTCATTGATCCTGTAATGAGCACCCCCAGATCCTTCTCCTCCTCTGTCTGGGCTAGCTGCACTCCCCCCCAGCTGGTAACCCCTGCTTGGGTTCTTCACTCCAAAATGCAGCACCTTGCACTTGTTGGAATTAAATCCCAGTCGTCAGGTGTCTGACCAGGTTTCAAGCTTTGCCAGATCATCATGCAACCCCTGCCATCCCCCAGGTCATCCACCACTGCTCCCATCTTGGTATCATCAGCAAACAGACTGATCTTGCTCTTGATGTCCAATGATGTGTCTGTAATGAATATCTCAAACAACACTGGTCCCAACACCGAGCCCTGTGGAACACCGCTCATCACTACCCTTGGGTGTGACAGCTTCCCACCCACCACCACTCTCTGTAGCCTTCCCTGAAGCCAGTTCCCTACCCATCTCACCAGCTTTGCACCCACCCCTGTGCCTTCTGACTTACTTACCAGCCTACCATGTGGCGCAGAGTCAAATGCCTTACTGAAGTCCGGATACAGGACATCCACTGCATGGCCCCTGTCCAGTTGCCTGGTTACCCAATCATAGAACTCCACCAGGTTGGTTTTGCAGGATCTGCCACATCTGAAGCCATGCTGTCTGCTGTCCTGTAGTCCTTCAGCCTCTAGGAGAGCCATCAGCCTCTCCTGCAGGATAGTCTCCATCAGCTTACCCACGATGGATGTGAGGCTCACCGGTCTGCAGTTCCCCAGATTATCCAGTATGATACTGTACTTCAGTACACCTGGGAGAAGCAGGTAAATTCAAAGTATTGGGTTCCATGAGGTTTCAAGCACAGGTGATTTTTTCCTATCCTCTGTGTCTTGATATGAATGTACAGTAGCAGTCCAGTAGTACATTTTATCAAAAAGCTGAACATTTATGGATAGTATCCCTAATACAATAGATTGAAAGACTGTCAAACGTACAGGGCATTATGAAGTTCTCTTAAAACAAGGTACTGGGCTTAAGAAGCATCAAGTTCTCTTAAATCAAGGTATTGGGCTTACAGCACCAGTGACATTCAAATGATTTTATAAGGCACAGTGTTGTAGAATGTTAATACACATGCAAACAACACACACACACACACACACACACACACACACACACACACACACACACACACATAGTATTTTCCATTAATGGGGGACTGCCTTGAACCTCTAACCGGGCAGACTGGATAGAACACTAGAACTTCTTCTGCCACCAGTTTTTCTATGGTTCTATGAACATACTTGTTCTATGTTTCATATATTAGTTCACAGGCTCTTAATGCTCCATTTGTATAGGCATGACAGAATGCAGTTCTCCTTTCTGCTACATTATAAATCAGCCAGTCAGCAGGCAGAGCCACTGTATCTCTTGTCCTGCATACCGTGGTCTGTCATGCAGGAACGTTAGGAGTAAAGCATTCCACTTCAGAGCTAGGGTGGAAGATGGCTAGGTGTAATTTTAAAACAAACAAACAAAAATCTCTTATTATAAATCACTGTAGCTAACTTGAGTGGTTTACCATAGTTAATAGGGCCTCCATGGGTGTAACTTATGGTATGAGACACCTGTTGTGAGGGTTAGGCATTCACAACAGCTTAGCTTCACTTACCAGTCCTCTCACCCAAATCTCATGCTCGGGGTCTCTTATACCATAAGAGACACCCTGCAGAGGCCTTATTAACTTTATAGTATTGTTGAAGGTTTAAGTTCAGCACAACTACACAAACCAAAACAGACACAGATATAACATGGTATTGATCATAGAGACTAATCTCATCTGTGTAAGAAAAATGCACATGCGCCACTGTGATAGGAATTATTGGACGCATAGTTTTCTCAGCATATATGATGAGGATTCTGGGAGGCAGAGCTCAGCCCACATACAGAGAAAATATGTGGGTTATGCAAATAAACTTCAAAAATAAATCAACAGTCAGAGGCACCCCTTCCTCAACACAATTAACAGACTCATTCACACATCAGTCTTCTGGCAAGATAGAGAGGATTGTCCCCTAGCCAACACCACACATCCTCCAGCTCTAAACCCCTGTTCATATGCGTTGTGTAGTTTTTAGTTATTAACCCTTGCTGCTGTGCCATGGACTAATATATCAGTCCCGAGTTCCAATACGTTCTAATTCTGTCGGCAGCCCAAGGGTTAAAGGCATCGTATTTCTAACTGGTATCTCAACTGCCATCCCTATAGCCCTGCAAGGATGTCCTACTATTGAAACACAGACTGCAGCTACACAATGGTTGAGGGTGCAAATGCCATTTCAGAACACAGAACATTACAACATTAACATCAGGTGCAAATGTGCACAGAGTTCCTGTCCACTTTAAGAGCTGGTCATATTACCACACAGCACATGCTTGGTGATCTAATATTAAAGCAGAAGTGCATGTCACAGGATAACAAAAATAGCAAGGAAACCCTGGAGATAACCTTTTCAAATGTATACAATATGCTAAGAGGAGAGGCACAAAACATGGAATCACAATGAAATTAGAATCACAAAATACAGTACAGTAGGTCAGATTTCAATTGTAACATGCACTACTGCTTCACTACTTGCTAAACACGCACAGCACCATGGCAACATTTCAATAACAGGATCTCCAAACAGAGAATGGTTCCATATGAAATAATGGATTGTTATAAATGAACCCTTTGGTGCCTCAAGCTTCAAAGCATGCTCCAAGGCATAACCCAGTTTTGAAAATGTGATTAAAGGGACACTGTCAGCTTTGTCCCTTGTTTTATTGCCAGATAACATCTGTGTGCCTCTGTGTACACAGTGATCTCATATGGTCCACAGAATATTCCTATATGTGCCATAATCGAGAATTCTTACTAATTTCTGCAGTTTTCACGATTTGCTACTTTCCCTTAGGCCACCCGTAAGTACACTGTGCACCAGGAGCATAAGCAAGATGACAGCATGCATTTGACACTGTGCGCTGGCACAAACATCGATTTGCACATGGCCATACTGAAAAGCTAAATGCAGCATGTATTTTCCAATGCTGTACTAAATTTGCCATTTTTTAACTGAAACCAAGCACTGGGAAAGACATAAACTGCTTTAGAAAGGAGGCGCTGAAATCTTGCACATGTGTGAAAGTAGGACGATGCACAAATCCCACGTATGCGCAGGAGTGTTCCACTTTTGTGCATGTGCGAGATTTCAGTGCCTGCTTTCAAAAGCATTTTATGTCTTTCTCAGTGCTTGGTTTCAGTTAAAAAACAGCAAATCTAGTACAGCGTTGGAATATAAACACTGCATTTAGCTTTTCAATATGGCCATGTGCAAATTGAATGTTCTTGCTGGTGCACAGTGTCAGATGCGAGCTTTCTTCTTGCTTATGCTTCCGGTGCACAGTGTACTTACGGGCAGCCCAAGGGAAAGTAGCAGATTATGAAAACTGCAGAAATTGGTAAGAATTCTCGATTATGGCATATATAGGGGTATTCTGTGTACCATATGTGATCACTGTGTACACAGAGGCACACTGATGTTATCTGGCAATAAAATGAGGGACAAAGCTAACAGTATAATCCTAGTCCAGAGAAGATATCAATATCATCAGCATTTGCCAATGTGTGTAAAGGCCCATTTTCTTTATTTTTGGGTAATCAAGAATAATCATTTCTCTGTATATTAATAGCTCATTTATATATTTGATTTCATTTTTATTTTTTATACCTGTAAGTAAGATGGGCAAATTACCCATTTTCAGAAGCGACAAGTTTAAAAACACACACACACACACAACATATAAATACAAAACACAATACAAAAACACATTTAAATAACAATCTGATCAATCATTCCATTAATGAAAGCTTTTACACTCTGATTTAGCAGCTAGCCATTGTACCAACCCATTCCTAAAAGTCATCACTTTCCTTGAGTTAATTAAGGTTGAGGGAATACTATGAAAAAACATAGTAGCTTTATATATCACTGATTGTTGACCTATTACTTTCCTATATAAAGGAATACTAAACAATTCCTTAGACTGAAACCTGGTGTTTTTAGGCCCATAGAAATTGAAAAGAGATTAAGGATAGAAGGGGGCAAAAGACCAAGAGTAACCTTAAATGCAAAAACTCCAAATCTGATTTTAATTCTGTCCAAAAATAAGGGACAGTTTGCTTCATTAGCCAATACACACTGATGTGTATTATATGGCAAACCAGTCATAAATCATAAGATGCCATGATAAGCAGACCTAAATTTCTGTAATATTTTTTCTTTCGTACCAGAATAGATTAACAATCCGTAATCCAACAAGCTTAATAGTAGACTATGTGCCACTAACTTTATGGATTCTGGAACAAGAAAAGATCTTATCCTAAAACGCATTCCCAACCTCTGATGGATTTTCTTAACTAATGTATTAATGTGATCTACAAAAGAGAACTGAGAATCCAATGTAATCCCTAAATAATTAAATCTGTCAACAAGTTGGATGACATTACCCTGTAACTCTAAAATGGAAACAGAAATATCTTTCAGTTTCTTGGGGCGAAAAAAAAAAAACAATAACCTTGGTCTTGGATGAATTTAAAACTAAACTATGAGAACATAGCCAATTCTGAAATCTGTCAAAATCACAGACAGTTAACAAGGCCATACTGTATATTAAACAGGTGGTTTATCCCAAAGAGTAAACAATTCCCATTTTTTTATAGTCTTGTCTAACTTAAACTACCATTTTAGGGAGGCTAAGGCTGAGGCAAAAAAAATTACATCCAAAGAACCTTCCTTTTCAGTTATTTCCTTGTGGATGTTTTTAAATATTGTTTTCCACGTAATCAGGGCCAGAACATTAAGGCCAAAATATTTCAATCTAGATTTCTTGGACCAAACCATTTTGGATATCTCTATATCTGTGACCAGTACGTATATCATTAATATCCCTACTAACCAATAAGATTTTTTTTTTACTTGTGGTATTAGTAGTTCTGCCTAGAATAAGTGAATAATCAGTTCCTCTAGAGATTCCTGCATTTCATTTGGTTTCAGAAATAGACCTTCAATCTTTAAGAATGCTGCTTTGCCATTTATTTCTACAGCTTCATAGCTTTTTGAGCCTACTATCTGATTTGATGAAGTTGGAGCCCTTTCATCCATATTTCCAATTGTCTCCATTTCCTTCATCAAATTCTTATTTTCTATATCTTCCTCAGTACTTTTATTGTTATTGTCCAACTCTTTTTTTGGTTTTTACTACAATCTTTGGCTCTATGTGAAAGGAAGTGTCTATCTTCCTATTCATATCTAATTTAGTTGTTTGTTTTTTTATGTTTTTTCTATTTCTTTCTTATTCTTGTTCTTTTTTTAATATTTTGTGCTTCAACATTCTTCTTCCTACCATGTTTATTTACTGATGTATCAGGAATAATTACTGTAGAGAATGATAATTTCTGTAGGTATGCCTGTTGAGTCATCAGTTCTATTCAGTTTTCTAATTTGTCCATCCTATTCATAATCATGTTACAGAAACCATCAACTTTGTTTCTTAAATCATTCAATGGCTCTACTATTTCAATATTAGGCATGATTGGATGAGCCAAAGCTTTAATTGTGTAATTTGACAGTGTGTTGTAGCAATTAGCTAGGACCTCATCCTCTACCACTATCTGTTCTACTTGTGCATCTAATTTCTGAAATTTCATATTAGAAGAATCAGCTAGGATAGAAAAATTATTCTGAGTCTATATCTCCTGTACTGAGTGTAAGAACACCTCCAACAGTTCTAGTGGACTAAATGGTTCTAAAATAGTTCCCTGAGCTTTGGGAATCGGATCCTAGTGCTAGTTATGAATGTGTGTTTAGAGCAGCAGGGGCAATCATCACAGAATGACCTACAAACCTATCCCCAAAATACCGCTATGTTGACATTAATTAAAATGAATAGTGCACATTTATTTCCAAATAGAAGTGCAGTGCTGTGGGCACAACTGACACACCAGGATGAAGCAGGGGAAGATTAGTCACCCACCATAGAGGAAGATGTAGACTTAATGGATGCAGAATTCCTGTGTGGTGAGAATTCAGATATTGAGGATGTAAAGGGGTATTCTCTGTGGGGGATGAGGAGCAGTAGAATTATTTATTTGGAGGATATAGAAAGAAGGAGGAGAGTGTAACACCACACTCTGGCCTCCTCTAGTCCTCCTCTCCTGGGAACAACATGGGCCTCCTCCTACTCCATCTCATGCATGCCTCCAGAAGAAACTGGTCTTCTAACCCACCTTACATGCCAGACATCAGCCTAATGTGAACCTGATGCCATACCTGTCCTCACTGATGATGCTCTGCACTCTGTCCTTCTCCAGTCCTTATCTCCCAGGAAGAACATGGGCCTCCTCCTCCATCTCATGCATACCTCTAGAAAAACCCGGACTCTTAACCCAGTGTAACTGCCAGACACATTGACTACTGAGTGACTATGCTTCTGTTGTCCTGCAGTCTCCTGTAGCCATCAAGATGCCTACTCCTCCTCCTCCTCCACCTCTGGGGCACTGTTGTGCCATTACACAACATGGCCATCACTAATGTGACAGTAAGTATCATTCCATTTTTGGGGGAGTTTTACTTTTCTATTTTCATTTTTCTTTTACAGGTGCAAAAGACTGTGAGTGGGCTTGACTCTAAATAATTTCACTCTTGTGTTCATAGGTCTCTTGTCCTGTTGCCTCATCCTCAGTAGCCAGTAAGCCACCTCCTCTTCTCCCATGGGGCACCACTGTGCCATTACACAGCCTGGCTATCACTTATGTGATGGTAAGTATCATTCCAGTATTTTGTTTCTTTTTTCCTTTCAGTTTTTCTTTTGCAGGTACACCATGAGCCCATGCTATGGGCCAGCTGTGGAACAATAATTTCAGTCTTGTCTTGACAGGTGACAGTCAAACAGTGAGACTGGGAGTGGACAATGAGTATACGGTGTGAGTGGCCACCACAGTGGACAACTGGGGAACAATAATTTCAGCCTGGTCTTGACAGGTGACAGTGGAACAATATGAATGGGAGTGGACAATGAATATACCATGTGGGTGACCACCACAGTGGCTGCTTGACTAGAGTCTAAATAATGTTCTTCTGTCTTCACAGGTCTACTGTCCTGCTGTTTCTTCCTCCAGCAAGGAAGCCTCCTCCTCCTCCACTTTCTCTGTCTGGGGCACCATTGTTCCATTTCATACATGACCATCTCCAGTGTGACGTTAAGAATAATTTCCAAAAGTTAGTTTTTTTCTTATCCTTTTTTTATTTTGCTTTCACAGGTGCAACATGACAGAGAGTGGACTAGAGTCTAAATAATCTCACTCTTGTCTTCACTGGTCTCTTCTTCACCTCTCCTGAATTTCTGTCCATGAAAGTGCTTAAAGAGAGGTGATGTGGTGGGAGACTGACACAGGACATCAGCATATTGTATAGCATACATAATTTCTGGGATTTGAGAAAATATGACAAATGAGAATTTTATATAGTGTGCATCATTGCTATGGCCTTCATGTGACTGAGGGTGGAACACCACCATGGAGTTCCATCTTTCCTTCAAGGAGAATCTGCTGGTTTGAGAGCAGTGTCTGCTGTGTGACCTGTCTGGCCACACCTGAGCATTTGAGGTCCCCCATCTTAATGCATAGTTTTGTTACATCACTTAACTGAGAAGGAGGAGGATCTGCAGCTGAGGTCTCAGGTTCTCTCCCTGGCTGCAGTCCCTGATTCTGAATGCAGGCCCTGCTTCCATCATCAGTGCCCCCTTCCAGCAACTGTGCACCTTGCTGTTATTTCTTGCTCCACCCCCCGTAGTACAGAAGGGACACTAGTAGTGTCACCACCTCCACTCCTCTCAGCCAACTTCTTGTATTCCTCCCACTCACAGTGTACAGAGTTCAAAGTTTATTACAATGTGTATTTCATAAATAATGTGACACATAGAAATTTACTTAAAAACACCATTATACATAGAAGTTTGTCATTCATATCATATATTATAAAATATGGATCACGGTACATTCAATATTTAGCAGTCTGACAGCAGCTATTGCAAATTGTGCTACACTATATAAAATAGCTATATTTTGTGTATTCAACAGGAACTTTAATTTCTCTTCCCTACTTCTATTTCTAAATTAATTTAAATAGGTAGAAAGCAATTTTTCCCTCAAGCTATCTAGCTTCGGACAGTCCAGAAGAATACAGTGGCCCGGATATTCAGAAGGGTTGTGCATGGCACAACAATGTTGCACCATGTGCAATCGAGTGATGCGCCCGGCACAATATTCAAACAGGGATTGTGCCTGGCACAAATCCCGATGCACTGGAGCACATCAGTAATGTATGCGGCACAGGTATGGGGGGCGTGCCCATGCATACTCCGCACATCCCGATATTCAGCCTGGGATGTGCTGAGTCGATGCATGTGCAACCCCTACTTGCGCTGCACACAGGTGAGTCAAAAAAAAAGGAACAACAGCTGGCCACCCACAGGTGAGCTGCCGCATTGCAAGGTGCAACACGGCAGCTGTCACCTATGGGTGGCCACCTGAGCTCTGGCTGCACCTTCATGGTGGTGTCCCCCATGCCCGATCATGGGCATCTGTGTAAAAATATAAGTCGAATATCCCTGTTGGTCCAGTGGACCACTTGCAGCCTGATCATGGGCGTCTGTGTAAAATGATATGTCCAATATCCCTGCTAGTCCAGTGGATTGCTTGCAGCCTGATCGTGGGCTTCAGTATGAAATATTACGTCCAATATCCCTGGTGGTCCAGTTGACCATTCGCAGCCTGATCACGGGCATATGTAATAATAAGAAGAGCTCCACAGTACCTCCCTCCTCACCCCCACTGAGCCCCACTGCCCCGCTCTCCCTGGTCAGCGATGGGTGGCAGCGCACTGCCTGCCGCCCTGCTGCCGCTCGACTGAGCAGTGTGATGGTAGGGCTGTATGCCCATTGGTCCCAGCGTGAGCCAGTAGGGCGTACAGCCATACCATACTACACAGTCAGATATGTGAATGGATTCATTCACATATCTGGACTGATAATAATATCATCTGACTGCAGCCCATTGGCTCACGCTATGGACTAATGGGTGTACAACCCTACAGTACACTGTCAGTTGGTGGGTGGCTGGGTGGCAGGCGGGTGGGGTGCTGCCACCCACCACTGACCGGAGGGACAGCGGGGCAGTGGGGCTCAGTGGGCAGGTGGGGAGGGGCTACCGTGGAGCTCTCCTTATTATTACATATGCCCATGGTCAGGCTGCGAGTGGTCCACTGGACCACCAGGGATATATGACATTGCTTTTTTTTACATATGCCCATGATCGAGCTGCGAGTGGTCCACTGGACCACTGGGGATATTGGATATTGCTTTTTTTTATATATGCCCGTGATCGGGCTGAGAGCAGTCCACTGGATCACCAGGGATATTGGACATGTATCTATTCCACCTATGCCCACAATCAGGCAGAGGGGCACATTGCCGTGATGTGCAGGGGGCATCGGTCCCCGACGGCTGCTGCCTGGCAGGGCGTCAGGCACAAGTCACCAGGGATTGGTGCACCTGCATGCAAATGGCCCCATTTGCACTTTGCATACATTATGGCCCCGTTTGCATGTGCACTTTTGAATATCACGGTTGTTGCGCCTAACGCAACGGAACTTGCTCTAGTGCATCCCCCTGCTCCACTCTGGCCACTTGCGCTGGTGCAGTGCCACTGTGCCATGTGCACTGCTAGTGGCCAGGGTGCGATATTCAGTGATGCAGTGCCATGGC
This sequence comes from Neoceratodus forsteri, assembly GCA_016271365.2. Lineage (NCBI taxonomy): Eukaryota > Metazoa > Chordata > Ceratodontiformes > Ceratodontidae > Neoceratodus > Neoceratodus forsteri. The sequence continues at coordinate 994,974,624 of CM057450.1, forward strand.
GCAGCTCCGTTGAATATCGTCCAGTCAACGCCCCTGCGCAGCCAAGTTGTGCTGTGCCCAGGCTTGTGCCACAGCCTGTGCAGTCTGAATATCCGGGCCAGTATGTCCTGTATCCCACTTTCCTGAGCAATTGCTCTTGCTATCTATTCCTACTTTAAAAATTTCCCACTGCATAAAACCCACTGAAATTCCAACATTTGTATCAAATCTCAAATTAGATATTATTTTAAAATGCATATTATTTTCACATAGAAGAATATATTTTTCTCTCTCATGTGTATGTTTTAGCAGCTTATAATTGTGAAGGTTTTGTGTTAGTGCAATTCATTCTAGATCTCCTTGTTTGGCAATATCAGTTATTCTTTCCACAGCTATACTTTGCAGTACATTTATGTTAGATTTCATTACAGTATTAGCTGGTACAATACTCTGTATACCTATTTTCCTTAGGTTCTTATCTAGTTCTCCTACTTAGGACCATTTTGTTACACGTATATTACCATTTGGCAAATCAATGTTACTGTTATGATAACATCTAGCCAATACTGGATTTATACTAGAGTTTTGACATATCTTGCTAAGAAACTTTACTTGTTTAATCAACACCTTTGACTTTAGGGAAAGAATCCCTGTTTCTGCTCTAATAAACCCTGCTGGCATGAACTGTAGAAGTGTTTAATGTTAGCCTGATATACAGGTTTTGGATTGGTTCCAATATGCTCATCTCTTCTTGTTTCCCCCAGACCTCACTACCATATAATATAGCAGATTCCACCTTATTCCAATATGTGTTCAACAGGGCTGAACCTGAGTTATTAACGTATTGGTTAGGAAATTTATTAATTGCCAAAACCAGCTGTCTACCTCTTTTTATGTTCGCTTGCGCGCATGCGCAAGGAACGTTTTGGGAGAGTAGCACACTTGGAGGTGTGCCTCTCCCATCCAATGCACTGCTGCCTTGAGCAGGCATGGCGGTCCTGCACCAATGGGTGCAGGAGCTCAGTATGACAGCGGTGTTCCTCTGCTTCAAAGGAAAGCACTGCTGCCATACTGAGCATCGCCGTCACAACGTCCCTCCCTCGCGTCACGCAGCTTTGGTGCCGCAAACTTTGTTGCAGCGGGGGTGCCCAATCCCCGTTGGCTCCACGGCCCCAAACCATCCTGCTGCCACACTGGGAGCCCACCCCAGTGTGGCAAACGCGCCTTTGAGTTTTTGCCAGCGGGTGCCCAATCCCCTGTCGCCCTCGTCCCCCCCACGAGTCTTGGCCGATGGGGTGCCCAACCTCGCTGGATCCTTGCCACCCAGTCATCTTGTGCCATGCTGGAGCCCACCCCAGCATGGCAAACGGTCCCACTTTGTCTTTTTTTTAACACCTGTAAAATAAAACGGTCCCACTGACGTCTCTCAGCCCCCTCCACAACCGCACCCACCACTGTGCACCCAGCCTCCTTACACACCCCCCACCCCATACTTACCTTCAGACTCTGGTGCAACGATCTTCGGTGGACCGGGAACATGTCTGCACTCTTCAAAGGCAACCGCGAACTGAGGAAATGCCAGTAAGCTGTATAATGGGCTAGATGGGGGGGTTCAACTTTATTGCATATCTCAGTCATTTTTTGGAATTTTTGCACCAAATTTTCAACATGGAATTTTTGGGACTCCTTCTCATGAATGATGTCACTGTCGTGGCGTTATTCTGGCCCGAAGGGTGATTTCGCAGGCATTGCGCAGTCACTGCATGAAATCACCCTTCAGCCTCGAATAACACCATGACAGTGACATCATTTATGAGAAGGGTTCCCAAAAACCCCATGTTGAAAATTTGCTGCAAAAATTCCAAAGAAAGACTGTTTTACGAGCGTGCGTTGCGCAGTTCCTACGCACGCTCGTAAGTTCACAAATTTTCAATATTTTCACTCCAGATTTTCAACATTACCATTTTATCACACCTTCTTATGAGCTGTACAGCTGTCATTTTTCACATCTCACCCAAAACGTGTTTCTGCCCATGTAGCGCACAATGGCACAGTCGGTGTGCAAAATCAATGTGTGGAACACATGAAGAAAATCACAGTGACACTGTTCATGAGCAGAGGTCTTAAAATGGCTATGTTGAAAATTTGGGGAAAAAATTCCTAAAAATGACTGTTTTATGAGTGTGCGTTACGCAGTTCCTACACACGCTCGTAAGTTTGAGAATTTTCAATATTTTCACTCCAGATTTTCAACATTGCCATTTTACCACACCTCCTTATGAGCACTGCAACTGTCATTTTTCACATCTTGCCCAAAATGTGTTTCCGCCCATGTAGCGCACAATGGCACAGTCGGTGTGTGAACTCAGTGTATGGGACACATTAAGAAAATCACAGTGTCACTGTTCATGAGCAGAGATCTTAAAATGGCTATGTTGAAAATTTGGCAAAAAAATTCCTACAAATAACTGTTTTACGAGCGTGCGTTGTGCAGTTCCTACGCACGCTTGTAAGTTTGCGAATTAACAATATTTTCACTCCAGATTTTCGACATTGCCATTTTACCACACCTCCTTATGAGCAGTACAGCTGTCATTTTTCACATCCTGCCCAAAATGTCTTTCCGCCCATGTAGTGCACAATGGCGCAGTCGGTGTGCAAAATCAATGTATGGGACACAGTAAGAAAATCACAGTGACACTGTTCATTAGCAGAGGTTTTAAAATGGCAATGTTGAAAATTTGGTGAAAAAATTCCTACAAATAACTGTTTTATGAGCGTGCGTTGAACAATTCCCACGAACGCTTGTAGGTTTGCGAATTTTCAATGTTTCCACTCCAGATTTTCAACATTGGCATTTTACCACACTTCCTTATGAGCAGTACAGCTGTCATTTTTCACATCCTGCCCAAAACGTGTTTCCACCTATGTAGCGCACAATGGGGGTAACAAAAAGGTCATGCTGACAATTTATTGTGCAAATACCAGCAATCGCACAGGGCATTAGGGTAAAGCACCATACATGCCAAACACCACTGCAAATACCTGCAAGCGAACGTTCGGCATTGACAAATGCTTGTTTAATTTTCTGCTATATGTGCTTTCCATATTTGCTTATTATGTATCAAAACCCCCAAATATACGTAGCCCTCAACCTCCTCTAAGTTTACTTTATTTACTGTCCATTTGAAATTTAACTTCTTTGGCCTATTTATACTAAGTATTTTGGAGTTATCTAAATTCAGGGCCAACTGTAAATTGATAGTGTTGATGCAACATATGTTAAAGCTTTCTATAATCCCATTGTCATTTTGGAAAGTAACACTATGTCATCTGTGTATAGTAAAGTGTTTATATACACATCTGAAATTTTTGAGGCAACCATGTTACAAACATCAAAATTTTGGACTATCTGGTCTATATATACAGTAAGTTAAAAAGAATATGTGCTAAGAAACAGCCCTGTTTAACGCCATTATCTACACTTATTGGTCTAGTTAATTTCCCATCCATTGAATATCTTATCTGTATGTAGTGTCAGTATACAGGTCCTTTATTAATGATAGCAATTTGCTGTTTATGCCTCACCCTGTCAATATTTCCCACAATACTACCCTGTTTACTTTATCAAAGGCAGAGGACAGATCCAAGAAAGCAAAGCAGAGGGGTTATTTTTTCTCTTTAGATTTCCTAATTAACTGATCTAATATATATATATATACATACATACACACACACACACACATTTACATGCAGTCTATTGTGGAATACTTCTCCCTAAAGCCAAATTGTCGCTTACTTAAGATGTTATTTTCCATTATTCATAAATTAAGCTCCTTCTGCAGTATACGTGTAAATATTTTTGCTGAAATGTTCTGCAAAGCTATTGGACGATAGTTATTGGGTATATATTTGCTACCTTTCTTATGCAGTGGTATCATTTCAGCTACTTTCCATGACTGCAGGATCTCTTCTGACTTTTTAATATAATTAAATAATTTACTGAAGACTTCTACCCTCCATTCTATATTATTTTGGTATAGTTCTGCTGGTTTGCCATCTTTACCTGGGGCCTTATTCTTTTTTTGTGCACAGATAGCTTCAATTATTTCTGTCTTTGTGATACCATAATACTCATAGCCTTTACTTTCTTTCTGTACCCTTATTTTTAAAGGCTTTTCCTCAGCATTATGGTAATTATTGTTATAAAGATTCTTATAGTGTTCAGTCTATATTTTTTCTGGAATATTTGCATTTATATTCCTACTGTGACCCTGTTCTGCATATAAAATTAATTTCCAAAAATGTTGTGCATTTTTTTCCTGAATGGCCACCTGCATTGTTTCCCATAGCTTTTTATTATAGTCTTTTTTTTCTGTTTGATAAACATACGATACTCTCACCTTCATAATACTAACCCTTTATTAAAATTTATATTTGTGCTTTCTCTATACAGTCTAGCCATTTTATTCAATAATTTCTTATAGGCCTTGCACTTATAGTCTTACCATGGAAATGTTCCTACTGTTTCAATTTTTTTCTTATCTAACTGTGTATCCTTATTTATATTTTCTTTTAGATAGTGGTTTAAATTTTCGTACTTATTAATAATCTCAGTACCTGAAGCTTTCAAAATGGAATCTTTTATTCCCAGGATATTTTTATTATTTTGTAGTTCATCCATTCTTTCTCTTATTAATGGGTCCCACTTCATTCTTTTTTTGTAATTAACATATGGTGGTTCAAATCTCTTTCTTTATTTTTATCATGATGGATCTTCTGCCCATGTCCTGACCTAAATGTTAATGATATAAGAAAATGGTCAGATAGGTTTTCTAACAGAACCTTGAAAGTTTCTATTTTTTTTTAAAGTGAACTATCAACCAGCACCAGATCTAAAACAGACCCTCTATTTTTTGTGGGGAAAGTAATTTCCCCTAACCTGTCTCCATGTTCTTCCATTCACAATACAACAAATTATGTCTAAAAGCAAACTTCAATAACAGGTCACCCTTTTTGTCTTTCCTCATATTCTTTGATTGTCTCCTTAGGATATCATAATAGATGCCCACATCACTATAATTCTTGAACAAGTCAAGTTCGTTCCTACCTCCCACATGTGCATTCCAATCTCCCATTAATATTATATGTCTATACTCTGATAACAGTAATCCTCTAGGAGTTGTGAAAGTCCCTTCAGTTGTTCTTCATATTCAACACAGTTAAGTTAAGGTGCTAAATACACATTTACCAGTACAAAAATCTTTCTCCTCTGTTATTAATTCTATAACAATCCAGTTTGCACTTGGAAAACTCTATTGTTCTTAATATGCACTTTGTTTCTTGTAGCCATAAAAACCATCAGGCCACCACCATGCCTCCCTTTTTGTTTCTTTTTTGTCCCAGAATGGATATTTTATTAAACCCCTTAAAATTCACATGATCTTTGGCATCTAATCATGTTTCTTGTAACAGTATGATATCATATTTCCTGATAGAAACATAGAAACATAGAAGTTGAAGGCAGATAATGGCTGCAAGGCCCATCCAGTCTGCACATTTCTTTTTCTACCTTATAAATGTGCCATCGGCCTTTGCTCTGTCAATGGCCTATCTATTCATACTCATCTGTATTGCTCCCTTATGCCTATCCCATGCCTGTTTAAAGCCCTGCACTGTATTCATATCCACCACTTCCTGAGGTAGGCCGTTCAATGCATCCACCACCTTTTCTGTGAAAAAGAACTTCCTCACATTACCCCTTAATCGGCCTCCCTCTAGTCTCATGGTGTGTCCTCTTGTCCTGCTATTTTTCTTATATTCAAACACGTTAGATTCTTTCATCATGTTAATGCCCTTAAGGTGTTTGAATGTTTTGATCATATCAACTCTCTCCCTCCTTTGCTCTAAGGTATGCATGTTGAGCTCTGTTAATCTGTCCTCATATGTTTTCTGATGCAGTCCCTGCACCATTTTGGTTGCCCTTCTCTGGACTGCCTCAAGTTGGTTAATGTTATTATGAAGGTGTGGCCTCCAGTACTGCATGCAGTACTCCAGATGGGGCCTAACCAGTGTCTTGTAAAGAGGGATTATTACCTCCCTCTTCTGACTTGTGATACCCCTATGAATACACCCCAACATCTCCGTAGCCTTACCTACTACTTTACTGGTCTGCTAGGATGATTTCAAGTCATTGGTGATGATTATACTCAAGTCTCTTTCTTCCCTTGTGACTGCTAGCAACTCCCCTCCCAACCTATAGGTGGCTTCAGGGTTTCTCTTCCCTATGTGCATGATCTTGCACTTCTTTGCATTAAACCCCAGTTGCCACTCTTCCGACCATTTTGCCAGTTTATACAGCTCTTTTCTCATTCTGCTCACCCCATCTGGATCATCTACTGTGTTGCAGATCTTGGTGCCATCAGCAAACAGACAAACCTTACCCTCCGGTCCATCTGAAAAGTCACTGATGAAGATATTGAAGAGGACTGGCCCCAGTACTGATCCCTGAGGTACCCCATTTGTGACTCACATCTCTTCTGACTGTGTACCATTTACCACTACTCTCTGTTTTCTGCCCGTCAACCAGTTTGCCACCCAGTTGACCAATTTCTGACCCACCCTGAGCCTACCCAGCTTATTAATCAGTCTTCTATGTGGAACAGTATTGAAAGCTTTGGTGAAGTCAATGTAGGCAACATCAACTTCTCGCCCTTGGTCCACCACTCTGGTTATCCAGTCAAAGAAATCTATGAGATTAGTTTGACAGGACCTTCCTTTTGTAAGCCTATGCTGTCTTGGATCCTGCGCTCCTATGGATTCCAGGTGTTGCACTATCCTTTCCTTAAGGAGTGCCTCCATAATCTTGCCCACTACTGAGGTAAGACTGACTGGTCTGTAGTTCCCTGCCTCCTCCCTGCTACCACTCTTGTGGAGTGAGATCACATGAGCTCATCTCCAGTCTTCTGGGACCTCTCCTGTACTCAGAGACTCACTAAACAGTTCCGATAATGGCTCTGCTAGTTCCACCCTTAGCTCCTTTAGTACCTTGGAATGTATGCCATCAGGTTCCATTGCCTTGTCCACCCTGAGCTTATCGAGCTCTTGTAGGACTCTTTCTTTTGTGAAGGAACTAGTGCACACCTCCCTCCCTTCCCCCCTGTGTCCATGGTGCTGAGCTGTGGGCCCTGCCCTACCTTCTCTTCCATAATACTGAGCAGAAGTATCTGTTTAGGATAAATGCTTTTACATGGTCCTCCTCCTCACACGCCCCCTTATCTCCTTTGATCTTAGCAATAACCCCTCTGGACTTTCTCCTTTCACTAATGTATCTATAGAAAGTCTTGTCACCTTATTTATTGTTTGTGCTAGTGTTTTCTCAGTTTGGGCCTTTGCCTGCCTTACTGCCTTCCCTGCTTCCCTTAGGGAAGTTTGGAATGCCTCCCTATTTTCATCCCGATGCATTCCCTTATATTTTCTGAAGGTCAGCCTTTTGGCTCTGACCTTTTCTGCTACTGTTTTTGAGAACCAAAGTGGTTTCCTTCTTCTTTTGCACTTCCTTTTCTCTCTAACACAATAGGATGTTGCTTCAAATATTGCATCCTTAATGTTTGCCTATTTTATCTGTACCCCCTCACCAGTATCTTGCCAGGAACCTTCATTTGTTTTTGAGATCCCGGCAATATTCCAGGACGATATTTTTAAACTATTGTTTTGTGGTGATGATCTTAGTGGGGGCCTGATGGTTTCCACAGTTCAATCTGATAATATAGTAATTGTGTCATCTGATGCTGCATTTGATGCATCTGTCATTGAATAAGACAGAAGGTCAAAGTGATTCTGCACTTTTACATTTGCACTTACTATATACTCATGTTTTCCTTCTTTTTCTACCTTACCTGAGACCTGCTCCCAAGATTCTTCTAGAATTATACTATTATTAATCGTCTGTCCTCTCTGTCTCCTTCCTCTTATTATTTTGTTATGTTCTGGTGAGCCTTTCAATTCACAGTCTATCACTTTGGGTTTCTGGAAATATCTCACAATTGTCTGTTATTGTGGTTGATTCTGTATTCTCTTTCCTTCGGGCTGTAATATCCATTCCTTCTTTTCCCATTCAACTGTAAAATGTCTAGTAGTAATATCCATATCTCTACCTAATTTTTTAATCTCTTTCTGCATACTCAGAATATGTTCTCAAATTCTATGATTACTAAGCACTAAACATACAATTCCTTTATCTGGCAATGTTCTATATCTATAGGCTGAGCAAAGGTCTTAACATAGAAACATAGAATTTGACTGCAGATAAGGACCGCTTGGCCCACCTAGTCTGCCCATTTTCCTACCTAATGGATAAGCTGCAGATCCTAGATAACCAACAGCCTACTTCCTCCTACCCCCCCACAAGGACTGCCTTATGTCTGTCCCATGCATTCTTGAATTCCCCCACTGTTCTTGACTCCATGACCTTCTCAGGAAGGCTGTTCCATGCATCCTCAACCCTCTCTGTGAAAAAATACTTCCTCACATTACCTCTGAGCTGTCCCCTCTACTATTTCAAATTGTACCCCTTGTTTGTGCACATCTCTTTTCTGAAAGATACTACACTCTTGGACTTTGTTGATTCCCTTGAGGTACTTGAACATTTCTACATGTCCCCCCCCTTATTTCCTCAAGGGTATACTATTAAGATCCTTTAGTCTCTCTTCATATGTCTTCTGGTGCAGACCCTGCACCATTTTGGTTGCCCTCTGGACAGCCTCCACTCTTGTCTATGTCTTTATGGAGATGGGGTCTCCAGAACTGCACACAGTACTCCAGATGGGGTCGCACCAACTGTCTGTACAGAGGGATAACAACTTCCTGTTTTCTACTGCTAATGCCTCTCCCTATGCATCCCAGTATCCCCCTAACCTTCCTTACTGCCTTCTCACATTGCTTACCCACCTTTAGATCATCTGATATAATTACCCCCAGGTCCCTTTCCATTTTTATTTTTGTCAGTATCTCACCCCCCATTGTGTACTCTTCCCTTGGGTTTTTATTTCGCAGGTGCATTACCTTGCACTTCTTTGCATTGAATCTAAGCTGCCATACATTTGACCATTCCTCCAACCTTGCCAAGTCCCTTCTCATCCTTTCCACGCCATTTTGTGTATCAACCCTGTTGCAGATGTTTGTGTCGTCTGCAAAGAGACATACTTTTCCTTCCAGTTCCTCTGTAATGTCACTTATAAAGACATTAAAAAGGACCGGTCCCAGTACTGAACCCTGCGGTGCCCCACTAGTAACCCTCCTTTCTTCACTGTGGACTCCATTTACTACTACCCTTTGCATCCTGTTGCTCAGCCAATGTTTTATCCAGGTTACCACCTTGGGACCCACTCCAAGGCTGGCTAACTTGTTTATTAATCTTTTTGTGTGGGACTGTATCAAATGCCTTGCTAAAATCTAGGTAGGCCATGTTCACAGCGCCTCCCTGATCTACTACTTTGGTCACCCAGTCAAAGAAATCTATTAGATTCATCTGACATGAACTTCCCACTGTGAATCCATCCTGCCTTGGGTCTTGTGCCCCACTGGCCTCTAGGTACTCAACAATTCTTTCCTTCAGAAGTGATTCCATCATTTTCCCTACCACTGAGGTCAAACTAACTGGTCTGTAGTTTCTTGCCTCTGCCCTGCTCCCACTTTTGTGAAGAGAAATCACATCCACCCACCTCCAGTCCTCAGGTACCACCCCATCCTCCCATGATTTGTTAAAGAGAGTAGTCAGTGGTGTCACTAGTTCTACCCTTAGTTCTTTTAGAATTCTTGGGTGAATCCCATCAGGCCCCATTGCTTTGTCCACCTTCAATTTTACTAGTTCTTTCAGAACCCTTTCTTCTGTGAATGGACTGGTATCGACTCCCATCTCCAGAGTGTTTCTCTTGTTTGGTTTAGGTACTGCCCCCTCCTCTTCCTTTGTGAATACTGAGCAGAACTATTAGTTCAGTATCCCTGCTTTTTCACTGTCACCCTCTGCCCACATTCCCTCCCCTTCTTTTTTAAGCTTCAGTATCACTCCCTTGGTCTTTATTTGCTCCCTAATGTACCTAGAAAAAGTCTTATCACCCTTCTTAACAGAGTTGACTATCCTTTCCTCGGTTTGGGCCTTTGCCATTCTGACTGCCTTCCTTGCCTCTTTCTGCTTTAACTGATAAAGTTCTCTGTCCTGCTCCTTCTGTGTTTCCTTATATTTCCTGAATGCTATCCTTTTCTCCTTAACCTTCCCTGCCACCTCTTTTGAGAATCATACTGTTTTTTTCCTTTGTTGTGTTTTGTTGGTTTGCTTCACACAAAGGCTTGTTGCCTCTGTGATGGCTGTTTTGATTACTCCCCATTGTTCCTCCTTCTTGCCTGTTTGCTAGTGCTTTTCTGAGGCACTCTCTCATTTTCCCAAAGTCAACCCTCCAAAGGCCAATACTCTTGCTTTTGTATGGCTTGACTCTAAGATTGTGTTTATCATGAACCACACTGTCTGGTGGTCACTTGTTCCCAGATGGCTACCCACTTCAAATCTGAAATTCTTTCTCCATCCCTGTTTGAGAGTACCAGGTCTAAGATTGCTCCCTCCCAAGTGGGTTCCAGTACTAGCTGTCTGAGGCATGCCCCATGTAGGGCATCAAGAATGACCCTGCTCTTGGATGTGCCTGCAGCAAAGGTACTCCAGTTAACATCTGGCATATTGAGGTCCCTCATCAACAATATTTCCCCTTTTTCTGCCATCCTAAGGATGCCTTCTATCATTTTCTTGTCCATTCCCTCCCCTGAGATGTGGGTCTGTATACAACCCCATGCAGACTGTGGTGCCATTTCCTGTCTCCGGGTGACCCAGAGTGCCTCATCTGCTCCCTGTTTACTCTTTAGTTCTGGTGGCTCATTCCCTTCCTTACACATAGAAGCTACTCCTCCTCCTCTTTTACCCTCCCTGTTCCTCCTGTAGATTGTGTATCCTGGTATGTTGACATCCCAGTCATGGTTCTCTGTGTACCATGTTTCTGTGACTGCCACCATATCCAGACATCCCTCTTCCAACAAGGCCACCAGTTCAGGGAGCTTGTTACACAGACTATGGGCATTGGTACTCATCACCCACCAATTTTTGATGGCCTTACCCCTTTCTGCCCCATCCCTGTCCTTACTGCCTTTGCCTTTTTTTGCATTTACCTCTGTTCTGCTCCCTAATGACTTCTCTGTCTTGGTGCTTACCTCACTAATTACCATGTTTTGTTGGGGGAGGCTGGGATTTCCCTGCTCCTCTTCAGTGCCTCCCCCCTTAGCTAGTTTAAATCCTTACCACAACATTTTTTTTCAATTGTGTTTTAATAATATTATACGCAGCTATTTTGAGGGAAAATTGAGTTTCTGTTCTGGATTTTAGAACACGTTTTAGGTACACAATGGGCAGTTTTTCTTCTATACAATTGTATTTTTCCTTAGTGTCAACTTCTTTTACAAAGTTTTCCCTTGGTTGATTGTACGTCATAGTTTGAATCCCTTTATCCTTTTTTTGTTTCCCTCTTTTTTCTGCTTTACAGATTTTTCTTTCATGTTCTTTTCTTTGTTTTATCTTCAACATTTCCATAAATTCCTCTGTTGTAATATCTTTTATAGTTTTTTTCTTTCTCCTTCTCTTTCATTTTGTACTTTTCCTGATTTGCTAGTGCTAGAACTCTGATTGCCTCTTTATGGTCTTTTATTTGTATTTTTTTCTCAAACTCTTTCATTATAGAACCCATAGCTAAATTAGTGCAGACCAAAACTGTCTTTATTTCTGCTAATTCTTCACTTATCAGAATATTGGCCTGCACATTGTAATCCATTAATGGGCCTGTATTCTGATTCAGTACTGTACTCTGTATAGAGTTTTCCTCCTGTATATGTATGCTTACTGGAATATTATTCTCCCCTGTCATTTCACTTTCCCCTCTATGAATAAAGGGAGTTAAGAAATTTTCAAAATCAGTGAGGTAGTCTTCCTTCTTCTCATCCTTGCCCCTTTTCTACCTTTTCCTGCATTATTTGAATTTCAGAATCTACTCCATTTACTATTCCCTTATCTTGTTTGTCTGAATGATTCTGTGTTTCAAGTGCCTTAATTGATTTCAGTAAATAATCTCCTGTATGGCTATCATCTGTCCATTCATATCCCATTACTGAAGTTTGTTTAGGAGAAGATGTTTTAGGTATAACATCATTCATAGTTACTTTACCCATAAAATCTGTTATTTTTTAATTTTTGGACTTTTTAGATTTAGCATCTGGTAGAATAAATGTATCATTCCACAGCTTCATAGCATCTGCTAAATTAGCTGTTGCCATGTTAACCAACAATAATCAGGATAGACAAAATATCAAAATAATTGGAGCAGTACTTGCAGTAACAACAAACATAATAAAAATATATTGCAAGATAGAATGAACAGAATTGACTATCCAATAATATCTGAATAGTAGTCCCATATATTAAATATATTCAGAGAAGATTAGATGTATTCAAGAAATTCTGTAAACACCGTCAGCAACTGTCAGCAATTTTATAAGCTGTAGTGGTCTTTTTGTGACCAGGGACCCACAAAAGGTTTTCCTCCACAACTTTCTTTCTTTATGGTTATGGTGTACTTAGCAGATTATAAAAGTACTTGTCATCAAATAATTGGAGGGATATGTCTCCTTCAGCATGTAGCCATAAAAACTGGGGGCCTTGAATCTTCTCTAGTTCAAATTAGAAACAGGAAAAAAGGCTTCCCTCATTCCTTCCAATTCTGGGCAGCTATAAAAACAACAAAAGAAAGCTCTAGAATGTCTATACAATGAGTAAAATATAAGGAAAAGCACATTACCACACACATGAATAGAGGAGGAACTTATATCCAAATCCTTGATAGAGAGATAGGGCAATCCTGCCAAAAGGCTACCTCTCAGGACTGAAGCCCAAAGAAATGACAGTAGCTTAAAATGCAGCACAAAATACCTTGAATGTATGAATGCTTGAAATGGTAATAAACTCTCAGAATAGCAGGCAGCGAAGCAGGTAGAACTGGGGAGAAGCAATCAATAACAAGATGCAAGGTGGCTATTTAAAAATATAACACACAGCAGAGTGAAGATTCCTATAGTACAACACTGTGTTAGACTGTTTCAAAAATGGTGGTTGCTTGACTAGAACACTGACGCAGGTGCAGTTTATCCTGGGCCAGTGGATCACATGACCCAAAAAGTGCAAAAAAACAAAAAGAAATAATTATTAAAATACAAAATATAAAATATTAGCAAGATAAAAGCTTAAAAACAAGAACCGAAAACACAACTGGAAAATCTGAGAGGAGTGCAAAAACAATGATAAGGAGGGTTGGCGATAAAGAATGAGGGGAAGGCTCACAAAAAATAGCTAACTACTGTAGGAGTGGAGGTAAAATCGATAGACCCATCAAACACAAGTAAAACACAAAGCCAAGTATAGTCAGGCTAAGTCAGGCTGAACCAGGGTAACTGAAATATATAGGGGTTTTCCAAAATAAAGCATTAGAAACCCACAGCTTGCAATCTTTCATAGTCCCTTAGGCTCTCAGTCTTTCAATCACTTTCAGTCACCCTCAGTTGCTTCTGAGTTTCACTCCTTCAACTCCACTAGCCTTTGAGCACTGAGGTTCCAGGAAAAGAGTTGTCCAATAAAATAAAATTCAGTCTTCAACCTTTGTCTGTTTATCTGTCATCACTCCCTTGCTGCTTCTCCAGTTTCCATCTATCTCAGTCTGTTGTCTTCACCAGCTCCTTTACCTGGTTCCCTGCAGAACCTTGCCCAAAAATTCCTCCTTCCAGCGTGGCTCCTCCACCACAGGACTCTGGGACCTAGAAAGGGAAAAAATGAGAAGCAGGAACGGGAACAACAAACAAACTTGAGACACAAGATGGACTGGAAAGGACCCAGAACTTCAAGCACAAAGCTCAGGCAACAGCAGCATACCTTATAAAAGTCTTGAGTTTTTGCATTTCTGGTCCCCTGCTAGGGAACACCTCTGCTCACCAGCATGCAGCCATCACTCACAGTGGTGCCTTACTCTAAGATGGGTGTGCTGTCCACCAGTGTCCAAGTGACAGCCCCATTTACCATGCTGAACAACTGTCCTGTATAGTTTGCATGTCACAACACTGTTGCCAGTGGCATATAGCAGGATCATATATAATTTCTAGGACCTGAAAAAAAATGGGAAATTAAATTTTCACATATTGTGCAGTTCTTGGCACTAAAGTGAATTTACTATACAACTTACAGGTGCTGTTGCTGTGGTGGGAGGCTGACTGACAGTGCAATGGCATGTAGCATGTATATATAATTTCTGGGAGATGACAAAAATGGGGAAATGAGAATTTACGACATATGGTGTTAGTTTATTGCTATGGTCTGGGTGGGGCAGATGGTCCACCCCAATCATTGAGTTCTGCCATACCCTCAAAATGTGTCTACTGAGGTTCCAGCAGTGTCTGGAGTGTGGCCTCCATGGACATAACTCTGCATCTGAGGTCCCCCACCTTGACACGGAGTTGTACCACTTTACCAAGAACTTGAAGGAGGAGGATTTCTAGCTGGAGTCTCACATGCTCTTCCTGGCTGCAGCCTCTGAGTCCGGCTGCAGGTCCCACTGCCATCATCACTGCCCCCGACAACTGTGCACCTTGCCATCACTTGCTGCACCCCCCATGGCACAGAAGGCTCACTAGGAGAGGCACTACCTCCACCCCCTCTCAGCCGCCTTCTTGTATTCCTCCCACTCACAGCAGTACCTTACTGTATGGTAGATTTGCTGCCCACCGCTGTCCAAGTGGCTGCCCCATTTACCACACTGAAAACAACTGTCTGGCATAGTTTGCACATCATAACACTTTTCAAAGTATCATAGTTGGTTATGAATTCAGTAGACAAAAATGCCTCTTATTGAATTTGCCACCCATAAATCATGGGTGGTAATCAAAAACTTGTTTTCTAGTATGCTGATCAATCCTATGTTTGAATATAGTTATATTCAGGCTTTCCACAATCTCTTGTGGTAGGGCATTCCAAAGGTTGAATATTCTTTGGGTAAAAAATCTGATTCTTTATTTTGTAGTATACTTTTCCCCTTTAAGTTTTAGTGTGTGTGTTATTGTTTGTATCTGCGTATCATGTAATACTAATCCAATGGTTTCTTTCAATATTGGCTCATGAATAGCTTTGTAGGCCAAGTAAATATCACCTCTTAGTTGCCTATATTTCACTGAGTACATTCTGAGATGATTTAATCTTTGATTATAAGTCAAATTCTTAATGATATAAATTTTTTTGGTTAATTTTCTCTGAACACCTTTCATTAACTTATTACTTCTTAACGTGTGCAGTGTACAAAACTGTACAAAATATTCCATGTGTGGACGTACCAAGTTCATATACAATGGTAGTAATATTTATTTTTTCCTTGACTTAATATTTTTCAAAATACACCCAAATATTCTTTGGCATTTTTTCACTGTTATTCTTGTATGGTTGTCAAATGTTAAATTATTACTAATCCATATTCTGAGGTCTTTTGCTTCAGCTATAGCCTCTAATGCAATCCCGTTCAATATATAGACATTCTTCAGATTATTATTACCAAAATGTGACACTTTACTTTTAGTTTCATTAAATTTCATTTTATTTTCAGTGGCCGAATCAAAAATCAAATCCAGGGTTATCTGTAACTGGCTACAGTCTGCTGGAGTTTGTTTTGCAAACATCTGCATATTTGCAGAGCTATGCATTTCCTGGTACCTGTAACGTAGATATAAGCAGATTAAATAAAGTTGTTATCTGCAGGGTGCACATAAAACAATTTCCAGACTAGGGATGTGTGCTGCTGCCTGGGAAGGAGCCAAAGGTGGATGGTCTTGAGGGTCTCCTCCTTAAGGGGATCAGCCAGTGGTTGTGGCAGTACCACAGGAAGGGGGGACACAAGGGGTTTATCCCTTGCATGTTCTGCTAGCAGTGGAAGAGTGGTGATAACAGGAGGCACTGATACTTGATGCTGCTGTGCTGTGGGTGGGGTGGAGGGTTCCTGCAGACAAAGAAGCCATTGCTGCTACAAGCATCTTTCTCGCCCTTTTTCCACACCTGGTGCTCCCCTGCATGCGTCCTCTTCAGACAGGTAGGATGGCGAGTCCCATCTGTCAGTTGTGTGACTGTCCCTCTCTTCTCCCTCTCCTCACTCTGAATCCCACTCCTCACACTCTCCTCTCCATCTGCACTCATTTGTTTTTAAAAGAAAATGTATGAAAAATAAAAATAACACAAAGAAAGTGAATTTGGAAAGTCAGAAATATTTGGAAAAAAATCATAAATACAGATAGAAGGCTGTACAAGAAAGTGCAGAAATATAAAGAAAATCAGACCTAAACCAATACTAAATAACTCCTAACAAACTTCTAAGATAAGAATGTATAAAACACAAACAAGCTATAAAATGTTGATACACAATCTGTTTCTCAAGGCTCAGAAAGCAGCAGATCTGTCTCCTTCCACTCATTCACACAGACTGCAAAGTGAAACTGAAGGACATTGTGGACATAGAGCTTCTATGTGACCTACAGGCACTTGTTCCTCTTTCTGGGGAGACTTCACCGGAATTCACCATAAAACAACATTTAAAGTGAAGTTATATGCCGGTGAAATTTTTCTAAGTCAAAGTTGTCACAAAATAGCCAACTTCACAAAGTGCTTCACAAAGTCGAAGTTGACGACTTCAATGGAACTACGTGATCAATGTAAAACTTCATTGCATCTCTACTGGTAGGTTCTCCCTTGCTGCACTTGAATGATTTTTGTCATCTTCCTCTGTTTTGTTTTAGTTTATCCTTAGCTTTGTTTACATGAGAGTTACAAAATTGCACACAATATGCCAGATATGGCTTGACCAGTGAACCATACAATGGTAAGATCAGCTTCTAACTGTGGCTTTTGAATGTGTTTTAGAGATGTGTGAAGTCAGGAAACTTCACTTTGTGAAATATTTTGTAAACTTTCCTGACTTTGTAAAGTGCAAAGTGTCATCTTCGTGTAGCTCTCCACATAGTGACATGTCTGCTTCGCTGAGTGAAGTAGCACTTCACTCATGAAGTACTAGTGAAATGGCTAAATAACTGCAGTTTAAAATAAAAATACCCCACCCCCTGGATTATAGACATCCATACCTCCTACCATGCCATATAGATTTTTAATATATCTCTATCCCCCACTATGTCCCCACTTCCATCCTCCCCATATCCTACACTTACCAAGCAGATGCGATAGACCAGGTGGTCTTCTGCTGGCTCTTTTCTTATGTTCATACATTATGCCCTCCCACTCTTGTAAAAGCAAGTTCCCTCCACTTCTTCCTCTTCATTCCTGTTTATTATTCACAGAAAGCCCCTTCCCTTTCCACCCTCTTTCAAATAAGTGCCACCTCCTCCCCTTAAAGTCCCCAAACTCCCCTTTCAGGTGTCTTTTCTAATCCTGTGTAGAAGAAAAACATACTAGGGCAGAGCAGGCATTTCTGTTCTTCAGTGTCTGAACTGGAATGAATTGTGGGTGATATCTATCCTAGTAGTAATACCTTACTGACTGATAATGAGTCAGTCAAGTATTACTACTAGGATAGATGTCATTCATCATTCATTCTGATTCGGGCACTGAAGAGTGATGATGCTCTCTGTTGTACGACAGTTTCCTTCTTTACAGGATTAGAAGTGACAACTGAAAATTGAGTTTGAGGGCTTTGGAGGAGGAGTAATTATTAGAAAGAGTATGGGAAAGGTAGGGGGATTTCTATGAATAATAAATAGTGATGAGGAGGAGGAAAGTGGGAGGAACTTGGTTTTGCTGCCAAGAAGAGAGCATAATGCAGGCAGTTTTACATCTTCATAAGTAGCTTTGCAGGGTACAGGGGAGGTGGGAAGTAGAAGCATGGCGGTGGGATAGGCAATGGGATATCCAGTATTAAGAATCTATATGTCAGGATGGGAGGGGGAGGGTGCCAATAATCTAGAGGGTGGTAATGTTGTATTTGTTAATTAAAAGGTTTAATAAAAATAAAAGACAGGCTGGTGAAGTTGGTGCGATGTCAGGGAACTTCATGAAGCATTGCAAAGTGGGAAGTTCCCTAGTTTGCACCAACTTCAGTGAATGAAAAATTTACAACATCTTTGATCCATGTCTGATAAATCCCAGAATCTGTTTTCTTTCCCATATGTATTTTCATAATGTTAAGGTTACTGTTTATCATTATACATAATGATCTTGCCTAATGTAAGTCTTCTACAGTAATGACACCTATGCTACTGTATATTTCACCGGTGGGTTCCTCTTACCAATATACATAACTTTTCATAGTTTAGCATTGAATTATAGCTGCCAAGCACCTGACCACAATTTGCATCTTTCCACATCTTACTGCATGTTTCTAATGTTCTTCTGCTGTGTTCACCCTACCACATAGTTTTGTGTCATTTGCAAATAGACTGGCATTGCAGTTCAGTTCCTGCCCAATATCACAGATGAATATATTACAGGGGACCAGGCTCTGCACCGACCCCTGAGGGAACTTAACTTGTAGCTTTCCTGATACCACAGAGTTTACCATTCAGCTACTCTTTGGGTCCTATTAGACAACAAGTTACTTATCCATCTTGGTAGTTTCTTGCCTAGTCCCATTTGTCCTATTTTCTAGATATGTATCCTAAGTAGAACCAAGTTGAAGGCCCTGCTAAAGTCAATGTAAAGGATATCCACTTCCTTTTTTAGTCCATCATCTGTGTTATCATGTTGAAGAAGTCTATCATGTTAGCTTGACATGCTAGAGATGTCGTCTGTGACCTACTCATCTCCTTTAACACTCTGGGATGCACTTTTTCTGGTCCTGGTGATTTTATTAAATTTAGTTTTTGAAGTCCTTATAGGATGCTATACTCTGAAGTTTTTTTATTACTATTCTGTCATCCTGTTTACATTGGTACCTATTTTTGCTTTCAGATATTGGTCCATCATTTTCAACTTTGGATGCTGATATGAAACAATCATTTAGTATCTTGGCTTAATCTTCATCCTCCCTGTAGCATAACTCATCTCTCTTTAGTAATTCATTGCTGTCCTTAGCTTCTCTTTTCTCTCCTATGTATCTGAAGAAAGTCTTGTCAGTTTTTATGACTCCCTCTGCTATCCATAGTTCTGATTCTGCTTTAGTTTTCTTTATGGTGCCCATAATCATGGCCACTTTCTCCTTGTATGTGGCCCTATCATTCACAGTGTGGTCCTTTTATATGCTTTCTGGATGCCTTCTTTTTGTCATTCACTGACAGTTTTACCTTATTATTGAACCATAATATTTTCTTATGCTTTTTGGAGATTTCTACATACCTCACACAGAGTTGAGAGGCCTCTTATATAGCTTTCTTTAGTGTAACATATTTACTTCTGCCCATTTCCCTATGTGTAGGTCCCAAAGCCCTCTTTCTTGTATAGTCTCCATTTTGCCATAGCCCACTCTCTTGAAGTCAGATACATATGTATTGGTTTTATTTTGCTCAATCTCAAGCACCACTGTATTTCAAACTTAATGGTGTTGTGGTCACTGAGTCCTATTTACAAATGTTGTTTAATGTTCTTGATTAGGTCTTGATTAGTGAAAATTAGGTTAATTGATGCCTCCACTCCTGTTGGATTGTGTATCCACTGTGTGAGGAACCCATCCTATGTCATTTCCATGAACCTCTGACTTTTTGCGCTGCTAGCGGCACAATTTTCCAGTGGAAGGCAAGCATATAGCATACATTCTATACAAAAATGCAGAGCTGATGCAGAAGGGATAGCAAAGAAAAAGTCAGGTAGTTTGCCCCATGACAGAGACCCTTCCAATATGAGTATTAAAAGGGAGCATGACTGGACGGAGGCTGAGGATGATGGTAAACATGATGCAGATGTAGATTGCATTCGACCACCTGGTGAAATAGCTCATTCAAGAGTGTGAGTCCAAGGTGTATCTGAAACTTAAAAAAAGAGGGAGAGGCCGGACTAAAGCAGTGAGAGGGAGAATAACCTAGGTTATAATGTATAGAGGAAAATAGTGGGCAATGAACAGGGAACAAATAAAAAGAGAACAAATAAAAATAAGGATATGGGAGAAAACAAAGTCATTTGAGTTCCCTGATATTTTGGCAAAATGCCTAGGCAAATGTAGAGCAAAAGCATGTTGTATCAGGATACAGGCATCTTGGTCACAGTCAATGAGGAAATCAAAAAAGACCAAGCACTCACCACCAAATATTGCAGACTTTATTCTTGTTGTGCAGATTAATCGTTATTTTCAAATAGTGCCTAAACACATTAAAAGACAATCCAGTGAGCACTACAATGCCTGAAGCATTTCTCAAATACAGTTTGATTTCTCAAAAGTGAAGGTGCATGGGCAGAGGTCTCATAAGTACTCATCAATTTAAAGAGACAGGGCTCTATTTGTTACCTTTGCACTATGCTCTGATGTCACTATATCATGAAGTGAGATGTGCAATAACACATAAAAAACACTAATTTTAAATTACATCCACTTTAGGGATGTTTGTATATACTGTAATAAAGTAATAACACTGCAAATCGTGACTGCAGGCTTCTGAACAAATCTGGATCCCTGTGTCACAAAAATCCTTATTACAGACACTACCTACTTGTAAGTCTGGCATCTAGGCATCAAAACAACAGGAAGAGAAACAAAAAAGGATTATTAATCCGGCATATTACCAAGCAATATTTCAGAGAAGGTAATAGATCAAATCTATCATTAAGACCTGGCCAATCATGTGCTCTAATAGTGCAAATCCAAACTGCTTCTTTTTTAAGGACAACATTGTTGCAGCAACCCCCCCCCTTATATTTTCCTTGATTTTATCAATCCCTCTGAACGTATATTCTTGTAGGTTGTTGACAGCCTTTAGTTACAGAATCCAGCCATGTTGTATCTCTATCCATTTTTTTGCTGGCTATGTACTAGGGTGTCTTTAAGAGTTTTAACTCTATGGTAAAACATTCTTAGTAGCTCTCTGCTTACACTCTTTAATCATGTGTCCCCCTGAAGTACATGGCAGTGCTTTTTTATGATGTTCTCTACATGGGAAGAGTGTGCAGAAAAAGTAGTTATAATAGTAAACCTATCTGAACTGTGTGTTCCTTTTGTGAGTCAGTTCCCAAAAAGGATCTTTAGGCTGTTCTACGCCCTTGTCAAAGACGTCAATGTCAATGTCACTGTAGTTGTGACGTAGTCTAAGAAACTGATCTTTGGGAATATTGGCCGAAGTGTGGCGAGGATGGTAACTGGTGGAGTGTAGTAGGGTATTATGGTCAGTAGGTTTCCTATAGATATTTGTATATACTGACCCTTTTAAACCCCTGCTGATTTTCAAATCAAGAAAATAGTCTCTTTCATGGTCTGCTGTGTACGTATATTTTAAGTTTGGATTGTGTGATGTTCAGATGGTTAACAAATTGTTCTAGTTGTTCCCTTGTCCCTTGCCAGTGTTGACTACATTATCTATATAATGATGATGCCATAGCAGCAGGTTTTCTACAAATCAATTATTCTCTCCAATGTAAATGAAAATTCTCTCCCACAAGCCTATATATAGGTTGGCAACATTGGGGGTGAATGATTCCCCCGCTGCTGTACCTTTGACTTACAGGTAGTTTCTGTTAAGGAATAGAATAGTTACCTACCATAACAGTAGATCTTCGAGAGACTCTCCTCCCATTGAGCCACATCATGGAACTGTAAGCCATCAGCATCGGGGAATTTACATTAGCTGTTAGTGTTCCTCGAACATCGGAGACAATCTAGAAAAAATGTAATTTAAATGCACTACTCCCACATATGTGCTTCAGGGCCTCCCTAGAAAATTTATCACATAAACATTGTACTTGTTTTGGTTGAATGAATTGTATAATATACTGATTACTTAATTATTATTTTTATCTTTTAAACTATTTTATGGAATTATGTGTATTGTATATCAAAATATTTATAAATGTTTGGACAGAATTGTAAAAGAGAGATCCTCTCTCAATTTGCCTAGCCAAAAAATTAATGATTGATTGATTGATCGGCATTGGGACCACCTGGAAATTTTTACTAGCTGGTGCCATCCAGATAGATGTGCCTTATGGGTGTCTATATAATGTGGTCATCTACATCATGCCTCAGTTCTCTGCCAAAGACAAGCTCAGAGGATCATCAGATCAGTAGGGATTGAAGCAACCAGGAACAAACCAGGCACACAGGAGAGGATATGGAAACCTGAGTATAAATACTATATCAGGCAGCAGAGGAGAAGAAGCTTGTGAGAACAGGCGAGTACTTTACTCATCACCTGAGATGAGGGAGGGAGGGAGGGAGGAGAGCTGTGGCTCAATGAAGGGAGACTCTCAAAGATCTATTGTTATGGTAGGCAGCTATTCTATCTTCTTTGAGGATATCTTCCTCAATTGGGCCACTTCATGGAATGATTCCCGAGCAGTACCAAGTACAGAAGGAGGATGGCAGGACTTAATGATCCTGAGTAAGGAGGCTACATTGAGGCCAAAGCCAACACATCTAAGAGAGACAATGTTTAGATTGTAGTGTTTAGTAAATTTAATACCAGTACTCCAAGTGGCAGCAGCACATATGTCAGCAGCAGACATATTTTGAAAACAAGCTACTGAAGTAGCCACCCCATGAGTGGAGTAAGCACAGACAGGACCGGGAAGCTGCTTACCGCACTTCTGGTGACAAAACGTTAAACAATTGGCGATCCATCTGGACAGGCCCTGTTTAGAAATCAGAGAGCCCACCAAACTGGGGGCAAATACTACAAACAGTTCAGATGATTTTCTACAATCCTTTGTATGATCTAGATACCAACAAAGCATCCTCTGGACATCCAGTGTTTATAAACGCTGTTGCCCGCTACCCATGGGAGACAAAAAATAAACAGGTACTGAAGGTCAACAGTCTGATTTAATGGTCTTTCAGACACCACCTTTGGAAGGAAATGTGGATTAGTACATAATGCAACCCTATCTTTGTGATAAATAATAAAAGGAGGGTCTCCAACCGGAACCTGCAGTTCTGAAATGTGTCTAGGAGATGTCATAGCTACTAGGAACAGTATCTTCCAAGACAGGATGTGCATTTTATAAGTAGCAACAAGTTCAAAGGGAGGTGCATTCAGGGTCTCAAGGACCAAATTAAAGTCCCACACCAGAACTGGATCTCGGACCTGGGGGTGCAGTAGTAGAATACCACTTGGGAATCTATGGAAAACCTCCATCTGGGCCACCATCTTGCCTTCTGTGAGGTCATGAAAAGCTGACACCATAGCCAGGTGGATCATAATTAAGGAATACCCCAGTCCTGAGTTGTTAAGGAACAAGAGGTAGTTCAGCACTTTAGGAACTGGATATGTAAAGGAATCCAAGGCATGCCCACCACACCAAACTGTGAAGCATTTCCATTTCTGTGAGTAAGTATATCACATAGACAGCTTTCTAGCCACCAGCAGAACATCTGCAACTGTCAGGGAAAACCCAAAGTGTGAGAGCTCTATATCATCAGGAACCAGGCGTGGAGGTGCAGGGATCAAAGATCAGGGTGCACCAGAGTACCCTGATCCTGCATCAGAAGTCCCATCTGCAGGGGGAGTAGGACAGGAGGTTCCACTGCCATTGACTGGAGTAGGAATCAAATTTATCTGGGCCAGTACAGGGCCACCAAAATCAACATGGCGGGCTGAGCCCAAAGTTTGACCAGAACTCTCTGTATCAAGGAGAATGATGAAAAGTGTATAGAAACCTTCCCTTCCAGGACAAGGAAAATTCATTTCTCAAGAAAACTCCAGGCCCTGGAGTGAGGAAGCAGAACCATGGAAGTGTTACTTTGTATGGAGATGCAAACAGGTCTGTACTGGGCAACCTCATTTTTCAAAGAGGTCTTCATTCCCATTTATGGCACATCACATGGGACCAACTTAGGTGATCTGCCAGTATGTTCTGGGTACCAGGTACAAATACTGCAGACAGAAATATGTCTCGTTCTACCACCCAGTGCCAAACTCTCATTGCCTCTCTGCAGAGAGGGGACAAATGAACTCCACTATATTGGTTGATGTAATATATCATTGAAATATTGTCTGTATAGATCAGCAACTGGTTTCCCAGAAGGAGGGTGGTGAAGTCCTGTAGGGCACACAGAACAGCCCTCATTACTAGAGTGTTGCTGTGCAGAACCGCATCCAGAGGGGTCCAATGGTGCTCAGTCCAGGAGAGGCCCAGATGGGCACCCCAGCCTGAACCCAAGGCAACTGTGGTCATCACCAGGAGGGGGGAGAGCCAAAGGAATGGGGACTCTGATTCTAGGTTGCATCCAACCACCATAGCAGGGAGCATCTAAGTGGAGGAGTCACCTGTATGAGACACTCCAATTTGGCAAAATGCTGAACCCACTGCACCCTGAGAAACCACCGAGGGACTCTCACGTGGAGGTAAGCTAGCAGGATAGTCAGTATGGCACTACTATCAGGCCAATTAACCTTGGAGGAAATTGCAGGAAAACACTGAGCAACAATGCTCAGAAAAGTAAAATCCAAAGTAGACAAAGGGTTTGCTGGGTGCAAAATACAAAACATTATTTCCTCGCATGGTGGGAAGAAATTCGGATTTATGATCACAGACAAAATCCCTTCAAAAACCAAATAAAGTATTGGGGTTGTTTTATTGATGACTTCCTTTGCATTTTAGAAGGCACAAAACAAGAGGCTGAGCAATTTGTAAATATGCTTAACTTCAATTACCTTAATCTCAAGTTTACATCAACTTGTAACAAAAAGTTGATCCCCTTCCTGGGCCTACTACTCACAGGCCAGCCTTTTGGTTTAGTAACAACAGAAGGCTACTGGAAACCAACAGCAGGTAATTCCCTGCTTAGGACCAACAGCTGTCATCCAAAATCTTTAAAAAATAGCATACCTTATGGACAATTGTTTTGTATTTGAAATGAATTGTTCCAGTGACAAAATGTTTGACCAACAGGTAGAAGACTTGAGAAGTAGATTAGCAGAAAGGGGATATGACCATACCCTTCTGAATGAAGCTCTCCAGGCAGCAAGAAATAACAACAGACAGAGCCTAATTGTTCCTAAAATTAAGGACACACATGCCATTGACCATATTAACTTTATCACAGAATACACAGAATACAATTCTGTCACATGTAAAGTTGCAGGAGTTCTAAAAAGATTCTCACCAATATTAACAGCTGATGAGGATTTTGAGACAGTGGCCCAAGATAGTCTTGGAACTGGGTTTTTTTTGGCTACTATTTTTTCCTCCTTTCTCTGCCAGCTATCCTCTGGAGGGTGCCCTCAGCCCCATCCTCCGGTATCCACCATCTGATGCTGACCTGAGCTCCATGGGCTTGCCCCCCCTGGTGGGGTCGGCAGGGTTCCACAACCCCCACTGAAGTCCGGATCCAGTGGGCCAGCATCGTGGCTGACTGGGAGCAGAGCCTGCGAGGCGCCCTCTGCCATTGTGCCACGGCAGTGTGTTTTCTCTGGTGTTCTCCCAGGAGCCAGGGGGTGTGCAATGACACCAGTGGAGGGAGGCGCTCATGCGTCTGCACGTGCTCCCTCCAGGCGTCTGCCCTGACTCCTCCCCATGTTGCAGCACAGCACCCTGTCCCCCAGCCTCCACCAGGGGGTGAATGAGGGCCGACCACTGAGGACCCTCCTCCCCAGAGAAGGAGAACAGTCCATTGGATGCTCAATACTTCTCCTTCCCTGCCAACCCCTGGTGGCCTATGCTTGTTCCCGAACACGGGTCATCAACATAGTGTGAGGTAAGACATCCAGCACCTCAGCCCATAGTGCCACCAGGCCTGTTCTTAGAATTGTTTATAGAATGGGAACCAGCATCACAGACAAAGTTGTACACAATCACCACCAGGCAGAAAGAAAACAGAAGGGCATATTAGGAGATTTACCCCTTGGATTTTACAGATGTGGCAGCTGCAACATCTGTAAATATTCATCACAGGGAAATAGATTTACAAGCCCCTCTAATCAGGCCTATCATGAGAGTAAACATTTTATCACATATTATAGATGCCTGTACTCCACTAGGCTTAAACAATGACTGGGACATTCATCCATTTCTGAGTGACAGATAAAATAAGTTCTATAAAAAATAAAGGCTTAATTCACTTGAATTAGTACCAATAGTTTCTTGGAATTTAGTTGTACCTGGCTAGGTCGTGTCTTTATGACTTTAGTTTCTATAGCTCTTTGTTAATATTATTGTGCATAGTCATTCTTTTACTAGGGTTTTTTCTCCCTTCCCCCCCTTGTTCCCTTGATTATCCTATTTTATTTTATTTTATAATGGGTCTGTCAGAAGAAAGCACTTATTTGACTCCTCCCTACCTGGAAACTCCACTATTTGATCTTATTGGCATGCTGTGCATTCCCTGGACTGGGTTTTGCACAAAGAACTTTTTAAACTGTTTGGTTCCATAGTGAAAAAATTGTTCCTTCTGGATCTATATCAAGCAAATATACTTAAAATTTGATTTTGTTTCAATTACCCTTTCAAAGGCTTTAGTGTCTTATGGATCTATGTGGATATTTACTGTAGGTACAGATGTCTCCCTTTGTACAAAATTTAAAGATCTTTTTTGCACATTGAATTTATCTTATTTTGCACATGTTTGTATTGATTGGGGTTTATTTATGAATAATTATTTATATGTAATGTGATAAAGTAATGTTTATAATTATTTACTATGCGTTGTAACAGAGGTCAACAGTGTTGCTAAAGGTCACCAGAGTACTATCACTTAATATATTTCAACTGTCTTAAGACCTTTATAAGTCATGTGTGACTTAACAACACTGCCCCCTGAGGAAGAATCTTGTTTGATTCATAGCACCGGGGAATTTTCTCTAGCCTGTGTTACCCTTGGCTCTCTGTTTTGGCACAATTAAAACTGTATTTTGCACCCAGCAAACCATTTGTCTACTTTGGATTTTACCTTTCTGAGCATTGTTGTGCAGAGTTTTCCTGTAGTTCCTGTGTTACAGTTTTTGCACTGCTGCACTTTCACGGAGCTGAGGGCTGATTTATCCTGTTTTTTATAACCTTAGAAGGACTAAGTACCATAGCACAGTTGGAGGGTAGAAATGCCCTCCCAGACTCGTGTCCAGAATTGCTCCTATATATTGGAGTTGCTGGGAAGGAGTAAGGACAGACTTTAGTTTGTTGACCAACATACCTACTGTAGCTGATCGAACAACTGTTGGGTCTGAAACAATGTATAGACAATGGCTTCCTGAGACAGGGCTTTCAGTGGCCAGTCATTTATGTAGAGGAAAACATAGAGGCCCTCCCTGTGGAGGGCAGCTGCCACCTTGGAAAATACTTTGGTAAATACAAGCGGTGCAGAGCACAAACCAAAGAGCAAGTCACAAAACTGGTAGTGTGAGCCCTAAAGCATGAAACATAGGTATTTTCTGTGTGTCTTTCAGATTCTGACATGAAGGTATGCATTCTTCATGTCCAAAGCAACCATCCAATTGCCTGTTAGCACGAGGGAGAGGAAGGACTGGAGTGATACCATTCAAAACTTTTCATAGCTGATGCATAGATTCAGTCCTCAAAGGTCTTGTATGGGCCTATTATCTCTGATCCATTTTAGGACCACAAAGTACTGGAAATAACAGCCCACATTCTATTCAGAAACAGGGGCAAGTTAAATAGCTCTTTTGTGGAGGGGGGTAAGAACATCCTCCAGCAGGAGGGAAAGATGTCCTAGAAGATCTCTGTTGGGCAATGTGGGTCACTGGAGAACAGGAAGAAGCTGTAGGGGTGTCCTTGCTGAATCACCTCCAGGACCCAGGCATCTGTAGTTATATCCTTTCATTTTGGTAACAAGAGGGAGATTCAGCCTCCCACCAAGACTTACTGAGGCAATGAGGCCAGAGGAAGGGGAGAGGGGAAGAAGAGGGTGCCTGTAACGTTCTGACCTTTTGTAAGTCTGGCATGGGCATTGGGAGACAGGTCTGTAGCTGGGAAGTGGAAGGTTGAGGCATTTGGGAACTGTGTCCCAGGTCTCTTTGAATAGCCTCAGTCTGCATGGGCACAGGGCCTGCGAAAAGAACCATAACCCCTTCCCAGCATCTGGAATTCAAAGTATGCAGTGATCTAAGAGTCATTTCTGAGGACTGTAAATCCTCTAATGCATTTTCAACATCAGTTCCAAAAATTGTTAGCCCCTAAATGGTTCATTCATTGCAGATTGTTACACAAATGAGGCAAAGCAAGCTACCCTTAGCCAAGAATGGCCACAAAGGCAGAATCCAGATGCAGCAGCTCAGGCCGCAGCATCTAAAGCATCATAGGCCAATGTCAGCAGATGCATTCCAGCCTCTTGCCTATTAGCAATAGTCTGCTGTGCTAATATTTTATTCTGGCTTTTTGTCAATTTCTCAGCTAGGGTGGTCATAATCTGCCAAAGACAATTCTGATATTTTATCATACATGCCTGAGAGTTACCAGTTCTTAGGTCTAGGGAAGCAGAAGCAAAAGTCCTCATCCCCACCATGTCTAACTTCCTTGACTTCTTATCAGGAGGAAGAGAACTCATGTTTGGGAGCCTTAGATCTATCATGAACCACCATTATTACTACGAGAGACTGTTTCTTACGGTGTGGAACAATAAGACTTGGCAGTAGGGGCTGGATATTGTTTATCAGCCTTCCTGGGTACTGCAGGCAATTGAGCCAGCCTGTGCCAGGCTGCCAGAGTAGCATCTTCAAGCACAGGATGCACAGGAGGAATTATAACTGTTTGGGAGGCTGAAACCTCCAAGAACTGATAGAGAAATATAGAATTTGTTAGCGAAAAAAGAACTGCTTGGCCATCCCAGTCTGCCCATATATTCCCTGCCTAGTCTGTCTCAGCAGACCCTAATTGGTCTCCAGTGATCCTCTTTCCTCCTGGCCTATTTATTAATATTTTCCTGTGTCTATCCCACACATGCTTGAAGCTCTCTACTGTTTTCACCTCTACCACTTCTGCTGGCAGTCTGTTCCAGGCATCTACAACTCTTTTAATGAAGCAGTACAGCCTCAGATACCTCATAAACTCCCCCCTCTGATTTCATTGCATGCCCTCTGACACTGGTACTCTTTCTTACTTGAAAGAGACTCCTGTCTTGCACACGGTGCGGTATCTGTAGGTCTATATTATGTCCCCTCACTCTCCTCTCTTCCAGGGTGTACATTATGAGATCTCTCAGTATCTCCCCATAGGGCTTTTGGTGCAACCCCTGCACTATTTCAGTTGCCTTCACCTGGACTGCCTCCACCCTGTCTATGTCCTTTCTGAGGTGTGGCCTCTACAACTGGACATGATACTCCAGGGGAGGTCTCACCAGTGAGTGATATAGTGGCAACACCACTTCCCTCCTCCTGCTGGAGATACCTCTACCTATGCATCCCAGCATCCCACTGGCCATACCCAATGCTTTGTCACACTACTCTGTCACTTAGAAGTCATCAGATATAACTCCAAGGTCCCTTTGTTGCTTAGTGACTGTCAGTACTTCCCCCATCCTATACTCAGCTGCTGGGTTCCTCTGCTCTGTGTCCATAATTTTGCACTTTTTGGCCTTGAACCCCAACTACCATGCTCTTGACTACTCCTAGAGTTTCCCAGGATCCCTACATATTTTTTATACCCCTCCTGAGTGTCTACCCTATTACAGATTTTGGTGTCATCTATGAAAAAAGCATACTTTCCCTTTCAGTTCTTCCGCAGTGTTACTTATAAAGATACTTAAGAGGACTGGTCCCAGTACTGAGCCTTGTGGCACTACATTTGTCACTCTACCATCATTAGAGTGGGTGCTGTTAACAACCCCACTCTGTTGCCTACCCTTTAACCAGTTTCTAACCCCATTCACCACTTTGGATCCCATCCGATGCTGCTCAATTTCCTTATCAGTCTCCTGTGGAGCACAGTGTCAAAGGCCTTGCTAAAGTCCAGATAGTCCATGTCCACTGCTTTCCCCGATCTACTTCCCTGATCACTGAGTCAAAGAAATCAATCAGATTCATCTGTCATGACCTCCCCACCCGTGAATCCATGTTGCCTGTGGTCTTGCATTCAACATACTCCGCCAGCCTTTCTTTTAACAGGGTTTCCATTAATTTCCCTACCACTGAAATGAGACTCACCAGCCTATATTTGCTGGCCTCCTCCCTGCTGCCACTGTTATGTAGATGGACCACGTCTACTCTCCTCCAGGCCTCCAGATTCATACCTGTTTCCTGACAGCTGTTGAATAAGGCCATCACTGGGGCAACTAGCACCTCCATGAGTTCCTTTAATACCCTTGGTGTGTCCCATCCAGTCCTATAGCCTTGTCCACTTTCAGAGCTACATGTCCCTTCAGGACTGGTTCCTCTGAAAATGGACTTGTGTCCAATTCCTCCTTTGTTTCTGCTCTTCCCTGGTGGCCCATCATCCTTCCCTTTACAGTGAAGACTAAGCAGAAGTACATGTTCAGAGACATGCTTTTTCTTCATCCTGTACACAGTCCCCCCCCCGACACCACCTTCCTTATTCTCACTATCCTTCCCCTTTCCTTTCTTTTCTTACTTACATACCTGAAGAAAGTCTGATTCCCTTTAGCTACCCACATGGCTGTCCTTTCCTCTGTATGCACCTTTGCTCTCCTCACTGCCTTTCTGGATTCCCTTGTTTTTATTTGGTATACCTTCTTGTCTTCCTTTCTCTGTATTTCCTTATACCCAGGTGTCAATTTTAACATGGTTTTACTTGTCCGGGGCCTAGTTCAAACTGATGAGGACTAGTGCAGCTAACCCTCTACTTGTCCACCTTGACTAGAGATTTCTCTTGAAGGAATCCTTCTGCTCTGCTATAAATCCTAGTATAGCCTTAACATGTTTTAAAAAGGCCTAAAATGAGGCATCCTCAGGTGGAGACCTTGATGTGTTTTTCACACTCTCCCGTGAGCAAGAGAGCAGAGTCAAGCTTGATCCCACCACTTTTTTTACATCTTATTCTTCTTACATGGCCTCCTCGTCTTCCATATACTCTGTATAATTTGTTTATTTATTTATCTTTTGTTAACCAGGTAAGCACGTTAGACAGTCAAGTGCCCATTTTCAGGTGCAACCCAGGAGAATTACAAGGTACAGGCAATAACAATTCAGAGACAAGGTACAGCAATTAACATGGTACAGTCAGGTGCAGGCAGTATCAAACAACAAGGTACAGGCAATAACAATTCAGAGACAAGGTATAGCAATCAACATGGTACAGTCAGGTGCAGGCAGTATCAAACAGAATGGCAAGTACAGAGTTAAAGCACGGCAACAGCAGGAGGCCATCAAGGAAGCAGATATATATCAGCAAGACAGATTCAAGGTATACACTATACACACGCGG
Organism: Neoceratodus forsteri; assembly: GCA_016271365.2. Taxonomy (NCBI): domain Eukaryota; kingdom Metazoa; phylum Chordata; order Ceratodontiformes; family Ceratodontidae; genus Neoceratodus; species Neoceratodus forsteri. The sequence continues at coordinate 995,006,185 of CM057450.1, forward strand.
CAAGCGCACAAGGTTATTGGGATATTGGGACATAGGCTCACCATACAGGGTAGGGCAGCTAAGAGCAAAGGCAGGTGAAAGCTTGCTTTAAGTAGCCCCAGAGGGAGGACATGAAGCAAGAGTGGGAGGGGGCAGTCCTGACATGGGCAGGGAGAAGATTCCAGGCTCTGGGAGCAAGGGCCGCAAAGGTGCGATCCCCTGCAAGGGAGAGAGTTTTGGGGACCATGAGAGGCTGGGAGTCACTGGACCTCAGCTGGTAGTCAGGGGAGGGCAGGTTTGAGCAGTATGGCAAGTGCTGGAGGGGTGGACATTCTGATAATGTTGTCTATGAAGTTGCCCATAACAAAAGATCGGTGGTTACTGGGACAGAGCCACCCTTGCCTGGAGTAGAGTTGACAGTGATGGGTGAGGTGGAGGGGCTGACAGGGCGAAGTGACATACGTTATTGTATGCTGTATCCCATTTCGTGAGCCAGACTTTTGGAGCGTTCATGAAGGAGGTGAGCCCACAGCTGAGCATGGGGAGAAGAACCCCTTTTGCAAGGGCAAGTCAGGCAGCTGGGGTGAGGCAACCTTTAGCCCTGTACGCCAGACCCAATTTACAGTTTGTGGCCTTGCAGGAATTTCATTTAGTGACAGTGCCCCTCATCCTTCTTTTTATGAACCGGGTATTTCTATCTTGTGGGGGGGGGCGAATAGGAAGCTGTCAAGAGCAGCAGAGGGGTGCTGACAGCATAGACCAGGGACTAGTCAGTCTGACAGAGGTTGGCAAGGAAGTTGTTGTGGTCAAATTTTGAGTAGTCTCTCATCTGAATGACCTTTGGGGGGACCCTAGGGGTGAGGACCTTCCAGACACAGTAGGTAGCGGAATGGTCTGAAATGGAATCTGGGAAGAGGCCAGAAGCAGTGATACAGTCCGGACTGTTGCTCAGTATCCAGTCAAGTAGGGTACCTTTTGCCTCAGAAGAAGAGGGTCTGGTGGTCTCAGTGATAATTTGACCTAGGGTATGACCAGACAGGAGGGGTTCGTAGAGTTTGGTGTTGGAACCCAACCAGTTTAGGTTGAAATCCCCAAACACTAAGAGTTCACTAGTGCCCACCTTAGGACTAAGGCAGTCAAGGAGATGGGAGAGACCATGCACACCACCATTTGGAGAGGCGTATAGACACAGGCCAGGTGGAGCTTTTTGGCGTTGCCCAACTGAAGAAGGGCATGTAGGAACTCACAAGAGGGGGAGGGGGTGATGTATGACACACACCTTAAGGTGGGTTTTATAGTACAGCAGCAATTCACCCCCCCCCCGTTTATTTCCCCCTATATCCTACCAGATAGTGAGGTAGCCAGGAAGGGCACAGACAGAGTCTGGAGAGGCTGACTTAAGTCATGTTTCAGAGATCCGCAGGATGTCCGGATTATAGTGGGTGACCCAGACCATTAGGTCTGTAAGGTTAGCAAGAAGGCTGCATACATTGAGGTGGGCTATTTTTAAGCCCTTAGCATTCTGCCACTGGGGAGGAGGCATGAGGGATTGCATGCTGATGGGGGGTTCAAAGGATTAGTCTAACACAACAAGTCCAGGCCAAAGGAAGGGGGGGAGCCTAGACCAGGAGAGCATATAAACAGCTATACTCATTAATACTGCTCTACAAAGGTAGATAGGTTCTTAAATTTAAATGCAGTAGTCAGACACCCTAATTAAATTAATGAGCAGTTCAATTAACAACCACAAGGGAGTCAGCAGAGAATAAGATTAGTCAGGCACAGGGTTATGCAGTACAGCATGGTACGGTTAATAACAGATTCGGTGAGTTAGTAAGCAATTATGGTGACCACCAGGAGAAAGTCAGCAGGGTGTAGGAACAGGCAGGCACAATAATCAGATATAGCATAAACAGTGCAGTCCATAGAAAACTTTAGTAAGATCTAGTAGGTCTGTTAGACAGAGCAAGGGAGTGTCACTAATGACAGTATTAGATGCAGAGCACTGAACCAGCTGAAACGGATGCGATAGACCCACCAGACAAGGGGAGGAGCTAGAGCCCATTTAATGGGAGGAGGGAACGGGGCGGGTGGGCAGGAAAAAATGTCCCCCAAATCACAGTGCAGCCTCAAGACCCCACTGCAGCCCAGTCCGGTGAGTGAAAAAATTCAAAGTCCTTCAGTTTTGCCCAAAAGATTCAGGTTTCAGGAGCCGGAGCAGGTCCACCCGGTGAAGCAAAACGAGCCGTGTCTCTACCCCAGGTTCAGACACAGATGATGAAAAGTCCATTGCGGGGGGGCCACTGGAGAAGGGTCTCTCTCGCCTCCCTGGTTCATGTAGCGTTCAGAGAGTGAGCCACGGGGCTCATTATACAGCTTTTTATGTGGTATCCAGGTGACTGGAGGAGCCAATCAGGCACAGGTACTCTATTTGAATCTGGCGCCAAAACCTTCGGTCCCTGTTGTGTGCCGGCTTAACGAAAATGTCCCCTGAATCACAGTGCAGCCTCAGGACCCTGCCGTAGCCCAGTCCGGTGAGTGAAAAAATTCAAAGTTCTTCAGTTCTGCTCAAAGGATTCAGGTTTCATGAGCTGGGGGAGGTCCACCCAGTGAAGCAAAATGAGCCAGCGCCTCTACCCTGGGTCCAGACACAGGTGATGAAAAGTCCATTGTGGGGGGGACTCCAGTTCGTTTTTGACATCGACGTAGACTGTCATAGGTTGAGGGTTGATAGGATAAGGGGATAAATGAGGAAGAGCTGTCGATGGGATTCCTGTTGATGGAGGTCGTTCAGGGCCCGGCACTACAGCAGGGACTGAGAACTGGACCATCAATGGTAAGGCTGATGATGGACCAGCCAAGAGTGCCAACGGAGTTGGACATAATGGCAACAGTGGCGCCAGATGCTGGAACAGCTCAGGCCAGCCACCCCAGACAATGAAATCAATATCCTAAATTATTTACTCTTCCGAGTGGATAGGCAATCAAGAGGAGGTGGGGTGGCAATTTATGAAGGGACAAATACTCAGCCGCATGCATAGGCGCATCATCCTCCCCCAAAGAATTCAAGTGCTTGACCCTAAAGATCGAAATTTCTCCTTCCAGTGCACTCTGTGTAATAGGCTGCTACAGGCTTCCTTCTGCCGGGCCGCATCTCCTGTCTCACCTCAGTTCCGTACTGGGGCTCAGTTCCTTGGAAACCATTATTCTTGGCGACCTGAGCTGCAATTGGCTATCAAGTGCATCAGCTCCCTTGAAATCTTTTTTTGACACTCTAGGGTTTGTGCAACTCATTGGCGAGCCTATTCACCCAAATAAAAAGAACCTTAACAACAGCTCCCTCTTAGATGTAATTTTGGTTAACAAGCCACACCTGTTCTCTCATGTCGGAACATTTTTCTCAGACATTAGCGATCATTGTATAATCAACACCATTAGATCCATGCACAACCCACAGTTTGTGGCAAAGTTCTCTATCAAGAGGTGCAAACACAACTTTGATTTGTTTGCTTTTGTTCATGACTTGAAACATTCACTGCGATGGCAAGAATTCTTCCTAGCCAAAACAGTTAACAGGGCATATACTATTTTTTACGATATTTTAAGTGAGGCTTTAAATAAGCATGCACCCTTGGTTAAGGTGCGGGTCAGGAGCAGCACCTGCCATTGGTTCTCACCTGAGCTCAAAGCTTCCCTGTTAGAAAGGGATACTTTATGGAAAAAAGCCTGAAAGAAGCAAGAATGACTTCCGGATTGGTGTCTTTTTAAGAAACCGCGTGTTTTCGTGCTGGGATTGGTCAGAGCAGCCAAGCCAGCCTGCCTACTATCGTTTAGGGTCTAGCTTTGCCTCAAGAAATCTCTAAAGCTCTGGAAAACATTAAAAGACATGTCTGGACATGCACCTGGTAATTCCATTCCAGCAAAAATTATGTCCGGTGGCAGCGTTATCTCTATCCGATCGGAGATATTGGAAGCCCTCAATAGCCATTTTGCAATGGCAGGGCTAGCATTTGATGCTTCTCCTGCCAATGACCTCCGCACAGCTCAGGGCCCACCAACCCACGAGTCCCCCTCTACTGAGGAGGCCTTCTCCCTCCTGCCTGTCTCTCTAAAAGAGGTGGAAGACCTACTGCCGCAACTGGACACTAGGAAGGGAGCAGGCTTTGATTTCATAGAGCCATACTATCTGAAATGTGCCTACCATGTGCTTGCAGTGCCAATCACCCACCTATTCAACTGACACTCTCCCAGGGTAGCCTCCCCCCTCAATGGAAAATAGCCCATGTCATCCCTCTATTAAAAGCAGGTGACCCCTGGGATCTAAATAATTACAGACCGATCTCCCTCCTCCCCATCCTGTCTAAATTACTAGAAAAAGTAGTGTGTGGCCAGATAGGGGTATACTTAGAATCCAGAAGCCTATTAAACCCAGTTCAGTCTGGATTCAGAGGAAAGCACAGCACCATAACAGCCCAGCTAAGGCGATCAATGATTGGCTTCTAGACCTTGACAACAAGAAGCATGTCTGTGCCATTTTCTTGGATCTTAGTAAGGCATTTGACACAGTTGATCACAGCCTGCTTTTCTCCTCCCTAAGCACCTTAGACCTGGACCATAAATCTATGTGCTGGTTTGCAGACTACCTCGGAGAACGGAAACAGCAGGTTAAAGCTGAAGGTGATCTTTCTCCATTAAAACCTATGCTGAGGGGCATGCCCCAGGGCTCTGTGCTTGGTCCCCTCCTCTTTGCAGTCTACATTAGCAACATCAATGACCCCATCAAAAAAGCCAACACCCACTTATTCGCTGATGACACTGTACTGTACTTGAGTCGTCCCACACCGGAAGCAGCCTGTGAAGACCTCCAAGCTGAATTTAACCTTCTACAATACCAGCTCATAAACAAAACCTTCTACAATACCAGCTCATAAACAAAAAGCTTTTGCTCAATGCGAAGAAGACAAAAGCCATGCTCTTCTCCCCCTCTTTGCATGCGGCAATTCCTGCTGGGGGGGAGCTATCCCACAGATTACCACTGTTCTTGGAGAAACACTGGAGTATGTAGCTAAGTTCAAATATCTAGGAGTTTGGCTCGATCCTAAACTTTCCTTCACTGACCATCCCAAAGAACTACAGAAGAAACTAAGGCAAAGATTAGGACTATTCTACAGAATTAACCACCTGCTCACAAAGGATGCCAAGATTCAACTGGTTCAAGCTACCTTCCTATCTATAATAGATTATGCGGACCTGCTCTACAGCCACTGCACTGCCTCTGCACTGGTTAAGTTGGACACCGTCTACCACAGAGCTATCAGGTTCATTACTGGCCTTCCACTTTCCACACACCACTGCTCCCTGTACTCATCATTAGGCTGGACTTCCCTTCACTATAGAAGGAATAGAAATGCCGCCCTATGGGCCTTCAGAGCAGTGACCAACAAGCTCTCCTCATATGTCTCAGATTGTATTCCCCAGAGTGTTAGGCACCTACGCTCTAAGGAACTATTCCCTAATTGCCCTCCAAGTTCCAAGGGTCAAAACTCGTTTCGGCAGAGCTGCTCTAAGCTTCTCTTTACCCACATTGTGGGACGGTTTACAAAGGAACTTGAAGCTGAGCTGCCCTGTTAGCCTGAATATCTTCAAGGCGCTCTATGATCGCTACATGAAAGCACCTTGCAAATGTTTTCCTCACCACTAGCCCACTAATTCTGCAACTCCCCCTTTCCATCCTGACGCTCGCAGTGTTTCTACCCCTGGCTCTCACTGTTTCCCTATTAACTCTTCCTGCTGCACCCACCCTTCTCTGTCCACTCCAGCCTGGCTAAAGTCCCACCCCATCCATAGTAGTGTCCCAATTATCTACCCCTCCTCCGTCATTATCATAATAAACAAGTACACAACAGTCACCATCACTTTCTGTGGTTTTAGCTCAATTTTTCCCCCAGTCATCGGTAATTTATTCCTCCTCTTCTTTACCTCTCTAACCTGCCACCCCATACATGGCCTCTTTTCCCTATATGTGTAGTTGCTGCCTGCCTCACTCAAAAGATCTCTGCTTATAACCCCTGTATGTCTATGGTTGATTGTACATCTGTTGACTTCTTCAATTGTAAAATAATGCTGTTTTTTTTATTTATTTCAACCTTGTACGCATACTGTATACACTGTATATACTTTTTCTTCCTTGTGTATTATTGCTTTTTGTATACCTGCTTCTGTACTGTACTTTGATGTATTCATGACCAGGTCCACCTTGCAAATAAGCCTTGCTCAATGGTGCCCGCCTAGATAAATAAAGATTTTGATTGATTGATTGATTGATTGATTGATATAGTGCAGTGATAGGCCCCAAAGGAGTTGACAGTGGCTAAACAGTCAATGAGACAGTGTCTGATTGTGGAATAGGCTGAAAATCCCCCAGCAAGGGAATTGAGCTGGCACCTGACTCCAGCCTTGGTGTCTGAGTAATGGCCAGCGGCAGGACCTGTGGCTGGAGCTGGATACATGTCTTTGTCAATAGATTTATCTCATCTAAGAGGTGAACATGAATGGTCTAGAGAAGCAGCCTTGTCCTTTTGATGCCTCTCCTTCTCCAAGTGGCCACGTTTCTCTGCTGACTTCAAGGATTTATCCTTTTTCTTCGATGAGTTGGTGATGACCACTGGGGGGACCAATGGGCACATGGTGCAGGAACAGAAGCTGTTGGTGACGGTGAAGTTGCCTTCACCTCAACCTGTTTCTCCATTTCTTGACACTTTAGAAATACCCCTAAAGCCTTCTTGCGATGTTGCCTGGTTAAAGCCCTGGCAAATTGGACAGGCTTTAGCATCATGGTTTGTACCAAGGCAGTGTATAGAAATGGAGTGGTTGTCATCTTTATAAATCTTAACAACATCACAAAGGCAATAATGGAACAGCAGTTACTTGTCTTTCAGCAGCAGCATAAATGAATACTCACAAAAGTTCAATGGTATTCTTCAGTAGTGGTGAACTATTGAGCGGTTGATGGTGGGAGAAAGAACTGAGGCATGCTGGGGATGCCCACATCATACTGGCACCAATGAGGCACATCGATGTGAGTGGTCCCAGCCAGCAAAAATTTCCAGGTGGTCCTGAAACTGATGGCTTACAGTTCCACAATGTGGCTCAGTGGAGGGAGATATCCTCGTAGGTCTGAAGCTGTTAAATTTTAGGATGAATTCAGACAGTTGGAGCAAAAAGGGGGTTGAGGGTTTTACAATCTCATCATGTATGTTCAGGAAGTAGGAAATAGCATCCAGGGAACCCTCATGTGGAATGTTACTGTATAAAGACTCTGGCCCAGATATTTAAAAGATTTGAGCCATACACAATAGGGTTGCGCCTGCGCAAGTCCAAAAATGCACCATTCTGCGATATTCAGCGAGAAGCAGTTGCGCCCCCCAAATCACGCTGAGCAACAGCGCAATGATAATGAATGTATGCGCAACTGAAGGGGGAGGAACCATGCATAAATGGTGCAGTGCGATATTCAACAACATGCGCCATGCGCAATAGGGGAGCAAGCGGAAGTTGCGCCATAGTGGAAATGAGCCAAAATAAAAGGGAGCAAGGGAGAGGCACAAGAACGCTACAGGGAAGGCACATGAGGCTGAACTGTAGCAAGAGAAACTGGGCAGCAGGGACACACAGGGCAGGCCAGGGAAAGGGCACCTGGAACCCACAGGCTCAGGGGAAGGTGTGGGGAGCCACAGTGCAGGAGGGGGAAGTATGTGCCACACAGCAGTGAGGCCAGCACAGTCAGGTGTTCCCGGTGCAGGGGAAGTAGCAGCCAGGACAGCGGGGGGAATACAGAAACAGCTGCCGGGGGGGTGAACACAAGCCAGGGACATGGCCAGTGCCACCATCCAGATGGAGGCAGTAATGAGAAGTGAAGGCGGGCAGCAAGGGGCGTGGGAAGGGACCCGTCGGCGGTGTATGCCTCAACAGGCAGTACCGAGCCCGCACCAGCTTTGACCTGTATAGTGATACTGAGATCGTGGACCGGTACCGCCTGAATCGGGCAATTCTGAGGTGGCTCTGTGAGCTGTGCAGTGATGTGATGCAGGCACCCACACGATGGAGCCATGCCCTGTCAGTGGAGATGAAAGTGACAGCTTGCATGTGCTTGCTCACCACGGGTACCTTCCAGAGACCAACTGGGGACACCACAGGCATAACCCAGTCAGCCACATCATGCCATCTCACCCAATTCCTCAACGCACTGCTGCCACATGCTGTGGAGTACATCCATTTCCCCAGCACACTGGCGGAGCGCACAGCAAACATACAGGAGTTCCACAGGGTAGCACGTATGCCTGGAGTGCTAGGGGCAATAGACTGCACCCATGTGGGATCCACACACCACCTGGCCCCGAGTGGGCCGCATATATAAATCACAAGGGCTATGCCAGCATCAACTGCCAGGTGGTGTGCGATGCCAGAGGGCGCATAATCAATGTCTGTGCCACGCACCCTGGGGGAGCACATGATGCCTTCATCTGGCACCAGTCGGCACTGTGCCACAGATTCGAGAGTGGGGATATCCCCACTGGCCACCTAGTGGGTGAGTATGCAAACCACATGGACAATCATAGGATCTGGGGGGGCATGGTCAGAGGTGACATGGGTAGTGGCCTACATGGCCTGGGGCAGGGCAATGTTGATCACCAAACTAACCTCCACCCTCTACACACAGGTGACAGTGGATACCCACTCCGTCCCTGGCTGCTCACACCCTACCGGTGGCCCGCGACCCCATCGTAGCAATGCTACAATGAGGCACCCGCCACCACATGTAATGTCATTGAGTGGGTGTTCGGGATGCTGAAGGTATGTGTCCATTGCCTGGACACATCCGGCGGTGCCCAACAGTACAGCCCCTCAAAGGCCTGTGGGCTATTTCTGGTCTGTTGCATCCTGCATAACATGGCCAACGGATGTGGGATAGCCGTACAGGTCAAAGAGGGGGACAGCGATGGGGAGACGAGGACACTGGTGACAATGGTGATGGGCAGCCCCCCCCCTTGGGCAACAGGACACCCGACTGCTCCGGCTGGCACAGCTGCACCGGGACACCATCACGGAGGAGCACTTCAGCCAGCCCAGGTAAGTCATGGAGCCATGTGCAACCACCAGTGGCTAAGGCACAACCCACAAACATGTATGGACACACACCAGGGGTGCATGCCATCAAGAGAAGTGGCCAGGCATGGAACCACACACACCACAAGGGATGGATGAGGTCTAACATGCCACGCAGGCACACACACACACACACACACACACAAAATGCACCAGACATGCACAAAGGGTAGGAGGCACACCGACCCAGAATGCCACCCCTAGCCACACACATGTCCACAGACCACCACGCCCACTGCTTGTACTTGTGCATGTGTCAGATGCTGAGCACCATTGCACATTGGTGTACAACACAATGCAGGCATCATCATGCACACGCAACTGTGGACAGCAGCCGGGAGGGTGTGCAGATGGACTGTGTGTCCGCGTGCAGAGCCAGGTACCCACCCGTGCAATGCCCTCTGAATTACACAATGCACACAGGGCAGAACCAGGCAGTAGCCGCATTGGGAGACAGGTCAGTCACGTGCCACAGTGCCCTGGCCACCACGGATGCATGGGCAGCCCTACCAAGACCCGCCAGCACTGACAGGCTGACCACTAGCCTCATGGGGTGGCACCGATGGTCCCCCAGGGGTTCCACTGCGTGAACGCGACCGTGCTCATGCAGGGGTCTGCAGCACACCAAACATGCCTGCGCCAGGCGTGCTCGGGATGTCCACAGCTAAACCCAGTGTCTACAAGGATGGTGTTGCACGATGTCGGGAATGGGGGGTGGACAGTGCACTGCATGGTGTCTGCGACACATGGGCAACTAACTGTGTGCCCATTGTGGCCATGACAGCAGTGAATGCCTGTGTCTGCCTGTCTATGGCAGTGGTCACATCCTCCTGCAATCGGTCCATCCCTGCCAGGATCAGAGCGGTGTCTCTGCTGCGATGCTCCTCTGCCCACTCCAGAGCCACACGCAGTGCATCCACTGATGTCGCAAGCCATAACTGCTCGTTGACTGATGCTTGCAGTGTGCGGGTGTTCTCATCCAAGAGGTCATCTGCCTCCTCGGCATCCTGTCCCTCAGGGTGTGTGCGGCCCTGATGCTCAGCACCCCTTGAGGGTGGGTGCTGCACATCAGGACCAGTTCTGGGCATGTCCACAGGTGGTGCACTGACACCGCCCCCTGTCCCTGTACCCCCAGGCCCATTGGCCGACTGCTGATGCTTCCCCTCCAGCTGCTGCTCCCCAGGGCTCACTGGTACCACCGCAGTGGCCGCAACAGTCCCTCTGTCCTGTACACACACCAGTACTGCCCCACTGGTGCTGACAGACACAGGCTGGGACTGTGATGACACGAAGCCCTCAATGGCAGCACCACCCACAGCCATGGCCATGATGTTACCTGCTGTGTGGCCATCCCGTGGCACACACGTGTCACTGCCCATGCCGTTAGTGACATCATCATCGGTGACGGACCTGGCACCAGCCCGAGTCACAGCACACTGGCATCCATGGATGCTGGCACGCTGGGACACGGGCAATTCCTCCTCAGCACCTGTTCCAAAAACATCAGTCTGGACAGCCAGGTGGGCCCACTGTTGCACTGAGCCACGTATACCTGTGGAGGTGGATAGGCCCACCTCCATCTCCATCTGACTGGCCTCAGTGGACAGGCCCACCACCACTGACCCATGCAGATGCTCAGGATCTGTAAGAGAAAACAAAGTCGCGTTACTGCATGTGACCTACCTTGCTCCCCCAATAGACAGACCATGACCTGCCATGCAGTGACGAGCGACCACCCGTCTGGAAGCCACCACCCAGAACACCCTCAATGGCACAACGCTGCATGCTGCCAGCAACCCTCTCCTCCTGTGGGGTCAGGTGTAGCACTTCTGGCTGTCCCCCACCTGTCGCAGCTCATGCTGCCCTGATGGCAGCCACCTTCTCCTTTATCCTCCTCCTGTCTGTGCCCATCTTCTTCTTGCACTCCTGCACGGAGCGCTGGTGGCTGCCATGCAGGTTCACTGCATGTGCCATGTCCTCCCATGCAGCAGCACGGGCCTGTGGTGTTCCCTGCCTTCTGTCAAGAAGTGGCTCCTGATCCAGGTAGGCCTCAAACAGGACATCCATCTCGGCCTTGGTGAAATTAGGCCTCCTCCTCCTCCTCCCACCACTGTGTACCTCCTCTCCCACAACTCGCTCGGTCATGATTTAGCCTATGAGATTGAAAGTTGTTACCTGTGACTGTGCAGTACCATGCATGTCCCAAAATCCACAGTCCACACTCCCAAACAGCATGCAACTCACCAATAGACTGCAGTAACCGACTATGGCCAGTGCAGCCCAATGTCACACTTTTATAGCGCAACCCATGAAATGAGGTGAGGCGCAACTTTAAGTGGATTCAAATTGCAGTGCTGCGCCATTGAATGGCTGATTAGCCGATTTGCATATGACGGCTGAATATCGCACTGCTGCGCTTAGCGCAATTGTGTTGAATGTGCTGAGCCAAGGGCGCAGTTCTGTGACATACGCAGTACACACCTCACTGCGCATGCCCGGGTTACTGAGGTGCTGTGAGTGGGAAGCAATGCAGGGCACGGTCACCATTGTGCCAGTGGCACTACAGCGATGTTCACCTATATGGCGCTGTGGCACTGGGGCAGCATAGGCGCACTGGGGCAACAGCGCAGTAGGCCGCTACTGGACATAGCACACAGGAACCCAATTGTGCTACATGCATTGGGTTCCAATGGCCCTGTGCCTGTCTGTGCACCAGAGACCCTTGACTCTGTGCCCAACCATTGCCCCCTAGGCGCCATGCATCAGGCATGGGTGCACCACTATCGCGCTGTTCGGTGACAGCGTGATAGAGAATGGCAGCGCTGGACCGTGCAGCATCTGCACGTGGTGGAACCATGCTACAGAACACCATTTGAACCTACTGAGCGAGTGAGATGGCATGGAGGAGAGCTGCCCAGTGGACCCAAATCGAACTGGCAAACCTGGTGGCCATTGTTGAGCCACTTTATGGCCCATTGTTTGGGGAGGCACCCCTGGACAGGTCCAGGAGCCAGGTGTGGCAGGAGGTGGCCAACGCCCTGGAGAAGGCCACAGGAAGGGGGCAGATGGTGGACCAGTGCCGCCAAAGGTATGGCGACCTGAAGAGGAGGGAACTGGACCTGCTTGCCTGCCTGTGGACACGTGCCAGGAGGGGCACGGTGCCACGGCTAGGTAGATGTTATGTCTACACACTTTTATCTTCCATATGGGTAACACAGTTGCATGTGTCTGGAACATGGGGGAGGGACCATCCGGTGTTGGCTGTGGTGGTGTTATCAGGGTGTGGGGTGGGTGGGTCTGGCTGGGTGAGATTGCACACACATGGGGGAAGGGGGACTTTGCTACAGAATTGTATTGATGTTCCTCTCTCTCTCCATGTTTGCACCACAGGGCCAGAAGAGAGGTGGCTGGCCTGGGAGCAGAGGCATCAGCAGGAAGACAGGGCCTTTAGGAGGGGCAAAGATCCACGGCACCAGAGGGACCGGCCTGATGATGGTGAGTGCCATACCTCCATGATTACTATTGCATGCTGTGTAACAGGGTGGGCAGCGGAGAATGGCCACCATCCATTGACACCACTGCCATGCACGCAACTTGTTATAGTCAGCACTGTCCAGTGGCACTGCATGTCTGGGAGTGCATCAATGGTGGTCCATGCATGCACCGGGTACATGGCTGTGCCACTGCCTTCGCACCACATAGCCATGTCACTAAACAGCCACAGTGGTGCTGTGCAGGACTTGGCCGGTGGGTGTGTGCCACGGTCCACATGGCTGTATGCACCTGGGTGGGTAGGTCTTGTGGACGTGATCACTGTGGATGGTCACACACCATCACAGAGGCATGTCCCATGGCCGTATGCCATTCACAGTGGGTGGGCTGTATGGGGCTGTGCATTCACACCTATTGACTGTGCTCCCTTGTCCTAGGTGTCCACCAGCTGCAGGCTATCCGGGAGGCACTGCAGGAGATTCTAAATGTGGTGAGGGCATCATTGGACGTCCTGCAAAGGATTGAGTGGCTGGGGGTCTGGAGGAGACACGGGAGGTGGAGCAGCCGGATTGGGGAGGAGCGGGGCTCCAATTGAACATCCATATGCCCCTGATTTCCCCTACCCCACTGGATCCACCCTCACACCCCTTCTTTCCTGTCCCATTTGTTCACCCCTGCCCCTTACCCATCCCACCTTGTTTGTGGCCCTCCCTCCACAAATTTGTACATAGTTGTAAATAGTTATTTTTTATATTTTTGATTACACATCTTTTGATATGAATACTGTGGTGGTCTCTGATTTGCAGTGGGCTACAGGTGCTCAGCTGCAGTTTTGTGCATGGTGTCAGGGATGGCGCAGTCATGGGTATGTGTGTCCATGGGGAGGTGACTATGGTGTGGGAGAAGCTATCAGTCAGTGTCTGTGGTGTGTGTGTGTGTGTTGTTCCCTGTGCACTGGGTGACTGTGTGCAGTGGTTCATGGTGCTTGCTCTGTGTCCATGGTGCACCTGTCAGCCCGTCCATGGCCTGTGCAGCTGACACCCTAGCATGTCTGTGACCTGCACAGTCTGCTGGCATGTCAGTGGTGGCTGTCCATGTAGAGCAGCCACTGTACCTGTCACAATGCTGGGTTGCCTTCTGTCACTAGTGTAATGCATGTCTGCCTCGGGTGACACTGTGGCCTCCACGGTTGTTGTCCCACCTCCATGCTGTGGCATGTGTGTGTTGCAGGGGATGTGCACCACTGTCTGTGACTTGTGCTCCAGGCAAATGATGGTGGCATACAGGTCCACAGTGCCTGCGCTGGGTGGCTGGCACTCCTGTGCCATGGAGGAATACTGCCCGCATGTACACAGTTTCCATGGGCCCACACTGGGGGCTCTGTTGCCCTGCTACTGCGTCCCTGTGTTGGTGCGCCCTTGGGTATGGGTGGGTGTTTGTCCATGCACTGTGTTGCATCCGGTGTGGTGCATGCTTCCATGCACCACTGTGGGTGTCTGCGCTGGCTGTTGTGGCCAGTGCTGGGTCAGGGTGTGTCTTTGGGAGGGTGTGCAAGGTGCTGTACCACTGGTGGTGGGATCCAGGGCATGCCCTGTCACATGTGGGGTACCTCATGTGCCGACACATGGTCGGTCTCTCAGCTGTACCTTGGGGGCGCTGTGCATGGTGGCACGGTGTATGCCGTCGTTGCATCGCTGTATGCTGCAACCCGCTGATGGGTGCTCATGGTGGGGCTGCCTTGCATGGTTCTGTGGTGCACAGGGTTGCATTATCACAGTGGGGGTGGTGGCATGCATGGGGTATCCTGCAGTGGTGGACACTGCTCCTGGGCAGGGTGTCTAGGGGTCACGGTGCAGGGTATGCTCTGCATTTGGGGGATGGTGTGGCATGGGGTGGTCAGCCCTCCTTGTGTGCTGGTCACAGCTTGCCAGGGGGTGTGATGGTGCACCATGGCCCAGCTGTGGGTTGGTTGCTTGTCTCCATGGGCCAGTGGTTATTCCAGCCTTCCCCCAGTTGTGCAGTGCATGGGGTGTGGGGGGACAATGTCTGTTCTGCTGTGTGTTCCTCTGCCCATCTGTGGCATGGGTGGTGGGCTCCTACATCCCTGGTTGTGCAGTTGCATTGCTGCCCTGCTGCTGGAGGGCATCCCTGCTTGCACTATGGCACCTCTGGACTGCTCTGCTGAACATCCCTTGTTGCGCTATGGAGCATCAGGTATGCTTAGCTTCCCTTCCCTAGTTGTGCTATGGTGCAGGTGCTGCGATATTCAGTCATCGGCTGTAGGCGCATCTTGGCCTGCTCAGTTTTTGAATATCTTGCCTCTTGCACATGGGTGCAATGGACTTGTGCTTGCTCCTGCTATTGTGCACTTTTTGGGTGCAGTTTGAATATCTGGGCCTCTATGTCTAATGTCACTACATGGGTATTTTCTTCCTGCCCCATGTCATCCAGTTTCTACAAGGTCTATGTTGTGTCCTTTAGATAGGATCTTAGATGGGCAACTAATGGCCTAATGTGTGAGTCAACATATTTGGATAAAGGTTCCATTAGTGAACCTATCCCATTCTCTATTGGCCATCGGGGGGGGGGTATCAAGGATTTGTGCACTTTAGGGAGCATGTAAATTGTAGGGTTGAGTGGGTAAGGGGTGATAAGACAATCCCTGACTTTGTCATCTATTTTTCCCTTTTGAAATGCTGCATGGATAACCTCAACCACTATTTGTTTAAAGTGAGACTGCAAATTCTGATTTAATTTCTTATAGAAATTTCTGTCCGAGAGTTGTTAGTGCACTTCTTCAGTGTTTTGGATTACAGTACTGTCACCTGTATCAGCTGTCTTGACTGTTATTAATTTGTTATTGCTATTATTACTCTACTGTTCTTTGTAGATTCTTGAGTGCAGTCCTCTCCACTGATGTCAGGTTTTTGTAATTCAGTTTGTAGCAAATCTTCAAAAAGTTCAGTTAATTTTCACACTGTTGTTGGAAATTAATTAATGCCACTGTTGGCAATGAGTTAAATGTATATGTTTTTATGGAATTGATTCCATGTTTTAACATCTGAAATTGTGGAAGTTGGAGTTTCTTCAGGGGTTTGAGACTGGCTAGGATACCCCATTGTTTTCTGTTTACTGTAGAATGATTTGAGGCTTACGTTTCTGCAGGTATTGCAAAGATCGATGTACATCTGAAATTTATTGAGGGGTGCTGTAGGTGTGAATGACAGTCCTTTGTTTAGAAGGGATTTTTCACTTTCAGACAACTCACAGGAAGATAAAGTTATGATCTTTGTTATTTGTTCTTCCTCTTGTGACGTCGCTCTTGTCTTTGTTACTGTTGTAGGTTTTTTTGCCACCCTCCCTCCTTGTCTGCCTGCATTTTAGTTTTGAGACCCTTGGTAGCATTTATTTCTCATTCTCCTGCACAGAGGTTGCTGTTGTGCCTGCTCCAGTTCTTCTTCTAAAAAAAGAGATGCATCTGAACTTTCTACTTCAGATTCACTGATGTCCATTCAAATGCAAAGGATGCCCCCGATTTCTTTTTAATATGTCCCCTGGTTTATTGTTTGTATTCTCTTGCTTTTCATTCTTTTTCCAGTCACAGCCATGGTCAGATTCATAATCAACATTATTCCTGTGAAATTGTTTTGGGTTTAAGGGCTTTAAGATCTTTATCAAGTATTGCAATTTTCTTTTAACCTTTTGGTTACAGCAGTCAAAATCAATGTGGTCAAAAAATGGAATCAGCTTCTCTTACTTTAATCCCTGCTGTCAGCAACTCATGTTCCTCTGTTCCTTGCTCCAAAGTAAGAGCCATTTATCAATTGAGGCTCTGTGTATTATTGCCCTCCACTTTATGATGAAATTCAACTTGGTCTTTTGGTGTGAGGGATTTTTAAAAACTCTTAAACCTCAAGGAACTCTTGACACTTTAAGACAGGCTTCCAAACTTAGTTTGTTCTAAGTTCTTTAAATGCTTATTCTGAAGCGTTTGGTGCTTCTGCTTGTGTCATTTGGAAAAATACTGCATTGTCTGACAGCAGTAGGTTAGCTTCTCTGCTTGTCATTAGAAGCTTGTTGACATACTGAAACAGATCTGTTGAATATTGATTAAAGTTCAGCATAAAGTGGAGGGCAATATTACACAAAGCATCAATTAAACTAATAGCTCTTATTTTGGAGCATGGAAAAGAGGAACATGAGTTGCTGACAGCAGATATTAAGCCAAAGAAAGAGAAGCTGATTCTATTTTCAACCACAGTGATTTTGACCACTGTAACCAATGGTAAACAATCACAAAAATTGATAAAGACCCTAAAGCCTTCAAAACTAAAAAAACTTAAGTGTGATAGGGTCAATTGTGAATCTGACCAAATCTTTAACTGGAAAAAGAGTGAGAGGCAAGAGAGTGCAAACAATAAACAACAGGTCATTTAAAAAAAAAAATTCAGTGGGTATAATTTGGATTTGGCACAGATATCAATGAATCGGGAGTGGAAAGTTCAGGTGCATCTATTTTCAGAACAAGAAATGTAGTAGACACAACAGCAACCTTAGTGCAGGATCACGAGAGACACATGCTACCAGGGGTTTCAAAACAAACATAGGCAGATAAGGGGGAGCAGCAGTGAAAGAAAGACTACGAGAGCAACAAGGACAACAGAGACAACAAGGAAGGAAGAATACATATCGAAGATCATAAGTGTATCTTTCTATGAGCTGCCTGAAAGTCAAAAATTCTTTCTAAACAAAGGATTGTCATTTACACCCAGAGCACCCCTCATTAAATTTCAGATGATAGACTTCAGAAAGCCTACAAAAACATCTGCTTCATATTGTTCTACAGCAAAAGAAATGGGGTATCCTAGCCAGGCTCAACCCCATGCAGGGACTCTAACTTCTGCAATGTCAAATGTAGAAGCATGGAATCAATTCCATTAAAACACTGACATTTAACCAACCACCATCAGTGGCAATAATTCATTTCTAACAACCATGCAAAAATGAACTTAATCAGTGTTTTGAGGATTTGCTACAACTGAGGTAGAACAACCTGACATCAGTGGAGGGGACAGCACTCAAGGATCTACAAAAGAAGAGAATTTTAGTGAAGCCAGCTGATAAAGGTGGCAGTATTGTAATCCAACACATATAAGATTGCACTAAACATGTGAACCGACAACTCTCAGACAAAATTTTCTACAAGAAATTAAATCAAGACCCTCAGTCTGACTTTCAGTGAGTAGTGGATAAGGTTATCCTTCTAGTATTTCAAAGGGGGGGGTAGATGACTAAGTCAGGGATTTTCTTATCACCCTTTACCCAGTCAAACCTACAATTTACATGCTTCCTAAAGTGCACAAATCCTTGCCTTCCCCCAGCTCCCAAGACAGTCAACAGTGAGTGGGATAGATTCACTAATGGAACCTTTATCCAAATATGTTGACTCACACATTAAGACATTTGATGTCTGGCTAAGATCCTATCTAATGGAACAACACAGGGCTTTCAGATATTGAATGACATGGAGCTGGAAGAAATTCCCTCATCATGACATTGCACAGTCTTTTAATTGCAATATTCCACATGAAGGTTTCCCAAATGCTATTGTCCACTTTCTGAACATTCGTAGAAACATAGAAATGTAGAAACTGTCGGCAGATAAGAACCTCTTGGCCCACCTAGTCTGCCCAGTGTTCCCTGCCTATTGTGCCACCGCAGACCCTACTCGATCTCCAGCTGTCTCCTCCCCTTGCCTTACTACCAAGGTCCCCTTGTATCTGTCCCATGCATGCTTGAATCCTGCCACTGTTTTGGCACCCACCACTTCCACTAAGAGGCTGTTCCAGGCATCTACCACCCTCTCTGTGAAGAAGTTTCTCCTTATATTTCCTCTGAGCCCCCCCTCCTCCAACTTCATAACATGACCCTTTGTCCTCAAACTTCTTTTTCTATGGAAATTCCTGTACCTTATTAATATCTGTTAGGTATTTGAATGTTTTTATTATATCCCTCCTTTCCTCTAGAGAGTACACATTTAGTTCCTTGAGTCTCTCCTCATAGGGCTTCTGATGCAGACCCTGCACCATTTTGGTAGCCCTCCTCTGTACTACCTCCACCTTATCAATGGTTCTGGAGGTGGGGCCTCCAGAACTGGACACAGTACTCAAGGTGTGGTCTTAACAGTGATCTGTACAGGGGTAATGTTACCTCCTTCTTCCTACTGGTGATACCCACTCCCTATGCACCCGAGCATTCTGCTAGCCTTCCCCACTGCCTTATCACACTGCTTGGCTACCTTCAAGTCATCAGAAATGATTACCCCCAGGTCTCTTTCCTGTTTGGTGGTTGCCAGTACTTTCTCTCCCTATTGGTACCCAGCCCCTGGGTTTCTGTGCTCCAAGTACATGGTTTTGCACTTTTTTCCATTGAAAGCCAGTTGCCAAACCATTGAGCATTCTTCTAGCTTTTCAAATCATCCCTCATTTTTTCCACACCCCGGTGTATCTACTCTGTTGCAGATTTTTGTGTCATCTCTCACTTCCCTTCTCATTTCTCCTGCATCTTGTGCATGCTGGTTGGAGCTCTTGGATGTCTCTGCGAGCTCTCCCTGTGCCTCCTTCATTCTGTTTTGTTGGTTCTCTCCTTTCCCCTTAATAATGCCCATTCCCTCCTTTCTTCCATTTTGGTTGCTGGGCCATCCATCACCAGGTTTCTTCTCTGTGTGTGTTTTCCTGGATCATCTCCCCCCACCCGCTGCTTGCCCCACAATCGTTTGTTCACCTCGCTCCCTCTGTTGTTGCTGCTTGTGACTGTCTTTACATTTCTCTACTTTCTCCTATTTCTCTGTGTCCTCCTTTCCCTCCCACTCCCTTGTGTAGTTGTCTGGGCCGCTGCTTTCTCTATGGCCACCCATCTGTCCCTGCTTCTGTTTGTGTCTCCCCACCCCCATTCTCTCCTGTCCTATCTTCCTCCCTTTTGGGTGGCCTTCTATTGTTTTCCTGTGGGTGGCTTGTGTTGCTGTTCTCCCCTCCTGGTGCTTCCCTTCTACACTATTGTATCCCCTCCTGCTTGCCCCATTGCCCGTCCTTATCATTTTCTCCATTGTCCCCTCTGTTCTGCTTCCTCCTGCTCTGTGTCTGGCCTTGCTGCTGACAGTCTTTGGCTCCACTTCCTTCCTTCCCTTCATACTTAACCTATAACACCTGCTCTGCTGTGGGCTTTTGACTGCCCACCTCCGCTCCTTGGCTCTGTTTCCTTTTGGTAGTTTCCTGCCTCACTGACTACTATCAGCATTCCTCACTCCTTGGTAGGTCAGCCCAGCTTTCAGCTATGGCATTTACTTATTTTCCTTTGATATGCCAGCATGTCAGCCCTGCTACAACTGTCAGCTCAGCTCCTTCTGCTGATACTTAATCAATTGTTTTGTTTTACTGATTTCCTTGGCTGTTTTGTGTCATGATGCCTCTTTGTGGCTTCTCTGTTTTGCCCATAGTGGGGGACTGCGTTGTCACAGCAGGCATCATGGCTCCAGGCAGAGTGAAAGCAGCTTCATAATTATCATATACTTAATCGGTCTCTTGCTCACCGGGTCTTCTACCAGCCTCCTACCATCCTTCCCACTTATAACAACATACCAGTGGTCAGTCCTCTAATGACCCTCACCACACCAGCCTTCATTGGATTATCGCACTCCCCACTCATACCAATACCTCTGGCTTTCCCCGACCCTTACTGTAGCAGCCTTCATGATTATATCAGCCTTCTCAGCATTAATGCAATTAGTATATCAAGTCTACTCATCTTGAACTTACCTCACCATCTGCCCCCAGGCTTTGCCCGGCCTTCCTATTCTCTCATTCATAACATTTAATTTATTCTCTCCTAATTTGGCTTTCTAATGGACTCGGTTGGCATGCATTCCTGTGGTTGATAACTGCTACCTACCTTAATCAGACCCACATGCAGGTCCTCAGTGCTCAGTCTGACCTATGTATAGGTCTTTCCATGTCAGCGATCATACAGTCATGACCCACATGTGGGTCCCGTGCTATGTTACTACAACATTCTCCACATTTTGGAGACATGCTGACCATATCCATTACTCCAGTACTCAGGGTTAGCCCTCTGGTTGACAGTCCCCCTCTATACCCTGTAGTTCACATCTTGAGCATGCGAAGCTTGGAGCGGAGTCCTTCTCACTTGGCCCATAGTTGGGAATGTCCTTGCTCCGGGTGGAGCTTCAGTCATCAACTGTACCAACAGCACCTCTGGATATAGCATTTAAGACTTCAGTGGCTGAGAGATGGTGTTATCACAGGAAGGGCCCCTTTAGCTGCCCAAGCAGGTTCAGAGGCACCCTTTAAAGCTATTCTCCCAACAACTGCCTTTGGTTCACCTGGTTTGTTTTTAGATTGGTAGACTGTATGAGCACCTTGTTGGTTGTTGCTGTCCTCCTCCCTCCTTGGAAGTTGGCACCGAGTGCCCCAGTGTTGCAGAGTTCACTCACAACCCTCCACGGCATTCCCATTAGAGAGATAGTGCAAGAGTGTTCCCCCAAATTGTAATGCTCCTGGATTGGCCTACTAAATTGCAGTAGCAGAGCCATCACGAACCAAAACTGCCCCAAAGCCTGGAGGAAAGGTGACCTAGGCCTTGGATCCCCAGAGGTTTCCTCCTCAAAGGAGGTCTTTCCTCTCCTTTGTGCCAATGGTCAAAATACCTAGATAGGCATAGTTATATTCCAAAGGTCACATAGTTAGGTTTCCATTGTTGGGTGGAGTCGGGTGGCAACCCGGTAATTGTTCCTTCTCCCCCTCTTAGCTGTTCCCTCTCTCCTTAGGAAGCCATGCCTCCACACCTTACATTCAGACCCACAAGTGGGTCACCATTTACCTGTCATTTCCTGTCTACCCTACTTAAACCAGACTACCAACTGACCCATGCTACTTACTGACCTACATGCAGATCTTCGATCCCAATAAGTGTTCAGCACCTTGTGTGTTTGCTCAACACTCTTTTTGGGCTCCTTTCTAAGGTACCTTTAGCCACTCCTGTGGCACATCTAGGGGTGGAACCCTCCCCTAGGGTTCCTTGCCTTTGTACCCATTCAGGGTGGTGTATCCCATGGATAGAGAGGCAAACAGCCAAAGATTATCTGTGTTACACAAGCATAACACTATATCAGTTGTGTAGGTACATTGAATTGGAAGGCTAAAGCCTGTAGTTGACTGGGGTGGAGCAACTAGCCACACCCCTGCTTGGCCCATGTAAGGGCAGCTCTTCCTCACTCTACCCTCAAGCAATTTTCATTGCCCCTCCATCCACCCCTCCTCCTCCTCCAGCAGTACACCTGTCTCTCTCTCTCCCATGGCTCCTTCCTAAGGTACTTGTAGCCAAGAGAATCACTCCCACAGCACCTCTAGAAGTGGAACCCTCCTCTAGGGTTTCTTGCTTTTGTACCCCTACAGGGTGGTATATCCCATGGATAGAGAGGTGAGCAGCCAAAGATTACCTATGTTACACAAGCATAAAACTATATCAATTGTGTAGGCACATTGAACTTCTGATTGTTGCTACAGCTGGTAGGCTCCAATCCATGTCTGGTAGACTGAAGTCCCCCACCAGCAACACCACCCTCTTCCATGCCTTCCTTTGGATGGCTTCCATAATGTCCTTATCCACCTTCCTCCCCTGTGCTGGGTCTGCAGATCATTCCTTTGTGAACAATGGCCCCCTTACATGTTTCCAGGGTGACCCACAGTACTTCAGCTCCTGCCTGCTCTCCCTGTATTTCTGTGGCTTTTATTTTGTCCCAAACTTAAAGAGCCACTCCTCCCCCTTTTATACCTGAACAGAGTATACCCTGGTATGTTCACATCCCAATCCTGCTTTTCATTCCACCAGGACTCAGTAATTGCAACCATATGCAGGTCTACTTCTGCCATGGTGGCCTCTAGGTCTCAATCTCATTGCCTATACTTTGAGCATTTGCACATGTGGCTCTACAGATTGTGCTGCCACCCCCCCATTACCCATTTCCCTCCTTTGTTTCTTCCACTATCTAGCTCATTATCATGCTTTCCTTCTATCCCCTGGATTCCTTTGTTATGTGGTTCTTTTTGAGGTTTCATCCCATCAGGATTCCCCTTGTTTACCTCATTTGACTTTCTGTCTCTTCCCTTGGCTAGTTTAAATGCTCGCCAATGTAGCATTTAAACGGTTTAAACTGTTCACTGAGGGCCATGATTCCCCTCCTGGATGATGCAGCCCATCACCTCTCTACAGACCTTTATCCCACCAGGTGGGGCCCCAGTCCCCAGTGAAGCCAAAATCCTCATCTCTGCACCATTCCTTCAACTATGCATTGAAGTTCCTGGTGCAGAGAATCCTGTCCTCCCCCCTGTCAAAGACAGGTAGCACTTCTGAGAAAGTCACAGATCATGCCACCTGCCTAAGACCCCTCCCCAATTCCCTGAACTCCTCCTGAATCATTGCTGGCTCATCCCTAACCAGGTCATTTGTCCCCAAATGGACAATGACATCTGGCTCTCCCTCCATTGCTGCTGCACCAGTGATCCTTTGGATCTTCTTTCCATCCCTGTGAGCTGTGGTGCTGGGAAGGCACCAAACCTCCCTCTCCTCAAACTTACCTGTCCCAAACTCTGTCTATCTCATTAAGGAGTCCCCCATCTGGATCTGCTTCCTCCTTCTCCTCTGGGGTCCTCTGCCACCCCCCTTAGGGTCTCCACTATGGAGGACCCACACATCTACCCTGGTCACTACTTCAGGTGTCTCTGTGGGACATTTCTGCTTTCCCAGTGCAGCGTAGGAGTTTTGTAGTGGAAGTGAGTGAGGGTGTGGGATGTGCCTACACTCCACCACCCAAACCCTTCCAGAGCCCACTGTTGTCCAGCCACTTCTCCTTCTGGGCAACCTCTGAGGTAGGAGCAGTAGACTAGGTGGCCCCTGGGTGGGGGAGAAGGTCCTCTGAATCAAGCCAACTTTGCCTTGAGTCTGACAACCTCCTCCCTCAGCCCAGTGAGGTGCACACAGATAGGTAGCAATGCAGCATTCATAATGAGAATGTAAAACCCTCAACCTCCTTTTTGCTCTAACAGTCTGAATTCATCCTAAAATTTAACATCTTTAGTTTGCATAACAGAAACTACCTGCAAGTCAAAGGTACAGCAATGGGGGATTCAGTTGCCCCCTGTGTTGCCAGCCTGTATGTATGTATGCTGGAAAGTGGATTTCATTTACAATGCAGAGAACAATCTGTTTGTAGAAAACCTGCTGTTATGACATCATTATATAGACAATGTAGTCACCATATGGCAGAGGAAAAGGGAACAGCTAGACCAATTTAAAGCAGCAGTACGATGAAAAATGTTTTCCAAAAAAATGTAATTTCAGCTACAATTAAGAACAATGGGATATATTCACAACGTCTACGCACTGCGAACATAGGCTGCGCAGCCACTGCGCAGCTGCCCATGCTCACTGCACCCCTCCACCCTATTCACAATGGGGATGAGCCCACCATGCACCTGATTCCCTGGCCGATCTTGAAGCTCTGCCCAGGGCCAGGCCTGGGGGTAGTGTGGGGGGAGTGAGCTAGCACTACCAGCACCTACAAACCTGCAGAGTGCTGTGTACAGGGACTGCTGGTTCCATGTCTGGAGGGCAGCCGTAAACCATTGGGGCCAGTTATGCACCCCCCGGGAAACTGCCTCTGGACATGGTGGACATGGTGGGGGGCAATGCCCTCCCCAACAATGTTGTCCATGCCATCAGGGCACTTCAGGAGGATGGAGGTCAGGAGGAAGGGGTACTGCCCCATAGCAGCACTGTTGGTGCTCTGTGTGCTGGCCAGCAACATGGCACCCATTGCACACAAGGGATCCACTGTGGGTCCCTGCCTGGGCAGCCGATTGGCTGGACACCAGGATCTGCCTATCTGCACCCACCTGCCCCCTACAGACCTGCGTGCCAAGGGAACAGGGCCACATAAGGGAGTGGGCAGGGCCCGGTGTTTGTGAATGAGGCCCCTGAGTGGAAATCCCTAGGGTGCGGAGCTGCGCTCCCCGATACATGACTCATGCACATTTTTTTATATATTTTATTAGTTTTTCCCCATTTCTTGTACCCCAGACCCAGAACCCTGGCAGACACGTATGTGCATGTGTATGGAGGCACACGCTCATACTGGGTACTGGCTCGACTCCTTCCACCCCACCCCTGGCATTCACCACCACTCCCCCTCACCTATGCTTCCCACTGGACCTCCACCCAGTACCAGTGGAACTATGGGGGAGCGGACAACCACCCCCAGGAAGGGACAGCTGCCTACCACAGCTCTATCCTGTTTCAACCCTCTCCCCCCCATGCTGGCTCCCCGGTGGTCCAAGGTCATTCCTGAACCCAGGTCACCGGTGTAGCATGAAGTAAGGCATCCAGCGCCTCAGCCCTCAGAGCCACTGGGCCGGCATGCATGCACTTTTTTTATGACTAGTGCCCAATATTAGCATACCTGTCAGATGAACTTGTCCAGGTACCTCCAATGTTGCGCACTGTGAGACTTTTTTAATTTTTTGTTCCTAACCTTTGCCAGGTCTATATCAATCAATCAATCAATCAATCAATCAATCAATCAGTCAATCCATCCTTTATTTATGAAATTCTATTCCAGGAGATCACAGAATTGTACATCACATAAAAAAAACAATGATCAACAAAGATATATTTCATAAAAACATATTAAAATCACAGTTCCGAAACAGCAGGACTTTAAATATCAAAGCTTCATATAATTTAAAAATACTAAGCATCATGAAATGCTGACTCAAATAAATAGGTTTTTAAGGCAGTTTTAAAGGCCTCCATGGATGGGACCACTCTAACCCAATGAGGTAGAGAATTCCACAGGGCAAGGGCATCAAAAGCAAGCGATCTAGCTCTCTAGCTCCCGCAGTTTTCAAGTGGACCCTGGGAATCTCTAGCAATCCCTCATCAGTGGAGTGGAGAGGATGAAGGGGGCAGTAGGGATGAAGGAGATCTTGCAGGTACCATGGATCCTGTCCGTGTAGGGCCTTATAGGTCAGTAATCTGACCTTGAAGGTTATCATCCACTGCACCGGCAGCTAGTACAGGCTGCAAAGCACAGGTGTGACATGGCCAGATCTTGATAAGCCAATCAACAACCTAGCAGCTGCATTCTGCACCAGCTGCTGGCGGTGAAGGTGCACCCCTGGTAGCCCTAGGTATAGGGCATTGCAGTAATCAAGGCGTGAGGTCACAAAAGCATGACCAATGTCAGAAGATCAGCAGGTGGGACCAGGTGTTTTATCCAGGTGTTATTCCTTAGATGGTAAAATGAGGTCTTGAAAATGGCTGACACCTGGAACTTAAGTTTCAGCTTACTATCAAGCATAATGCCCAGATTCTACACCCGGTCAGAGGTCACTAGTTGGTTGCCTCTCAGCCAGAGCCCAGACAACTGTCCAGCTAATAACCTCTCTACCCGATGACCTGGGTCCACAGTCAACACCTCAGTCTTATCTGAATTCAGCTTAAGCCAGTTGGCACTCATCCAATCCTGAATCTTGGAGAGTCAGTTGTAAAAGACTGAAACCGCGTCATTTTGTACAGGCACAAAGGACATGTACAGTTGATTATCATCTGCATAGCAGTGAAAAATCAACCCATACCACCCAATAATGTCTCCCAATGGCAGCATGTGCACCACAAACATGGAGGAAAGCATAGAGCCCTTCGGCACCCCACATGGCAGGGGGAGAGGGGATGAGGTAAATACTCCTGATTCCACTCTCTGCGTCCTGCCTGTGAGGAAAGAGTGGAACCATCTGAGGACTGCACCGGACAGCCCACAAAGTAGCTGAAGATGCTCCAGCAAAAAGCTATGGTCTACGGTGTCAAACGCTGCCGAGAGATCAAGGAGGACCAATATGGAACTACTCCTCCAATCTCATGCTGTCAGGAGATCATTGAGTACCTGAACCAATGCAGTTTTGGTACTATGCCTCTTCCTGAAGCTGGACTGGAGAGGATCATAGATATCATGGGTGGTCAGATACTCCTTGAGCTGCAACACGACTGCCTTCTCAATAACCTTACCCATGAAGGGCAGGTTAGAGACAGGCCTGTAGTTTGTGAGACAGTCAGGGTCAAGAGACAGTTTTTACAGAATGGGGTGGACCACTGCCCCCTTCAGGGTGTCCAGAAACACCCTGGTCTCTAACGAACACCTGACTATCTCAGCAAGGACCGATCCAATTACCTCCACACACCTCACCTGGAGGTGTGTTGGACCAGGGTCCAAACTACAGTAAGTCGGTTGCAAACCCTGGATTATCTTCATGACATCTTCAATCACCAGCTGGCCAAAGTCTGACCAGACAAACTGGGTGCTTGCAATCTCGCATCAATCTCCGCTCTGCCCATTCAAGTGAGCTGTGCAGATCTCGAACCTGATGGTGGCCACCTTATCCACGAAAAATTGAGCGAACTCCTCACACCTCTTCTGCAAAAAAAGCTCTCCAATTCTGGAGCTAGGTTGGATTGCACAGCCTGTCCACAGTCTAGAAGAGCTCGGCCAGTCAATTTTGTGCAGCTGCAATCTCCCTGGACAGGAACTCTGCCTTTTTAAGGGAGACTGCAGATTGATAGTCCCTATAATGGGACATCAATCTAAGTTTGTCATCACTCAGGCCCAAGTTCCATCAGCGATGCTCTGGCCTTCTTCCCACTCTCCTCAACTCCCTCAAAGTCCCATCAAACCAAAGGGACTGAGGGCAAGGGGTGAATGGGCGAACTCGGGCCAGAACTATGGAATCCAGAGCAGCTCCCACCACCTTATTATAGGCCATTAGAAGATCCTCTGGGTCCATGTTAACACTTGAACTCCCTGATAGATTCAGAACTGCCATAAGACCATCAGGGGTCACACCCTGAAAAGGGCAGTACCGGATCATCTCCGCAGGAGCAGGTCTATTGGGGGGTCACAACACTGAACCCTATAGTGTGGTGATCGGACCACCTGACAGGTTTCACCACTACATTGGAGATATCCATCCCCAGCAGGAACACTTGGTCTAACAAATAACCTTGTATGTGGGTCACAGAGGTAATCACCTGTGTAAAGCCCAATGAAACCATTAGTTGGAGGAAGTCCTGACCAAAATGTGAGAGTTCACCTTTGATCCAGACACTGAAGTCTCCCAGCACCAACCACCTGGGGGACTCCAACACCATCTGAACAATGAAGTCCATGATTTCCTGCAGGAAATCCCTCTTACCCCTGGGTGGATGGTAGATGAGAAGTATCCTGCAGCCCACACCTGCGCCTATGATACATTTGAAGGATCTAGTGACCTCAACTGGCAAATTTACAAGGCCCAGTTCCATCTTAAAACAAATGGCTAGCCCCCCCACCCGTACACTCCAATTTTGGGAGGTGTATCATTGAGTACTCGTCTGGAACCGCTGACTCAAAAATAGCACTATTGCACTATAGTGCTAGTTCTATGCAAAATGTGACAGCCATCTTTTTTCTTGAGAAAAAAAATAACTATATGTAAAATATTAAAATTTTGGTGGAATTAGAAAATTGTACCACCACATAAAACTGGAAGGTGCTGGAATCTTTTATAGAGAAAAAAGGTAGGGTCAAATGTTTTGCCCAATTTCTTTGTACTGCTGCTTTAAGTATCTGAACAACATAAATCCAAATGTAAAATTTACTTACACAGCAGACCTTAGAGTCCATTTTATCAATCTGGAAATCATCAGGGGTTTAAATGGGTCAGTAGAAACAAATATCTACAGGAAACCTACAAACTACAGTACCCTACTACACTCTACCAGTTGCCATCCTCACCACACGGTGACCAGTATTCCTAAAGGTCAGTTCCTTAGACTATGCCACAACAGCAGTGACAATGACACATTTGAGAAGGGTGTAGAACAACTTAAACACTTTTTTTCTGGAAAAAGGATATGCTGCTTCAAACATAGAAAGTGCAGCAACCAATGCAAGGGCACCATCTAGCCAAGATCTTATATTTGGGGACATACACAGGGAACAAAGTTCAGATAGGGTTAATATTGTAAAATTTTTCTGCACACTCTTCCTATGTAAAAAATATCGTAGAAAAACCCTGGCTTGTGTATCAAGGGGAAAGGATTAGACAGTGTAAGCAGATAGCTAACGAAAGTGTATTGCCATACAGCTAAAACTCTAAAAAACACCATAGTACACAGCCATCAAAAAATGGAGGGAGGTAAAACATTGCTGGATTCCGTAAGAATGGTTGTCGTGCCATCAAAATATGAATGGCCTGTAAATACATTTCACCGGGTAGGGGCATTACCTAGGCCCCTGGAATTTTACGATTCTGCGGTTGTGGAATTTTCTGCAGAATTCACATTGTGCCACAGAATATGTACAGTGCTGCAGAATTCATTGCTTTTGGTGAATTTTCATTCCAATATACTGTTTTTCCATAGTGTCAGGCTTTCTTTCCTATCTTGTTTATCTTGAAGCCACTCTTCTATGCTCAGCGTATGATGTCATCAATGACATCACATCGTAATTAGCCAAGGGCAGGACTGCGTTCTGCCAAAGACACGAATAAATCATGCCGCAGAAATCAGAAAATGCTGCTGCAGAAGTTAAGGAGCCCTGTGCATTACCAACCTCAAAACAGGTAACAAATATGAGATCCTTGATTTCATTATTAGTGACAACACCGGAATCATTTATCTGGTTACCTCTACCTACAGCATTTATTATACAGGTAAAATCATCAAGCAATTTCTCAGAAAACTAGGAGAACGCTGCATAGGAAAAAATTAACCTATGCTACAGTCCAACATGTATGGGAGGGAGCTAACAACCTCCAAGAACATGAATTCGTGTTCAGAGGGACTGATAAAATCAGGGAAAATTTAAGAGGGGCAACTAAGACAAAGCTGTCCTTCAAAAGAAAGTATTTTGGATTTACACTATGGGAGTGCAAGATTGGTTAGGTCATAATGATAGATTTGATCTATCACCTTTTTTGAAATATTGATTGGTAATATGTTGGATTACTAATGCTTTTTGTTTCTCTTCCTTTTGTTTAAATGCCTAGATGGCAGACTTAGGCAGTGTCTGAAACAATGAGTTCTGTGACACAGTAGTCTGAATCTGTTAAGAAGCTTGCAGTCATCATTTGCAGTGGTGTTGCTGTAATATAAAAAGAATCCCCAAAGTGGATATAATTTAAAATGTTTTTAATGTTCTTTTTATATAAGTTATTGCACATCTCGCTCTGTAATAATGTGACACCCCAGCATAGTATAAAGATAACAAATAGAACCCTGTCTCTTTAAATCAATTAGCATTTAAAAGACCTTTGCCAATGTGCCTCTGCTTTTGGAAAAGCACATTACGTTTGTGAAATGTGTCAGGCATTGTATTGCTTACTGGATTATCTTTTAATGCCTTTTGGCACTATTTAAACATAAAGATGAATCTGCACAGCAAAAACTGAGCCTACAGTGTTCGGTGGTGAGTGCTCAGTCTTCATTTTCTCATAGACAATTGAAGCAATCCTTCTTTGTGTGGTGCTCTTTTGACAAATTCAACTATTGTCATGCAGTCTGCACCTTGTGCAGGGAAACAATTAGTGAAGGGAGATTGGCCAGCTGGGAAACTCATGCATAACTACATTAAACATAAACGCCATCATAACTGGAAAGAAAAGTGGGTAATCAGGATCAGAACAGGCAAGCAGGCAGGCAGTGGTGCTCCAAAACTGATAAAAGGGAGTGTGATGAAGTTGTACCAAAGTTCTCAGACAGTGTGGTAGTCAACAAAGTACTTTGCAGTTTTTGTTCAGATTACCAACTTTGTATGGAAAGCATCAACCATTTGGTATTAGTACACTACAGGAAAACGTGGAAGAACTCAGCAGTTAACCCAGCAGGAAACTTAGTGCTCTAAATATTTAACTGCTAATCATATTGCAGCTGAACTGTGGAAATAAACCATGCTATGGCAGTCATAGCTAAAACTCTTAGGGGCCAATTCTGGAAGCTGTCTGCATCGGGCACAATTTGTGGCAGAAAAGGGGTCTGTGCTCCACGCAGTTGCGGCAAACGTAGAAAGTGCTATTCCAGAAAGTTTGCCACTTGCAGCAAACTATCTGGAATAGCTGCACACTAGGTTCCTGTGCCAGAAGCAGTGGTACAAAGGGCATCATCAGTACAAGTCCCCAATGCTGCCACAGACTAGGTTGCAGTGGCCTGCCCAGGTGGCACAGGGAGCAGCAGGCCCAGAACTGGGCACAGAAGGGGCAGCCAAGTCCAGGCTGTAACATGTGGTGTTAAGTCACCATATGTCACTGTCCCACTATGCCCTGGTCACTCGTGTGCCACCACTGTGGGATGCTGGCTGAGGCATGCTAATGCCAATCTCCTCCATGCTCAACAATGCAGTAGGGCTAGTGACTGGTAGCCCTGATCCCCTTTCCAGCATGGCACAAAAGTATCTGGGTCGCACTACATGCCCCCCTTGCATGCCCACAGACCGCTGATCCATTACCTGGTGGTCTAGTGGCCTTCCACTCTCCCCACTCTGACAGACTGTGGTCACCACCCCACCCCCCAACCTGAGCTGCTTCTGTGACCAGCACTACCCTCCTTACACCACCATGGCCAGCCACAGAATGCGACTGCACAAACCACATAAGTGAACAGTTCACATACACGGTCTGTGTGATCACAGTCTGTGGCTGGCCGTGGTTGTGTCAGAAATGTAGTGCCAGTCACAGAAGAGGCTCAGGTGGGGCAGGTGGGTGACCACAGTCCTGTTGGGATGGGAGGTGGAGGCCACTAGGCCACCAGGGAATATGACTACTGTTTTATTTACAGTTTTACAGGACATTGTGGATTGGGGGCAGGGGGGGCACTATCCCACAAGTGCACTTCTTCAGGGACTCTCAGGTGGACAGGGATTGCAGGGGGCACTATACCACCAAGGCTTCCACTGCAGCCTCTGGCCTGGGGGCACTACCAGGGATCTTGGGTTTGCAACTAACTGACAGTTACACTGGGGTGGCACCCCAACTGTCACTGCGGTGGCACCCACACTGGGTGCCAAAGCACTACAGGCTGATGGACACTACATGCCTGAACCCCCCCCATCCTTTTTGCACACCACCTTTCACTGACCTCCAGGGTCCTACTGCTGCAATCACTTAGCCCACGTTCTGGCTAGTCTAAGTGGTGCCCCCTGCTGCATCCATGGTAGAGCTTCCAGAATTCTAAAAAAGGGGATGTGGCAGTCCCACCATGGTGCAAGCCCCCTTGTGTCCTGGCAGTCTGGGTTGCTGGATGCATCCCTGGCACAAGGGGGGCTTTAGCGCAATGTGCCTGTGGTAGTCACAGGCAGCCTTCGTCACCACTTGCATCCAACTCTTTGGTCGCATGTCCCTTGTGTCCAGCTAAACCCTTTTAGAATCAGCCCCTTAGCCTCAATTCTGTTATGCCTAGCAAACAGGTTTTATGAGTTCATGACCACTCTGGAATTAAGGTACACTGAACAATCCAGCCATTTTTTCACTCATTGCAACACTTCAGACGTATGAGTATGAGTATGAGATGTTGTGCACCATGTTTTGGTTGTACAGTACTTTTTGTGTAAGTCTATTCACATCGCACTGACACACAGACCAGCGGGTAGGTTCTGGACTACATAGCAATTATATCACATTGGGTGTAATTCAGAATTCTCCTATAGCATAGTCATGGACTGGTGGTGGGAAATTAGCAAACTACTGTATCTTACACTGTACCAAATTCATCTTGTTCTTTCCAGCAGTGTCCAGCTTTGCTCAGCCTTACTAAATCAGAAAGTAAGATGTGTGAAACCAAATCAGGCAAAAATCTCTTTAGAAACTAATTACACACTCACACATACACACACATGTACGCATGCATGCACACCCACAAAAAATTATGGAAAAAATGGTAAGAAGGAGCAAGAATGGGTGAAACCTCAAGTAGGAAAAGAGACCAAATATTTGATTTCATTGCAAGGACAATGTTGTCAGGCTGGGGGTTCTTGAACGTGAAATGACACACCAAAGTTCAAGCTGTGTGCAAGGCATGGCACATGTGTGTATCTGACCTCATACAGTGCACCAACTATATTACTCCCATACTAATTACTAGAATTCCCAAAATCTTGCTTAATTTTGTAAAACAAAATAATAAGCTCATTTCATGGAGCCCCATATTCAAAAGTCCCAGGCTGCATCGCGCAAGTGCCTACACTGCACAACAGAGAGGCACCAATACAAAATAATGGTGTATTCAGAAGATGCACTGTGAGATGCAATCGTGCATGTCTGGCCAACTTTCCTGAACACGTGTGATTGAGCAGTGGGAGATGCATGGTGCGGAAGGTGATCTGAGCCCTATGCGGAGCATAAGGAAACATGCGATAGGTGGCCACATGCGGTGTGTGCAAATTTGCAGTATTCAGCTGGGATATGCAAATGAACTCATTGCACATTCTGAGCCCCTTTCCCACATGCTCAGCTCATTACTGGAATGTATTCAAGCCATTTACATACCCCAGGCATGCATAGTTCTAGCTTTGCAGGGCTGCCCCACCACCCCACAAAGGTGAACAGGAGGTACTGCAGCCTAGCAGGCAGGTGTAATGGAATATTTGTGTGTGGGTGGGTGCACTGCATTGGCCTGGGTACTATGCTATTACCCATAGTCATGTACAGGGTCAGACTGGGGTACAGGGAGCCCACCTGGACAGTGGCCACAGGGGCCCACCTGAACAAGCAACAGGGGAGGGCACAAGGTAACACAGTCTAATTGGTATACCACATGCATGTGAGACACCAGCTCCATATGCAACATACAGTCCCCTGCAGTGCCCCACACATCCCCATATGAGAGGAACATTGTAATAACTGCAGGGAATGGTAGTGTGCAGAAGGTGACCAGCTATCTCAGTGGGTCAGTCCCACCTGTGAACACCTATGGTGTACCACCCACAGGTCAGTCCTGGAAACATACCAGGCTGCCACTCATACCACCAGGCTACCTGGGCGCCCTTGCCCCAGACGTCACCCTGGGTGCATGCCACCACTGGGTGGTGCCCTGCAAGCCACATGGGTGCAGGCCATGGCCCTTAGTACATGTGCTGCAGTGTGGCCATCTGCTCTGCTTGTGTACTGGGGGGCACCTGACAGCAGTGACTTGTGGCAGCTGGGTGTTTATGTCCTTGGTGCAGTATGGAGGATGACTCTCTGGTCAGTGCCCGTGGTGTGCCAGCACCTGTGGCTTAGTGTACTTCTCTTCTGGCATGATAGCTGTGTATGGGTGCCTGGAGCACATCCTTGTGCACCTTCAAGGGCTGTCTCAAGATGGCCTGTCTGCAGTTCTTCCTGTGGGTGACTGGCCAGTTTAGGTCATCCTTTTGTCTGCCTAACTTTGTGTGGCACTCTTCTGGGATGCATGGCAGATGCGTGACACATTTGGGCTGAATATTCAGATGTGCAAGCCAGCCCAGTGATGTAGAGGGTTGAAGCGCTGGTGCCTTACCTTTTACCATGCCAATAACCTGGGGTTGGGAGTGACCTTAGGCATCAGTGGGTCAGCTGGGGGTAGGAGGATCAAGTGTCCCATGGAATGCTCTCCTCGGGGGGGTGGGAGGTGATGACTGCTGTGCTACTGGTTCCTAGTGGTGGCTGGGGGCTGGTACATGCTCGGCAGCCATATTGTGGGTTGGTGTAGGCCGACACCAGATGTGCAGCATGTGGAAGCATGCACGGTAGCATCTTTGGTATCATGGCATGCTTGCGCCATGGGGGGGGGGGAGACCATCTTGAAAAAACAATCCACCAGCGTGCATGTGAAGGCTGGCCCTGATGGCGCTGCAGCAGATGCACTCAAGTCAGCTCCCCTAAGCCTGGCCTCCAGGTCTTCCGCAGTCTGCAGGGTTAAGTACCCACTGTGAAGCGGCCTGGGGAGTAGGGCAAAAGGGATCAGAGCTCTGGCTGAGTCCAGCGCGGAGACCGACGAGACCGCGCTGGATGGGAGGAACCATAGGTACACCCCAGCTGAGCAAGTAGCATGAAGAAATAATAAAAAAAAAGAATATACAGATGCGCAGCATATTCATGTACCCACCCCTTTTTTTGCACCGCATACATTATGTCTGCACGATCACACATTTGGAAATTTGCAATGCATCTCTCCCTTTTGAATCTTGGGCTTTCTGCATTTTCTGAGATGCACCATGCATCTCCATTTTGGGCAGTGCATCTCCTTTGTATATGTGGGCCATGTTGTATGTTTCTTATTTCATTTTTTTTTTTTGTGCAACTGATTTAAAAGTTTATTTTTTAGCTTGCTGGCACTTTTCATTATGATAGAGATTGTGTGTGTGTGTGTGTGTGTGGGGGGGGGTACCACTAGAGTAACAGGGATGTTTTCAATTGTACCAGGTAAATTCCTGACATTATCTCAGAGATTGAGCAGAGGAGCAACTACACTAGCAGGGATACTTCTGATAGTATCTTGGAGGTTGGAAGGACCACTAGACAACCAGTGATAATTCTAACAGTAACTTGGGATCGGGGGGCTAGCAAATACCAGAAATAATTCTGGCATTAGCTTGGGACTGAAATAGACCAGTAGACAATCAGCGATAATTCTGACAGTATCTTGAGATTGGAGATAGGGAGACTACTAGATTACATGTAAAGGGATTGGAATCAAAGAACCACTCACGCTTAAGTGAAAAATTACTCTTTTTTTATTTTTAACACCCAGACATTTATATTTCTTACATTTCAGGGAGACCCCTTCTTTACTACTAGATTACTAGGAATACTTCTGACAGAATATCAGAGATCATAGACTGCTAGGGATTATTCTGATAGTATCTCTGGGATTGGGAGGGCACTAGACTACCAGGGAATGCGTAGTTAGGGATCAGGTGAAGGTGGGGGCAACATCCAAGGCTCTACACAATGCTTCTACACATTTGTGCACAGGGATATTGTGCAAATCTGATAATAGCCATGCAATGTCATGCAAATGGTCACTTAGAACCTTGCATGTCATACGTGGTCATTATCATGGCCGTCAACTGAACATGTCTCCCAGGAGCAAAGGTGCTATCCTGTTTAGGACTCACGATCTCCCTTTGCTCCTGGGAGTCTGTTGTCAGCAGAAGTCTGAGTTACTGCTGTATATAAGCATTCTGTGCAACACAAACACAGACCCATATCTATACAGGCAGCACGTGCCAGAAATTGCATGCTGCTTGAATGAACATGGCACCCTGTAGCCACATGCTATTTTACACATTATTACTGTTTGTATGGTGCAAATGGCCACCTTTGACTATTGTGACCCACATCGCTATGTAGACTGCCTCATAGCCAGGCTTTGTACCCAAAAAGGTAACATTTATCTTCCTGAAATGCACAGTCTTTTCTCTTACTAAAATCCTCAAGTATTGACATCTTCAGCTTGCAAAAAGGGCAAACTCTGGCAATGGTGTAAACAGCCCCTAACTACAGTCAAGATCTGGGAATTCATGGTCAGACATTTATAAGAACTACTCCAAAATTGTTGACAGTTGCTTTCACCACAAGATGATTCCCATACAGATTGGCAGTTACTGTTTCTTCAGCTGTCTGAGATTAGCTACAGTACATTTGAACTCCTCTCTTTTCAGTATTGTAGAAAGTTGAAGGAGGTAAAACACAAAAAGATAGAATTTGCCACCAGATAAGGACCACTTGGCCCTCCTAGTCTGCAAATTTTCCCTACTTATAGTACCACCACAGATACAACTTGAGTTCTGGCCCATTCTTATTCCCCACCTTCCTTTACCCCAGGATTCCCTTATGCCGATCCCATGCATTCTATGAACCCCACAACTCTTTTTGCCCCTATCACCTCTGCTGGAAGGCTGTTCCAGCAATCCACCACTTTTTTTTTTCCAATGCCCGTTGGGGTAACCCTTGCCTCAATGCTTGCGCACTAAGGTTCTTTGTGTTTTAGCTTGTTTTTTTTGTTTTTATTGGGATCACCACAACCCTACCCAGATAGACCAACTTAGGTAGGCTAGTTCATTCCACTGGGGTGTCATACAGACAAGGCACACTGATGAGTCCTGATAGGATGAAATACGTGTCTCTGTCTTCTTTTGGCACCCTTTGCAGACTGTGTGAGAGGCCCATTGGCACCATGCATTTCTGCTTAAAGTTGAACCAGCATAATATTATGTGGTGATTTGCATACACAGCCCATAATGCTTTGCATTATGGGGGTATGGGTGATTTTGCATTACTTTTTTCTTTATACTCCTCTGCTTTCCTGCGGCCCATGTTTAGGCGGGCACCCTAGCCCCGTCCGTCGACATCCACTGGGACTTGTACAACCTTAATCTGCCTCTAGATTTGTCCCTCCCAGCAGGGGTCAGCGGGGCTCTTGACGCCCCCGCCGCTCACAGGATCTGGTTTTTGAGCTGGCAGTTCTGACTGGTTGGGGGAGGGGCCCATATGTGCACCACCGTCATCCAACAACCGGAAGATTTGTCCCCTGTTTTTTCTAACCCTGCAGAGGGAGGCATGCAAAGGATGCCAATGGCGGTGCCATGCATGCTTCCATACATGGCATGCCAGGCCTCTGCCTTGCCTCTGCTTCTCCATCTTATAGTTTTGATGTGCCTGCCCCAAGCCTCCGCTAGGGGCCAAGCTAACGCTGACCACTGTCCCCACCCTCCCCAGAGGAGGAGAGCTGTCCTATTGATGCTTGATCCTCCTCCTCCCCATCCAACCCCATATGACCTGCTTGCATGCAAACACAGGTCACTGGCAAGGCAAGAGGTATGACAATGATGCTTCAGCCCTCCACACCACTGGGCTGGCTGCCAGAAATCCATCACTCTTTCTAGGAAGAAGTGCTTCTTCACATTTCTCCTGTATCTGCCGCCTTCCAGGTTCATAACAAGTCCCCTTGTTCTTGAGAGCCTTTTTCTGAAAAATACTTACCTCTTGAATCTTATTTACTCCTGTGAGGTATTTAAAGGTCTTTATCATATCATCCCTTTCCTTCCTCTCTTCTAGGTTGTACATATTTAGGGCCTTTAGTCTCTCCACATAGGACCTCTGATGCAGACCCTGCACCATTTTAGTTACCATCATCTGGACCACCTCCACTCTGTCTATGTCCTTATGCAGATGTGGTCTCCAGAATGGGACACAGCACTCCAGGTGGAGTCTAACCAGTGCTCTATACAGAGGCAACACCTCCTCCCTCTTTCTGCTGTTGATACCCCTCCCTATGCATTCCAGCATCCCAATAGTCCTCCCAACTGCTTTGTCATGCTGCCTGGCCACCTTTCCTTTCGGACAACAGATATGATACCACTCCATCCATTTTGTACTCCACTCTTGGGTTTCTGTGCCTCAAGTGTATTGTTTTGCATTTTTTTGTGCTAAATCCCAGCTGACATATCCTTGACCACTCCTCAAGATTTCTCAGTTCACAACTTACCTGTCCCCCAGAGTGTTCACCCTATTGCAGATTTGGGTATAATCCATAAAGAAGCAGACCTTCCCTTTCAGCTTTTCTGAAATGTCACTTATAAAGACATTAAAGAGGACCAGTCCCAGCACTGATCCCTGAGACACCCCACTGGTCATACTTCCTTCCTCAGAGTGAACTCAATTTACCACCACCCTCTGCTGCCTATCCCCCAACCAATTTCTTACCCAGTTTACCACTTTTGGACCCACTCCTAAGCTACCCAGCTTATTTACTAGTCTTATATGTAGAACAGTGTCAAAAGCTTTACTGAAATCTAGGAAGGCTTCATCCATCACTCCACCCTGATCTAGTTCCTTGGTCAGGCAGTCAAATCTATCAGATTTGTTTGACATTACTCCCCCCATGAATCCATGCTGTCTCAGGTCTTATAGCCCACTGGATTCAAGATATCCCACAATTCTTTCCTTAAGTCAATCAATCAATCAATCAATCAAAATCTTTATTTATTCAGACGAACATCATTGAGCATAGCTCATTTACAAGATGGACCTGAGTGGTCATACAAAGAAGGATACAAGTTTATTACAAGGACATGAGAATAGCATAAACATTAGTACAAACAATAAATAAGAAATATATACAAAATTTACAGATATACAAGGCACAGTAACAAAAACCTAACCTGTAACAATTAAGAGGATAATTGATATAGAAGGGTAATGATCAAATAGTAGGGCTTCTACAGGCTTTTATGAAATGTGATAACTGACTGGGTAGAGAGAAATTCAACATAGTGGATTACAGAAGGGAGGGTATAGGTTCGGTGGGGGACTAGGCCTTATGGAAACAGTTGCACAGCTCTGGAAATAGGGTGGTATATAATTTTTTGAAGGATGATAAGGGTAAGAGGGTATTCAGAGTCATAGATTTTTGGAGTGAGTTCCAGACAAATGCTAGGGAATAGCTGATAGCAGCCCTCCCAAACCGGGTGCAGGTATTAGGAATCTTTAGCATAATGAGCTTATTAATCCTTAAGGTGTATGGCCTGGATGTGATACGGGTGAAACAGTCTGAGATATAGGAGTGGAGTTTGCCTGATAAAGCTTTAAAAATCCAGATTGCAGCATTCTTTTTCTTCTGTGTTGTAGGGATGTCCAATTGATTGCCTTGTAAAGGAGCAATGATGGGTGCTGGAGGAAGGTCTGTAATTAATCTGATGGATCTATGATACAGGTGTCCAGCTTATTTAAGAGGAGAGTGAGCAATGGCCATAGAAAGTCAGCATAGTCAATGAGGGATAGGAATGATGCCTGGATTAATCTTTGTTTGGAGTCTCTGGTAAGGTAATGCTTTATTCTATAAAATAGGCCAAGCCTTTGTCTCAACTTTTTTAACAGCTCTTCAATGTGGACAGAGTAATCAAGCTTATTATCAATCCAGACTCCAAGATATTTGAATTTATCCACAAATTCCAGCTTTTCTCCAAATAAGGTGAATAATTGTGGGATGATGAATGAAGGGGTAGTGGAAGAACAATTCTTTGTAGCAAAGAACATAGCTTTTGTTTTTTTGGCATTTAGAAGTAATTTTTTTCCCAATAGGTTGTGTTGCAGGATGGAGAATTCTGACTGTAACAATTCACAGGCTTTTGATGGTGAGGGATTGCTGACATATAATACAGTATCATCAGCAAACAGGTGAATGTTAGATTGAGAGAGGTTGGAGTCAATGTTATTAATATAAATGGCAAAGAGGATGGGGCCCAGGATAGAACTCATGGTACACCTCTTAGCAATGGTTTAGAGTAGATAGATAATTTTCATTTTTACCAATTGTAACCTTCCGAGAGATAGCACCTAAACCAATTGAGGAGAGTGAATCAAGGCCTACAGAGCTAAGAGGAGATTAATGATTCATGATCCACTGTATCAAATGCTTTACTCAAATCCAGGACCACAGCACAGATACTATTCTTTTTATCCAAGGCAGTCTGCCAATCGTTAGTGACTTTTGCTAGGGCAGAGATGGTGCTATGCATTGATCTAAACCCAGATTGTGCTGGATTTAGCAGGTTGTTGGTGTCCAGATAGGCCCTTAACTGCGGTTACTAGTTTTCAAGCATCTTGGATAATACGGTAAGATGGAAATGGGCCTATAATTGTTAAGGTCCATGGGATCACCTGATTTGAGTAGTGGAACTACTTGAGCTGTTTTCCATATAGAGGGGATGGAACCAGTAGCTAGGGAAAGGTTGAAGAGGTGAGTGAGGGGGGCAGATAAGGCATGCAGTGCCACTTTAAGAAAGTAGGGATCCAGGGAGTCTGCACCTGCACTCTTAGATGTATCTAAATTGGATAGGAGGTCTTCCACTTCTTTTAAGGATATTGGTTCGAAGGAGAATGTTGAAGCAGCCTTTTGTCCCACAGTGGATTGAAGGTTTAATGATGATCTCAAGAGATTTGCAGGTGAAGAGTCAAATGCTAGGCCAGCTGTAGTGAAATGGTCATTGAAGGCATTTAAGATTCCTTGCTTGTCAGTGATTTCTACATCATGTAGGAGCAGTTTGGAGGGTAAGGCAGGGGTAGGATTTTGGCCTAGAATTCCCTTGATAGTACCCCAGAATCTGGATGGGTTAGTATAGGATGCATCCAATTCAGTTCTATAGAAGGCAGCTTTGGCATTTCTTATTTGATTTGTGCATGAGTTTCTTGCTTTTCTGAATTGAAGCCAATCTCTGGTATCCTTTGTTTTTCTTGCCTTTTTCCAGAGTTTGTCTCTGGCTAACAAAGCTGATTTAAGGTCAGCAGTGAACCAACGACAAGATTTTACTTTTGTTCTGACAGTGGTGATTGGTGCATGTATATTGAGAGCATTAGTGATAATATCCTTTAAGATCTGGAGAGCTGTCTCAACTGAGGTTGTAAGGTAGAAATCTAGACTCAGGCTGTCTGGCCTGTAATTGTCAGTCTCTTCCCTGCTACCATTTTGTGCCATGAGACTACATCTGCCCTCTTTCAGTCCTTTGGAACCACTCCTGTTTCCAATGAGCTGTTAAATAGGACTGTCAAAGATGCAGCTAGTACCTCCCTGAGATCCTTTGTGTCCGTTTTCCTCCTTCCAATGCTCCTGTTACTTTTGTGTGGCCCCCCTTCCGCTGTGAACACTGAACAAAGGTATTTGTTCAGGATATCTGCCTTTTCCTGGCCCTCCTCTGCACAGTCCCCCCTACCCTTTTTATGTCTGCAGTGGGCATAGCCCTGCAGGTGTTTTTCTTTGAGAAAAGGAGTCCCTGCATAAATTACCTACTAAACAACATAATAGAGTGTTAAAAATAGTGTCCTCCACTGAAGCCTCATTACTACACTGCCTGTGTATATGGCAGCTGGAGAACACTATTTTTCCTCTGGCTTGAGAAGTTAATTGAGCTGTCCCCAGTACTGCCTTGTTTTGCAAGTTGAAACCTCCTCCATAGTGTTTTATATGTCTTTCCTCTGGCTGTACACACTGGAGGAGAGGAGGGACAGGGGGGACATGATTGAGACCTTCAAATACATGAAGGGGATAATCAAAACAGACACAGAGGGTCTATTCAGGAGGAGGGTGGGGAGAGACACTAGGGGCCATGATATGAGTTTGGAAGGGTAGATTCAGGAGGGAGGTGAGGATGCATTTCTTTACAGAGAGGGTTGTGACAAAGTGGAATGCATTACCGGCTGAGGTGGTGGCATTCAACACAGTGGAATGCTTCATGAAGGGAGGGACAGGTCAAAGGTCAGGGTAAAGGGAGGGAAGGAGAGGGGGTGGGGCAGCTGCTGAATAGGGAACTAGCTGCAGTCTTGAGCAGCCTAGATAGACCAGGATGGCCTCTTGCTGCTGGCAACTGTCGTATGTTTGCATGTTCATATTTCTACTGCCAGGGATGTATAAAAAGTCACAAGATAGCTACAGAGAAAAGGGAATACAACACTTTAATGGCTACAACTGCATTAGACTACAAATGCAGACCGTGACAGAAAGTTCTCATCAACTGATTCAATGTTAAACTAACTGAGTTTATAATTTTTATGCTTCTCTTTTCTTGATGTTACTCTGATCCCTATTTGTTGTTGCAAACATTTGTTCTGGAGGTCCCAGCCATCTCAGAAAAGATATAGATTGGGTGAAGGCAATACAGAGAAGAGTAACCAAAATGGTGCAAGGCCTGCAACAAAAGCACTATGGGGAAAGACACAGGGAGTTAAATTTGTACTCTCTATAGGAAAGGAGGGAAAAGGGAGACATGATAGAAGCATTCAAATAACTCAAAGGTATCAGTAAGGTACAGGAAGGTTCAATTCTGTTGAGAAAGAGATGTTCAAGGACAAGGGGCATGATATGTAGCTGGAAGGATGGAGACTTAGAAGGGATGTGAGGAAATACTTCTTTACAGAGAGGGCGGTGGACACCAGGAACAGCCTGACAGCAGAGGTAATGGGTACCGAAATGGTAACAGGTTTCAAACATGCATGGGATACACATAAGGGGACCTTGGTAACAGGGCTGGTGTGGGGGGGGGAGTTAAGGCTGGAGATCAATTATGGTCCATGGCAGCACAGTAGGTAGGGATCTTATGGCAGACTAGATGGGCCAGAAGGTCATTTTCTGCCAACAGCTTCTATGTTCAGCATTAAACTAATTGACTTTATATTCTTTATGCTTCTCTTTTCTTGATGTTAATATGATCCCTATTTGCTGTTGCTGTTGCAATCATTTGTTCTGGAGGTCCCAGCCATCTCATGAAAGATATAGATTGGGTGAAGGCAGTACAGAGAAGGGCAACCAAAATGGTGCATGGTCTGCATCAGAAGCATTATAGGGAAAGATTCAGGGAGTTAAATATGTACTCTCTAGAGGAAAGGAGGGACAGGGGAGACATGATAGAAGCATTCACATACTTCAAAAGTATAAATACAGTACAGGAAGGTTCAATTCTGTTGAGAAAGAGATGTTCAAGGACAAGGGGGCATGATATGTAGCTGGAAGGGGGGATACTTAGGGGGAATGTGAGGAAATACTTCTTTACAGAGAGGGCAGTGGACACCTGGAACAGCCTTCCAGCAGAGGTAATGGGTATCAAAATGGTAACCAGTTTCAAACATGCATGAGATACCCATAAGGGGACTTTGGTAACAGGGCTGGTTACGGGAGGGGGGGGGTTAAGGCTGAAGATCAGTTATGTTCCATGGTAGCACAGTAAATAGGGACCTTAGGGCAGACTAGGTGGGCCAGGAAGTCCTTTTCTGCTGGCCCGTCGGCGCAGCGGTGGGATTTCCACTTGCGATGCCGGCGATCCGGGTTTGGGAATGGACCCGGGTTGTCGGAGGGCCAGCCAGGGGGATAAGGATGGAGCCTCCAATGGGCAGCTCTCCTTCTTCAGGGGAAGGGTGGGGACAACACTCGGAGCACGGAGGACCCCTGGTGGAGACCGGGAGACCTCGCGCTGATGATGTTCAACAAGGGGGGAGGAGGCGGGGCAGACACTGGAGTCATTGCACATCCCTGCCTCCTCTGGGGGAAGGAACCAGGAAAAAGAATGGTGGGCTGGGCCAACGAGAGAATGAAGCCCTCCCCGGAGGTCTTCGATTCACCGCCGTCACTGCGAGACCCCAACTAGTCATAGTTCCATGGCCACGAAGGTGGCCAAGGCCCCGCCCACCAGGGGGCAAGCCGGGGGTGACCGTGGGTCCCTGGCAGCAATAGGCAGCGGTGGAGGTCTCCAGGGGCAGTGACCAGGACAGATGAAGATCGATGGCCCGGCCAGGAAAAAGAGGAAAAAAAAAAAAAAAAGGAAGTCCTTTTCTGCCAACAGTTTCTATGTTTCTATGTTAGTAAATAGCTGATACATGAGCATTAACTTTCCTGCTGACATCAATTTTAAGATGTTAAATATAAAGCCTATGGTACCAGTAACACAATGCCATTAACAAGTACTGCTCAAATATTCAAAATCCACAGAATCAACCTATTGTCAATTTAAATCAAAAATATGTATCTCTATAGAAGTCAGGACCATAAAGAAAAAGAAAGAAAAAGGGAAAAAAAAACACAGAAGAAAAAGTGTGCATAAAATAAGCCGGGGAAGGGGGGTAATATGTTTAAAGCAAAGCAAGTGAGCAGCACTAAAATGCATGTTCGTTATACTTGTGAAAGAATGAAAGCTCAAGTAAATATACGTCCTAAATATAGAAAACAGTTGAAAAGGATAAAAAAGCAAGGGAAAGGGTCCTAGATGCAGTAGAA
This sequence comes from Neoceratodus forsteri, assembly GCA_016271365.2. NCBI lineage: Eukaryota > Metazoa > Chordata > Ceratodontiformes > Ceratodontidae > Neoceratodus > Neoceratodus forsteri. The sequence continues at coordinate 995,050,696 of CM057450.1, forward strand.
AAGAAGAAAACAACCCAAAAAAAAAAATCAAATAAATTGAGTGGCATAAAATTTAAAACAACAAAACAGTGAATGATATTTGGTAGATTATAAAAGGCAACATATTATCATTTGCATTAGTTACATTAAAAGGATCAAGGAATATAATAGCAAATAATGACAAACAAGATGGCTAAATGAGGATGTGAAGAAATTTACTCACAAAAAAAGTTTAACATGCAATAAAATATCTTAAAACAAAAGAGATGACATAACCACATGGTCAGAATATTAAACATTTAAAAGAAACATAAAAGCAAAAGTAACCATTTCAAAAAGAAAATGGAACTCAAGGAAAAAATTACCCACCTTAGTAATGTTGTTTCTTCTAATGGAGTCTTGCTGTATTCTGACTATTGCAGTTAGGTCCTGCCTTTCAACTGCCCTGGAGGACAAAAAGTTAACTTTCCATGGCCAGCATGGAACATTCAGTGCGAGCTCAGTTGAAGCCCCTGTCTGCTGTTGTTTAAACTCCAACCGTCAGATCTTTTCGAGCAATACTCACTAGAAGTTCTGTGTGGAAACTGTAAAACTCACACTAGCCAACTGGCAACTAAATTTAATAAAAAAGGTTTTTTTGGTTTCAAACAAAGGCTCAAGTCAGGAAACCCCCCAAAAAACAAAACACAACACACACCCAAAGTAAAAGAAGGGTGAAAAAAGGGGGCACCTCTAGGGTGCCAACACTGCTCCTTCCCACCCACATCCCACAAACCAGGTTCTGAAAGGGGAGGCGGGGGGGAGGTCAGAATACAGCAAGACTCCATTAGAAGAAACAACATTACTAAGGTGAGTAATTTTTTCTTCAAATAACATGAAGTCTTGCTGTATTCTGACTATTGCAGACTACCAAGCAGTACCTCCATGGAGGAGGGACAGAACCTACTTTGGGAATAGGCTTTGAAGTACTGCTGTGTCAAACCGAGCATCACTCTTAGCCTGGATATCCAGAGAGTAATGCTTGGTGAATGTATGGACTGTTTTCCAGGTGCCTGCTTGACAAATTTCTAAGATAGAAATATCCTGGCAGCAGCCAGGAAGCAGCTGTACCTCTAGTAGAGTGAGCCCTCAGGCCTGAGGGTGGGGTTCTCCCAGTTTTCATAGCAGAATTGTATACAAGAGACAATCCACCTGGCAATAGATCTCTTAGTGGCAGGTTTGCCCTATCGACCTCTCCATATGTGAGGAACAACTGGAGGGCTCAAACTTGTGACCCTTGGTGCACTCTATGTAGTAGCTGAGAGCCCTTTTAACATCCAAGCTGTGCAGCCTCCTCTCTCCAGAGGAGGAATGGTCAGTGAAGAAAACAGGGAGAGACATAGACTGATTAAGGTGGAATTCTGAAACTACCTTAGGCAAAAACTTCCTGTTAGTTCTTAGGACCACTTTATCTCTGTGGAAAGAGATGAAATCAGGCTCCACTGACAGGGCTTGCAATTCACTGATATGCCTGGCAGAGGTAATGGCTATCAAAAACACTGTTGTCCAAGTCAAGTACTTAAGCTCTGCAGAGGACAAAGGCTCAAAGGGAGGTTGCATAAGCTGAGCAATGCAAACATTAAGGTCCCAAGCAGGAGCAGGGTCCCTAAAGGGGGGATTGGTGTGGAGCAATCCCTTGAAGAACTTACAAAACACAGGATGAGCTGACAGAGGAGAGGGCTTGCCTACTGACAAGAAGGCAGAACAGCTGCCAAATGCACTTTAAGTGTAGCAGACCTAAGTCCTAAGCCATTAAGATGGACCATATAGTCCTGAACTGTAGGCAACCTGGCAGATTCTGGAGAAATATGCATATTAGAGCACCAAATAGTGAACCTTTTCCATTTGGAGTTGTAAGTCTTTCTGGTGGAAGGCTTTCGAGAGGCCTTAAGGATATCCAGAACCCCTTGAGAAAGGTGCAGATCAGCAAACTCTAACTCTTCAAGAGCCATGCCTTGAGATTGAGAGACTTGAGGTTCGGATACCAAATCTTCCCCTGAGAAGATGTCAATAGGTTGTAATTCCTGGGAAGAGACAGGGGAAGGTGGACTGCTAAGGACAGCAACAGAGGGTACCAGCTCTGTCTGGCCCAGCCTGGAGCAATCAGAATCACTTTGCATGGTTGTGACCTGATCTTGACCAACACTTTGAACAGGAGAGGGAAGGGGGAAAAGCATACAGAAATTTCCCTTCCCAATCCAGAATCAGAGCATCCAGAGGGACTGAGCCCAAGACTGGAGGTCTGCAACAAAAGAGAGGAAGTTGGTAATTGTCTGGGGCTGCAAAATGTTCTATCTGTGGAGTGCCCCATCTTGAGAAAATCACTTTCAACACTAGGGGATCTAGGGTCCATTTGTGATGGCCCTGGGATATCCTGCTGAGAGCATCTGATAGGACATTGTCCTTCCCTGGGAAGTGAACTGCTATCAGAGCGGTTTGCAGGGAATAGGCCAGGGACCACAACTTCATTGCTTCTGTGCACAAGGCCATAGACCAAGTGCCTCCTTGCTTGTTGATGTACCACATTGTGGTGGTATTGTCTGTTCTGATCTGGACCACCTTGTTCTGTACAGATTTGGAAAAGGCTTGCAGTGCTAGAAACACTGCTCTGAGTTCCAAGAGATTGATGTGAAGCAGAGATTCTTGAGGTGACCACAGCCCTTGGGTGGTAAGATCCCCCAGGTGGACTCCCCTGTCCAGCAGGGAGGCATCTGTGGTGAGTATCACTGAATGAGACTGAGTGACAAAAGGAACTCCTTGCCTCAAATTGTCTTGATCCTGCCACCATTGCAAAGCCTGGATCAAGCTAGTCACTGGGACTAGCTTGGTAAGGGAGTCTTTTGTTTGGGACCAGAAGGCTCTTAAGTGGAACTGAATGTCCCTCATCTGAAATCTTTCTCCCTGGACCACTGCTGTAGAGGCTGCCATGTGGCCCAGAAGCTGCAGGAAATGCCTTGCTGGTCGAGACACCTGAAGGGTGAATGAAGAGGCCAGTTCCATAAGGGTTCTTGCCCTGTCCAGGGGAAGGAACGCTCTTGACCTTATTATATCCAGCTCCACCCCATGAAGGTGAGGAGCTGTACTGGCTCGAGAACTGACTTTGGAAGGTTGAGGAGGAATCCTAAGGAAGTGAGCACTTGCTGAGTTATTTGCAGATGTGACTTGACTTGTTCTGGAGACTGACCCACTATGAGCCAGTCATCCAAGTATGGAAAGATGGAGATCTCTTTTCTCCTTAGGAAAGCAACCAATACTGCCAGGCACTTTGTGAACACCCTTGGGGCTGATGTTAGGCCAAAGGGCATTGCTCTGAATTAAAAAGTGGCCTGAGGGCAACTCGAACCTGAGGTACTTTCTGTGGGAGCACCCGATGGGAATGTGAAAATAGGCATCTTTGAGGTCCAGGGAGTCTAGCCAGTCCCCTGGCCTTAGAGAGGGCAGAATTATTCCCAGAGTCACCATTTTGAACTTTGGTTTTAAAAGGTGCTTGTTCAGATATCTTAGATCAAGGATGGGCCACCATTCTCCTGTTTTTGGGGGTTAGGAAGTACCTGGAGTACAATCCTTTGCCTTTGTGTAGGGTAGGAACTCTCTCTATGGCTCTGAGAGCCAGGAGGAAAGAAACCTCTGCCTCTAGGGCAAGGGTCTCTGATAGATTTGCAGGTGGAAAGGATCTGTTTCTCATCTTGGGAAATTTTTGAAGCTGAGAACCATTCCCTGGCTTACTACTTCCAGGACCCACTTGTCTGATGTCAGAGACTTCCAGTCCTGGACAAAGTAAGCCAGCCTGCTACAGGTATTGGAGAATCGGCCGGGCAGACCCATCAGGGTGTCTGCTAGGAGGGCTTTAGGCTGAGGGTGGAAGCAGGCCTGCTCATTCCCTGTCTGCCTCTCCCTCTGAAGAACCCCCTCTGAGCATAGGAAGAAGAGAAGGCCTGGGCTTGGTAAAAAGGCCTTTGAAAAGGCCTGCCCCTGCCCCTGGACTGCTGCCTTTGTGGAGTGGCTTGCCTTTTTTTGGCCTGAGCACTCCTGTAGGTGGTCCTGTACTCATCCATCTTTTTCATGTAGTTCTCTGTCTTCTCCCCAAACAGAGAATTACCAATGACAGGGAAATCCATGGCCTTAGCCTGGGTATCCTGTGACAGGCTAGTACATCTGAGCCAAGCCATCCTCCAAAGGGCCATAGATGTAGCCATTTTTCTAGATGAAACATCATTGGAGTCCACAGCAGCATGAAATTGTACCTTGGATGCCCCAATCCCATCTGCAGCCACCTGCTCTAGTTCCTTGGAAAGCTGGTTAGGGGCCTGTTTAGCCAGAGCCAGAACAATGTCCCATTTGGACTTCTGGTATCTAGCTGTGTAGGCCATATAGTTAGCCTGCCTGAGTCCCAAAGATGCTGCCTTGTACTGCTTCTTTGCCATGGCATCAATCCTCCTGGAGTCCTTATCTGGGGGGTGTGATGCCAAGGGAATATTTGCCTTATCACAGGCAGCAGCCTGCACTACCCCAACATGGCTGCATTGCTGAGAAAGGAACTCCGTGTCTGAGCCTGAAAGGGTGTACCTCTTGTCCATTCGTCTGTTCACAGGAGGTATGGAGTTAGGAGTCTTTAGAATTGTAATTGTCTGTTTCCCAAAAGATTTATGGAGAGGAATAGACAGTCTTCTGGACTCTGGGATGTCCATCATTTCAACAAAATCAGGCTCTTCCTGATCCTCTTCTGCTTCTTCCATTGGAAGCTGGAGTGTTTCAGCCACTTTTTTGTAAAACATAAAGTGGGTAGGGGACTCAGAAAGCCTAGGAGGAGAAACACCAGAAGGTCTGTCTGTGGAGATGTCAGGGTCAATAGGCACATCCAGACTTTCATAATTACCATCATCATCCTCATATTCTCCCTCCTCCTCCGGTTCATAAAATTCTTCTGAAGTGTAATCTGGAACCGGGGGAACCGAATGAACCGAGCCCCTGCCAGATGGTGCCTGTTTGGCCAGAACCGAAGTTAGCAATTGAACTATCCTTATTGCTTTGGCTATCTCATCAGCGGTCGGAGTATGAATTTCTGGATCCAAACCGGATGATTTTTCACTTCTCTTCCTTTTAACCGGAACTGACTCCTCAGAATCGGCTCTCCTTTTGCCCGAACAAGTTTCACCGTGGTCAGAGAGCACTCCTTCTGGTTCGGTCGTAACCGAACCGGGCTGGCCATCCGGGTCAGCGGACTTCTCGGCCTCCCTTTCCCTCAGTCTACCTACTCTCTTATCCAGGGTAGCTTTGGGAAAATTCTTACAAATTTGGTAGTCTGAATCGAGGTGGTCAAACCCCAGACAATAAACACAGGTGGTGTGGGGATCAGCCTTAGCAAAGGCTTCGCCACACACACTACAGTGTTGAAACCCAGTGGGCCTGGTTTTTTCTTGGGTTTCTCAGACATGGCCAATCCTATCCAAAACTTACCCTTTTTTCGGCAATCCACCAGGCAAGACCCCCCCATTGGTTCCTGACCATGTTACGGGTGTCACAGAGTGCCTCTGTGAGATTTGGAACAGAGAGATGTGGTAACATATGAGGCTGGATGTTTTGTTTTCTTTCTGTGTAGGAGTGTTAGGTTGATCTCCTTTTTAAGAGAGAAAGTTAAGTGGAATTTGGAATTGGTAAAATACCCCCCTTTTATTTACAAGATATTTTCCTTGTTGGGAAAGATTCCAAGTGTTTGGACCCTGTGAGTGGTGTATTGTTCGCTGTTTGCACGATCAGCAGGGTGGCACAACTGTGTGATTGTGTGCACGTTAGTGTGGCTTGGAATGTTGTTCCGGCTTTTGTGATTGGAAGTAGTGTTTTTTCTTTGCGTCCTGGGGATAGGTGTCCTCCTGGAATTGTGGATGTTTCCTTATTAAGGAGAATGTAGTTATCGTCCGAAATTAGCCCCATTTTAGTAGTAAAAATGTTCAGTCAATGGCTTAATCTTATAGAAGGGATAATGTTTTTGTTTGTATGCATATCAAAACTAAATATTATGTTGATATTAGAATATTGTTTTGGTGGGGGCTAGGTGGGGACCAGGTGCAGGGCGCTGTGAGCAGAATCCTGGTAAGATGGAATTATACCCGCAAAAGAAAGTACTTATTTTGAGACCAGAAAATGTATAGGCAGTCTTCCAATTCTTTAGTTGTTCTCCGTTACATATAATTGGTAAGAACGTAAAGGAGGGTGGTTGTTTGTACAGGGGAGTGCTTCTGAGGTGTTGGGCGGCAACATGGATTGCCGGTGAAATTGTTGTGCTGGTGTGTGCACCTTAGTGAGGGCATTCCTTTTCTGGCTGTGTTGTTCTTGGTTGCAGAAAAAAGGGAACCCCCCCTTCCATTGAATAGTACTGCAGAGTCTGGAATTGCAGTGGAGCCTCAGGTAAAATGTATGTATTTAGCATTTTTGGGGTATTAAAAAAAAAGGATTGGCTGTGGCATAGCTGTAGGATGTTTTGTTTGGGGCTGTACGACTGTGAACTCCGATTTTCGGCTGCCGCTTGAACGCGTCAGTGTGAGTATACGAGTGGCTGTGCCGGCTCATTAGTCTTTGCACGCGTGAAGGCATTTAGTTCTCTAAGTTGTAGTGACTTTAATTATTCTTTATTTAAAATATGGAGAATCTTTCGTCTTACCCTCCAGAGGCGAATTCTTGTGGTTTAGAGTTGATTTGGTACTGGTCTTGCAACGAAGGGATTGTGAGCATTGTGGAGCTCTGGTGTTCCTGTATTTTCGGGTGTAGCTTACGCTTAAGAGCCAGCCGGCCAATTTTCCCTGTTATTTATGCTGGGAAAAAGGGGTGTTGCTTCTTGGGATTAGAAAATACATTACAAAACCTTTAAAGAATGAGTATAATTTATTCTGCATACAGAATTAAGATATTATACTGTATTATGATGTTTAGACATGTTCTATAAATTTAAAATAATGTATGTAGAGAAATACTGTTTAAATTGAAGTATAAGGGAGGGGTTTATGAAGTCACCTGACCCCTTTAGGGTATAAAAGTTGAACATATGGTTCAGTTAGTCAGATCAACTTTGGGTCTGGAGGTGAACTCCGGGGAATGCTATTAAACTGCTGATTAAAGTGCTCTGAGGAGTGAGAATGGACGTATTACCTGATGCAAGACTAAAGGTGCAGGTTCTAATTTTATGAGATAAAATGTGACTGTGGCCTGGAAAGCACTATTAATTGATGAAGAAGCGTGCTATATATTGACTGCCTTCAAACTGTTTGTAGCGCCACTGATGTTCGTTGTAAGAAAATGCACTCTGTTAATATGAAGAATTTTTCTGTTATTTAATAAAACTTTGAAGCATCTAACAGCTGCTATGATGTTACGTTACCTGATTGCCCATGTATACCTACGCCCTACCACATATGGTGGCAGTGGTGGGATGCTCGTGATCTGCATAAGGTCTGGTGGGTGGAGAGCCTAGTAAGATGATGCTTTGAACTAACTCCTCTCTATTGGTTATTGGTGAGAGTACTTTGTTTCTTGGATGAAGCCAACTGAGTGATGGTCCTGGGATGGTGGCGAGGCCATGTTTGAACAAGCTAAATGAAAATGAGGAGCCACTGTGAAATTTTGTTTGACCAGAAGAGTGACCAGAGTGATCGGATGGAGGTGATACAATGGTTGTTTAATCACTGGATGGAGGTGGAGAGTTGGTGGAAAGAAGCAGAACAAAGGTACCAGGAGGTGTTAAGCCAATTGATGGTAATGAGGGACAATTTGGTTTATCAAAGGCTTATGAAGAAGGCTGAAAAGATCTCCTGTGTGGATTGTGTGGACTCTATGGAGGACCAGCTTCCTGTGCTACCCATGTTCCAGGGAATGTATTGAGTTGGAGATGATGGGGATGATGGACAAACGACGTCAGACAAGTCCCCAGGTGAGACTGTTTTGGTATCTGGGGTGAAGGATGCAAGCAAAACAGAAGAGGCAGTAGTTGCCGAAGGGACTTGTTTAGTGATATGTGATAATGTTAAAAATAAAAATGTTTTTGATATCCCTGCTGCTTGCTGGAAAACTATACAGGCTGAGGATCCTGAAATATATCAGCTAAGTAGCTCTGTTATCCTGAACAGGGAGAAAATAGATGTGGATGTAAAAAAAAAAACAGTTATGGTGGTACAAAGTAAATAACAATGTATTATACCACATGAGACCAAATCCCCGTACTAAACAGGTAGATGCCAGGGTGGTGGTACCTAGTAAATATAGACAGGATCTGCTAGATGCCTTATGTATTAACACCAAACATGTGAATCATGAGGAATTTTTGGGGTGGCTTATTCCTTATTTTTATTGGCCTGGCATGTATAGTCAAGTGGCTGTTTATTTAAGGAGATTGGCAGACATTCAGAATAAACAGGCATGGCAAATTGACAGGAATACATCTCAGAAGAGAAACAAATGTAATAATTGGCTCTCTTGGAAAAACGGAAAGGTAATTCAAAGGGATATGAGCTGTAGATGGTAGAAGCTCATAGTTCTAGATAGTAGGTAAGAAGTATGCTAATTTAAGTACCCTCAATAATAACAGACTGTTAATTGTATACAATGGGTACTGCTGTTACTGCATGTTGTATAAAGGGTTATACTGTGGGTGAGATGACTAAAGGAATAGCCCTATGAAGGTTATGTATTTAAGTGGCTTCCTGTCAAGTACTCCAACCCCAGTATGTTTTAGGTACTGAGAGTATTGAAAGGGTTATTAGATAAAAGGGGTACTAGATAGAAGACGCCAAAATAAAGTATTTAGATAAATTGTTTGAGAATTAGGAATGTTTACATTATGCAATATATGTCTGAAGAAAGAGTGAGACAGATAGGAAGGAAAACACTCAATGGAAACTATTTGGTACACTAAAATAGAGAATGAGTATAATGGGGTTTACAATATCCTGGATGCAGGGTTATTGATTGGGACAGTTTCATTAAGGGTAAAAACCTGAGTTCAGTTCAGTGAAGGAATATATCTATAAGCCATATTTAAGCTTAAGTCCGTCAACATCTTAAAGCTAAGCACTATTTTTTTTTCTCTCTAACGACTGGAGGGTTGGCCACCTGCAGTTGATTTTATTCTGTTTTTTTTTATTTCTAGTTCCATCTTTGTTGCATTTGTTTTGGTTTGTCTATCATAAAACAAAATACAGTTAAAATAATAGCCTGTTTGCTTAAGAGCTGTTATTTAGTGAATGTTATGTGAACTGTTGTCTTATTTCTGTCAGTAGCGAAATTGAAGTTAATATAGATTATGTGTTCCTGAATATGAATGAGGTATAGACTATAATAACAGTTCAGAGAATGGAACTGCTGGCTTGAAAAATAGTTCGATGTCGATGTGGGTAAAGAAAACAAATTTACATAAAATGATTTTGACATGGTATTCTATGGTGTTACAGATTATCTAGACACAGGCCAAGTTAAACAGTAACTAGAAATTAAATTCGGTTCATAGTTAGGGATATAGAATATGGACATTGGGTATTTAGTACAAATCTCAGAGTAAAGTATCTTTGAGTGTTCATTGAGGTAGTAAAATTGATGTGTGCTAAGGGAACTTCCCCCCTTTTTCTCTTTTCTGAGCTAAAGTGTTTAATGAAGTCGGACAACCAAGGAAATGGTTGCCTTCTTAGGTGGGGAGGAATGTCACAGAGTGGCTCTGTGAGATTTGGAATAGAGAGATGTGGTAACATATTGGGCTGGATGTTTTGTTTTCTTTCTGTGTTGGAGTGTTAGGTTGATTTCCTTTTTAAGAGAGAAACTTAAGTGGAATTTGGAACTGGTAAAATACCCCCCTTTTATTTACAAGATATTTTCCCTGTTGGGAAAGATTCCAAGTGTTTGGACCCTGTGAGTGGTGTATTGTTCGCTGTTTGCACGATCAGCAGGGGCGGCGCAACTGTGTGATTGTGCTCACGTTCGTGCGGCTTGGAATGTTGTTCCGGCTTTTGTGTTTGGAAGTAGTGGCTTTTCCTTGCGTCCTGGGGATAGGTGTCCTCCTGGAATTGTGGATGTTTCCTTATTAAGGAGAATGTAGTTATTGTCCGAAATTAGCCCCATTTTAGTAGTAAAAATGTTCAGTCAATGGCTTAATCTTATAGAAGGGATAATGTTTTTGTTTGTATGCATATCAAAACTAAATATTATGTTGATATTGGAATATTGTTTTGGTGGGGGCTAAGTGGGGACCAGGCGAAGGGCGCTGTGAGCAGAATCCTGGTAAGGTGGAATTATACCTGCAAAAGAAAGTACTTATTTTGAGACCAGAAAGTGTATAGGCAGTCTTCCAATTCTTTAGTTGTTCTCCGTTGCTATATAATTGGTAAGAACATAAAGGAGGGTGGTTGTTTGTACAGGGGAGTGCTTCTGGGGTGTCGGGCAGCAACATGGATTGCCGGTGAAATTGTTGTGCTGGTGTGTGCACCTTAGTGAGGGCATTCCTTTTCTGGCTGTGTTGTTCTTGGTTGCAGAAAAAAGGGAACCCCCTTCCATTGAATAGTACTGCAGAGTCTGGAATTGCAGTGGAGCCTCAGGTAAAATGTATGTATTTAGCATTTTTGGGGTATTAAAAAAAAAAGGATTGGCTGTGGCATAGCTGTAGAATGTTTTGTTTGGGGTTGTATGGCTGTGAGCTCCGATTTTAGGCTGTTGCTTGAACGTGTCAGTGTGAGTATATGAGTGGCTGTGCTGACTCATTAGTGCACACAGCCATGAAGGCAATTAGTTCTCTAAGTTGTAGTGACTTTAATTATTCTTTATTTAAAATATTGAGAATCTTTTGTCTTACCCTCCAGAGGCGAATTCTTGTGGTTTAGAGTTGATTTGGTATTGGTCTTGCAACGAAGGGATTGTGAGCATTGTGTAGCTCTGGCGTTCTTGTATTTTTGGGTGTGGCTTACGCTTAAGAGCCAGCCGGCCGATTTTCCCTGTTATTTATACTGGGAAAAAGGGGCGTTGCTTCTTGGAATTAGAAAATACATTACAAAACCTTTAAAGAATGAGTATAATTTATTTTGCATACAGAATTAAGATATTATACTGTATTATGATGTTTAGACGTTCTTTAAATTTAAAATAATGTATATAGAGAAATACTGTTTAAATTGAAGTATAAGGGAGGGGTTTATGAAGTCATCTGACCCCTTTAGGGTATAAAAGTTGAACATATGGTTCAGTTAGTCAGATCAGCTTTGAGTCTGGAGGTGAACTCCGGGGAATGCTATTAAGCTGCTGATTAAGGTGCTCTGAGGAGTGAGAATGGACGTATTACCTGATGCAAGACTAAAGGTGCAGGTTCTAATTTTATGAGATAAAATGTGACTGTGGCCTGGAAAGCACTATTAATTGATGAAGAAGTGTGCTATATATTGACTGCCTTCAAACTGTTTGTAGCGCCACTGATGATCGTTGTAAGAAAATGCACTCTGTTAATATGAAGAAATTTTCTGTTATTTAATAAAACTTTGAAGCATCTAACAGCTGCTATGGTGTTACGTTACCTGATTGCCCACGTATACCCATGCCCTACCACAGCGGGTCTTGGAAAAAGACGTAATTAAATCCATTTTTTTTTAGAACCGATACGGACCGGTTACCACACTCTAAGTAAATTCACAAACTTTTTAAGACTAAACTGATCGGTTCAGCCGAATCGATCCAAAATTTACAAGTTTCACACAGAAACTAAAAGTAAAGCCTATCTAGTACTCACAGTACCACAGACAGAGACTTAAACTGACAGATTCGGTAGCAGAAATTTGGTAGAAACCAAGCAAAAAATGACATTTTAACCGACTTTTTTGAACCAAGCAAAGGAGAAATCTCCGGGGTGACTGTTCAGTGAGGTGGAGTAAAGAATCTGACGGTTGGGGTTTAAACAACAGCAGACAGGGGCTTCAACCGAGCTTGTGCTGAATGTCCCATGCTGGCCATGGAAAGTTAACTCTTTTTTCTCTGGGGCAGTTGAAAGGCAGGACCTAACTGCAATAGTCAGAATACAGCAATACTTCATGTTGTTTGAATGCAACAGATGCAGACTAAAGCAACAGCAAGCAATTGTGCAGTAACATCAACAGGCTAAACAAAAAAAAAAAAGAATATAAGTAATATTAATATTAAAGGGGAAAACAGTAAAAAATCCAGTGGAGATAGCAAACCAATGTAATGAATATTTGTGTTCCTTATTGAAACCCAATCACAACTTGGACCCCTGCCCCTATACATTACCAGGAATGCCAAAAGATTTAATATAAACACAGACAACTACAAAAAATTCAGAATAAAAAAAAATCAGAGTGCAAAGTTTCCACTAAAATGCTGAAATTAAATGTTGGAATAATCCATAACCAGGCACCCACTCAAAATATAAAAAAAAAATTAATAAATACAGGTTCCGGGTAAAATTCTAGAATCACTACTTAAAGATATAAGTTATCCACATGTCGAATAGTGATTTCAGTGACAGAGAGCAGCAGAGATTCACAAATGGACAATCATATACTACAAATATAATCCGTCTCTATGAAAACATGACCCAATTCTTGGATAACAATACCTCATAGACATAATTTCTGTTATACCTTTGCAAAACATCTGCCACTGTACTACATTTGGCAGTCATTGAAAAAATGCCTTCCCTAGCTATTCATCCCTGTATTATAAACAGTAGAACCCAAACCAGCCAAACCGTATGAAGATTCATTACTGTAAGCCTTGAGTATTATGCAGATTGTGATACTTAACACTTGTAGGGTAAGTTAGTGCAGCTGGACTTATTTGCTGCATATGCATCTCAATTGCTATGGGGTACTGACCATGTTCACCCTTCCTCAAGCAAAGCTAGCTACAGTATGTCTTACAACTCCTGGTAGGTGACATCACTTTCGCTTATGCATTACTGTGGCAAGCTGCTATTTCCTACAAGAAGTAAAAATTTTAAAAAGACAGTGATGTGGACTGAGAAGCAACTTGTGCAGATGAATCAACATGCTAGCCTAGATATTTCCAGATTGCATGCAGTTAGTCTAATCAGTGGGAGCAGAAGGGAACAGGGATACAGATCTAAAATAGAACAATTCAACCCACTTGTGATTTAAAGTTACATCACAGAATACAGCCTCTAGAATTGGACACTGTATTCCAAATGAGGCCTCACCAGTGATCTGCATAGTGGCATCACCACCTCCTTCCTTCTGCTGGTGATACCTCTCCCTATGCACCCCAGAATCCCACTGGCTCTCCCCACAGCCTTGGTACATTGTTTAGCAACCTTTATGTCATCCAATATGATTACCCCCAAATCCCTTTACTGTTTAATGACCATCAGTCCCCCAGTAATCCTCCCCTGGGTTCCTGCAACCCAAATGCATGATTTTGCACTTTTTTGCATTAAATGTCAGCTGCCACACTTCGGACCATTCTTCCAGTATACCTAGGTCCATCTTCATTTTTTTCCAACATTAGCAGAGTGTCTACCCTGTTGCAGATCTTAGTGTCATTCGCAAAGAGGCACACTTTCCCCTCCAGCCCCTCTGCAGTTTCACTTATGAATACATTAAACAGGACTGATCCTTGTGGCACCCTGCTGGTCACACTCCTTTCCTTAGATTGAGCACCATTTACCATGACTTTCTATCTTCTATCATTCAACCAGTTCCTAGCCCAATTTAAAACCTTGTGACCCACTCCCAGGCTGCCCAGTTTATTCACAAGTCATATGTGGAACAGTATCATCAGCCTTACTAAATGCAGTTTATGTTTATGTTTAAGCCCATGAAACACCCTTATCTAGTTAAGGCATTTGCAGCCACAGTGGCTCTGCCAGAGTTTGTTAACCTTACAGTTCCACCCCTGGTCACATGTAAAAAAATATGTTGTCCTCTTTCATGATTGCCTGGACTATCTTCTCCTCTCTTCTGTTTGTACCTTTGTGGTCCTTACTGCTCTCCCTGCTTCCCTGTGTTCCTCCACTACACCTTCTTATCATCCTCCCTCTATCTCTCTTTATGCATTCTGAAAACTACCCTTTTTAGCTTTTACCTTTTTTGCCACCTCTTTTGACAACCATAGCAGTCTCTTTTTCCTCTTGCTTTTGCTGATTTCCTTTATGAGAGGTTTGTCTTCACTATGGCCCTTTTTACCTTTGCTCACTGTTCCTCCACCCCAGCCAGACCATCCCCCCCTTCCAGGTCACCCTGAGGCATTCACCCGTCTTTATAGATTCTGCCTTCCTGAAGTCCAGGACCCTTGCCCTTGTGTGGTTTGAGTCTACAGCTGTCCCTATATTGAACCACACTGTTCAGCATGCCTCTCAACTGTACCACATTACAAGAAATGTTCTTCATTTTACTTCACAAAAGCTCCCTGTTCCACATTGTGAAAACTTGTTCTACATTCAAAGACAACCATTTTAAAGCAAAAATCCATAGTAAATGATGCAAAAATATATTATTCAATTAATAACAGACTTTCTGAACATAAATGCAACATGTTAACAGTGTTTTGAGCTTCTGAGGTAAATATTTGATTAAGTGTTCCACATTTTGCCCATTTGTTCCACATTTTGACAGGCAATGTTCCACATTTGGGGGACAGAAGGTTGAGAGGTATGCTGTTCAGTGATTGCTGGTCCCCAGGTGGCCTCCCACCTTGACATCTGCAATACTGTCCCTGATAGTGAGTACCAGGTCCAGTATTGCCCCATCATGAATGGGTTCACTGACTAGATGCCTGAGGAACACCCCCTACAGGCAGTCCAGGATGTCCCAACTTCTAGCTGAAGTCGCAACTGGTAGGCTCCAGTCTACATCTGGCAGACAGTAATACCCCCTACCAGCAGCACCTCCCCCTTCTCTGCCATCTTTCCAGTGGCTTTCACCAATACATTATCTAGTTCCTGTCCTTGTGCTGGAGGTCTGTAGATCATGGCAGTGCAACAGAGGCTCAATTTCTTATCGCTAAGGTGACCAATACTACCTCTGCCTCCCCCCATATTCCCTGTATCTCTATTGCTTTTATGCCTTCCTTCACATAAAGCACAACACCTCCTCCTTTCCTTCTCATGTTGTCCTTCCTGAACAGAATATATAGCTTGGTATGGCCATGTTCCAGTTGTGATTTTCACCATGACTCAGTAATGGCCACAATATGCAAGTCATCATCTGCTATGATGGTCTCTAGGTCTGAAATCTTATTTACTAGACTTCTAGAACTCACACATGTGGCCTTCCAGATCTTAAAATCACTGTTTTTAACCCCTTCTTTCTTTTTTACTCTCCCTCCCTCCATTCCCCCTCTTTTTTCATGCTCTCATTCCCATCTCCTTTCATTTCTGCCAACCTGCTTTTTTCATTGATTTGCACCCTGAGGGATTTCACTTCCTTCAGGTTATCTCTACTTCAGTCTGTGAGGGGGGGAATTTCTGCCTCCCTGATTTGTTCCACCCACCCTTGGCTAGTTTACATGTTCATCAAAGTAACATGTAAGTCACCCACTGAGGACTGCGGGTCACCTCCCAGATGGATGCAGGCCATCACCCCTGTATAGGCACTTATTCTCCCAGGTGGGTCCCCAGTCCCCAAAGTACCTGAACCCCTCCTCTCTGCACCATTTCTTCAGCCATGAGTTGAAGCTCTTGATATGGAAATTGCTCTCCTCCACCCCTGTCATAGATAGGCAGCACCTCAGTGAAAGCCACTGAGCATTCTACCTGTCTAAGACCCCTTCTCCAGCTCCTTAAACTTCTCCTACACTATCCCATCCCCATCCCTAGTCAGGCCATTAGTCCCCAGGTGGGTGATGACATCCAACTCTACCTCCCATACTGGTGCCTAGCAATCCATGGGATCTGCTTCCCATACCTCTGGGCCATAGTGCCATGAAGGCACCTAACTTCCTTCCCCCTGCTTCCATTTCCCAAATCTATCCCTCTCAAAATTGATTCCCCTGTGATAAGGTGCTTCTTTCTCCTCTGGGATTATTTTCCACCCTTCTTGGGGTCTTTGCTATGGAGGACCCCCAAATCCTCCCTAACCAGTACCACAGGTTCCTCCCCCTGACAGTCCCACCTTGCAAGAGTAGCATAGGCATTGCATAATGGTACCAATTGAGGAATATGCCATTGACTCACCACCCCTATACTTCCAGAGCCCACCATAGTCCAGCTGTTCCTTGTCTTTGGCATCCTCTGAGGTAATGGTGGTAGACTTGGTGTCCCCTGGGTGGGGATGGGGTCCTCCAAATCCTTGGCCTGGAGTCTAGAGACTTCCTCCTTCAACTCAGAGAGGTGTGTGCAGATGGCACAGCACCACAGTCTCCAGCAGGTCTCTCTGAAAACTACTGCCCCACAGCCACTGCATTGCACCTCTCCTGGCATTCCCAATTTCTTTTCTCCCTGAGCTACCTGTAACCACTTATGTACCCTTACCCAGATAGAACATTATCAGCCTTCCCTTTTTATGCTGGCTCACGCATGCGCAGCCAACATATTGCGGTAGTAGCAGAAATGGAGGTGAGGTCACTGTTGGGCGAATGCAGGGCACACACCAGTAGGTGCATCCCTCATTCCCTAATTGCCTGCATGCTGGCACCACACTATGAATACCTAATGTGGCAAGCACATCTAATGAAAGGTCCACTGCAATGCAAGCAAAGCTAGTCATACGCAGTGGCACCTCCCAATGCGTTTGCCCTGGTGAAAAAGTAAAAACATGGCGGTACACTGCCTGCCATAATGACAACTTCAGGGGTGCCCAATCCCCCTGTTGGCATGCCCTGACCCAATGTGTGTGCCGACAGAGGATTCCACTCCCCATCAGCATCATGCACCCCACCAATTTGTTATGTGCTGAGGGGGTGCCCAATTCCCTTCGGCTCTTGCCCCCCTGCTTTCGTTGTGTGCTGACAGGGATGCCCAATCCCCCATCAGCTATGGCATCCCCCTCAAAACACTTAGGTGGCACACTGGGAGCCCAACCCAGCATGCCATATCCCCTGAAAAAGAAAAAACTGTCCTGCAATGTTGTTGTTTTTTACTTCTGTGAAAGAAGAAAACGGTCCCTTGCAGTCTCCCTGCCCCCTCCCACAACCCGCGCCATCCTCTGCACACCCTCCTCACCACCTCCTCACCCCATACTTACCTCCGGAGTCTGGCGCAATGATCTTTGGTGGACCAGGAACACATCTGCACTCTTCAAAGCCGACCACGAACTGAAGAAATGTCGGTAAATTGTATAATGGCATAAATAGGGATTTTTCAACTTTGGTGCATGTCTCAGCCATTTTTTGGAATTTTTTCACCAAATTTTCAACATGGGGTGATTGGGACCCCTCCACATAAATTCAGTCACTGTCATGGTGTTATTCAGTCCTGAAAGGTGATTTTGCAGTCATTGCGTGGAATCACCTTTCGGGACCGAGTAATGAAATGACAGTGCAACTGTTCATGAGGGGTCTCTCAAAAAGCCTATGTTGCAAATTTGGTGAAAAAATAAAATGACTGTTTATGGTGTGCGTGCACTGTTTCCTTGTCTTGTATAACCCATTAATTTGTAATATTTTCACTCCAGATTTTCAAAATTGGCATTTTCCATACCTCCTTATGAACAGTACAGCTGTCATTTTATATATCCTGGCCAAAATGTATTTTTGTATGTCCAGCGCAGAATAGCGCAGTCGCTGTGTGAAATCCGTTTTTGAGACAGTTTGAGAAAATGATGGTGAAACTATTCATGAGTAGAGGTCCTAAAATGCCTTTGTTGAAAATTTAGTGCCAAAAATCCATAAAATGACTGTGTTACAAGCGTGCATTGCGCAGTTTCCACGTACCCTTGTAATTTCGCAAATTTGCAATATTTTCAGTCCAAATTTTCAACACTGGCATTTTTTCACACCTCCTTATCAACAGTACATCTGTCATTTTTCACAGTCTGCCCAAAATGTGCTTCTGCACTTGTGGTGCACAATGGCATGTTTGCTGTGGGAAATCAACTTTTGGGACTGATTAACAAAATCACAGCACCACTGTTTATGAGGGGAGGTCCCAAAATGCCTACAGTATATTGAAAATGTGGCTAAGAAACTCCCCAAAATAATAAGGTTATGGATGTGTGTTGCGCAGTTTCTATGCCTGCTCATGACTTCACCAATTTTTCATATTTTCACTCCAGATTTTCAGTGTTGCCACTTTTTATGCCTCCTCATGAACAATACAGATGTCATTTTCCACATCCTGCACAAAATGTGTTTTCATCCCTGTGATGCCAAATAGCGTAGCCACTGTGCAAAACCACCTTTCAGCTAACAAACTGATAGTGCCGCTTTTCATGAGGTGGGCTCACAAACAGGTCATGTTGAACATTTGGAAGTGAAAATACCAACACATGCCTAAGGTGTTATGGTTTCCCACTGTAACACCCCACCCTGTAGAGACTGACAGGCATCGGGTGTGACTTGGGATAATCGGCTGTAATGCTCACGCCATTCCACCACCACCCCCACCCAGCAGCCAGTGACAGGCATCATGGTGTGCCTTGTGCTGTTCTACCTCAAAGTTCACCCCATTCTCCTATACTGTACCCACCTTAGCATATTTCCTTATGGAATGGGGTAAGTATAACCCCCAAAGACCCCAAAGCACACATATAATACTTGTCAGTGTCTACAGGGTAGGGTGAGGTACAATGGCATGAGCGTTATAGCTGACAACCAAAAGGCACACCCCAATGCCTGCCGGTTTCTACAGGGTGGGGGTGGGGTTGGGAGTCACTTCAATACTTCACTGCCATTCCTATTATACATCTCTAATTCTGGCACTACC
Organism: Neoceratodus forsteri; assembly: GCA_016271365.2. Taxonomy (NCBI): domain Eukaryota; kingdom Metazoa; phylum Chordata; order Ceratodontiformes; family Ceratodontidae; genus Neoceratodus; species Neoceratodus forsteri. The sequence continues at coordinate 995,069,567 of CM057450.1, forward strand.
AATGCCAATGCCAGCGAGACAACATTCGGCATTGACAAATGCTTATTTATTTTGTTGCTACTTGTGTTCCTCTGTACCTGGTTTAAATCTCCTTATATGCTTACCATAGATAGGGTGCTGTTCCTATTCACAGTTTAGGCCTATCTCCTACCTTCCACCCTACCCAGTAGTGAATGCAACAATAGGAGGGAGCAGGTGTCTTCCTTTAGTTGCAGATGGATAATTTGACTACACCATCACTCTTGACCACATAAATCCACAGGATGCATCAGAATAAATAACAAATTTAATTTCAAAAGTACTAGCAGCATGGATACAAGTGCCCCTCCCAGACTGAGCAGCTGAACATTTTCACGCATTAGGAGCCATTTTCAAGGCTGGGGAGATAACTGGTATTGCACCCTATAAAATAATCTTGATCAAAGTGGCAGTGAAAATTTCATATAAATTCTATAAGCCTTTGATGGCTAGTGAAAGTGTCCGAAACAACAATAAAACATAGGTGCAAACATAATCAGAGATAGTGCATACAGGGTTATAAATAAAATTTAAATAGCATCAATGTGTACCACTCAAAAAGCAGGTAAAAATAAAGTTTTTTTTTAAAAACATTTAAAACTTCTTGTGATGAATATTCTAAATGTAGTATTCCTTAAAGAAACATGATCTCCAGATGTATTGTGGATTCTTTCAGTTGAACATGTGTAAAACCTATTTACTACTAACTATTTATGTTAAAATACATGATATTTAAATCTTTTTTTCTTAAAGAAGTTTATGATTTTTTAAAGAAAGACTATTGGGCTAGACAATCTAATAAAATTAATGCTAGCTCCTATTAAGTTTAACCTCATATTTTAAAGCTTAATGTATGATAGTCATGCTATATATTGATATATGTATATACAAGTATATATAAGTAAGAGAACTGGCTGTGCACGTCATCTCCCAGGACCTTCAAATTTTCATGACTAAAGTTTTGTATCACATTCTAACTCTCACACACAAAGAAGTCTATTTTTTTCAGAACTGTAAACATGTTCATAAATGGGATAACTGGAAAAAGTCATTTAAGCCTGATATATAACATGAGAGAGCAGATTATGAGAGAGAAATGATGAGACAACTCAAGGACGAAGTATACTACGAATGTTTATGGACGGACCCTACGGAAAAATACAAGAAGGAAACAAATTTAATATTAAATTAAGCTTTTCTGGAGGGACTTATTGACCAGAATACATTTGACTTTTCAACTGTTAAACATCCTATTGAAGCAGTATTATATGGTCTACCCAAAATTCATGAAGGTTTACCAAATCCACTGGCCAGAACAATCGTCTGTAGCATTGGATAGCTAACGGCAACATATTACAGTTCATTGACTTCCACATCAAGACAACGGCACAAAATACAAGATCTTATTTGAAGGATACTACCCACTTCATTAATTTAATAAGCAACATTGAAATGGATCCAAATGCCATATTTGTCACTATGGAGGTCTGTTCCCTATACATCAACATTCCCAATGCTGATGGTACACTGAGGGAAATGTTATATCTTGAAACATCCTACTGACAGCCTTTTGTTGAATTTTTATTGGATCTCACAGAAAAGGTCCTTACATGTAACACTTTCTTATTCAAAGATCAGATGTTTCTACAGTGCAAAGGGACAGCAATGGGAGTTGCAATGGCCCCTAACTATGCAATCATTTATATGGCAAGCTAGGAGGAAGAATACATCTATTGACCATTGAACCATTTCTTACATCAGATTGATTTCTACAAGCCCTATATAGACGATTTATTTTTTATTTGGAGAAGCACCATCTCGGATCTTCAGGAATCCTTACACTGCTTAGAATCAACTACTCAAGTCTTAAATTTGAAGTGAAGTTTCACCAACAAAAGATTCAATTTCTAGATTTGACTGTGCTTAAGGGTGAAGATGGAGGGATAGAAACAAAACTTTGCAGGAAAAAGACCGATAGGAACTCTATTCTCCACTACCAAAGCTGCCACCCAGCAAATGTGAAGAAAAATATTCCTCTGGGACAATATATTAGAACAAAGAGGAATTGTTCAAGGAAAGAGGACTATGAGACAAATGCTGAAGACCTCAATAAATGTTAGCAAGAGGGTATAGCACAGGAATCAATAATCTAGCTGGAGAGAGAAAGTGGATGGCTTAAACAGAGAAGCTATGCTCAGTCCCACTATAGTGATAGAACAAGCACCAAGTTCTGATAGACATAGGTTTGAAAACAATAAAATTCCAAAATTTATTACAACATTCAGTCCTGGATCACACTTATTAACTAACATCATCAGAATGAACTGGCATATTCTTTCAATGGAAAGGAATCTTCAACATATAGCCAAAGAAATGCCACAGACAGTGTACAGAAGGGGCACGCACTTGAGAGACTGAATAGCACTTATTGGGAAGGGACAAATCTAAAAACACATCCATCCCAAATGGCACTTTTTGATGTGGAAATTGCACATTCTGCAAAGATATTAAAACAGGGGACACATTTAAGCATCATGTCTCTGGTGCCACTTATCAGATTAGAGACTTCTGCACCTGTAGTACTTCTAATGTGGTCTATTTAGCAAGCTGTGAGAAATGTACATGTTTTTACCTAGGGAAAAAACACACTGAAATTGAAGGAAAGAATAAGCCAACATGTTAGGCATACTAGATGCCTTAATGACACGCGCGCACTCACACACCATATCAAGATTAAGGGAAATGAACATTATTTTGAATTCCAACTGATTGAAAACAATTTACAGCCACATCAGAGGAGATAATCTGGACAAAAGATTAAGACAAAGAGAGACTTTCTGGCAGTTCTAGATGAAATCATACAATGTACCAGGCTTAAATGACTTTTTCCAAATATCCCCCTATTTGTGAACATTTTTACAATTCTGAAAAAATGGATTTCTCTGTGTGTGATAGTATGTGATACAACAATTTATTCATGAAATTTTGAGGGTCCTGAGAGACGACTTATATAGTCAGTTCTCTTATTTATATACATATATAAATATATAACATGAATGTTGTACATTATGCTTTAAAATATGAGGTTACACTTAATAGCAGCTAGCATTACTTTTATTAGGGTGTCTAGCCCAATAGTCTTCCATTAAAAATCATAAGCTTCTGGTTTGGGGCAGTATGATTTGTTTTATGAATCCTATGTCAAAGTGCTCTTTACTGCCTCCTGTAATATGGAAAATGTGGTGAATAAACTTTGAATTAAAAAAAATCATAAACTTCTTTTTAAAAAACATTAAAATATCATGTATTTTAACATAGCCTGTAAATAGTAGTAATGAGGTTTTACACTTTTTCAACTAAAAGAATCCACAATATATCTGGAGATCATGTTTCTTTAATGAATACTACATTTAGAATATTCACCACAAGAAATTTGAAATGTTTTTAAAAACTTTATTTTTACCAGCTTTTTGGGTGGTGTACAATGATGCTATTTAACTGTTATTTTTAACATTGTATGCACTATCTCTGATTATGTTTGCACTTATGTTTTATTGTTGTTTCACACTCTTTCACTAGCCATCAAGGGCTTATAGAATTTATATTAAATTTGCACTGTCGCATTAATCAAGATTATTTTATAGGGTGCAATATCAGTTACCACCCCAGCCTTGAGAAAATGCCGCTAATGCACAAAAATCTTCGACTTTTCAGTCTGGGAGGGGCACTTGTATCCATGCTGCTAATACTCTGGAAATAAAACTTTTTTCTTATCCTGATGCATGCTTTATATTTATATTATCAACAGTGATGGTGTAGCTGAGTTATCCATCTGCTATTGTGCGTACCTTATCTGGCTCAATTCTTTCGCTTTTTGTGCCGCTTGTTTGTACTTCGCATTATTTCTTTAGTCAACCAGCAGACTCCCATGCTTCCTGCTTTCTCCTGCAGATGTATGCCAACACCTAAGACTCCAGTCTTACACCTGCTCCACTCTTTCACTGTTCCACTCACTCGCTGGGACACAAACATGCTGGACATGGGTGGTAGGGTTTTTGTCTGATCCTGGATCCCCCAAGCAGATGTCAGATTGGCTTTATGTTCCACCTTCACACTTAGATGAGTGACATAATGGCCACTTGCTTCCTCTTCCTTTTTGGACGATAGGAAGAGAGTAAACAGAAAGTGAATTATAGCTCTGAAAATTACATTTGAGATGCAGTTTTGCAGCTCTTGGGGTGCTCTACCAGCACTCCCCTCCTGAGTCCAAATCCCTGCACCACAAATGCAGCTCCATTTTTATCTGGTTCTGGATCCCTCAAGCAGCTGCCTGATTGGCTAAGCAGTTATATGTCCTGCCTTCTCCCTCAGCCTAGTGGCAAAATGGCCGCGCTTCTTCTTGCTGTTTGGAAGATAGGGAGAGAGTAAACATAAGGTGAATTACAGTCCTAAAAATTGCATTTGAGACGTGATTTTATAGCTCTTGGGGTGCTCTGCCAGCACTCCCCTTCTGATTATAAATCCCATGCTTTTGCTAATAAGAAAGAAGAACAGTATATAGGATGGATAAATGATACAAGAAGGCAGAAACATTCCAGTTTGGGTTGTTTCTGTAAACACACAGTAAATCAAAAGCCTCAAACACAGACAAAAAATCATGGGCATTCAAATACATGTGTGTTTGTTGAGGGGAGACAAGCTGATGAGAAAACTAGTCAACTGGTACTACATTCTGTTTGACATGCCACTACTCAGCCCTCACCACAACTGACACATACATCAAATGTAACAATAATCTTTAAAATCTGCACAAAAAAAAGAGTTTCCAGGATGACAAGTAAAAGCTGTCAATTAGAATCTAAACAGTAAGGAAATTAAATGTTATGGTAGTGCATCCCCTGGACATTGGTGAACCCCTGTTATGGAGTTCCTAGGGGTTTGAACAATCACGTAATGCAGCACTGATATTGACCAAACTTTGGCACTTTCTGTCCTTGAAAAAAAAAGTAGTCACACACCAATGCCTGGAAAGAGGATACCAAAGTTAGGGCAGTGCCAATGGGACTTTTTTGTGTGCCGTGCATTGCAATGTCTCCCTATTATCCATACCTGTCTGAAAAAAACCTTTGCTATTGTGAAACTGCTCTGTACCTGCCTAATCAATTATGTGTTGTCCTGCTGTTTTCTGTCACCCTCAGTTTTCTCTCACCCTCAATCACCAATCTCACAAACCTGGACCATGAAATAAAGAGAATGAGCATAAGACCAATAAGAAGAACCTGTGCTGTGAGATGGCAATAGCCAAATAAGAAAGGAGGGCAGAACATACAGTGATAGTAAGAGAGTTTATTCATTTTACTGTCCAAGTTTTCTCAACTTTGCTGCTTATCTGCCCCCCCCCCCCACTAGGGGTTGATGTTAGCAGGATGGATCTATTTAACCATGTTATAGGTTTGCCATTTAGCTAGCACAAATAAGGAACAGATTTTTGAATACTGGGCACCTTCTATGTACAGTAATTAAGGAAAGTAGAGATTGCTGTGCCAGAAAGGAAAATTTGAAAATTCAAGACCCCCTCTCTTCAGTGTACTGAAAGTGACATTAAAGTAGTATACTGTACTAAAACAGGAATGATGAATGCAACTGTCCTTACTTTAACTTGGCAATAACAAGTATGTTGCTGAAAAGAAAGAGATATCTTTCTTTGGTCTGGAGCCCTTCAGTCAGCCGCACACATTCATCTAGGATCAGTTCTGAGTCATCATCCGTCAGTCCCAACACAAATGGGCATTGTTCAATAGACAGTGGGCAGCCAGGATCATCTCTGTGAAAGCAAATAAATACCTGTAAGACACACTCACTTATTTCATAGAATTGTGAAACTACACTATTTGTTTTGCCATTAAAAAAAAAGAAACTGTCTCTATTACAGAAAGTTTTTCTCGAGGGAGATTATAACCACTTTTGAAATAACATGTAATCAAGATAAAAATAACTTGTGTCAGAGATACATCCCTCTCAACCTTTCTTCACCAAAATGTGTGACAAATGAACAAAATGTGTGACGTATCATCTAATATGGCACTGCAAGCTCAGAATACTATAGGAATCGTTGCAATAATGTTCATAATGTTTTTTGATAACTGAGCATAATAGATTATTATGAATTTCTGCTTTAAAGTCTCAGTGGGGAATGTGGACTATCACCTTTCCCATGATGGACAAAGGGTTTCTGAGAGGTAAAATGAGTGACGTACCTCGTAATGTGTGACAGTTGAGAGGTATGCAGAGGTAGCTTATAACAAAAGGAGTGAGAAAAAGACTAGTTTTCCTTGATGCAGTACCACTAGTTAAGGGTGGGAGAAGGGAGTCTAGGACTTCTTCAGTTTGACTTTAAGTTGGGTACCACAAATCTGGTTCAGGTTTGAGAATGGGGTTAAATCACTTTGACTCCCAAAGCAGTAATTGGCATGGGGTAAAACAAACTAAAACTAGAAAGGTAAAAGGCCCTGTGATCTGCAAAGAATATGAGTTACTGTAGCTTACCAGTGGCAGGTGCAGTTGGCATGCATCTGCTGTAGATTACTCTTTGTGGCATTGTGACAGAGTCTGCAAAACTCACTGAGACCACCAGAGCCCAGTGTGAGCTACAGTAATACTATTCACTGCTGACCTCAAGACATAGACCCACTGTAGTTTCTGCTATATCTCCATCCCAATAACTACATTCTCTCGGGCTTCACTGATTTTCAAATGATATACTAACACCATCTCCCCTAAAATATGCATCAAAAGCATTAAAAAAAGAAAAATAAATTAAAATACATTAAATGTGGGATAGTGCATTTCCCTTTACAGTATTTCCAGCCATGGATGGATATTTTTCTTTGCGTTTGATTTTTTTTTTTTTATACTTCATATTTTTTATATTAATTGAATTTATTTTGAAAACAGACATTGCTCTCTGGCACACAAAAGTTGTATCAGGAAACTGCTGACTAGGGGTCAGATTGGAGAACTGTACACATCTGTGCATGGCTGTTCAGGTTGCTCATCCTGTCACTATCCCATTCACACTGGGTGGAGTTATGGGTCTCATTTAACTAATTCTGAGTCTGTGTGCTCAGTAGCAGGCCTGATTATATTGAACTTATTGGTGATGAAAATGTGAATGTTGTTGTAGTGTCATCAGGAGGAGAAGGAGTTGCACCACTACTGCTGGGAGTGATGAGCTGGGCAAGGGGTCATAATGTTTTGCCCAAAAACAGCATGGCAAACAATGCTGCAGTCAAAATGATGTGTGCGCAAATAGAGTTGGTGAAAACAGTGACCCATACAAAAAGAGCATACACCATAGAAAACAATGGAAAAAATTGACATCTTTTGTTTTTGACGGGGGGGGGGGCTCTGCCCCAGCACCCCCCACTCCCCCCAAAAAACTACAATAACCAGCTCCAAGAGGATATGGGGAAGTTCGGGAGGGGGGAAATTTAGTTTCTCATCAAAAAATAAGCAGGGGAACCAAACCCTGATCCCTAGATCTCTACTGCCCCAGGTGACTGTGCCTTAGCCATTACACCACAGAAGCAACGTGACCAGGTGCAGCATCTGAGGCTTCTTCAGCCCTTCCTCTGGTCCGCGGCCTGTGACAGGGTTAGCAGTAATTCCCTTTTGCTCTTATATCCCTGTCAATCTAAATCTTTAGTGTTTCACACAGCGTGGTTCTTGCCATGCTGTTTTTGAAGTGACACATTGACCCAGTACCGTGAGCTGGATTGTGGTGCCAGTGCTAGACTGGGGAGACTTATCACTAGGAGGTGTGGACATGGGAATTGTAGCAGATGTCACTTTTTGGACGTGTGAATAATTGTAGAAATAGTTAACATTGATCCCTGGTAAGTTGAGTGTGAGAAAGGCTAACAATTCAAGATTCTCAGAATCTAGCCTTGAATGATGTGATGAGGCAATATCCCCAGGTGTACTAAAATATCATTCTGAAACAATCAATGCTGGAGGCAGCTAAAGAAATCCAAAGCAATGTTAGCTAGTACAGGTCAAACAACTTGCCTGCCTAGTCAGAATTTGATTGGATCGCTATTTCTGTTAGTTAGTGGATCTGCTACATAAGCATATACATGATGTACTCTGATAACAGGTCTGAGCCTTCCTCTAAGATGTCTGAGCAGTGTCAGCATTCAGTACCAAAAAGCTTCTGAAGGTCCTTGGTTGTCTCAGGATAATCATTATACCAGTCTTTTTTCATGTCACACTGATGTCTGGCACTGATACTTCATGAAGTCAGCAGAAGAGCAGGAGGAGGAGGAGGAGGAGGAGGAGGAGCATACACATTTGTGTTGGCTTCTCCAAGCTGCTCCACCATAAGTACATATGATTTATATAGCCTAAACAGGTATTTCCAGGGGGAATGAGCATAACTTTATATTGGGGATCCAGTAGTGTTGCCATGCCAGATTGTGTGTATATGATCTAATGCTGCCAAACCTGTCTGCAAGTTGTGTCAGAAACATCTCTGCCACTTCTTCAATGAGTACTGCATGCTTCTGCGATAACTCCGATTTAACTAATGGCTTCACCACACACTTTCCCCCACCATCATTGCTTTCATTCTTGGACCCCACCACCAGTGATGCCACAGCTACCACCACCACCAGACTTCCTTTTTTGAGTTGCTGTAGAAAATCATAAATAATGGCAGGTGTGGCATTCTAGTAGATTCACCATCAGAATGACCGTGCTAAGTGTAGCTGATTCAGCACTCAAATCTTTAGTGGCCTGTTCATATGATTGTAGAAATGGAACAAGCTTTTGCAGAACAGACCATTGTACCTGTGACACATATCCCTCACAATATGCAGTACATCATTCAATTCCACAGCCCAGAACACAGGTTTCTGCTCTTTCTCTCCACTGTCTGTCTGTCTGCCTGTCTGTTGGTCTATCTATCTGTCTGTCTGACTGTCTGTCTGTCTATCTATCTATCTATCTATCTAGTTTCTGTACCACACAGCCAGAGGCAGGCATCTACAGGGAACTCTGCTGGTTTACTGAACAGGACTAAGATCAATCTGTTCTCCCCCCCACCCCGAAGAGACTAAGTTGCATCTATTGTAAAATTCCTAGTTCAACTGATGGTATCCTAAGGGTGAAAGGGACTGTTTAATGGTGGTGGGAACAAAACTGTTATAGGGAAGAGTGAATTCCAGTTTGTTGCTGGGTCTGTACTAAATACACAACTGGGGTAGAGTGTGTTTCAAGTTTCTCCGGGTCTGTACTACGTTTGCAACTAAGGTAAGGCAACTTTCATGTTTTAACTGGAAAAGAAATTTATACAATTACAAGTTAATTAAGTGGTGTAGCTCAGCTAGGGAGTGGAAGTGGGTTAAGTAAGATCAAACTCAGGTGAGATTAGGTAGGCAGAATGGGTGAAGGAATAAACTCAAGCCAGGCAACATGCAGGCCAGAGGTGGTTTGGGAGACATTGTCAGTGGCAGAGATTGTGGGGTGACTATTTTTCATTGGGTGCTCTGGAGGTAAGGTGCCTGCCCACTGTGTAGGCAAGTTGCAATACTAACTTCAGAGCCAGCTGCAGCATGAGATAAAACACACCTGTGCACAGCAAACTGGTGTGGAGGCTGTAGCCACCTATTATCAGCCCTCTGCCACAATGACTCTGGGCACTAGATTGAGGTATCAAGGGGTAGAAAGAGTCATGAACTTGTGGCCAAAAACCAGTTCACCTCCTAAATAAGGCTAAGACAGTGTCCTGAACCATCTAGCTTCTGGGAGAGCACACACAGCGAGAACACTCCAGACACCAGATTATTTTAAATAAAAACTGCTTTACTTCATCTGCCAGCTCCTTTTTCCTGTTTTCTGTCCCCCTTGCCCAGCAGTATGCAATGACGTGTATGTGTGTACACGTGTGAAGGCATGCACACACAATGTATCATAGCAGCCCAAAATTGCTCCCAAACCTGGGCTACTAGCATAATTGGAGGTGTGGTGTCTGGTGCCTCATCCCTCTATGCTACTGTGCCACCCAGGGTATATATAGTAATTCTATCCCCCTTTACTAGAGAGGAATCATGTCACTTGATATCTTTAAATATCAGTTAAAATTATATTTACTCACCAACTTTAAATGCATGTTTCTAACAAAAGAGGACTGTATTAGTTGCACTGATATTTATTATTCTGCTTGTACTTAAATTGATATTTTCTATTGCTTGTATAACTATACTGTTATGTTTATTGTACCCCTGATATTTATTTACTAAGTTTTGCCTATGATGTTTATGGACATGTTAACCCTTACTGGGTCATTATATGTAGGATGGAGTCTCACATGCCAGGGAATTTACCCAGTGAACAACAAAAAAAAAGACAACTATATACTGTAAATAAATGAATATGTAAACTGGAGGCAAGATGCAGCAAAATATAGCACAGCATTACTTCCAATACCATAAACAGTTTACAAGCAGTGATTTCATTTGGTTTAGATTAGTTTATTTTATTTTTGACCAGGAAAGGGAGGCTAGGAACTACTTCATTTTTTCAGCCTTGTGTGGGGTGTGTTTGTGTGTGGGGGTTGGGGGAGCAAGGGTGTATACATACGCAAACCAACTAAATTTGAACCAGGTTAAGCCCTTGGTAGTTTCTAATGAGTGGAGGAAATTTGGACAATGCATGGGAAAAATTTCCCATTTTTGTTTTGAAAATACCATTGGATTTTTAACATCCACCTGAACAACCACCATGAGAGGCAGACAGGACCTTGGTTTAATACTGTAACCAAAAGATTGTGTCTCCAACAGCACAGTGCCCCACAAACTCCCAGCAGTGGAATTGGTATGGTTACTTTTAATCAAGGGAAGGGTGCCCCCAGCAGAGCTGCCAACACTACTTCATGCAGCATCTGATGTGCATTATAAAGGTCTCCCATCTTAATACTGTCCATGCCCGACCCTGCTTAGCATCTGAGATCCAAAGGGAGCAGGCTCCAAGGTGATAAGGCTGCAGGATTGAATAGCTAGATATCTTAATTAATGATATTGCCTTTAATGATGTCAAAACTGTTATTGCCTTTCACTGCAATGATCGAGACATTATCAGTCTACTGTTAATGATTTCTATTTAAATAAAGGGGGTCTGAACATTACTGTCTGACCTTTTATACAGCCCACCTTGCTGTACATGAAAATTTCCCCTCTATATGTTTTCAGTTAACCATGGTAAACACTCCTACTGAACTGACCTTTTGGTGCCATCAGCACTACACTTCGGTTTAGAGGAAGGACACTGCCCACAGAATACACTGAAATCATGATTTCAAGCAACACACAAGCCATTACTAGTTTGGGGCATGCGTATATGACAAGAAAGGCAATTTAATCCTGTTACCTCAGGGGCTCTCAATAATTAGCTTATTGAAATGAAAAATCAGCCTGTTTAGATTTGACCTGCTCCTTAATTAATAGCCAGCACTAGATGCTGGATAACTTTAGATTATTTGTAAAGAAGAAACTGCATCATAACATAAGATATTTTAGTAATGCAATATGCCAGTGTGGAATTACATATCTGAGCAGATGTCAATAAAGATTGTTTTATGAGGTTTTGTTTTATAATATAATCAAAAAGAAAGGTGGTAACTTGTCATTGTATGCTGCAATAAAATTAAAATGCTTTCTCTGATCATTATGGTTTCCTGTAATTAACAATTTATTTCTAAAATTAGAAGCACCGGACTTTACCAAAGTTATACTTTATTAATCAGGATCTTTTAGAAACCTGCAATGTCAGCCTTAGATGAACACATTTAGTTAACATGAAATGAAAGAAAATTAGTCATTATGAATGACTGTTGTTACTGACAAAATATTGACAGCATTGTCTGATTATTACTCACAATTACCTGAAAATGGTAAACCCTATTGTTTTACATATCCAAAAATTAGAATTAATAACCAGTCCTAAATATAGGAACAGAACAGCCCGAGGATCATATGGGATTTTGGGGGTTGTGGATGGAGGGACTGCACTGCCCTTCATGGACTGCCACCATGCTTTCTGTTATTCCACATTAGCCCTGTGTCCAGTTTCTCCTCATGAGTCAGTGAAAGGGTGAGCAACCCCTCCCACTGTCTCTTTTACTTTAAAACCTATCTACTGTTTAACATTTTTTTAACTGCTGGTTTCTATTGTCATAATGGGGGATTTTTATACCCTCTTATGCTGAAACAAACCTTGCTTAGTTTCAGTATGTGCTGCTGTGTCCCCTAGTTTTGAATTTACCAGCACAGTTTAGGCAAAGAGCTGGCTCTACTCTAAGCAGTGCACTATAGGATTCCATAGGCTGTACTACATTTGTATACCTGGGTCGATAATTTTGTACAGTAATTTCCAAGAGCCTCACCCTTGGATTCTATAGCCAAGGTGCTTCCCTACCACTATTCCAGATGTCTGGTTCTTTCTTAAACAAGTCCCAGCACTCATATCCTTATGTCACAATGTAATATACTGTACTACATCACCTTACCATATGTTGAAATCTTGGAACTAACACTGTTTCCTTCATCTTGAGACTATTTCTGTTATCTTGGCCTGTTGTTCCCCAGATACCTATTTACTATATATCACCTCTCTCGGTCTATTCCACTACAGAGATTTTAAATAATATGTCTGCCTGCCTGCCTGCCTCTGCCTACCGCTTGTCTGTCTGTCTGCCTGCCTGCCTGCCTGCCTCTATCTAGCTGTCTGTCTGTCTGTCTGTCTGTCTGTCTGTCTATCTATCTATCTATCTATCTATCTATCTACTACCTACCTTTAGAAAGGAGGCTGAGAGGGGATATGATCTCAGAATTCTGTATACTCAAGGGTATCGACAAGATTGAACATTCAGAGATGCTTGATCTGGTGTTTTGCATCAGGAGATGGGGAGATCCCCTAGGGATGGATTTTCAAAACTGCAGAAATAGTGAATGTGTAGCAGAAAGGTTGCACAAGAGAGGGGTCCCCTTGGTACACCACAATTTCTACTCATGTGTATGATTTTCAAAAAGATTGCCTTGTCTCAACCTCCTTACCAGTTTGTGGCACCTTATCCAACTTTTTTTTTTTTTGCTCAAATTCTGCAACTGGGTACGTGGTTAGATTAACGCTACATTAATAGCACCAGTCAAGAGAGGGCTAGTCCCTATAGCGCTATCATGGACAGTGAGCGGGGATTTACAGTGCTTGCTATATGTACTCCCCTGGTTGCTGTCCATGGTGCTGCCACAGGACAAGGGCAGCAGAATACCAGGGGCTGGCCAAGCTGCTCCCATGGCATGGAGCAACTCAGCTGGGAGGCAATGGAGACCAGGGTTCTAATCCTGGTCTGCTAACATTTTGCCAGATCGGGACTTGTGTTTTTTTTACAAAGGGCCATGGAAACAGTATTCCACAGCCCCACAAATTTCATCTTGCCCCATTATCTGCTCCCCCCAGAGTTGGTATATATTAGTCTGGGGGGTGCGGGGCAAAGAGCTCCCCATGTCAGGAGGTGTGGGGGCAAAGACCCCTGCAAAAATAAAAATGATGGCGTTTTTGCTGCATTGTTCTTGCTGACAGCATTGTGGTCAGATATGTTGTGACCCAGTGCCCTACAACTGGTATTATCAGGTGTGGAATTTGTACAAAAACTGGAAAATGCTGCCCATGCACATTAAATGCTGGAAATAACATTTTTGCTGGTGCTGTGATTTTTTTTCACACACTGGTATGTTGCACATGGGGGTATAGTCCCTGGGTCATGTCAGACCCATTGAAAACTTGGCCCCTGAAGCTTAGTGGTGGTAAATTCATTAAGCAAAGAAGTGCAAGGTAATGCACCTGGGAAACAAAAACCCAGGGGAAGAGTACACAATGGGGGGTAAGATACTAACAAGAACAAAAATGGAATGGGACCTGGGGATAATTATATCAGATGACCTAAAGGCGGGCAAGCAATGTGAGAAGGCAGTAAGGAGGGCTGGGGTGATACTGGGATGCATAGGGAGGGCATACAGTCAAAATGTTGCTGTCTTTATTGGTCACGGGCATTACATTGCAATCAAATTGGAGAATGGACATGCCGTCACCGGTGTAGCGGTCACAGACAAAATGCAATAAGATGACCAAATCACCAGCAACAGCAAAACTGACGGTTCCTGCAACATTTTCTGTTGCACCAAAAACATACCCAACACTATCCTCTTTGCCACCATACATGGCCAAACACCCTCTACAGCCACTGACTTCATGAAATGTAGCTCAAAATAGCCCTCTGGTACCAATACTCAGAGACTGCTCCAGAAAAAGATTTATGGCAGTCTACCAGAATAGTAGTGATGAAGTCAGTATCCACAGGTGGCAGTGCTATCGGAGCCACTGATAACACCCAACAGTGCAGCAGTCAATAACAGCAAACTAATGATAAAACAGACCCAAAAGCATAGGTCAGAATCCCACTCCTGTGGAGATAGCAGAGTCCCAAAAGAAATATTCAGGCATGGTGCATTGAAATATTCAGTGCAAAGCACACAAATGGCAGGCTGGTAGAAGATTAAAGTCAGCTGAAAAATGCAACACCACCCATGGTAATTAAAATGGACTCAATTCAAACTAAAAAATAAAACCCTGACTGCCCTAATCTTGCACAGGGAAGAACCCTAACTAATCTATTGTTCTTTCAGCTAACTAAGCTGAGTTAAAAACATTAAAACTCTAATAAGAAACAGAGAAAACTCCCGCTACTCTGGAGTTCTCAGACATTCATGGATCTGGCCCTCAGTCTGGGAGTGGGGCATACGGTTGAAATGTCGGGGCACGATGTGTAATTCAGAATACTGAGGTGACAAGTCATTTTAGGACAGGTAACGATTAGTGGCAATTTGTCCGACAGCACTGTGTATTGGCGACATAATGAACTGTCGCCAACTTCAGTTATCGGTGAAATGTTCAGCTTCTATTTGTCCCTGTGACAATATGTCCTTGTCATATTGACCACAATATTTCATCTGGGGATGAATCAGCCGCTCACGATAGGGAGAGGCATCAACAGTAGAAAACAGGAAGTTGTTATCCCTCTGTGCAGACAGTTGCTGAGACCCCATCTGGAGTAATGCGTGCAGTTCTGGAGACCCCATCTCCACAAAGACATAGACAGAAGTGAAGGCTGTCCAGAAGAGGGCAATCAAAATGGTGCAGGGTCTGCACCAGAAGACATACGAAGAGAGACTAAAGGAGCTTAATATGTATACCCTCAAGGAAAGGAGGGAGAGGGGGGACGTGATAGAAACGTTCAAGTACTTCAAGGGAATCAACAAAGTCCAAGAGGATAGCATCTTTCAGAAAAAGAAATGCACAAGAACAAGGGGGCACAATTTGAAGATGGGGGGGCGGCTCAGAGGTAATGTGAGGAAGTATTTATTTCAGAGAGAGGGTTGTGGATGCATGGAGCAGCTTTTCTGAGGAGGTCATGGAGTCAAGAACAGTGGGGGAATTCAAGAATGCATGGGACAGACATAAGGCAATTCTAGTGGGAGGGGTAGGCAGAAGTAGGCTGTTGGTTAACTAGGATCTGCAGCTTATCCATCAGGTAGGGAAATGGGCAGACTAGGTGGGCCCAGCGGTCCTTATCTGCCATCAAATTTTATGTTTCTATGTTACATCATTGGACCCAGACATCCTCACAAATTGTCCTATCTTAAATATTTCCTTTGGGGGAAGATTTTTGAGAAGGTAGTGGCAGGGAGGTTCAATGCTCACCTGGAGAAATATGACATCTAGAAAACCCTTCCATTAGGTTTCAGACATCAGCACAATACAGGGACCTTGCTTCTCAAGGGTTTTTAATGACCATCTCCCAGCAAGGGATGATGAATGCTCTTTAGTGATTCTCGGTTTTCTTGGTAGATTAGGACAAAAGAAGGCCGAAGCCCATTGGGGTTGTCCCCCAAAAAACTGTGGGCCATTGTTCCTAAACATTATTTAATTTAAGCCATTTATCTATGCCCTTTTTAAAGGCAGTGAAAGTATTAATGTCCACCAATTCCTGTTGAAGCCTATTCCTCAATCTAGGCACTCTTATGGTGTAAAAGTTAAGTCTTCTGTTTGTTCTAGCCTTGCTTTCTTTGAGTTGCGTATTGTGAAGTCTGGGAACTATCTTCCTCTGCGAGAAGGCAAGTACACATTGCTGCATCAGTTCTGGTGAGTGTAGAATTTTAAATAAAAAGAGGTCACCACTACACCTTCTAGTTTTTAAAGAATAGAGGCCCATTGCTTGGAGTCTCTCAGGATAATTTTTAAGATCCGAATGGGGGACCTTCCTAGTTGCTCTTCTCTGAATTTGCTCAATCCTGTTAATATCTTTTGTAAAATATGGGCTCCAAAAGGGAGACCCATAATCAGAATATGGACTAATGCGTGTCCTGTATAATGGGATTGTGCATTCTTCCATTTTTGAGACAAATGCATGATTGATCCGCCTAAGAAGCATATTCAAAAGTTTAGCCACTCTCGTGCACTAGTCAGTTGAGGAGAGTTTATTATTAACTAATATACCCAGGACTCTCTCAGACTGAGATACTTTCAAAGGGGTGTTATTTAGATGATATGTTTGGGGTTATTTTTACCAAAGTGCAAAACAGTGCATTTTTCAATGTTAAGGAACATACCGTTAGAGTGAGCCCAGTGTTCAATGATACACAGATCTTCAGTAAGTGCAGTCATATTTATGGAACAGTCAACCTTCCCCCAACTTGCTGTCATCAGCAAATTTGGATAATATGTTACATGGGCCTATCTGGATGTCACTGATAAAAATGTTGAAAAATATAGGTCCAAGGACCGAGCCGCGAGGCACCCCACTAGTCACCTGCCCCTTATCTGACAAGGTTCCATTTATTCTTACTTGCTGGCATCTATCAATTAGCCAGCTGTCTACCCATTTAACCAGATTTGGGAAGAAGGCCAGTGTGGATAGTTTAGTAATAAGTTTGCCATGTGACACCTTGTCAAATGCTCAATTATAGTATAACAAAATAACATCCATGGGGGTGTTGGAGCCAAGTCCCTGACTTATATGATTGTAGAAAGCTGTAAGGTTTGAGGTACACAAGTATTCTTGCTTAAAACCATGCTGGGAAAGATCAAAGATGTTAAAGGGTATCATTTCTTTTTCTAATTGGGATTAAACAATTTTCTCCATCAATTTACAAAGGACTGCGGTGAGACTAATAGGATGGTAGTTTTCTGTTTTAGACTGGTTCCCTTTCTTAACAAGCATTTGTCAATGCTGAATGCTTGCTTGCTGATATTAGCATTGGACGTGCAGAAGTTAGACAGATGCAGAATAGGAATGGCAGTGAAGTATTAAACTCACGCCAACCCCACCTCTACTCTGTATAGATGAACAGGCATTGGGGTGTGCCTTTGGGTCACTGGCCATAACGCTCATGACTTTTCACCTCACCCTATCCTGCAGACACCAACAAGTATTGAGGTGTGCCTTGGGGTGTTCGGCTTGACAGTCACCCCATGTCATAAGGACATACACTAAAATGGATGCAGTATAGGAGAATGGGGTGAACTCTGGGGCCAGAGAGTCCAAGGCACACCTTGATGCCTGTCACTGGCTTCAGGGTGGGGGTGGGGGTGGAAAGGTGTGAGCATTACAGCTGGCAATCCAAAGGTACACTCCTGACACCTTTCAGTCTGTACAGGGTGGGACGCTATGGTTAGAACCCCTAACACCCCGGGAGTTTGTTGGTATTTGCACTTCAAATTTTCAACATGGCCATTTTGTGACCCCCCTACTTCATGAAAGCATTTGGAACCTCTGCTCATGAACAGTGGCACTGTGATTATGTTAATCTGTCACAAATGTTGATGTTCCACAGCAACCGCACCATTCTGCACCAGATATGCGAAAACACAGTTCAGGCAGGATATGAAAAATTACAGCTATACCATTCATAGGGAGGTTTGAAGAGATGGCAATGTTGAAAATCTGTAGTGAAAATATTAAAAATGCTTAAACTTACGAGCATACATGGAAACTACGCAATGCATGCTTGTAACACAGTCATTTAGTGGAATTATTTCACCAAATTTTCAACATAGGCATTGTGTGACCCCTCCTCATGAACAGTGTCACAGTGATTTTCTTAATCTGTCCCGAACATTGATTTCCCACAGCTACCGTGCCATTGTAAGTCAGATGTGCGAAAACACATTTTGGGCAGGATGTGAAAAATGTGTGCAAAATTGACAATGCTGAAAATCTTGCATAAAAATATTACAAATTCTTGAAGTTATGAGTGTGAATGAAAACTGCACAATGCATGCTCGTAACACCAAATTTGCTACATAGCATCCGCACCGTTCTGCGCCAGATGTGCGAAAACACAGTTCGAGCAGGATGTGAAAAATGACAGCTATACCATTCATAGAGAGGTATGAAGAGATGGCAATGTTGAAAATCTGGAGTGAAAATATTAAAAATTCTTGAAGTTATGAGCATAAGTGAGAACTGCGTAACGCACGCTCGTAACATAGTCATTTTATGGACTTTTATCACCAAATTTTCAACATAGGCATTTTGTGACCTCTGCTCATGAACAGTGTCACTGTGATTTTCTTAATCTGTCCTGAACACTGATTTCCCACAGCGACCGCGCTATTGTATCTGCATCCAAGGAAGTCTTGCTAGGGGTGCCTCAAGGGTCCATCCTGGGTCCACTGCTCTTCAGTATGTTCCTGAATGACCTACCCGATGCCTGCACTAGCAAAGTCATTCTATATGCTGATGATGCTGTCCTACTTAGCTGTCACTCTCGCATAGAGCACCTACAGGCTAAGCTACAATCATCCTTCCAGAAACTGGAGACCTGGTTCTACTTCCAAAGGTTGCTACTAAACTACAAAAAAAACAATAAAAAAAAAAAACCAAGACAATGTTCCTCTCTAGCTCCCAACTAAAAAGGAGATGCCCAGAACTAACAACCACAAATCACCTGACTGCCCCACTGGAACAGGCTCACTCCTTCAAGTACCTAGGTGTCATTGTGGATGATACCCTCTCGTACGTTCAGCACATTCACATGTTGGTGAAAGCTGTGAACACTAAATTAGGGATCCTGTTTAGGCACAAGAAAAGCTTAACTGCTGAAGCCCTCCAGCTCTCAGTATCCAGCTCTGTCCTATCCCTGGTCGACTACGGGCTGGTGGTTTATGGAGCTGCTACAGATACGGCCCTCAAAAGGGTTGCCACTGCCCTTAACAAGGCTTGCAGACTATTGCTAAATGCTAATCACTTCATGCACATTTGTACCCTGAATGGCCTGGCCCACATCCTACCACTTCAATCCAGAATCAGATACCAAACTTGCCTGCTAGGGAGAAAGGCCATGCTCTCCCTAACCCCTACCTGCATTGCAGACCTGGTAAAGGAAGCAAGCTCCAAATACAGCACATGAAGAACAGTGACAACACAGCTTGATGTCCCATTTCGTAGAACTTCCCTAGGACAAAGATCCTTCACGTACCGAGCTCCACTATGGGTAAATGAGATTCCTGCTGCAGCTCTTAATACAACAAATGTTTGGTCCTTTAAAAGAGAACTGAAGCAATACCTGCTGAACTCAAACGCCTGCGACTGCCTTACCTGAATCCCTATCTTCAACCTGGATACCCCCTCTTAAACACCTCTGACTCCCTTACTTGAGTCCATATCCTCAACCCGGATACCCCCTCATCTGTTTGAACTTTCCTCCTGTTTTACCTACCCTGGACCCCCATCTGCTATCCCTTGCCACCCCCTCTCTAGCTCCTTCCTACTCCCTCCCCTCCATACTCCCCCAACACCTTCCCTTTCCACCCACTCTCCCCCCAAATATTCTCCTTCTCCTAATCCCTTTGTCTCTCTCCCTATCCTCCTCTCTCTCTCTCTCTCCTCCTTTCTTTCTTTCTCTCTCTCTCTCTCTCTCTCTCTGTCTAATCTACCTCTCATTTGCACTCTTCCCCCTTTCTTTCTCCTACCCTTTCTGATACTCTACCTTGACAGTCCCCCCTGTGGCAGCTATGCCATAAGTTGCTAACTGGGATTCTCCTCCTGCTGTTTAATTTCAGTTGTCTAGGTTACTCAAATGTATTATTTATCTATTTTCTGTATTACATAGCAATCTTATGTTTTGTGTTAACTGTCAAGTTTTTGTTATGCCTCTGCTGTTTTACATCCTAATGTGGAACCTTTGTAAAAGAGTGTATACTCAAAGGTTGTATCCGAATTACCAAATAAATATAAATAAATAAATTGTGCACTGGAAGTGTGAAAACACATTTCGGTCAGGATGTGAAAAATGACAGCTGTACTGTTCATAAGGAGGTGTGAAAAAATGCCAATGTTGAAAATCTGGAGGTGTGAAAAAATGCCAATGCTGAAAATCTGGAGTGAAAATATTACAAATTTGCAAAGTTACGAGTGTGCATGGAAACTGCAAAACGCATGCTTGTAACACCAATTTTACAACATAGGCTTTTTGGGAGGCCACCTCATGAACAGTGACACTGTTGTTTCATTAATCGGTCCGGAAAGGTGATTCCGGCAAGTAACCGCGAAATCACCTTTTGAGTCTGAATAACAGCATGACAGTGACTGAATTCATGAGGTGGAGTCTCAAGAACCCCATGTTGAAAATTCGGTGCCAAAATTAACAAAAATGGCTGAGATATCCACCCAAGTTGAAAAATACCCATTTATGCCATTATACAGCTTACCGGCATTTCTTCATTTCATGGTTGGTTTTGAAGAGTTCAGACATGTTCCCAGTCCACCGAAGATCATTGCACTGGGCCCCAGAGGTAAGTATGGGGTGGGGGTGTGCAGGGATGCGGGGTGCACAGAGGGTGGGTGCGGGTTGGTGGAGGGGCACCAGAGACAGCGAGGGACCGTTTTCTGTTTTTACAGAAAAAAAATGATAACATGGGAGGCTTTTGGTATGCTGGGGTGGGCTCCCAGTGTGCCACCTGGATGTTTGTTGGCAGAGGGGCTGGAGCTGATGGGGACTAGGCACCCCATCCTGACCATACAGTGTGCTTGGGGGAAGTTGCATGAGCCCTGAGGGGATTGGAGCCCCCCTTGCTTTTAACAAATAGAGGACATTATGCTGATGGGGATTGGGCTACCCCATTGGCGAATGAACTGGGGAGGCGGCATGCCAACAGGGGGATTGGGCACCCCCATCGGCTTTCATGGGGACTGAGAGGTGGCCGGAGACAGTCACTGCTTGCCATCAATATACAAATTTCCTACACATTACCACTGCTGATTGTAGCAGTAGTTTTCTTTCAACTGCACGCCACTGCATCTGAACTGCTGTCATAGACAGCTCAGCCATTCATTGATGCTGTGTGGTAGTGCCTGCAAAATGGATCAGGGCATTGGCAGAGTGGGCGGCACACCTCCAAAAAATCATATGGTGGCACTATGTTTCTTGTGCATGCACACACGCAAACATAAAAATTGTTATTACTGTGTCCATTAACCAGTCTTGGGGGACTGAGCCTTCAAATAGGGATTTGCTAAATACAATTGTCAGAAGGAGGGTTAAAGCATCAGATGTTTCAATCAAAAACCTGGGATTTAAATTATCAGGGCCTGAACTTGTATTTTTATTTAGGGATTTTAATACAGAAATGGTGTCTGACATAGTAATTAAATAATTATTTCAGTTATACATTAAGCCATTGGGGGGTCAAATTCCTCCTTACTGGAAAAAAACTGAACAAAAGTAATTGTTAAATGTGTCTGCGATTTCCTTATCTGATGTAAGCATGGAGTTGTTTACAGTTAACGGACCATTGTTTTTATACAGTAGTTTCCCTTTTTATCATTAAGATATGAGAATAATGATTTATGACAATCCTTGGAATGGGCTAATCTAAACTCTGAATTTCTTTTAGAATGTTGAATTAGATTCTTCAGCTCTTTGAATGCTTTCTTATATTTGCCTAAGACTTCCCCTTTATTATTGCTACCACATGTTTTTAATGAGGAAAAGTTTTTCTTTATACTTGATTTGTTTTTTTATGGCATTATTAAACCATAAGGGAATCTTCCCTTTTCTGTTATATTTACTTTTAGTGGGGACGAATGTTTCTTCCAACTTAAGAATTGTGGGTTTTAGATATCTCCAAGGATTCTCAAGTGGGAGGGGTGATAGAATGTCCTCCCACTGAATTTTCTTTAAGTGGTTGTTAATTTCACCAAAATTAGCCTTCTCATTGTTTTTGAATAATGAATGATTGGTGGAGGGTTGATATTCATATATCAGTTTAAACAAAATAGAACTATGATTGCTATTTCCTAGCAGGTCATATATAATAAGATTCAAGATGTTATTCTCAATGCTATTTTCTAGTGGGTCATATATAATGAGATTCAAGATTTTATTTTCTGTGTTGGTAATCAGAAGATCCAATATGTTACATCCTATACAGTAATTGGCTCTGTTATGATTTGTTCAAGGCCTAAGTCAATTAGTGTAGATACTAAATATTTTTCATGTAGCGTACTACCAGTTAAAAGAATTCCAATCAATTTTGGGCATATTAAAATCACCTAAAATTATGACATTGCCTTTATTGGCCAGGATGAAGATGTCATTAATTAATGTGGATGTATAATCGGGGTCTGCCGATGAAGGCCTATAACATGTACCAAAAAGCATCTGGGGTTGTCCCTTAAACTGAATATTGACCCATATACTTTCAGTAGTTGTGGTACAGGGAAGTTCAAAGGAAGAAATATCGTCTGTAACATAAAGGCATACTCCTACCCCCATTTTGTCAACTCTGTCTTGGTTATAGAGTTTAAATCCAGGGATCTCTTTCAACCACAAGGTGTTAGATTCTCACCAAGTTTCCGTAATGGATATTATATCCAAGTTTAATAGTTTACATTTAGCCTCTAATTCTGCCATTTAGCTAAATTTAGTGACCTGGCATTTAAAGATATTATATTACATGTTTTTTGGTTATTTGACAGAGGTCCCCTTATCAGAGACCTGGGAACGTTCCCATTCTCCCCCTTCCCCCCGGGTACTAGTTTAAATGCTTGTCAATGGTGGCAGTAATGCTTTTACCTAGCATGGTACTCCCCCTTCTGCTGAGATGCAAACCATCCCAGCAGAAGAGGGGAGAATTTTCATAAAAATCTTTCCAGCGAGTCAAACAAGAAATTTCTCGTTTGAAGCACCATTTTCAGAACCATTCATTCAGTGCCTTGATTTTACTTACATTAGAATCAGTGGCTCTTGGTATTGGCAGTATTTCAGAGAAGCAGACATTGCAGCCTCTCTCTACCAAAACATTGTTTAACGCCATATAGTCCTGTTTTAATTGATCAAGGCTTATTCGATTTATATCGTTGGTGCCTGCATGGATGACAACCAATGGATTGTTGCCTGCCTTGCTTAGTATCCCCTTAACCATAGAGGTCATCTCAGACACGCCAGCCCCTCTGCAGCTCAAACATGTACAATTTAATTTGTCTGGGTTACACACTGCCCTGTCAACATGCTTAATAAGACAGTCACCCAGCATAAATACTTGTTTAGTGCAGGATTTAGAGTTTTGTACTTCAGCAGAGTTTGGTGCCAGAGGATCCCTAGAAATTAGGTTAGATACCTCAATGGACTCTGGGGCTTTGGGGTTCAATGGCTGTGAATGTTTAGATTTATAAGCAGTTTGGAAAGTCATTTTAGTAGCATCTTGTCCCAGTTTAGTCATGGAAGAACTACTAGGTGGGTCCTCATAATTAGATGTACTAATATCTTCTACTGTAAGGGCCTCATACTTGTTTGGCAATAGTAATACTGGGGCACTATCGAATATTTGGCCTCCCCTCCTTTTTGTTTTGCCTTTAGTAACTAGTGCCCAGATTTCTACCTCAGGCAGTTGAAGAGGTGCTATCATTCTGGAAGTATCTAGAACCTTAATTGAGTTAGGGCCAAGTTCTATGTTGGTAGGAGCTGTTGTAGGTTCTAATTGGACTGCCATTTGATCAATGTAATTTTCTAGGCCCTCAATGTCTGGGCTAACTGTCCTTCTGGACTGAAGCCTTATTATTTCCTCCTGCAGTGTTTGAACTAATAGACATCTATGGCAGATAAAGTCTTGCATTTGATCACCCCTGCAATACATTTGGCATGTAATGCAATAGTTATTTGGTTCAACCATGGTTTAACTTAGTATAATAGTATACTGGCCTAGTTTGTTTACTTACTTCTGCATGCTCCCTGATGCTTATTGGGTATATTGGGGTCCTGTTCACCTGCTTCCCTTACTGACACAGCTGACACGTGCAAGGTGCACGTGTATCTGCATGCGTCTTTGCACGCAGCCCCACACACGCTCACCCTGCTCACTACACTGGGTTGAAGTGCGTCACGAAACTGGAAGTTGCTGGGTCAACTTCTGGTTAAATGATGTAGGAATTTACAAGATTTTACAATGTTTTATAATGTACAGACACAAGCTCCACTCATCCATGGGGTCTTGTGCATAATAGCACTTGGATTCCAAATAAATTCAATAAAAATGTGCTAAATCATACAGTAATGAAACAAATGTCAGTGGACAGCATCCAGTGTCCCACTATGCCTTAGTGATTGCCAAGGATACAGGTTAGAGAGGAGGGCTATCCCAACGCAATACCTCATCTAGCAAAGCAAAAGTCTGGTGCACAACAGTAATTAGTGGCGGAAATACAATACCTCCTCTCTCCAGAGGATGTTACTCCAACTGTGGTGCTAAATCTCTCCTCGATCTCTCATTGGTGTGGGTTTTGATGGGTTGACTGATGCAACATGAAGGACTCACAGGAAGAGTTTTGGGATGCTTTGAGTCCTTCATTCACAGTAAAGTGTAGCAGAACTTTCTTGTTGATTCTGATGGAGCTCTGTTGTGGGGTGTTTCAGGGCTCAGTTCTCTGTCTTGTATTATTCCTGATACACATGCTGCCATTAGGGGAGGTCATTTGATGATAATCTGGAGTTTCACTGCTGTGTGACAGACACCTGGCTATATGTGTCTTTCAAAATGGGAAAAACCTTCAGTGCACTTCTGCAGGAGTGCAACAGCTTCCAACTCCAAAGTACAAAGCAACACAAAAAAAAGATGACTACTGTATGCAGGTATGGTAAGTGCAAGTAGTTTATCAAGGTGAGCAACAAGAAAATGGAGAATAAGCAGCACTGATCACCCCAGCACTTCAAAACTGTAGAGGTTCTTCTTCAGGGTGATGACACTAGTCTCTCTGCTGATACAGTCCTATTGTTCAACAGCTATTTCAGCAATCGCTCGCAATGGTTCAAGACTGGGGACATCGTCTCAGATAGCAAACCTGTCTGCTCAGGTGTTCCCCAGGGATCAATACTGGAGTACCTCCTCTTCAGTATCTTCTTAGATAAACTTCCAGGCTCCTTCACCAGTTGCATGCTTCTGTATGATGACACTGTCATTTTCCCCTGCAAACCCAAAACCATGAACTACTTCAAAATGACCTCCAACTAGGATTTACTGCTGCAGAAACATGGTTTAAGGAGCATAGACTAATCCTTAACTACAAGAAAACTAATATTATGATCTACTCCAGCACCCACAGCAAACACAGGACCTTCCAACTATCTATCCTGAAAAACAGTGGTGGCGTAAGTACCTAGGTATCACACTTGATTCCACTCTGTCCTATGCACAGCATCTAGACAACACAGCCAATGCCACCAATTCCAGACTTGGGATACTCTACCACCACAAGCATAGCCTTACATATGAAGCACTTAATATGGCCATCACCAGCTCAGTTGTTACACTTGTTGACTATGGTCTGTCCGTTTATGGTTCTGCACTGGACTCGGCACTCCATCACATCTCACTGGCACCTAATAAGGCCTGCCAACCCCTCACAGGTGCTACAAGCCTTACACACACCTGTGAGCTCTACTCACGGGCAGGGTGGCTCCAACTGAAGTGCAGAGTTAAGTACCATACCTGTCTACTGGCCAGAAAAATCACCCTAAATCTGATGCCACCAGGAGTCCTGAATCTGCTCGCATGCCACGTAAGTACCAAGCTAACTAGAAGCACCCACAGCCAAATTTTCAGTGAACCTAGATGTAGCACTACACAGGGTCAATGTGCATTCTACTACCAAGCACCACACTGGACCAATGCCCTTCCTTCAGCCATCTCTCATACCACAACCATTAGTGCTTTCAAGTGTAAGCTCAGGCAGCACTTTGCCGCGGAAGGCAACTGTGATTGCGCTGGCCATTCAAGATGACCAAAACAACTCTCCTACATTTGAATCTCCGTAAACTCACAGCACTTAGTGTACCACCTTCTCCTAGGGACACCAACCTTCACAGCACTCCCTTGCTCCACCACCCCATCTACCCCCTTCCCTCCCACCGGGGCACCCCTTCCCCTCCCTGTCTCTGCCCTTATGCCCCCTCCCTGTCTGATGCGATTCTAGCCACACTGTTTCCAGTCTTCATTAAGTATGTCTTACCCCTTACGCAGACATACACCTCACTATGCCGTAGCTGTGACTGTTCTCCCCCCACAGCTAACTACCTAACTCTCCGATGCAGGTGCCTTCTCTCCAATGCCGTAGCAGTGTCTAAGTCTTATACCTTTAGCTATATGCCATCACAACCTTGTATTCACACACCAATTTACTGACTAGCTAGCTTGTAATGTATTGTTTTGTGCCAATGCAATTTGTACTTGTTTGTAATGTAATGCTTTGTAATGTAATACTATGTACCTGTCAAATTTTTGTAACTGACGTGGAACTTACAAATGAGCATTTGCTCAAAGGTGTACTCCAAGATATCAATAAATAAATAAAAAATACACATGCCTTGCACTTGCCTTGCCTAATGTTAGGAGGAATTTTCTGACCTAGAGGGTGGTGAATCTATGGAACAGCCTACAAATGGAGTCAGTAGAAATGAAGACAGTACAGGTATTTAAGATATGCCTGGAGCAATTTCTGTTGGTTATTGAGGGTGTAACCTATGGACATCTCACTCACTAAAGAGCTCAAGGCTGGCCTCAAGCCAACTCTATCTCTCTATTAGCTGGTAATTTTAGATTGAAAAGCATGCTGACTGCAGTTTCCAGCTACAAATTATCCCCTGTAACTCATA
This sequence comes from Neoceratodus forsteri, assembly GCA_016271365.2. Taxonomy (NCBI): domain Eukaryota; kingdom Metazoa; phylum Chordata; order Ceratodontiformes; family Ceratodontidae; genus Neoceratodus; species Neoceratodus forsteri. The sequence goes on from CM057450.1 coordinate 995,096,845, forward strand.
TTTCCAGATGTAAGCAGGGACAACTAACTTTCTCTGTGTAATGCAACAGATTCCTTAGTACTTTCATTACTGCTCAGGCCAAATACACCATGGCTGTTTTGGCCAGACCCCTAGGCAACCCTACATAGGCTACATCCTTCCATAGCACCTAGTACCTACTGCATGTCCTATCCTGCTGAGTATGAAATTGTTATAATTCTGCATAGCACAAAATCCCGTGCCATGACTCCTTTTAGATACCAGCCTCAGGTTTTCATCTCCAAGCATTAACTGTGGTACCAATGCCCTCGTCAGGCCTCACGCCTTGGACTCAAAGTGCTGGGTCGTAGCCCTGGGCTCTGGCTGTTGAAAACCACTTATTTGGTCTTTTTATTAATTCTTTTTGACTTGTGAGTGCTGTTTTTGCTTTGTGTGGTGTGATCTATTTTTCTAACAGCACCGACCCTTAAACCAGTGATGCTCCATACGCTTGTGTTTTTGTCTGCTTGCATTAAAGATGACTTTACAATGAAGCTTACAGTCCCATTTGGCCTTTACAAAAATGTTCAACTCACCCCTTAGGTGCTTACCTATCAGTTCAATGTCCAGATATTCTGTGTATTGATCAGGCAAACTTCTATGGCATGGAGCTCTAGATGACTTTCAGGGTTTCATTTAATGGATGCTGGCCCAAGCTTTTCTCCTCCCCCCCCTGACCTTAAAACCACACTCTATATTCCTGGGCTCCCTTTTTAAACCCTCAAGATCCATTGCAGCCCTGTGTGGTGCTTACTAACTCATTTCCTTGTGGAGCCTGTTTCCTACATTTAGTGGAAAAGGTACAGAACACATCCTTAAATTGACACACTTATTCTTGTTTGCACAAATGTTAACTCCCAGCTTCCTGAAGGGGTTACATATGGTATTTATTTAAATTGGTGGCAACAAAATGCACACTGAGCTGAGACTCAGGTGCTACGCATGGATGGATGGGGCTGGGAAAATAGTAGGAGATACTGTAGGTACAGTAAAATGGACATTAAAAAGGCATGTGGAATCAGATTAAGGAAAAACACAAGGTAAGTACATTGCAAATGCAATTAATTAAGAAAAATACAAAAATAAACACACATAATTATATTAACAACTGCAGATGTTTCCATATGCATTACCTGGGAAGAAGGAGAAACTCAGTGTCAGAAAAAAGGGAGGAGGCTAAGTCTCAGAGGGGCTAGGAGAAACTGACTGGAGAGATGGGAGAGAAGATGTGGCTAGTTACAAGAACAGGTGTTCAGGGAGAGTTTGTGGATGAGCTACAGTATTGGGAGGAGACGGAGGAAGAAGTGGAACACAGTGCAGGGAGGAAGGTATTCCAGAGGTGGGGGAGATGATGCTTGCACATCTAAGGTTTTGGACCTGTGGAGTGAGTAAGAGTGGGTATCATCAGGGAGAAAAGAGTAAGAAAATGAGGGGGAGAGGAAAGATAGCAGGAGAAAGAATGAAGTCTGAATTTCAAAAGAAGGCACTGTGGGAGAGGCTCTTGCCCTCCAGAGCTGGGAGGGATAGCTTACAATAGATGGAGCAGTGGTGAATGATGTAGTAGGAGGGGACAGTTTAGGGCATTTGACAGACGGAATAGAAGAGAGGGTCCAGTTTGTCAGGGTGGATTTGGAGGTGGCACTGCATATCATGTCCCCATAGTCAAACACTGGGAGGTTCATCTTAAGGATGATTTCTCAGTTGGTTGGGAGCAAGAGGAAGTACATTTTACAGTACAGGGTGCCAAGCTAGAGGATGAGCTTTTTGTGAATGGCATCAATGTGGGAGGAGAAATCAATGTGTTGATCAAGGTATGCACACTAAGGAACTTGAAGTGGGGGACTTCTTCAAAAAAACATCCACTCTCATGGAGACAGGGATTTTGCTGATTCTGGCAAGTCACTTCTTGCTGCCAGATGAAATGGAGACCCTTTTTTTCTGCATTGTGCAAGAGCTGGTTTGAGGAAAACCAGCACTAGTTGTCATAGTCATACTTCAAAGTTCTTTTCAGCTTGGTAGTAAAAAGTATACCGTTGTTCACATATATACTGATGTATGTGGATATAAGACTGACAGGAGGTCACCAAGTAAAATGAAGAGGAGGACAGAGCCCTGGAGGAATCCTAAGGTGATAGGAAAGGGGCTGAGAGTGAAGGGAATTGCATACTTGTACTAACTGGTACCTATCAAACAGGTAGGAGTGGAACCAGCTGACCAGTAAGTCAGATAGACCTGCCCCCTTGAGTTTGCTGAGTAGCAGGGGATAGGAAACAATGTCTTGATATATTTTCAAAGTTGGCATTGATTGCAGAGGTGAACAGCCCCACGAGCCATCCTTGCAGGACTGAGTCAGTGTTGAGACAGTGGAGTGAGTTTTATAGCAGTCAGACTGGAAAAGGCAAAGAAAGGAGGAGAAGTCAGAGCCAAGAATTAAGAGTTGGGAGAGAAAATGTTTTTCACCACAATGTTCAGAGCACAGAAAAGAGCAATTGGGCAGTAGTTAGCTGTGGAAGAGGGGTCAACTCCTTTATGGAAGAGGAGGAGGACTTTGGTATGCTTTCAAGCCACAGGAACCTTGACTAGATGGAAAGGAAAAGTTTAGCGGGGAGAAGTTGGAGTCAGCATTGGCAGGAATAAGGGGAGATGAAGATTAAGGTCAAGTCCATCTAGGCTGCAACAACTGGTAGGATAAAGGAATGCAGATTGGAAGGTGTGGCAAGAAATAAAACAAGCATTAGCCAATACTAGCAATGTTTGCTTGCTGGTATTCACTGTGAAGTTGTTGGGCATAGATAGCACAGCAATTATGTATGCATTCTGAATGTGTGCTATGACAATAGGACATGGTGCATACAAATATTTTTAAAGATTTTGTAATGAAAATATAAAAAAAAAGTCATTGACCCTGTAATAACATTTTGGTTAGTAGTATTCATCCTGCTCATATCTTGACTGCCTTTTTATTTTAACATTTTAAATCACAAACATATTTAGGCACAGGTTGCACCTATCTCTGCTCATGTAGCCCACTGGTGTATGGAGAGTTCTGTTTGCGTGTCTTCCCCAGGAAGCTGCCTGGTTTGCTATCCTGTCATGTTGCCCTAGTGTAAAAGCAGAGCAGCAGAATCAAAAGACAGGGTTTCAAGCACAGGAATTAGCAGTTACACAAGAAAACTGTAGCTTGCATTTTCCAGCATTATGATTTGGCTAGGAATTCAAAGAGGAAAGGAAGAGAAAGGCAGAGAGTATGTGGAATTAGGGAGGAAAGTATGTGTTCTGAAGCTGTGACAGGTGGAGGAGGGGCACTCAGTAAAACGCCCTTTACTGCAGACCGATTCCAGTATGTTGGCAGCAAATGAACATAAATTGGGAGGAATGGGGGAAGGGGTGAAGAGGAGCAGGTGGGTGGAGAGATGGGAAGAAATAGGGGTCAGCATGGGGTAGGGATGGTGCAGGAGGGGCTGGGCAGGATCTTATATAAGTGAAGTCAAGAAGTAAAGTAAGGGAGAGTGCGCAGGAAGTAAAGCACTGATTAAAAGTGGAGGAAACCTGGTGAGGGTCAGAGATCATTGACTCTTCTAGTTTGTGAACAGGAGTGGTAGACTGGGAAGGGGAATCAAAACCAGAGTAGATAGCCTTCCAGAAATGTCAGGGGGATTTAAGGTTATATTGGAGGCTAGAGAGGAAGTAGTTTGACTTTGCTTCTCTGTCTTGAAATATTAAGAGCTTCAGTTGCCAGAAGCTCTTTATAATGCAACAGATCAGTCACAAATGTGTATGAGAGTGACAAGGTCTGTGGAGATCCAGGAAGGGTGCTAACTTCAAACATGTGACTTTTGGATGGAAGGAGGATGATTGTCCCAGATGGACAAACATTTCCCCATCCAAAAGTCAAATGTTCAAGGTTATGTGGCTGACTATTGGGGCTTCTTGTAAGTGTTATAACTATAATGCAATATGTACTACCAACACTTGATGCAACTGACTCTTGTGAGATGTTTGATGATAGTAAGGCTACAGTACCTTAATGAGGTGACAGGTCAAAGTAAATTCTGCTTCAAAGCAAAGACAGTAAGGCTTTCCACTGTCTTAGGATTAAACAGGTTAATGTTTCTCAGTCTTCTATAGTTACAGTATAATTAATTCCTGATACCTGGGCCTAGATATTCAAAAGTTCCCTGCAAACTTGCACAAGTGCCTGCACCGCCCATCTGAGATGTGCAGACCCAAAATAATGAGATATTCAGACTATGCTCCGTGAGATGTGCTGGCTCATGTCTGGCTGAATATCATGAAATACACGATCGCACAATGAGAGAGGCATGCTGCAGCAGGTGACCTGAGTCTTATGTAGAGAGCATGGGGAAATGTACGATGCAAACCACTTGCACAGTGCACAAAACTGCAATATTCAGCCAGGTTATGCAAATGACCTCACTGCACATTCCAGGCCCATCTCCCACATTTGTATCACATTACTAGAATGTATTCAGGCCTTTTGCATACCCTAGGCATGCTCAGTTCCAGCTTTGCAGGGCTGATCCACCACTCCACAAAGGTGAACAGGAGGTATTGCAGCCTAGCAGGCAGGTGTGATGAAAGGTATGTGTGTGGGTGGGTGTACTGCATTGGCCTGGATACAGTGCTATTGCCCATAGCCATGCACAGTGAAGCACAAAGAATTGGCACTGACCACCAACTGAAGTACACTCCTCTTGTAATGTTTTATGTCACCAAACTCCGACAACACAGAACAGCACAGCTACATGTGGAGGGATACTCACACCTGGTCGACTAGCTCCCCATAGCCATGTACAGGGTCAGACAGGGGTTTAGGGGGCCCACCTGGACAGTGGTTACCGGGGCTTCCTGGACATGCAACAAGGATGGGCACAGGGTGACACAGGCTGCTAGGGCTATCACATGTATGTGAAACACCAGCTCCATATGCTGCATACCATCACATGCAGTGCCCCACACACCCCAGTATGAGAGATACCTGGTGGGCACTGCAAGGCATGGCAGTGTGCAGGCAGTGACCGGCTGCTGGGTGGCTACATCCAGGGAGAGGTGTGAGTTGTTGCTCTCTGGATGGTGCCAGTGGCTCAGGGTTCATCCATCCTGGCATGACTGCTACGTGTTGGTGCCTGGAGCACATCCTGCTGCACATCCAAGGGCTGTGTTCAGACAGCCTGCCTGCAGTTCTGTGGCCTGCCTGTGGGTGGCTGGCCATTTAGGCATCCTTTTTCCATGCCTAACTTTGGGCAGCTCATCTCTAAGATGCGCTGCACATTTCAGCTGAATATAGGAATGCACAGCACATTCATGGGAAACTCCCCCTCTACATGTGCTACATATATTATGGATGCGTGATGACACATCTGGAGATGCATGACGCATCTCTCCCTTTTTAATATCACGGTTCTGATCATCTTCTGGGATGCATGGCACATCTTCACTTTGTACTGAGCATCTGCTTTGAATATCTAGGCCCTTGTCTTTTAATTCCAGTATAATTCATTCCTGATGTGTTGTCCTTTTAGGCCCTGGACACACTGGGGAACTTAAAACGGTTTAAGTGCCTTAAAACGGTTTAAATCCCCCTAGCACTGTTTGCAGACAGACTACAAGACCCTTAAAATGGTTTAACAAAAGTGTTTTTAAACCCTGCTAGATACCTAGTCTTAAAACCATTTTTAAAAACGTTTTGGAGCTAGCATGGTTTTACTTACAGGTCTGTCCAGGAGCAAAAGTGTTTTAAGCTGTAATGATTTAACTAAAACAGTTCTAACTGCAGTGTGTCCAGGCAAGCACAGTTCTGTGTGTTGGACTTAACACAAAATGGTTACAGGAGAACAGGTTTAACACTAGCAGTGTGGCCACACTAAACTGTTATCAAAAATGGTTACTGAGTAGTGTGGCTGCACTGAAACGGTTTAGCTAAACTGGTTTTAAAAACGGTTTTCAAAAACAGTTCTGTAGTGTGTCCAGGGCCTAAGTCTCTGATTTACTTCTCATGTGATCAGCTTTAGTACCTGTGCTTGTAGCAGCACCCACTAGTAGCAGTGGGTGGGACTATGATTCTGTTGCACTGAAAACACCTGACAAGCTGGCCGTGCCTAGTGCATCTACAGTACTGCAAAGCTCACCCTCAGACTTTCTCCACCCCTAGGCATCAACCACACAGTGTGGAAAGTCTTTCTACATGTTTAGAAACCCACAACAGTACTGCAAATTTGAAATTCACCCTGAATATGATTCTGCATTGCAGTCTCAGCTACAGTACAGCATAAAAGGATTACTTTATAGAGGAACCATTGCTGTATTGAACTGTCCACTCATCACGTCAGTACTGTAGTTCACATGACTGAAGCTGGAATGTACTGTTCATTTTTATGTGGATCACCACACACACACACACACACACACACACACACACACACACACACACACACACATGCAGTCACCCACAGATCTCAGCTTGGCTGGCAGCTTGCTAAGCAACTCCTCCCCTGCAGATCAAAAAGTGCAAATGGTGACACACATTTAGAAGGTCAATAAAGTGCATTAAAAGGAACAAAAAAAAGATTAACACAATTAATTTGTACAAAGTATGCAAAAGTACAAGCTAAAAAGCTAAAAAAAAAGATACATACCACTACACTTCATGTACTAACCACATGGACACAAAAAACAACAACCAACATTTCACTTTGCACTAAAGCTTTTCCTGGGAACCTACACTGAGAAAAATCATGCTGTGTGGACCAGTTTTCAAAGAAACACAACCCTACATGCCAATGTCAGTCTATTATACTGTAGGTAAATTCTATTTTTTATTAAGTAAATTAAATATAATTAAAACAACAGTTCATTTTATATTACAGTTTTGGACATACTGTTTACCTTTATTTCATTTTTATGTTTGCTTGCACACATGTGCAAGAAACATAGTGCCATCATCCGAGTTTTCCAGAGGTGTGTCAGCCTCTTCCAATTCAGTCAGTGTGTGTTTGCAGGTGCGGTCGCAGTGCGCCAATCACTGCTCCAGCTGTCTATGACAGCTAAAAATGCAGTGGCATACAGTTGAAAGGAGGCTCTGCTTCAGTGAACAGAGCTCCCTCCACACACACACAGCGCCACAGCGACGCACACCGCGTGCTCATGCGCCTTCCCTCCCCTCACACTGTAATGCAACGGGCTGACGGGGTGCCCAACCGCCGGCTCCACGCCCCAAAGTCCAGGTGCCACGCTGGGAGCTCCACCCAGCATGGCAAAATGTTTTACCGCACTTCCTTATGAGCAATACAGCTACCATTTTTTACATGTTGCCCAAAATGTGTTTCCTCACATGTAGTGCACAATGGTACAGTCAGTGTGTGAAAACTATGTTTGGGACAGATTAAGAAAATCACAGTGACAATGGTCATGAGCAGAGGTCTCAAAATGGCTATGTTGAAAATTTGGTGACAAAACTCCATAAAATGACTGTGTTACGAGTGAGCATTGCACGGTTTCCACGCACCCTCGTAAGTTCATGAATTTGTAATATTTTCAGTCCAGATTTTCACCAGTGGCATTTTCCGCACCTCCTTATGAACAGTACAGCTGTCATTTTCCACAACATGGCCGAAATGTGTTTTCACACTTTCAGCATAGAAATAAGTATCGCCTGTGGGAAATCATTGTTGGGACAGATAAAAGAAAATCACACTGCCACTGTTCATGATCGGAGGTCCAAAAATGCCTGTGTTAACAATCTGCTGTAAAAATCCCCAAACTAGTTACATTACGGGTGTCGTCACATAGTTTCTACGTACGCTCATGACTTCACCAGTTTTTTTAAGATTTTCACAGCAGATTTTCAACATTGCCATTTTTTACACCTCCCCATGAACAGTACCACTGTCATTTTTCACATCCTGTTCGGAATGTGTTTTTGCACCTGTGGTGCCAAATGCCATAGTCGCTGTGCAAAAGCAGTTTTCAGCTAACAAACTGATATTGCCACTGTTCATGAGGTGGGGGTCACAAAAAAACCATGCTTGAAAATTTGGAGTGAAAATACCAACAAATGCCTGAGGCATTAGGGTTTCCGACCATAACGCCCCACCCTGTAAAGAATGACAGGCATCAGGGGTATGACTTGGGATTCTTGCCTGTCATGCTCATACCATTCCACCCCCACCCACACCCTGCAGCCAGTGAGAGGCATCAAGGTGTGCCTCCGGACTCTTCAGGCCAAACTTCATCCCATTCTCTATACTGCACCCATCTCACCATATTTTCTGATGGAATGGGTGCATAAGGCCAAAGACCCTACGGCACACCGTGACACTTGTCAGTGTCTGCGGGGTAGGGTGTGGTGAAATGGCATGGTCGTTATGCCTGATGACCCAAAGGCACACCCCAATACCTGTCACTCTCTGCAGGGTGGTGGTGGGGTTGGCTTCAGTTCAATACTTTGCTGCCATTCCTATTATGCAGCTCTGTAACTTCTACACTACCAATGCCAATGCCTGCAAGCAAACATTCGGCATTGACAAGTGCTTGTTGATTATGTTTTCTTTCCTGTCTCACAAGAAACCTTTTTTCCACATAGCCCTACTGCCAGTCTCTCAAAAGATCCCTTTTTCCTAATAGCCCCACTGCCAGTTGGTATTTTGAAAAAAGCCCTAGGTTACAGGGAGTTAATGGTTTAGTTAAAAGGAACAAAAACAATGTTGTTTACATTTTCAGTATAATTGTAAATCTGGTTATGTGTGAAGTCTGTTTTCATAGAATCATAGAATTATAGAAGGTGACGATAGAAAAGGACTGCCCAGCCCATCTAGTCTACCTCTTACCCCCCTAGTCCAACCTATCGTATTTTGAGACCCCCCCCCCCTTAGCCCCATGTGTCTGTCTCAAGCAGTCTTGAATCCCTCTATGGTCTCTGACTTCACCACCTCCTCTGGAAGCTCATTCCAGTTCTCCACCATCCTCTCCATGAAAAATTAACCTCACATTGCTCTTGAAGTGCCCCCCCCCCGGAGTCTCAGCCCATGCCCCCTTGTTATGTTTCCTTCCTTCCTGTGGAATAACTTCCCTTGTCCTCCCTTGTTCATCCCTTTGATATATGTAAAGGTATTGATCATGTCCCATCCTCTCCATCCTGGTCTCCATTATATATAGCCCCCAACTCCTTGCATCTCTGTTCATATGGTTTGTCCTTCACCCCCTGCACCATCTTGATCACCCTTCGCTGAACCATTTTGATTGAGTCTATATCCTTGCACAGGTAAGGCCTCCAAAACTGGACACAGTAGTCAAGGAATGGCCTCACCAGGGCTTGATACAGGGGCACCAGGACCTCCTTATGCCTGTTGGTGATCCCTTTGCTGATACTTGATAGCATCCCATACACCTTCCCCACCACCCTTGAGCATTGCTTCCCTACCTTGAGTTTGCTGGAGACTGTTACCACCCGATCCCTCTCATCCTCTGTCACCCTGACACCTTCCCCTCCAAGCATGTACTCGGCCCTTTGGTTTCTGTGTCCCAGGTGCATAACAGCACACTTCTTGATGTTGAATTTTAGCTGCCAGGTCTCCACCCACTCCTCCAGAACTCTCAGGTCCCTTCTCATGTCCTCCATCCCCCAAGGGAGTCAACTCTGTTACAGATATTCATGTCATCTGCAAAGAGGGCCACCCTCACTTTCAGTTCATCTGCAATGTCTTGATATAGATATTGAACAGGAGGGGTCCCAGCACTGATCCCAGGGGAACTCCACTCCTCACCTGCCTGATCCCTGAGTGCACCCCATTCACCACCACCCTCTGACTCCTATCTGCCAGCCAGTTTTCTACCCATTTTGTTATTTTGACCCCTACCTCTATGCTTTCCAATTTGTTGACCAGTGTCCTATGGGATACGGTGTCAAAAGCCTTACTGAAATCCAGATAGTCCACATCCACCACACCCTCCGGTCTATCACCTGCATCACCCAGTCGAAAAATGAGATCAAACTGGACTGGCATGACTTGCCCCAGTGAACCCATGCTGTCTGTCATCTAGCAGTCTGTTCACCTCCAGGTACTTTGTTACCCTTTCACTGATGAGTGCCTCCATGACCTTCCCCACCACAGTGATTAGGCTGACAGAGCAGTAGTTATCCCTCAACTCCCTGCTTCCCCACTTGTGGATTGGCACCATTGTCACCTTTTTCCAGTATTCTGGCACTCTACTGGTGTCCAGGGATAGGCTGAACAGCATCACCAGTGGTGCAGCCAGATCCTCTTTTAGTTCCTAAATCACCCTTGGAAGCAGGCCATCTGGCTCCATGGCCTTGTCCACCTTCACTGCGGCTAATTCCTCCCTAACTCTCTCCATGGTGAAGGGATCCAATACCATCACTATGCCCCCACTTTCCAACTCCAGCCCTCTACCCCACCTCTACTCTGTAAATACAGAGCAGAAATACCTGTTCAGGTCTTCTGCCTTGTCCCCGTCCTCCTCCAAGTATTCTCCTCCTTCCCCCCTCAACCTTTCAATCCCCTGACCAGCATTCCTCCTCTCCCCCATGTATCTAAAAATGTATTTTTCCCTCTCCTGGCCTGTTTATCTATCCTTTTCTCCATGTCTGCCTTAGCCCTTGTAATGACCTTTCCAACTAGTAGCTTCACCTTGCTGTAAACCTCTCTGTCCCCTTCCCCCTGACTACTCTTGTATCTCCTGAACATCCTCTGCCTACCACCTACCGCTCTTGCTACATCTGTACTGAACCAAAGTGGCTTCCTGCTTCTTGCTCCCGTCCTGACGCTTTTGTCACCACAGTGTGTTTTGTTTTGTGTTTGTCTTGAAATAGTCCTATTTATTCCTTATTTAGGGCCCCATATTAATGCCGCCTTTTTCCCCACCCAATATTCATTTTTTAATTACTTAACAGCTTTGGACCCCAGCGACATCAGTTGAGTGGAAGACTACAATGAAGTCGAATCCAGTGAGTTCAGCTCAGTTGATGTACAGATGGCAGAATCCTATATGCCACTGGCCTTGATTGTATAAGACCTGGGACACAGTTTTCAAAGGACTGGAATGACCCAGGGACTAGATTCCCATGTGCAACTCACAGGTGCAAAGAAAAGACTCCTAAGCAGCAAACATGCTATTTTCAGCATTTTTGAGGCACATGCAGCAAATTCTTATATTTACATTGATGCTACACCTGTTAATACATAACCAACACTGTAAATTGTGTAAAAGGTTGAGAAAATGCAACCTTTTGGAAAACTGTGTGCATACGGCAGTAACTGTGGGTGTTCAAGAGGATATCCCCTTACGTATAGTAAGGGATCCAGAGCCACAAAAGCCCTCAAAAATTGGTTGGATCTGACACCTCTTGCTATACTTTGCAGGCCACTATTTTTGGAAAGAAGAGGCCCTTCCAGTACCACAATCAAGAGGCCTGGTCTGTCATAACTCTTCCTCAAGTTGTAAAAATACACTGAAATAAGTATGACGTGAACAAAAAATATGAGAAAAATCTGAAAAAGTGGAAATTTTACCATATATGGTCTAGAACCTTCAATATTCTCAGATCGGTCTAGATTTTGTACCAGTTATGCACATTGAGGCTATCCACATAAAACAAGTCTCATTGTCATCATGTCTTTACAGTACGGAACAGTATATGCAATTATTGTAGGAAAATATTTCCAAAATTGCAGATTTTTCAGCTAAAGTTTTGAATAGACTTCAGGGTACCACGTAATAACAGCAAGTATAAAATAGCGAATACAAATGGGTGACTCAATATGAGCGGCGGCAATTACAGCAACCAGCACGTAACAATGAATTGATGATATGGGTGAATGCAGTGAAGCTAGGGCACCCCACCATCAATGTGCACTGTGGAGTGAGAATATTAGAAATGGCAGGGTGGGGGGCACAACACCCCCGCATGATACAGACCGAAGCAATAGGATACACCTATCAGAGCCATACAAATGAAACATACAAACAGAGCCGATTGTAGCTATTTTATGCATCACTGTGTTATGGTAGTGCTGTTTTTGTGGCCACTCAAATGACTTCACCCATTTGACGTTCACCATTATAACTTTGCTATATTGACATTAAACCAACTTCATGGTGTTTCCTCTAACAAAGTAATCATTGAATGTATATTACACTATACCATATTTCTATCTTCTACAATGTTTTTGCTTTCATTTAAAAGAAACCTGACTCAAATATCATGATTTTTGACTGAGATATTCCAGTATATGTACCCATACCCCCAAATAAATGCAGTCACCATCCCACCCAGCATTTGCCAGTTGTGGCCTTATATGCATTTCTAGTTTTATTTTGATATGGTTTGAAATACTATATTGGAGTTTCATGATATTAGTAATCTGCCTATTTAGGGAATGCTCGTTAAGTAATTATGTTGAAGTTTTGTGCCAAGTATCTATAATGTATATTTTTGCATTTTGTATAGGGATTTTATGATATTAGTAATCTGCCTATTTAAGGAATGCTGTTAATGTAATCAATTTGACGCTTTGTGCCAAGTATTTGTAATGTGTATTTTTGTATTTAAGATTTATGACTGATCAACCAGGGAGCCAGTATTCCAAGTAAGCACTAAAAGATGGAGACCAAGCACAAATTACTTCTGCTGCCTCATTTGTCAGCGAGGTGCAAAACACGGCTCTTTATAAAGACTAACAGAACTTGGATATCCCACCTTCTTGTATGCATTTCAGAACCATGATGATGATGTCGCTTTCTGACTGGAAAAAGGACATGTTATGCAAAGATGAATTCCTGGAAAAGACCCCAGTAATGCATGTAAATTATCACAATGCATACACTAACAAACAAACTGTTGAACTAATATGCCACAGAGTTTCACAACAGTGAGCAACCAGGTCCATCTCACGTGGTCACACAATCTTCAATCAACAGCTTATTTGATTACAAGAGTAAATGTTTTGTGTGTAAAAAGGAGTAGGATAAGAGAGGAAACAGGAAACTGTTGATGATTGCAACTGTTGATTGTCAAATATCTGTGTGGCAAAAAGCCAAAGAACTCAATGACAGTACCATGTTACATAAGTTGCAAGGGTTCGGGAATGAATGCCTAGATCTGGTAGCACATGATTTTCGCTACCATAGATCAATTCTTAATAACTATATAAATGGAAGAACAATCATGGAAGGTGATGACATCTATGTCATAGGGTTCTTTTAGTTAATTTCTCAGATTGATAGGCCAGTGTTTGACAATGGAAGTGTTGTCTATATCACTAAATTTAATGGCAGATATCATCAGTGGTTATAAGATCATGGTGTAGCTGATGCAGCACCCTACAGGTCAGCAAGTCTGAAAAGATGCCTAGTGACATACTACATTAATAATCCCAGTGGTTGTAGGGTAACCATAGTTCCTCAGAAAGGTACATCAAGTCTCCTGTGTTCAGAACAGTTGAATGTTGGACAGTCACTTTCAGAAGTCGCCAAGTTAAAGGAAACTATTGAAGAATCAGAATATGCAGAAGAAGGTGAAGATGAATCAGATGATACTCAGACTCAAATGGATGCAAGTATGTTCAGTTATAACGCAGCAAAATTAATAAGGTCTGAACTGAAAGAGTTTGGCAGAGAAGAATGTCAAAGGATTACGTCAGCTAAAGAGTGCACATTACAAGACCAAGATGTGTGTGAAACAAACCTGGATGTGCCTTATGAAGCAGCTTCAAAATGTGTGGGTACTACTCTCTACAGTCACATGGTTTGGATGCTTGCCAATACTACTCCAGAAGTAGGCGAAGATGGGAGAGTTTAGCTAAACACAAAACAACACGAGTGGGTACTGAGTTTTGGACAAGATATATGTGCAGCTGTTGCTGGTGTTCCAACACCAAAACATGTTGGCACTGCCCTACACATACTAAAGGCCACCTGGAGCAAGGAGACCATAACCATGCTAAATAGATTTGGAAATAGCATTAGCTACCAAGATGCCCAATGTTATATTGCTACCATGGCAGCAGCTGCTGATGAACAGGAAGCTCCAGATGGAGTTTTCATACCTATGAATTTGAAGTTAGATTGATTCAGAAAGTGTGCAATTGACAACCTAGACTTCTGTGAGAGTACAAAAGGTGGTAAAACTATGCATAGAACATCACATGCAATATATCAGTATTCTGATGAAGGTGAAGATCAATAGTCAGTGGCTGTTAGGGTACCCCTAGTTAAAAAACACGAGTCTTCTCACATATATCTTCAACAGTTTCAAGCAAGGAAAAGCAATCTCACCCTCAAGGACCAATAGAAGAGTAGTTTACTTGCTGGCATGGCAATAGCACCACAGCAGACCAGAGAACCACTTTTTCCTGTAGACAGGCTTTGACATTTACAATCAACACCTGTTGCATGGTCCTCCTTTTATGAATTAGTTACCCAACAGGAAGTACAGGCAACTGTGATTGGGTATGGGCCTTTCCTTTCAGAACCTCCTGTAAACCCTGATGTGGTTGAAGCATCAGTTCAGTATTGCATGATGGTCACTCCAAAAATTGGGGATAAATTCTGCATAATTACCTGTGACAAAGCAGTCCAGGAGCTTGCTCTTGACCTTCAGAAAAAGAAGCCAGAGAATTATGGCAAAGGCATCCTTCATATGGGTGGCTTTCACATTGCACTAAATTTCATGGGGACAATTGGGTATTTAATGAAAGAAACTGGAATAGAGGATCTCCTTGTTGAAGCTGATGTTTACCTCCATGGAACTGCCAACAAAATCATGTCAGGAAAATACTATTATGCTATGCTGAGAGCCCATAGACTAGTTCATGCTGCCATGTATGAGCTACACTGGAATGCATTTGAAAGGTGGCTCATTGGCGAATATGACAAAGACATGGAGTGCATGGCATTGGTCTCAGAAAGTGTTCAAAGACTGAGAGATGCTGTGGATGCCAAGGATGCACAAAATGCAAATGATTCTTATGTCCAAACAACTAGGCTACTGGAAGAAGTAGACACGTTAATGAACAAGTTCCATGAGGCAAAGTGCAAATCCTCAGCAACAAGGCTCTGGCTTATGAACTGTACATGGACATGATTCAGATTCTGAATTGCTATAGCTATGTTGAGTGAAGTGGACACTGGGAGCAGCACCTGGCTGAAGTTGAGAAAATGCTTCCATATCTTGTGGCTGCTGATCATCACAAATATGTTTCCTGCATTCCTCATTACCAGTCCGCCATGAAGGACCTGCCAACCACAGCGCCAGACATCACTGAAGAATTCAGATTTGGCAAATTCACCATGCACTGAAAGGTTGGTAAATTTAATGGTGTGTGAACTGATATGGCCCTCAAGCAGATGTATAGCAAAGATGCCAATACCCAGCTTTTCCTTGGCATAACTCGGCAGCCTACCACTATGGAGAAATACCTGCATTCATTATCTGCACTGACAGCAAACTCTGAACAAACGAAGGCTATGGCTCACCTTCAGAGCACTGATGATCACAAACACTATGCAGACTGTGAGTATACAGCACAGAAGGACAGTGCAGCAATCAAAACAATGATGAATGTGGTCACTGGAAGAATGATCAATACATTCACCTATGATACCAGTGATCGTCTGAACATTTCTACTGGTTCAAAGGCCACATCAAATGACTTCATTGAAGCCAAGGAAAAGGGCATTGCAGTCTTAACTGCAGCACAACAGAGTGGTTATGAAAAAGTTAAAACTGTAAAGCTTCAGACATTTGTGAGTAAAACCAAAACACCCTCACATATTCAGAAAGCAAAAGAGGTCAATGAAGATGAGAGCAATGTGGTCAGGAACTTGTACTTTATCTGAGATCTGGACAATAACAAAAAGGTAGAAGCCTTCAATCATAAATGGACAAAATATCCCTTGGCTCTTTTTGAGCCATATGTCAACCTTCCCCAAGGATATGCCAACAAAATCATATCATTTTTGTGAAGTATATGGAAAAGTAGCTCAAAAACACGGTTAATTCTAGATGCCATCACCCAGGAACATAATATAGAATTCCCCATAGAGGATATTAAAAATATCTTATTAAAACAAAAAGGGAAAACTTCATCAGGTCTGGTCAAATAACAGGCTATATGCTATATGTTATAGATAATGGCAGATCACTTGGGATATCCACTTAAAGTACTTTTTGAAAAATCTATAAACAAGGGAGAGGTCCCATTGGACTGGAGATCAGCCTGTGTAGTAATCCACAAGAAGGGATCAGAGCAGGACAAGCAGAACTGCAGAGCCATTAGCTTCACCTCAACAATATATAAAGTCTTGGAAACAATGATAAAGGACATCATAGCTGAAAAAGTAATAACCATAGACCCAGATCAGTATGGCTTTAGGAAGGGTAGAAGCATGATTACAAATCTTACATGCTACCACGAAAAAATAAACTTCTGGATAAATCTAAACCTTGTGACATTACATACATAGATTTCAGTAAGTCATTTTATTTAATGTCACACTGGGCCCTTATTGATAAACTCTTATATTACAAGTTTAATACTAACATTATAAATTGGGTAGTGCACTGGTTGTAAGATAGATCCCAGAGAGTGATTATTAATGGATATGATTCTGACCTGGGTATGGTTAGTAGTAGAATCCCCCAGGGATCCATTTTGGGGCTGACATTGTTCTGGATTTTTATATCTGATTTAACTAATGAAATGCTTAACTGGGCAGTAAAGTTCATAGATAACGCTAAGCTACAGTAGGCGGGCCCTGTTGAACACAATCTAACATGAATGACATACAAATGTACCTAGATAAATTAACAGTATAGGTAAACAAATGGAGCATGAAACTAAACATGAACAAATGCAGAATGGTTCACCTAGGGGAAAAAAAAAAACAAGATATGCATACTTCCTGAATGGGAAAGAATTGTTAGCATCAGAGAGCAAAAAAGATCTAGGTATATGCATTTTCACATGACTTTGAAACTGCACAACAAGTAAACCACACCATAAATAAAACCAGGAAAATAATATGGTCAATCAACAAAAATATTGTTTCAAAAAATGAACAAGTACTTATGCCACTATATAGGTCCTATATTAGACCACATATGGAGTATGCTTCCCAGCTCTGGTGTCCTTCTAAAAAATCAGAGAGGAAAACCTGGAAAATGTACGGAGAAGATACATAAAAAAATACTGTGTTAAAAGAAAAAAACATGAAGATAGATTAGTATATCTGAACTTGATAACTGCAGTGTCAGTGGCTCAGTAGGTAGCACACTCGCCTCTGAGGCTGGGAGATCAAGGGCTGTGGGTTCAGTTCCCACATCTGGCACTTGGGTTAATATCCCAGCACTGACACTGTAGTGCAGCATGAGAGGGGTGCTGTCTTTCAGATGAGATTTTAAACCGAGATCCCATCTGCATGGATTGGTGGTAGTTCAGGTGGATGTTAAAGATCCCATGGCACTTATCGAAAAGAGTAGGGGAATTTTTTATTCATAACATCAAAACAAATAATTACAAACAGGAATTCTCACAAACCAAAGTATAAATCATGTGAAAGAAAATAAAAAATGTTACAATTACTCAAACTCAGAACTAGAAACCAAAATTAGAAGTGGTCCCCCTTCACCCTCCCCTTTTTTTTTAAACTGTGTTTAATTATACAAAAAACTTAACAATCATAATAGAAAGAACATGGATAAAAATATAATCACATAGCATGAATTATTGTGTAAGTCCATCAAGGACATACTCTTCCCAACTGAAAGGATGAGGAAATTTTAGTATATCAAATTTTATCTAAACTAAAATAAACCAAGCATTAATTACTATCATACTAATTCCATTCCTTTAGACATTCTGTTCTAGGGATTTGCCAAATTATACTGAATGTACTGTAAATCCTAACCCCTACCTATTTATATTTCACAAACATTGTAAAACCTCTCCACCAATTATTCACTTTCCTAGTGGTATAAATCTCTGAATCTTTAACACATACCCTCTCCATCGCCCCCTGAATCAGCAGGCTCATGTATCATAAGGCATTCATTTTTGATATAGAACCCATTGGCATCTTGCCTGCCATAGATAATATTTCAGACAGCAACAAAACATATGCAAGGTGTCTTTATAATAATGTTTCCCGATATTATGAAACTGCCTTAGGACTAAATTGTCATAATTTAATCACAATAACCACCCCATTTTCCATTTTAAGGCAATGAATTTCCAGAGGGAACTGGCATAAGAGCAGTGAAACAAAAAATGATCTACTGTTTCTTCTTGATTAATGCAGCTTACGATGGGGCAGGTTCTTTCTTCTTTAGCTTTATGTTTGGTGTTGCCCCGAACCCCAATCCTCCCATATACTGCCAACCACAAAAATTCCCACATATATCCTGGTAATCTGGTATTATTAAGTTGATGAAGTGACCCCGGAATCATAGCAGAAGGGCAGTTCTTAAAAGCAGGCTCAGAGGAATACAGTAATGACATCACTGTGTCGTACAACCTCGGCCCCTTACTCTCTATTAAACATTGTTTCGTAATATCCCATTTGAATAGTTTTTGGACTACTGGTCTAAAGAACTGCGGAGCATGCAAACATTGTGAAAGTTTTGGAGGAGTTATATGCCAAGCTGAATAATATCGAGCTAAAGCATGTTTTAATAAGGAATTATGCCAGGAACTGGATGTAAGTAATCTTCCTTAACATTTTGTGCTACAAAAAGGGTATGAAAAAATATGACCGGGTCTACCATTCCCAAACCACCCTTTTCTTTTGCTAAATACGTATATTGTCTCTTAATGGGGTTAAGTCTGTTTCCCCATACCATCTGAAAAAATAGACTGTACAATTTGGTCTCATGCACTGTGGGAAGGGGAAATATCATAGCTATATACAGTAACATGGGAATTAGAAACTGTCTAATTATCTGTACCAGCTTTAGCTTTGCCAGTTTCCAATGCTTCCATATTTGCACCTTATGTTCTACTGAGGATAAAGCAGTTTCCCAATTCAAATCTGGAATATTTTGGGGTCCAAACATTATTCCTAAAATCTTGATAGGATCTGAAGATATCCGTAGACCATATATATATATATATACCTCATCTGGATAACCAGCACCTATAAAACATCCTAGACTCTTTTGAGTGTTAACTTTAGAATTTGAAACTAAAGAATAGGTGACCATAAAGTCAAAAAAGGCAGAGAATTGACTATAGTCCGAGAAAAATAAACAAATATCATCTGCATAGGCCTGTAAATACAACTCCTCTACTGTAGGTGATCCCAGCACCCGTTTCCACCATGGATGCTTTGATAAGGACCGAATCAATGGATCTAGAGAAAATAAGTATAATAATGGACTTAACGGGCATCCCTGATGCACCCCAGTAGTAATGTAGAACCCTTCCGTGACTTCGTTTCCAATAACAGGATGAATCATGGCATTATTATAAAGGGATTTTATCCACTTCAGAAAGGGTTCCGGAACCCCATAAAGTTTTAGAGTAAGAAATAAAAAGGGGCGATAGACCCTATCAAAGTCCTTCATTTGATCCACTGAAATAATACACCCAGAAGTCCTATGTAAGGAAAATGTTCTATTAAGTCCCTAATGATCATTAATGCATGTTGTATTTTTTTCCTGGGAAGTCCACAATATTGTAAAGGGGAAATTACTGTACTTGCATAGGTTTTAAGTCTGGAATTTAAAATACTAGTTAACAGTTTGTAATCTGAATTCAGAATCATAATAGGTCACCAATTATCTAGATTTTCCTTATTCCCTGATTTAAATAAAAAAAATTAGTAAACCTTCAGAAAACCACATAGGAAATCTAAATTTACCTCGAAAAAAATTAAAAACCAGTTCCAAACATAATGAAAATTCTTGGGGATAAGTTTTATATATCTCCGATGTAAGGCCATCCGCCCCTGGAGATCTTCCATTCTTTAAGGATTTAATAGCCCCTCCAATTTCTGCTGCTGAACTAGGACCTACAAATGTAAAGATATAATTTTGAACCTTTGGAATTTTTATAGGTTGCAAAAAGTTCCTAATGTTCTTAGCACTAGGGGGCACCACTGGGTTATGAGATAGCATGACATTTTTTATTACTTTATGGAGACCTGCAGTATCCTGAACTGTTTGTCCCTCCTGATTTAAGAGGGAAGTCATAGTGCTTTTGGTTTTGTACATTTTAAAGGCCTCATAGGGGTCTCCTTGAGGGTGTTTTTTGTGCCATATTGAAAAAGTGCATTCATAGTAGCAGCCCTGTCATACTGGACTTCCTAAATTTGCTTTTTAAAGCAGTAATTTTAGGGGTATAGTCAAATTTAGAAGTATTGTCCATAGAAAATAAATAATATAATTGTTGACGTAATTTCAAATAGTGCAAGAATTTCACATTTTCTCCTGACCTACCCTGATTTTTAACATAACTTGCAAATAATCCTTAGAGTCATCCCACCAATCTCCTAAGTCATCATATAAAAAGGAGACTGAAAGCCTAGCAAGCAACAGTGTCCTAATATTTTCCAACACCAAGGGATGTTTCAAAAGGGGTGAACTTAATTTCCATCTTGACCTCTGTGGTGATGGTAAGAAAACTAAGGAAAAAATACACTGGAGAAGTAGGTGGTCAGAAAAGGCCATCAGGAAAGTTTGAGATTTAAAGGGGGGGAGATTTCATGAGAGAAATATATAATCTATTGTGGATGTGTATGTATTCCATTTATAAGTAAATTTAGGGCCACTGTGTTGGTAACATTTGCTATCTAGGAAGCCTGATGAGTCAATTAAGTGAGATAAAGCACTGGAATCACAATAGATTTTTTCCCATGGTTCGTAGCACCTCCATTTTTGGTTTTAAGTTTGCAGTTAAAATCCCCACATAAGTGGATTTTAATGGAAGATACTAGAAAGGGTCGAAGTTTCACAAATAGTGCAACTCTTTCTGCCTTCACCTGAGAACAATATACATTAATAAATCTACAAGTCATAGTATTACATACACCATCAAGGATCATTAGTCTCCCTGGAATTAAATCTATTAATTTAATTAAAGAAACATTATAGGAATTAAAAATAAATCCTATTCCATCTGCTGTCTCTAGTTCAAAGGACCAATATGAGGTGCCCCAAATCCATTACTTCCGGAAAAACCTAGCCTGATCATTTGTGCACATACAGGTTTCTTGGCGTAAACACACATCTATTGAATTATCATGAATATAATCATAAACTACTCATCTTCTCCTAGAGTTCAATAAACTGTGTACATTCAAAGACCCTGTATTATAAGAAGCCAGATACAGTTAGAAATTCAATTATCTTTTTTTTCCTCCTCTTTTTCTTCTTCCCTTTATAACCTTCTTGTATGTGTAGGGGGGAGGGAGGACTGCCCTGTAATGGCTGGTAGTCAGGTTCTGCACAGTCCATTTCTGAATCACCCCACTGTGTGGTCAAAACAGCAAAGGGATTACTAGACTCGATATCCATGGGGGGGAAGAAGGAGGTTCAAAGTTCTTTGAGGACCTCTGTACATGGATCACTGGAGGCCCTGCTGGAGGGTCCGGGAGTGCTGTCTCCTGTTGTGTATTATAACATACAGGGGAAAGAAGCGGGGAAACACTGGGAGGGGAGGAGTGGGATTTCTCCACAGGATGTTCAATTTCATGTAATGGAGTCAAAGGAGGGATGGCTACCTTTAAGGGGGGGGGTTCAAGCCAAGCCTGATCTGGACAGGCAGCTAAATCCTGCGCTTGTTGAATTAATAAATCTGGGCAACTACTGAAAGCCTTATTCTTTGCTGCCCATGAACATTCAGAGAAAACATGGCTAGTATCTTCACAGAGATCGCATTTTGTCAGATTTGCACATTGAAAGGTCATATGGCCTATTTCACCACAATTATCACACCTGGGCTTGTCACAGGAGCTGGATAGGTGTGTTCTAGATTCACACTTGTAGCATGCCCGGGGCTGCCCAGTGTAAAAACATACCCCCCTGTCCCGGCCCAGCAGAAAGGAATTAGGAATATGGTCAATACCAGTATCTGTTTGCCTAAGCTTTACTTTGTATTGCCAACCCCCTATGCAGAATTGTTTGGTGTCAAGTATAGCCTCAGGAGAACTCATTACCTCACATTTCTGGGACAACCAGTAAGTAATATCATCCACATGGACCCCTCATTTTGAAACATAACAGTAACGTATTTGATCAAAGGCTTAGTCAATGGGATTACCAAAAAGGGGGTCCATGTGGGTGAGAACTTCACCTGGTTGTACCTTTCCCAGAATAAATCGAGAGCGTAGGCTGAATGAAAGCTAACATCAAATTTATCTTCGCCTGAGATGTTAATAAAAGCAAATACTTCCCTTGGAGAGAAGTGCAAGGAATCTTTCAACAAACATCTACCCACATAATGCCTATCAGTCCTAATATCCAACTCCCCCTTATAATGGATTCTAACTGCAATCCTTCGTGGTGCTGCTTCCCTTTTAATTTTAGGAAATAAATCTGATAGCAGTGGCTTCTCATATTCTGATTTATCTTGTGGTACTGCTGTAGATAATTCATTGTCCTTTATGGGGGAAGAATCAGAATTGTCTTTAAATGAGGGAGTGGTGACTTGCAAGGCTGCAGTGGAAGGCCCAACTCCACATTGTACTCCAGTAGTGCTTTCTGTTGTTAAAAGTACTGGAGGCATTTAAGGTTTCCAATTTGGTTAATTTTGGAAGAAATTAAACTTAGGATCCCACTCTGGAGTGGAAAGCCAAGTCGCTCGATGTAATGTCTAACCTGCCTCACTCAAAGATCTTTGTGGGGACCATGTTTCTTCAGTAAGGGGTGTTGAATGGGGAACAGGTGATGTAGGAAGTACACCAGTATTAACCTGAGCCGCAGTATTTTTAACAATCTCTATCTTCCCCAAGTTCCTTTTAGCAAAAGTCACTGCTGCTCATTTGTCTTTCCCTTTGTCCCCAAACCCCACATGATTCAGCTGGCTCCGTTTGGCCCAAGAAAAGTCCATAACACCATCTTGATTCAAGGGAATTGTCTGATAAACGCAATTCGCCTCTGAAGCTGAAACCCTATCAGGGGTTTTTATAAGAGGATTCCGAAAAACAAAACCCATGGCTTTAGATAATGTAACATTATGTGGAAGAAGCACAGGGCTCATATTCACAGGGTTCGGTCCATTTGGGTCTTTAGACTTTGCCATAGCTTCAGATGGCAAAAATAAATCAGTAAATAATTCCTCCGTTTCCCCTAGCGGCTTTGGGCACTGAACCTCGCTGGATTCTGAACTGCCAGCCATAGAGAAGTCTTTATTAAATATACTTTCAGTTACTTTAGCAGGGAAATGGTGTAACTCACCCTCCCGCTCTTCATTTTCAGGAGTTGCCACAGCTTTCAAAGGATCCGCTTGAATGACAGCCTGCTCCTGTGTTTTGACAGACTGGGTTTCAGGTTTCAATAACAAAAGCTGCTTTTGTAGACGCTCCTGCTCTAGCACGTGAAATTCAAGCTGCTGCTGGAGTTGTGTATACATTTCCTCCGTATCGAGGGTTGTATTTTTTTCTGTTGCTTCCACTGGTCATATATTTATCTGAGTTAAATCTTCTGTAGAAACGAAAACTTCTCCTTTGTCTGTTTCCTGCTTGGTGTGAGCTAGCTCATTCAATAGTATAGGTTCCTCAGAATGCAAGGTAGAGCACAGCATTCACTCTCCCTCCTCTGGGACATCCATCTCCTTCTGGGCTTCGGTGAAAGTGACCAGAGCTCTCAGTCACCCAGTCCCCTTACTGTCCCAATTTCCCAATGTGTCCTGGCCAAATTTCCCTCATTCACTAAAAATACCACCAACAGCTTAATCAGGTTCAAGGTCAGTTGGCATTCATCTGTATCCCCTTCCCATGGGTTGTGCCTGGAAATAGGCAGGATTTGTCTAGTGCACTTACCCAGTCAACAAAAACTAAATAAATAACTCTGGAAACATGTAGGATGAAGGGTGATCTCCTACTACTATTTAACATCATAAGTGACCCGTACCATATGGTTAAAATGGGAATACAGTTTAAATCAACTGACAGGGAAACCAGAGGTCACCCTTTACAGATTATAGGCAAAGCTTTTAAGACCAATAAAAGAAAATATTTTATACACTATGGGTTGTCAATCTATGGAATGGACTACCTGTTAATATAATTATTAGTAAAACTAAAGGAGAATTCAAGTCCAGACTTGATAGATACATGCTAACTGGGGACAAATTACAATATTATGATAACTAAAACCTACAGGAGCATTAATGGGCATTTCACCTTCTGGCTCATTTACCACATTAGTATGATCCCAAGTATGCAATGTGCAAAGGCAACAAATATGATTACCTGGCTGCCCTAAAAAGTTACCTTGGTGAACTGTTACCAGAAGAAGGTAACGTGCCATCTTCAGATGAACTTACTGTACTAGTTGTTCATGCACTGGTATGTGTTCAACAGTACAAAAACCTTGATAGTCTTACATTTGATGACTTGCAGGAGATGTGTGGAAACGTTACTTTGAATAAAGCCATAGAGCTGCAACTGCATCAACACTGTAG
Source organism: Neoceratodus forsteri (assembly GCA_016271365.2). Taxonomy (NCBI): domain Eukaryota; kingdom Metazoa; phylum Chordata; order Ceratodontiformes; family Ceratodontidae; genus Neoceratodus; species Neoceratodus forsteri. The sequence goes on from CM057450.1 coordinate 995,121,522, forward strand.
GAGACAGGTATGATGTTAGTCCATCAGTAAGCTTGAAAAGTGAAAGCTTCACTGTGCAAAGAGCAGAGCACATGAACCTCGAGAATCCCTGCCCATCCCCTATTGGAAATACTTCATTGCCAACTCCCAAAACAAGGCCAGTCTCCTTGATTTTTTGGGAGGTGCTTGGGTAAAGCACACCACTCAGCTACCAAAGGGATGTAAATTGATTCTTGGTGGATTGTTCAAGGTCCCAGGTCATTACATTCTTCTCTCAAAAGATGACATGGTAGTAATTCCTGAATTGTCATGTATAAAACATGAAGAAGCAGATACAAGAATAATCTCCCATATTGCACATTGTGTAAACACACTTGGATATTGGAGAGTATTAGTGGCAGCCACAGACACTGATGTGATCATAGTGTGCATCTACTATAGCACTCAGATAACTGGTCTAGAAGAGTTATGGGTTCAGAAGATGGGTGTGTACCTGCCATGCCATTCAGTAGCAGCATCTCTTAGCACTATGTGCAAAACAGACACATCACAACTCACATCAGTTGTTCTTAGTGCTCACATATTAAGTGGCCATGATACTGTCAGCTATCCCCACAGAAGAGGGAAGAAACATGCTCTAAACATTGCCCTTGAAAATGCAGCCAACCTTCATGCACTAGCAGATTAAGGAAAACCTGGAGTAAGTCTAGATGTCACTGATGAGGTCATTTCAGCAGTGTGGGAGTTCTTCATGAAATTATATTACAGAGACGAGTTCAGTGGTGGCCTGGATGCACTCTGAGCTCACGTGTATGTGACAACAAAGGGTGACCTACGGACACTGCCACCAACAGAGGATGCTTTTAGACATCACATGCTGCGTGCTCTGCACCAGATAGTGGTCAGTCAAAGGGCTCATGAGTCACATCCAGTGCTTCTCAACCCTACATTGTTTGGGTGAACTCTTCAAGAAGGCAGGCTAGTCCTGCATATGATGACAAAGGAACCAAAGCCAAAAGTGGCCATGCAAAACAAGTACTGCAAATGCAAACCAAAAGGAAAAAAAATGCAAACGAGGCTGCATTTGTGCTGGGGAAAATGTCAGACTTGTTATTGCATGTATGTGTAATGCTGACCCCATGAAATGTAGTTGAGTTCAAATGAATCTGACTTTATAAGACAGTGACAGTGATTAAGTGACATTGAAGATCACTTCTGTATAAGACTGGTGAAAGTCATTAACTTGATGATTAGTATAGTGATGATCTCATGTAATTGAATAAGTAAGCATTATCAATGTAATACTAAACAGGAAATTCTACAGCCTTCAATCGTTGACTAATAAGTTTTATGTATGCAGTTAACTAAATCTTAATCATAATTATTTTCTTAATTCTAAACTATGCTCTTTGTATTGAATCTGTAATTTTCACATGATTTAGTGTGATGCACTCTTGTTTTGATTCTTTCCTTACATCTATAAAACAAAATAAAACGTTTATTTGGTGCATAAATAAATGTTTCATTTATCCATATGCTTACAAATTTTGACAGGGTCTATTTGGGGGTATGGGAACACAAAATGGAATATTTCAGTCATAAATCTTGATATTTGAGTCAGATTTCTTTTAAATGAAAGCAGAAACATTACAGAAGATAGGAATATTGTATAATGTAATATAAATGCAATGATTACTTTGTCAGAGGAAACACCATGAAGTCTATTAAAAAATATAGCCAAAAAATCTGCAATTTTGGAAAAGTTGTCCTACAATAATTGCATATTCTGGTCCGTACTGTAAAGATATGATGACAGCGAGTCTTGTTTTATGTGAATAGCCTTAATGTGCATAACTGGTACAAATTTTAGACCAATTCGAGCAATATTGAAGGATCTAGATCATATTTGGTAAAATTTCCACTTTTCTAGATTTTTCTCATATTTTTCCTTCACATTGTACTTGTACTTATTTCAGTGAATTTCATAACTTGTACAAGAGTTGTGACAGAGCAGGCCTCTTGATTATGGTACTGGAGGTCTCTTTTTTTCAAAAACATAGGCCTGCAAAGTATAGTAAGAGGTGTCAGGTCCAGCCCCATTAAGAAACATTGGATCCCTGACTGATAACCTTTCCTGCCACATATACATCATTTTTGGAGGTTTAAAAATTGGGTCCCTGCAGTCAAGAAAATGTTAGGGTACAGAGAGGAAGTAAAGAAGCCCTTAGTCCTGTAGAAAACGGTTTATTTACATTGAGAAGACTGAAAGAACAATCAGAACTAGGACTAGAAGGCAGCATGAGAGAGAAAGAAGCAATTTGCCTTGGATCCCCTAAAGAAGCCTCAAAAATACAGTAAAGAAGAAGTACCCAGAGGGAACAAAGCATCTGGATATGATCCCAGCTGGTAGGAGGCTATGTTCTCTAGGGGCAGTACAATCATACAGTGGGGGCAGGGCAGTGCAGGAGAAATTCTCCCATATCTGTTCATGCCATATACTCAAGTGTCGATCACAACTGTGTGCTAAGTGCTGCACAACAAGAGTGTCTCTTTTGCCCAGGGAGGACCCTTTAGCCTCTTCTGATGAGGAGCCAGTAACTGAGAGTAGAGCATTAAAGTATGGATCTTATCAGCACTGCAATGTAACATCATGCCTCTGAGAATGGGTACAAGCGGGGCTAAAATCTGGAGCCTCAAAAGATTGTACTATGCCTTGCAAGGGGGAGCTACTTCTGGTAGTGCCAAGTTAATGCCTTCCAAGAGTGTCTTGAGAGCCAAATAAATCCCTATGGCTTAAACTGAAACCTTTGTGTAGACAACAGATTTGTTTAAAGTTAGCTTTGTCTGATGGGTTTGAGCATATTATTTGTCCTGTGGTCCCACAAACTCTGTTTAAGAACTCTGGCTGGCCCCCTCTACAGGACGAAGGGTCCCATAGTAGCTGACATCTGGAGGGTCAGTTTACACACCATTTCACATTTGCTTAGCATATTTGTTTAGATTTGAACTAATTAATGGTGAACACCAATAAATATGGGTGCTTTAAGGTTTTCGTCAATATTCTCAGCTCTGTTTGAGCATCGCTAGTGAACATCTATTTTCGTGTGACCAAGATAAACTGACATGAATCTGAAACTGCTCCCTAGACCTTTTGGGACACTAGGGGACATCAGGACTAATTCTGGGTCACACAACAACCCCTAACAATGGCAACTGTAAAATGAAATAATCTGGTACCATATTATCATATTTTTAAACAAAAATTAACAGCAGGGATAAATAGCGGGGGTTAAAAAGAACCCACAAATAAGATGTAATCAGCCACATCTGAAAAGTTTCAGTAATACGTTTGGTATTTTCTTAAATACCAAACTGGTCCACACACTCCTTGCCCAGTGTTTTGCCCTAGATGGGCTTCATCAGAGGAAGGTGGTTTCATTCTATGTTATAGGTCAAGGGAGCACTCCAGACCATTCGGAGCAGTCCTTTCCTCTGTGCATGGGGCACTGTTATTCTGTGAAGCGTGTCTCATGTGCAGCTGCCCTGGAAACTGGTACCTTCGGGGAAAGTTTTTAAAAATATTATTGATCAATCTTGATCAATAATATATTATACAATGGCAGTGTAAAATCTAGAGATCCGACTGGCTGAATGGGTTTCTTGTCTGTGAGTAAATCCCAGTATAACTTATGGATAAAGAGCCAGTCATCCACATCTGAGTGACCTCTGTTTTCAAACCCATCTGACCCCCCAAACATCAAAGGTGAAAACCCACCATATTAACTCCCCACTAAGCCATCACTGAGCCCTGATGCTAAAGTGGAAATTTCAAAATGGGCTACTGTTGTACATAAAAATTGTACAGCCACATCAGCCCCAAACTCACTGCAAATACCACAGAACTTAATTTTTAATAAATGTAGAGAAGTTCTGAATCTCCCAAAAATGCAGACTGTGTACTTCCAAAAGGTAATGCAGGGCAAAGTCAGACCATGGCTTTTGCTGTAGTTCATCCCGCTCTTCCCACGAGATCCTCAGCTGCCAGCTCCTGTTAAGCTCACTCCTTCCTGCTTCTGGGGTGGTCATTACTAATTCCAATAACACTGAGTCCCTCCCACCTCTGTTGCGGTGGTTTAAGCTCTCCAGTCCCAGTACAAATGTGAGATGGTGTCCCAGCCCATTAGAAAACTAGTGAAAAAAAATCCTCATCTCCCAGTCATGCTGCATGAACACCATTGCTCACTCACTCTTCCTTGCTGTGCAGTATCCCTCTTACACTCTGCAAGCTGCTCATCTTGGCTGCCACGGATGTTGTGTCTCACTGTCCTTATCTTTGGAAACAAATGACAGTTGTAGCAAGCAGATGCAGATATGGGGATAGGGCTGTGTGTTTGTGTAGGGATGGACTGCCATCACCTAAGAAGAATATTCTACTTAGCAACAGAGAACTATTTAGCATACAGAGGAAGGATATTACAGAAAAAAATCAAATAAAAGGTTTTTTTTCAAGTAAAACCATTTTAACCTTTAAAAAAATTTATTTAAAAGGGGGAACATTGTATAATCACGATAAACCACTTCAGGGTGTGGGTTATGTTAGGATGAACCCACTTCTGTTGTGGATTTGGTCACTCAGCCTGTGGCCTCGTGATCAAACCACACCAGGCGTGTGTAAATCCCAGCATAACCCACACCCTGTCATGATTTCTTACTTAATTAATACTGCCTCTGAGACTACACCACTCTTATGATTGTAAGAATAGTAGTAGTAGTAGTAAATAAAATGTATTTATACAGTGATACCACCATTAGGGCAGTGTATACCCTTTTCACAAGGTGTCATATTCAAAAATGTTGTTATATTAGCCCACTTCTTATCAGATGGCCTCTCTAGCCGTGTGAAGCTTCCCTTTCAGCATTCATTTGTATTTTCAGTTGTAAAGAACTGTCTAATGAAGCATATACATAAACATGTTAACATGAACTGCTATTTTAAAGCCAGTACTTTTAAAGATCCTATAAAAGAATGTTCACAAAACCACTGTATTAGAGGGGACAGGAATTGATTACTTATGTGCAGCTGCTTGTAATGTCTCTATTTTCATAAATTACATTCATACCTCTAAAGTATTCCTATTTAACTGTGTCTGAATAAAACCTGAAGCTGTCAGTTGTGTTTTGTATTGTTTTCTTTGCATGGACAACATTCTGTGCAACTCCTTTCATGGAACCAAGAATTTGGAGTTTTGCCTATGTCACCTCATGGTTTCAGAAATGTGAACATGAACTTACCAGTACAGTGCCCATGGTTCTGAAACCATAAAATGACATAGTCAAACCTCCAAATTATTGGTTCTGTGAAAGGAACTGCACAGAATGTTGTCCATACAAAGAAAACAATATGAAACACAACTGACAACTTCAGCTTTTATTCAGGCACAGTTAAATAGGGATCCTTTAGAGGTATGAATATAATTTATGAAAACAGAGATATTTCAAACAGCTGCACACAAGTAATCAGTTCCTGTCCCCTTTTAGCTTCACAATGAACACAAAAATAGTGTGTGTAGACGTCGTACAGTATGCAACTGAACGTGTTCACTGTAACACGATGGTACATACAATAGTAATACATAATGACAGGATAACACAAATCAAAGACAAGTTAAAACACTGTTCACCAACACATCTATTAAACCATTCCTAAATATAAAGGTTTTAGCTGAGACTGAAAGAATGAGACACACAGGAGGGGGGACGGCATTCTGTTTTAACATAATTTGATAGTACAGTGTGCTTAATCACTGAGGGTCTGTCACCTCAGAGGCATAATTACATCTGCACTCCAACTTTTCTGGCAACTCTTTCAGTAACACCTCCCCCACAGATCAAAGTGTGGGTGAACACCTGCAATGCAATCAAGGTCAATGAGGAACTTGGCAGCAGCTTCACTAAATGCTTTTCAGACTATGAGCTCACTACAAGAGAGGTTTGCACAAGTGTATTACTCAGGTGCAGAGCCACTGCACGGCTGGCTGTAGGTTTTTCAAAGGTGCCAGGTACATTCGATACCAAGCATGTGGGAGGCTGTGACTGTCATGGTTTGGCTTTATGTGGTGGAGGACTAAGGTAAAGACCATAAACTGACAGGTCTCCCCATCTGGTTTCCTAGTCAAGCATTGGTGCTGTATCATAAATCAAAATCCATGTGATAGACCCCCAAGATCTCTATTCAAGGACAGCAGGGTTTAAGCATTGCATCACAGAACTAGTGTAGCTTCATATGAATCTATTCCACTCTATCATTAACTATTTAAAAAGGTACAAAGGTGATCCAATTACTGAATTGCAGGGAGACTACCTGAATGAGACCATCATTTGATTCTGTTGTTAGGGCATTTACTGTGTTTACTGGATTATGGTGGACAAAGGAAGGCTAAGGCAGCCCATCGAGACTGTCCCCCCACAAAAGTAGGTCAATATTAACTGCTTACACCATTGATCTTTTTTTGTGACTAATTGCTTACCTGGGCCCTTTTTGAACCCATCAGTTGGGCTTTTATCCATCAATTCTTGGGGCAGTTAATTGCAAGCTTTTATGGTGCATACAGTAAAAAAATGGTTCCTTTTAGATGTATTTGCCCATGGTACTATCAGTTGCTTATTATAGGATCATAAATTGTTATCCCTCTGATTCAATTCTAACCTGCACAGGGAATTCAGTTCAGAACAATTGAAGATTTTAACATTCCCTTCTTTCCTGTAAGGAGAATACATGTATCTCTTTCAATCTTTGGAAATAGGTTTTGTTTTTCAAATGAGGTACCATCCTAGTGATGCATTTCTGGACCTGTTCAATTAGAGTAATATCCTCTTTTAAGTAAGGGTTCCAAAATGAGGAACCATTATCAAGATATGATCTTATGTAGTTTCTGTAAAGTGGTATCACCCACTGTTCTGATCTGGAAACAAAGGAATGCTTTATCCTACTAATCATACTATTAGACTTTTTGGTGATAGTTCTACAATGGTCAGAAACTGTAAATTTATTATAAACTGTAATACCAAGATCTTTTTTAGATTCTGAATTTTGGACGGGTGCTTTATTTAGATGGTAATAACTGATTTTTTCCCCATAGTGCATAACTACACATTTATGCACATTTAATGATATCCTGCTTCTAATCACCCATTCTTCTATCATTAGCAGGTCATTAACAATTGATAGGTGCTTAAGAAACGTATCATGCTCCCCAACTTCGTGTTGTCTGCAAACTTATTAATGCAACTAACCGTCAAGAAGTTCATATCACTGATGAAAATACCAAACAAAGTGGAGCCTAAGACTGATCCTTGGGGTACTTAAAATCAGTAACACTACCACGTTTCTTACATTTCAGCTTGAACATTTGCTTGTGGTTTATTCTGTTGTTGCAAGGTGTTTTACCTTTTTTATTTAGAGTCTCCTAGGCTGGATCTCAAGCTAAGAAACATGGCAAACATTTCACTAAAAACAAGATATGACATATTGCATTGCAACTGAGCTATCCTAGGTAAGGCTTGTAAAAACTGGTACAGCAGGACACTACTGAAAATGAATTGCTGCATCTGAGCTGGGCTCAGCCATTATTGATAAATGCAGCATTAATATGGGTAAAAGCTGGGCCCCTCTGAGTATGAGATATTGCAGCTCTGCTGAGTGATCCTGAGAAGCTACAGTGAAAAATAAATAAAGGCAGGATCCCACTGCGAATAAGGTATGCCATCTCAGCCTAATTAGTCTCAGAAAATGCTGTGTACAAATGGTAAAAATAAGACCCCAGTGAAAACAAGATGTGGCATCTGAACTCTGTTACCCTGGATAACACATTATAAAAAATGTGAAAGTATGGCCACACTACAAAATGAGATATTGCAGCTTAGCTGGTCTGGGTTATTCTTGGTAAATACAGTATGCAAATGGTTAAAAATAGGATCCCACTAAAAAACAGGTTTTGCATTTCTGCTGACACACCCAGGGTAAATAAATACAGTGTGCAAATCAGTAAAAGCAAGACTGGACTGAAAATGAGATATTGCATGGTTGCTGGGCTATCCTGAATACACACAGCAGAACAATGAGTAAAAGCAGGACACCACCGAAAATGACAACCTGCATGCCTGCTGGACTCTGGGTAAATACAATACGTTGTAAAATTGGTGAAATCAGGACCCAACCAAAAATGAAAGGTGCATCTGAGCTTGGCTATCACGCATGGATGCATTTTTAACAAGCATTTGTCAATGCCGAATGTTTGCTTGCTGGCACTGGCATTGGTAGTGTAGGAGTTAGAGAGCTGCATAATAGGAATGGCAGTGAAATATTGAACTGAAGCCAACCCCACCGCCACCTTGCAGAGACTGACTGGCATTGGGGTGTGCCTTTGGGTCATCAGGCATAACGGCCATGCCATTTCATATCTCCTACCCTGCAGACACTGACAGTACGTGGTGTTTTGGGGTCTTTGGTTCTCATGCCACCCCATTCCATCAGGAAATATGGTGAGATGGGTCCTGTATAGGAGAATGGGGTGAACTTTGTGGCCAAAGAGTCCAAGGCACACCTCGATGCCTCTCACTGGCTGCAGGATGTAGAATGGTATGAGCATTACAGGCGAGGATCCCAAGTCACACCCCTGATGCCTGTCAGTCGCTACAGGCTGGGGCATTATGGTCAGAAACCCTAATGCCTCAGGCGTTTGTTGGCATTTTTGCTCCAAATTTTCAACATGGGTTTTTTGTGACCCCCTTCCTTATGACCAGTGGCAATATCAGTTTGTTAGCCAAAAGCTGATTTTGCACAGCAATTACGCCATTTGGCACCACAGGTGCAAAAACACATTTCAAACAGGATGTGAAAAATGACAGCTGTACTGTTCATGGGAAGGTACAAAAATGGCAATGTTGAAATTCTGCAGTGAAAATATTAAAAACTGGTGAAGTCAGGTGTAGAAAATCATAGCACACCGTGATATGCAATTAGCTTAGGGATTTTTACAGCAGATTGTCAACACAAGGATTTTGGAACCTTCGCTCATGAACAGTGTCACTGTGATATTCTTAATCTGTCCCGAACAGTGATTTCCCACAGCGACCATGCATTTCTGTGCTGGAATTGTGAAAACACATTTTGGCCATGGTATGAAAAATGACAGCTGTACTGTACGTAAGGAGGCGTGGTACAATGGCAATGTTGAAAATCTGGAGTGAAAATATTGAAAATTCATGAACTTACGAGCGTGCATAGGAACAGCACAACTCATGCTCGTAAAACAGTCATTTTGGGAAATTTTTTCACTAAATTTTTAACATAGCCATTTTAACACCTCTGCTCATGAACAGCGTCACTGTAATTTTCTTAATCTGTCCCAAGCATTGATTTCACACATCGACTGCGCCGTTGTGCGCTATATGCGCGGAAACACATTTTGGGCAAGATGTGAGAAATGACAGCTGTACTGCTCATAAGGAAGTGTGGTAAAATGGCAATGTTGAAAATCTGGAATGAACATATTGAAAATTCGTGAACTTACGAGTGTGCATAGGAACAGCACAACACATGCTCGTAAAACAGTAATTTTGGGGAATTTTTCACCAAATTTTCAATATAGGGTTTTTGGGGGCCTACCTCATGAACTGTGACACTGTCATTTTCTCAATCGGTCCGAGAGGTGAATCCATGCAGTGACTGCAAAATCACCTTAGGCCGATTAACACCATGACAGTGACAGAATTCATGAGGTGGGGTCCCAAAACCCCATGTTGAAAATTTGGCGAAAAATTCAAAAATGCCCGAGATATGCACTAAAGTTGAAAACCTATTTATTCCATTATACAGCTTACTGGCATTTCCTCAGTTCACAGTCGGCTTTGAAGACTGCAGACATATTCCTGGTCCACAAGATCATCGCCCTGAGCTCGGAGGTAAGTATGGGGTGAGGTGGGGGTATGGGGAGGCAGAGTGCGCAGAGGTAGGCACAGGTGGGAGAATAGGTCAGGACAGTCAGCAAGGAATTTTTTAGGAAGACAACGTGGACTTGTGCCACACTGGGGTGAGCTCCCAGCGTGGCAGCTGGAAGGCTGTTTGGGGCCGTGGAGCCAACGGGGATTGGGCACCCCGTCAGCTTTAGGAACTGTTGCTACGCTTGGGTGGGCTCCCAGCGTGGCATCCGATAATCTCTGGGGGGAACAGTGGAGCCAATGGGGATTGGGCACTTGTCGGCCATACAGACTGTTGCCACACTGGGGTGGGCCCCAGCATGGCACCTGGAACTCTGTTGGGGGAGGCGCAGTACAGCTGACAGCGGATTGGGCACTCCAATCGGCTATACAGTGTGTGCGTGGGGGGGAGCGCATGAGCATGCAATATGCGTGCGTGTGCTTGTGTGTGTGTGTGGGAGGCGCACATGAGCATGCAATATCTTATCGCTGCTCACTGAAGCGTAGCTCTCCCTTTCAACTGTACGGCACTACATTTTCGGATCATGGCACTATGTTTCTTCCACATGCATGCAAGCAAACATACAAATGGGTAAAAGCAGGCGGCCCTCACTGGAAACAAAACCATTTAAAATCAGCTGTTGTTGGCTTTGCCAGCACTTGTTTAGAGATGAAGCAATAAATGATTAGCACATTAAATATGGGTGCTTTAAAGTTTTCATTAATATTCTCAGCTCTGTTTGAGCATCACTGTTGAACATCTCTTTTCTTGTGACTAAGATAAACTGACATGCAACTGGAACTGCTCCCTAGACCTGGTAATCATCATGGTGGGGGCATCAGAACTAATGCAGGACTACTAAGGGTGGAGCAGGATGAAGCACTCAGTGAGTACTTCTGTTCAGTGTTTACCAGGGAGGGGACAATGCCACAGGGGAAAGATGGGATGGCATGGGGGGGGGGATTGGGTGTAACAGATGGGGAAATCACAGTGAGCAGGGTGTTGGAGGGGCCGTATGTCCCTGCAGGTGGATAAGGTGCCAGGGCTGGACGGCATGTATTCAAATGTCCTGAAGGAGTTGGTGGATGTCCTGGTTGGACCTCTGGCAGACTTATTCAACACCTCCCTGGTGACTGGTTGTGTGCCCCAGGACTGGTGGATGGCACATGTGGTGCCCCTCCATAAGAGTGGACTTAAGAGGCTAGCCCACATGCTCAATGGTAGCACTACCACTCATGATGCCAGTGGCTCTGGTTCAGGAATGAGCCCAGGGAGCTGGAGGGCTGACTGGGTTAGGAGGCATGAGCATCCTAGGGACTGCTCGTCTGCTCTGGGGAAGGGGGAACCAGGGCTTGGTGCTTGGCTGACCAGCAAGCCCAGCCACTCAGAGGGGGAAGCTGCGTGACAGACATTGGCACTTAGTGCCTTGCAGTCAGGGTGCATATCACATAGCACAGAAAACTGGAAAAAATGGCTTGTGGCACTCCTGGTAGACAGAGCACCAGGCCCTGATCCCCAATGCCCCTATCTGTCCCAGATCATGGCATCCCGATGAAACTCAGGAATTCGAGGTGTATGGGGTCCACCTTGTCCCCACCTGGGAGGCAAGTCATGGCTACATGGGGGATGGACCGCTCTGGCCTACAGGTAAGAGGGCAGGGACTAGAAGGCCATAGGTGACTCCCAAAGGGAGTGGAGTACCACGGGCCAGGGGAAGCATAAAACTGCAAGTAAAAAAAAAAAAAGATTGAGCCTAAGGATGAACCAGGTAACTACTGATCAGTCAGCGTTACTTCCATCGTGGGAAAACTAATGAAAATTATCCTATAGAGAGGCTGGTGATCTTTCTGGAGGAGAATGGTCTCCAGGATAATAGGTAACATGGGTTTGTTTTGGGCAGATCCTGCCAGACAAACCTGGTTGATTTTTTTGACTGGGTGACAAGGGCACTCGATAGGGGCCATGTGGTGGATGTCCTGAATCTGGACTTTATCAAAGCCTTCAACTTGTTGCCACAGAGAAAGTTGAGTAGTAAGATGAGAAATCTGGGAGCAGGGGAGAAACTGGTTGGATGGGTTAGGAGCTGGCTGCAGGACAGACAGCAGAGGGTAGTTGTAGGGAGAGAACTCTCATCTCCCAGAGCTCTAACCAGTGGGGTCCCACAAGGCTCGGTACTAAGACCAGTGCTATTTAACGCCTTCATTGCCAACATATCGGTTGGGATTAGAAGTAAGATCAGCCTCTTTGCAGACAACACAAAGATCGATATGGAAGAGGATAGTGTGTGGGGGGGGGCAGGTACTCCAAGAGGATTTGGCAAGACTTGAGCACTGGTCAGACACATGGCAGCTGGGGTTCAATGCTAAGAAGTGCAAAGTCATGCACTTAGCAGCTAGGATCCCTGGGAATTGCTACTGGCTGAGGGAGTACAGGTATCCACTTCAGTGAAGGAGGAGAAGAATCTGGGGGTACTAGTCACAGGGGACATGAATCATTCAGTGCAGTGTAGGAAGGTGGCAGCCAAGGCTAATAAGGTGCTGGGGTGCATTGACAGAGGAATCACCTCTAGGAGAGAGGAAGTCATTCTGCTGCTGTACAGTTTGCTGGTGAGACCTCACTTGGAGTACTGTATGCAGTTCTGGTGCCCCTACTTAAAGAAGAAGGTCAAACTACTGGAGGGGGTCCAGCGCAGGGCAACAAAGATGATCCTTGGGCTTGGAAACAAACCACATGAGGAAAAACTGGGGGAGCTCAACATGTATTCCTTGGAGGATAGAAGGAAGAGAAGGGATATTTATTTAGTTATTTATTTAGATTTTGGTAACCGGATAAGACCACTGAGATCAGAGGTCCCTTTTTCAGGAGCGACCCGGAATTAGTTACAGAAAGAGACTTTTAGAAACATTTTTTTTTTTTACAGTAGTTACATATGTTGCACAAATAGACATTAGCGACAGTACACAGGGGTAAAGTAAGGATTCACAATACAGGCTCAGTATTATTTACAATAGTTACATTAGATACACAAGTGTAGATTAGAACCAGCATACAGGTTTCGCAGACAGGCTCTTATGACATCGAGTTTCATCTCCAATTAGTAGGGAAAGTAGACAACAACAGTAAATTTACATCAAAGTTTAGGAGATACATCCAGGAATGAAAAGAGGTTCAAGTCGGTGCAGCGGAAAGAGACCTGAGCTAGGGAGCTAACGGTTACAGCCACAGAGACTGAAATTGAGAAGATATAGTTTGAGTCCAGACTTGAATTGGGTAAGGGTGGTAGAGTCAGTCAGGCTAGGTGGAAGAGAGTTCCATAGGTGGGAGGCAGCAAATTTGAAGGAGCGTTTGCCTTGGTTGGAGCGAATCCTTGGGATGGTGAGGGGATGACTTGCAGATGATCGCAGGGTTCGGATTTGTTCTTTGGGGTACAGTAGTCCTCTAAGATGGGGAGGGGAACCAAGGGTAGTGAACTTGAAGGCAAGGCAAGTGACAGGGTAAGCTAGTTTGTGCCGAAGAGTGGGCCAGTTTAGTCCCTTAAGTGCCTCACAGTGATGTCTCCTAGGAGAGGAGTTTGTGGCGAAACGAGTCACATGGTTATAGAGAACGGAAAGTTGGCTGAATTCCATCTTGTGGAGGAACTGCAGTAAAGGAGCTCCATATAGGATGAAGAGGAGGAGATTGCAGCTGGCAATTGCCCAGCATGCAACCGAGGATAGTGAATTCCCCAGACGGTAGAGGAGGCCAAGTTTTTGGTGGGTGGACCTGGTTATAGAGTCGATATGGGGTCGGTAGGTCATTTCTTGGTCAAGATGGATCCCAAGGTATTTGAAGCTGGCCATGACCTTGACTCTTTTTCCTTGGTTTGTGCAGTTCTGGAGCAGCTGACTCCTGTCAGGGCCCAGCCGTCTTGAACCAAACAGTACGGCTTTAGTTTTTTCCTCATTGAGTTTAAGGGAGTTTGCGGAGAACCAGGGCTCAAGTATTGAGAGACTATTCTGCAGTTTTGTGGTGATGACACTAGGTTGAGGATCACTGCAGTAAATGACGGTGTCCTCCACATACAAAATGAGTTTGCTGAAGGGGCAGTTTCCCTCAGTGTTATTGTGGAAGAGTGAAAAGAGCAGGGGGCCCAGGATTGAGCCCTGGGGCACCCCTGCGGTAACGGATCTGGGGACAGACTGGGCACCCTTCCAGTGGACTTTTTGGGTACGGTCACTCAGATAGCTCTCGAACCAGGAGAGTGAGTGGTGATCCAGTCCTAAGTGCAGGAGTTTTAATAGAAGGAGGCTATGACTGACCAAGTCAAAGGCCTTGGACAGGTCAATGAAGAGGGCACCCATTGGGGAGCCTTGATCCATAGAGGCAAGGATGTCCGCAGTGAGCCGGATGAGGGCAGTATCGGTACCATGGCCCTTTCTAAAACCATGCTGCACATCAACCATGAGAAGGTGCTGCTCAAAGTAGTCTTGAAGCTGGTTAGAGATTAGTCTTTCCTGTATTTTCCCAAGGGGACTAAGTAGGGAGATTGGTCTGTAGTTTCCCAGTTTGTCTCGGGGCCCACTTTTGTAGACAGGGACAACAGTTGCTACTTTCCACATTTTTGGGACAATACCTTCCCAGACCGACCTATTAATAAGTAGGGTGATAGGACTCAGTAGGCGAGGTTCGAGCTGGTCGTGGCCTAGCGAGGAAGAGTGGTTAATTTTGAGTAGGAGAGGTAGTACCTCTGACTGATTGACTAGCTTTAATTGGAATTGAGGCTGAGGGTTCACCCAAGTGTCCCCGGAGAGATGGGTAGGCCTGGAGAGGATGGGGGGGGGAGTACCACTTGGGTTAGTGAAGGAGGCACTGAAGGCCTCAACAACTACTGATGGGACATTGTTCAGTGAGTCCCCTACCAGGATGGAGTCCATTTGACAATTTGAGGAGCCTTTGATGAGTATGTTTATGTGGCTCCAGAATTTCTTGGGATCACGTAGGTGCCTAGTTTGGAGGTCATTTAAGTATTGTGATTTGGCCTGTTTCGAGGCTTTTTTACACTGATTTCTTAGCTCTCTGTACTTTTCCCAGTCAGATTGGTTGCCAGTGGATTTGTAGTTGCCCCATGCTCTGTCCCTGAGGAGCATGGAATGCTTGAGGCACGGGCTCAACCATTTATGGCATTTTCCCTGTACCCTGAGCTTTTTTATAGGAGCATGCTTGTTTGAGTCCGACAAGAAGGCTTGAATGAAATATTCAAGAGCCTCATCAAGTGGGGGGAGAGACATAATAGGGGCCCAGTCGATGTTCCCCAAATCAGAGCAGAAGTCGGCTGGTGCAAACCTACTGTAGTTCCTTGCTTCAGTAACCTTAGAGGTAATTTTTTATTTTATTTATTTATTTATTTATTTAGGGATTCGGATCATACCTTTGAGCTCAGAGCTCTTTTACAAAGGTTCCACGTCAAACAGTGACAATGACAGCAATAACAAACAGTTTACATACAATACTCGAATAGTAGGTAGCTAGTATACAGTAAGGATACAATGTCATTCATAGTACCAATGGTGATAGTACAGCATCAAGAGCATTCAACTAGGATAAAGGACAGTGTTTATATGTAGCGAAGAAGATAAACAGGTGTGACACCTAGTGTGAGAGTCAGGAGGAGTCAAGGTGAGGAGGGAGGCGGGGGAGTGGGCAGCCAGAAGAAGTGGCTTTGTCTGAGAGATTGGGAGGTAGTGGTAGTATGTTGGTTTTAAGTTAGATCCAGTGGGAGAAAAGGGACGGGGAGAGGAAGACAGAGGATAGGGCAATAGGGAAGAGTGGGTGTAAAAGGAGGGAAGGAGACTTGTTGGATAAGCATGAAGATAGGCGGTGATCACTCAGGGTCAGCCATAATCCTGCCGACAGTATACGGCCAGGGCAAGAAACGAGGATCCAGTTAATGAGAGAGTGGTTTCCAGTCTTGGGATTATGTTGTGTGGAGAGGTCGATGACCTATGTATATGGAGAGCCAAGTAGAGGGTTTTTAGCAGGGGATGAAAGCAGAGAAGGCCAGTGGATATTGAAATCCCCAAGGAGTATGGTCTCCCCCAAGGCGTGGACCTCAAGGAGGTTTGTTAGGGATTCTAGTGAGAAGGCAGCAGATTGGGGAGGGAGGGAGGTAGACACCCCCTAAGGTAAGGGGTTTGGTGTTCCCAAGAAGTATATTTACGAACAGCATTTCAGCTAGGGAATCACTATGAGAGTGGAAGTCCAACTCCGAAGCTTGAAGGTCAGTGCTAACGTAGATAATAACCTCTCCTCCCTTTTTCCCTACCCTGTCTTTTCTAAAGGTAAGGTAATCCACTAGTTCCACTTCATGAGGGATGATCTGAGGTTTGAGCCATGTTTCAGTCAGGGCTAGAACGTCAGGCTTAAAGAGTGACACCCATGCCTCCAGGTCATGGAATTTGTGCCTTAGACTGCCTATGTTCATGTGAGCCAGTTTGACCCCTTTAGAATCCATCCACAGGGGGCATGAGGGCTTGTTGAGAGTGAGATTTGGGGAGAAAGGACCTGGATTAGGTTCAATATCCCCCCCCCCCCGAGGGCTAGAAGGGTCCTCCCCATTACTCCTCTTTGGAGGAGAAACCTGGACACCACCTCGTGCATCTGGCAAGGGTCCAGGCAGGTGCAGGATTAAAAGAGACCCATATGGAGGGGTCATTATGACCTTGAAGGCAGGAAGGAGTTGCCTGAGAAAAAGAGCACAGATTCAAGCTGATGCCAGCATATAACTTGGAGCAGAATTATCTATTCATTGTTTTTGACAGGATTATAAGGAAAGTATTAGGCAGTGACTGAAAATATTTGGGAGGAGAGGTTTCCCTTTTTGAGGTTAAGTTGCCCAAAAGCAAACGGGGAGACCTCTAGTGGGGAAAACTATGAACTTATTGAAGAATATGTTAGTGAAGTATAGGCTTCACTGGGAGAAAGTTAGTTATCCTAGAAACGACAGTGAGCCCCTAGTGGCAAAAATGTATAGCTTGCAGATGGCAAAGTGAGCTGATAGGTGTTTTCAGCTCATGTGACCATCCAAGGCACTATAAGTTAGAGTGCCGACCAAGGGTGGTGGTGGGAGTGGCGGGGCAGAGCCGGGTCACCAACAGCAGCCACACAGCACACCAGGAGGGCTCGTATGGAGCTATCAGCATGGGGCAGCTATTTTGTCCAGGTAATCCCCTTTTGGATAATCCGGTCCTAGGTGAGTCTTTTTTAAAGGTAAAATTGGTTTGCTTATAAGTTAAAATCCCTCCTTGCGTTTCTTTCAAGCAGTTACCTTTGTTCACTTCTGTGCCGCAATGGGGGAGGGAGAGGGCAGGAGCTGAGGCCCTCTCGACCTCACACGGCGAAATCCCTGAGTACCTGTAATGGAGATAGAGGAGGTGAGTACTGGAGTTTGTATTTGTGAAAAACGGACGGGAAGGGTGTGGGGGCCTATTTCAGCAATGATTAGCAGCCGCTAGGAAAAACGATTTCAGCCTGCCTATTCAATGCCACGTTTCTTAGTATCCCTCAGTGCTTAAGAGTTAAATCAAACATAACTAACAGACTATGTAGGCATTTTTCTAGTAGTCCCTAGTAACAGCTGAAGCGTTAAAGATGATTCAGTAGAGACTAAAACAGCGCAGAGTCTATATTAAGGCCCTTTACAAGAATAACTTAGGGATGATGGCACACAATACGTACAAATTGTCCCCAAATTTAAGTTCAGACCAAGTACATTGAAATTGTCCATACAGTTCTAGCTATAATGAGAAAAATTCATTTCAAGCAGCTCAGTGGTGTGGTTGCCATTAAATGAAAAAAAGACTAAACATCTACGAGCTTTAAGACCCTAATACAGTTAAAGCTGTTGCCTTAAATAAAAACAGACTAAGCATCTGCGTGCTTTAGGACCCTTATACAGTTAAAGCTACCACTGAGAATTTGTATTAAAGCAGCCCAGTGGTGTGATTGCCTTAAATAAAAAACGGTCTAAACATCTGCGCGCTTTAAGACGCTAATACAATTAGAGCTACCACTGAGAATTCGTATTAAAGCAGACCAGCAGTGTGATTGCCTTAGATTAGTAACAGTCCCAACATCTGCGTACATTAAGTTGCTATTACAGTTAAGGCTACATTGAGAATTCATATTAAAACAGCTCAGTAGAGTGAATTGCCTTAAATCAGAAACAGTCTGAACATCTGCGCAGACCTAAAATGGCGCCGGGTCCCCAACAGCAGCCACACAGCACACCAGGAGGGCTCGTATGGAGCTATCAGTATGGGGCAGCTATTTTGTCCAGGTAAGCCCCTTTCGGATAATCCGGTCCTAGGTGAGTCTTTTTAAAGGTAAAATCGGTTTGCTTATAAGTTAAAATCCCTCTTTGCGTTTCTTTCAAGCAGTTACCTTTGTTCACTTATTGAGACCTTCAGGTACTTAAAGGGCATGAATAGGGTTAGTACTTAGGACATGTTTAGATTAAAGAGGGGAGAGGGACACAAGGGGACACAGTCTGAAACTGGTGGGTGGAAGATTCAGGAGGAAAATGAGGAGGCACTACTTCATAGAAAGGGTGGTAGCATGGTGGAACGCACTGCCAGAGGAGGTGATATCATTGAAATCTGTGGGCAATTTTAAGAGGGGGTGTGACAGGGTCAAAGGTAAGGTCAAAACTAGAGAGAAGATAGGGAGGGGGAAGTCAGCAGAAGGGTGTGATAGATGAACGGGCAAGGGGCGGGGGGGCAGCTGCAGTAGCATAGCTCTCAACTGCTATGAATTCCGCATTGCACTATAATTTTCACACTCAAATTTACCCTTGTCTGCACAGGTTTACTGATGTTGCTCATAATGTTAGAGTGATTTCTGGGCATGCAAACTATTAAATCATTGAACTAAGTTGATAGAAACATTCCTTATCACTAACTATATGGGGCCTACTATCTGTAGACATAATATTGTTTAAAATAAGAAAGTGCTACACATTCTGGCCCTTTGCTATGATTTTTGAAGGCCAGTGCTATGATTTTTAATGCTGAGAGGTTGAGAGGTAGGTGCAGTAGATTAGACTGAGAGCAGAACACTTGAGCAGATTCGACAGACCGTATGGCCTCTATCTGCTGGCATTTTCGTATGCTCAGATGTTCATAATTCTAGGCCACACAATGACCCCTAACTATGGCAAACATAAAATGAAATTTGGCACCATATAATCAGATTTGTAAACACAAATTAACAGCAGTGATAAACAGAGGGGGTTAAAAAGAACCCACAAATAAGAAGTGATCAGCCACATGTGAAAAGTTTCAGCAATATTTTCGTAAATACCAAACTGGTCCACCCACTCCTATCCCAATGTTTCACCCTGATTTGGCTTCATCAGGGGAAGGTGTTTTCATTCTATGTTGTAGATTGAGGGAACACTCCAGACCAATCAGAGCACTCCTTTCCTCTGTGCATGGGATACTCTTATTCTGTGAAGTGTGTTCATGCGCAGCTGCCTTGGAAACTGGCACCTTTAGGGAAAGTTTTGTAAAATATTATTGCTCGATCTTAATCAATAATATATTAATATTGCCTCTGAGACCACTCTTATGATTGTAAGAGTTGTCTGACTTAAGTTCTTAGGGTATCAGAACTGCTCTCCTTTGGTTCTTGGTATCATACCATATCAATATGCGTGAGACCACTCTTACAACTGTAAGAGTGGTATCAGTGGCAGAAACAACACATATAATTCTTCCTTTCACAAAGTTCACAAATGTTTGAAAAATTCCATCATATTAAAAATGTTGTTATATTAGTCCCCTTCTTATCAGATGGCCTCTCTAGCCATGTGAAGCTTCCCTTTCAGCATTATTTGTTCTTTGGGTTGTAAAGAACTGCCTAATGAAGCATATACATCAACATGTTAACAGGAGCTGTTACTTTAAAACCTGTACTTTTAAAGATCCGATAA
The DNA here is from genome assembly GCA_016271365.2 of Neoceratodus forsteri. Classification (NCBI taxonomy): domain Eukaryota; kingdom Metazoa; phylum Chordata; order Ceratodontiformes; family Ceratodontidae; genus Neoceratodus; species Neoceratodus forsteri. The sequence goes on from CM057450.1 coordinate 995,141,447, forward strand.
AAGATTGTTCATAAAACTACTGCATTAAGCTTCACAATGAACACAAAAAACAGTGTGTGTAGACATTGTACAGTATGCAACTGAGCGTGTTCACTGTAACGTGATGGTATAGTACATACAATAGTAATACATAATGACAGGATAGCACAAATCAAAAACAAGTTAAAACACTGTTCAGTAAAACATCTACGAAACACATTCCTAAATATTAAGGTTTTAGTTGAGATGGAAAGGATGAGACAGACAGGAAGGGGGGATGGCATTCTGTTTTGACGTTATATGACAGTACTGTGTGCTTAATCACTGAGGGTCTGCCACCTCAGATGCATAATTACCTCTGCACCTCAGGTTTTCTGGCAACTCTTTTAGCAACACCTCCCCCACAGATCAAAGTGTGGGTGGACACCTGCAATGCAATCAAGGTCAATGAGGAACTCGGCAGCAGCTTCACTAAATGCTTTTCAGACTATGAGCTCACTACAAGAGAGGTTTGCACAAGTATATTACTCAGGTGCAGAGCCACTGCACGGCTGGCTGTAGGTTTTTAAAAGGTGCCAGGTACATTAGATACTAAGCGTGTGGGAGGCTGTGACTGTCATGGTTTGGCTTTATGTGGTGGAGTACAAAGTTTAAGACCATTAACTGACAGGTTTCCCCTGTCTGGTTTCCTAGTCAAGCATCGGTGCTGTAGCATAAGGCAAAATCCATTCAGTAGATCCAGAGGATCTCTATACAAGGATAGCAGGGTTTAAGCATCACATCACAGAACTGAAGTAGTTTCATATGAATCTATTCCACTCTCTCATTAACTATTCAAAAAGGTACAAAGGTGATCCAATTACTTAATTACAGGGTGACTACCTGATCGATACTATCATTTGATTCTGCTGTTAGGGCAGTGTTACTTTAAACCAGTAACACTCTTTCACGTTTCTTACATTTCAGGTAGAACATGTGCTTGTGGTTTGTTCTGTTGTTGCAAGAAGTTTTCCATTTTTATTTAGTTGCCTATGCCGGATCTCAAGCTGGGAAACATTGCCAACTTTTCACTAAAACAAGACATGACATATTCCATTGCAACTGAGCTATCCTGGGTTAAATTTGTAAAATTGGGTGCAGCAGGACACCACTGAAAATGAGTTGCTGCATCTGAGCTGGGCTTGGCTATTATTGATAAAAGCAGCATTAATATGGGTAAAAGCTGGGCCCCTCTGTGTATGAGATACTGCAGCTCAGCTGGGTTATCCTGAACAGCTACAGTGAAAAATAGATAAAGGCAGGATCCCACTTCAAATAAGGCATGACATCTAAGCTTAAGCAGTCTCTGTTAAAATGAGACCTCAGTGAAACAAGATGCGGCATCTCAACTCTGTTATCCTGGGTAACACAGTATAAACAAGCATTTGTCAATGCCGAATGTTGCTTGCTTGTATGTGCTGTTTAGGTATTTGGAAGTGATAGTTCCATGCCTTCCTCCCAAGACATCCACTGTGTCTTTCCGTTCAGTATTCACAGAAGAGTGGGAGGGGCAAGGGCCACAGCAGTACAGCAGTTGCCAAGGGGGTGAAGAGGTGGACAATAGTCCATTCAAAGGGAAAAGAGTCCTGCAGGAGTTCACTAAATTGAAGGTGGACAAAGCGATGGAACCAGATAGCATATGCCCAAGGATATTAAGAGAACTGCGAAGGGAGATAGCAGTACCTCTGGCAGCCATGTTCACTGAGTCATTCAACATGAGTGAACTGGAGGAGGGCACATGTGGTCCCTCTACACAAGTCCGGCAGCAGGGAGGAGGCAGGGAACAATAGGCCGTTCAGCCTCACCTCAGTAGTGGGGAAGATCATGGAGACATTACTTAAAGAAAGGATAATGGGGCATCTAGAACCTATCGGAGCCCAGGACCATAGACAACATGGATTCACAGTGGGGACATCATGTCAGAGAAATCTGGTTGACTTCTTTGACTGGGTGACAAAGGAAGTGAATCAGGTGGGGGCAGTGGACAACATTTACCTTGATTTCGGCAAAGCCTTTGACATCATCTCATAAAGGAGGCTGATAAACTAGCTGGATAGGCTGGGCATGGGGGAAAGGGCGGTAAACTGGGTTAGAAACTGGCTAACAGACAGGAGGTAGAGAGTGGTGGTAAATGGTGTGCAGTCTAGGGAGAGGGAGTCACCAGTGGGGTTCTGCAGGGATCGGTCCTGGGGCCAGTCCTGTTCAATGTCTTCATTAGTAACATTGCAGAATGTCTGAAGGGAATTTTTTCACCAAATTTTCAACATAGCCATTTTAAGACCTCTGCTCTTGAACAGTGTCACTGTGATTTTCTTAATCTGTCCCAAACATTGATTGCGCACACCGACTACACCATTGTGCACTACATGTGCGGAAATACATTTTGGTCGACGTGAAAAATGGCAGCTGTACTGTTCATAAGGAAGTGTAATAAAATGGCAATGTTGAAAATCTGGAGTGCAAATATTAAAAATGTGCGAACTTATGAGCATGCATAGGAACTGCACAACGCACACTCATAAAACAATCATTTTTTAGGAATTTTTTTACCAAATTTGCAACACAGGCTTTTTGAGAGCCCACCTTATGAACACTGGCACTGTCATTTTGTTAACTGGTCCTGCAAGGTGATTTTGCCCAGTGACCACGAAATCACCCGTTGGGCCCTATTAACGCCATGACAGTGACAGAATTCATGAGGAGGGGTCCCAGAAACCCCATGTTGAAAATTTGGTGCCAAAATTCCAAAAAATGCCTGATATATGCAGCAAAGTTGAAAAACCTATCTATCCCATTATACAGCTTACGGCATTTCCTCAGTTAACGGTCGGTTTTGAAGAATGCAGATGTGTTCCCGGTCCACTGAAAATCATCGCACAGTGCGGAGGTAAGTATGGGGTGAGGTGTGGGAGGCAGAGGTGCGAGTGGTGGTGCAGGTTGTGGAAGGGGGAGGGAGAAGCGCCGAGGACAGTTTTGTATTTACAGTTTTTTAAATAAGACGATGAGGGATGTTTGCCACGCTGGGGTGGGCTCCCAGTGTGGCAGCTGGAAAACTGTTTGGGGCTGGAGCCGGCGTGGGATTGGGCACTCCTGGCCACTGGACACATTTGCCACACTGGGGTGGGCTCCCAGTGTGGCACCTTGATGGTTTGGAGAGGCTTGGAGCCGACGGGGGATTGGGCACCCCCGTTGGCCATAACAAATTTCACCACACTGGCACCTGGAAGCTTTGTGGGGGGGCATGGAGCCAATGGGGGATTGGGCACCCCGCGTCGGCCATAACAAATTTTACCACACTGGGTGGGCTCCCAGCATGGCACCTGGAAGCTTTGGGGGGGCATGGAGCTGACGGGGGATTGGGCACCCCTGTCGGCCGTACAGTGTGTGCATGGGGAGAGGGGGAAGGCGCATGAGCACGCAGTATGCGTGTGTGTGTGTGTGTGTGTGTGTGGAGGGGGGAGCTCTGCTCACTGAAGCGGAGCTCTCCCTTTCAACTGTACGACCACTGCATTTTCAACTGCTGTCATAGACAGCCGCAGCAGTGATTGGGGAACTGGGGCCGCGCCTGCAAGCACACTGACTAAATTGGAAGATGGGTGCCACACCTCCGAAAACTCGGATGATGGCACTATGTTTCTTGCACATGCGTGCAAGCAACATAAAAATGTGAAAGCAGGACCACACAAAAAATATGATATTACGTCTTATCTGGGCTGGGTTATTGTTGGTAAATACAGTATGGTAAAAAGCAGCTAGAGATGATTTTACTAACATATATTTATCACAGCACTTTATATGAAAGTTTCTTATTTATTGCCTGGTATTCTGGGTTTAGTGCAATGCAACTTTATGACTTACTAGGAAGCATTGGTTAGTTTTCCTGTTTTTTAGCACACTGTCACTTTAAATGACTTGCACTGTTTTTGGTTATCCAGCCTTGAGAAAGTGCTAATATCACATCAAAACATTTGGCTGATCACTGTGCGAGGGTGCCTGCTGCCTCTGTACTGTTGGATTTGACTCTAACAAACAGTTTGGTATCCCAACATAGCATGTGTGGATTTCTTCTGGGTAGGGACTGAGCAGCCGAGCTACGTGTTCAGTGAGAACTCCTTTTCTGCTTCTTTGGCCCTGGTCTGTTTTTGTTGTGTTTGCAGCCACCTACTTGACTTTTTCACTTTAAAGCTAGCACTTTTGAAGATCAGGGGCTAGGTTTTCAGAATGTTCGGTGAGCAAGTCCCACACCACAACCACTGCTGTGGGACAAAATCTTCGCACCTGTGGAGATTTGTATTTTCAGTCAGTACAGCTGGAGGGGATGTTATGCCTGATCCCACCAGGCATAACATTTTGGTGCAGCTGTGCTGAAAAAATGTCCACAAGTTGCTGTAAATCAGGGAGCTGATCATAAACTGGCTCTCACTTTGAAAATGCAGCACAGGCAGGGAAAACCGCAGTTCTGCAAGTAAAGGCTTACTTGTGGCAGTTTTCCCTTGCAACTGCGCTGATCTCAGATGGGTTGAAAATCAGCCCCATGTTCATAAATGTGATGGTCTGGAGGTGCTCTGTGGTACTCTATTCTAAAGATGGTGAAAAGAAATGAGTGAGACACCAAGGTCCGAATTATTGTGGATAAGATAACTGTTACCCAGACAAGGAGAGGCAGGAGTCATACTAGAGATTCAGTGCCCGCAGGGCATTTATGTTGTACCAGTGGGTAGGAAGACATAATCACAAGAGAAGGAGAAGTCACCCAAAACAATAGGGCTGTAAATAAAACAGAATACTTTATTTATTTTATTTATTTAGCTTTTGTTTACCAGGTAAGTACACTAGACAAGTAGTATGCCTATTTTCAGGAACGACCCGGGAGAGCACAAAACATACAGTATACATACTATAATCTATAACTATAATACTATAAATATTATCTATAACTGCCAAAACTACTTTAAACCAGAACAGAATAAATACTTAGGCTTATTGCCACTATACCTCTATAATTATTCTACAATTCTTATTCCTGTCACTAAGCTTAGGTGAAGATCAGATGATATACACTACCCATAACAGTATTTGGTTTAGCTATAACTACACAATTCTACCAAAGTCCAAATGTTACAGGAGTCCAGAGGTCTGATGTCTTCGTGTACACCGTCAGTCTACAATGGTAGCTACGAAGGGGAAGCAAACGAAACAGTAGATGCTAACACAATTCCCAGCAGGGACCTTGTAAAGGCCACTGGGTGGTGAGAGGTTTGTTAAACAGACAACCAGAGCAACTGGTTCCTGAAATAACCCACATATGGGCTGTTGGATTCCAAACTGAAGAAAAAGGGTTCCTTGGCCAAAACCCACTTCCAGGGTCACCAAGGATAAGGAGAAATCAGGACCTGCGTGGCGACGAATCCACTCGAGGACTACCATGACCTGATTGATGCTGCAGCACTCCAAGGGCCAGCTAAACTCTGAAGGATCTCCGATAGGACCAGGAACCAGAAGAATCTGTAGAGAGGATGGTTGATTTTGCAATCTTGTCACCAGAAACTAGAACAAAAATAAAGAAACGGCGGATGCGTCCCGCACTGGGCTTTGATGGACTCAACTTTTGGCGAACAACCAGGGGCGAAGACCAGGTTCTCCAGGATGAGCACACTCTTCTGTGGAGGGCGACCAACTTCTTGACATCTGGATCAGGAACCATACAAAATGACAGTGGCATGGCTGTCGTGATGCGCTATGACGGACGTACCTTCGAGCTGTGAAAACAAGAAACAGCGGGTACGACTTGTACAACTGGCGATGGACTCGACTTCGGTGGACGACACAGATGGAGGAGATGATCCGATAGATGATCCCACTTGGGTGAAGAATGCTGAGAAGAACTCTTCTGGGTAGAGACTGATTCTGAGTCCGAAGTATTACAGACCACACTATGGGACTGCAGTGTGGTAGAAGATTGAGACTGTCCCCATACACTGGTAACAATGTAGCTGAAAGATGCACCTTCCTGCAATGCCAAGGGAACTGCAGAATGATACGATAATTTGCAAGGGGAAGGGCAAAGTCTAAATTTATGAGTAATGGCTACAGGTGGGGCAATTGTCCAAATGCTTAGAGCAATAGTTCAGATGCTTAGAGCAAAATTTCAGATGCTTAGGGCAATAGTCCAGATGCTTAGAGCAAGAGTACAAATGCTTAGGCAATAGTTAGGATAACCAGGGGTAAATAACCACAATCCTTATACAACGCAGTCTTGGTGCTACCTAGCAAGTTCACAGTCTTCCAAGTACTTGAGCAATAACAGATGTAGGAACAGTACAGTTGTTACAGAGCTTTACTTTAATTGTGAATTGAGAACCCTTGGATGGACCCCTTTTCCTAAATGTAGGGTCTTCCCGAATAGGATCTGGCTACTCCTGAACGCTTTGCTAAAGATGCCCTTATGCTAATTGCCCAGGACACTACAGGCCTAAATGCCTCATCTGCTAAAGAGCCTATATGCCCTACTTACTGTCGCTAGGCTGGATTGCCCTAATCCGTTAGGCCGGGGCTGCCCTTACTACCACTAGGCTGGACTGCCCTAATCCGCTAGGCCAGGGCTGCCCTTACTACTACTACTACTAGGCTGGCTTGCCCTAATCCACTAGGCCGGGGCCTCCCTTACTACCACTAGGCTGGCTTGCTTATTGCACTAGGCCGGGGCCTCCCTTACTACCATTAGGCTGGCTTGCCTTATTACACTAGGCCCCCCTAGAACCCTGCTTTACCTCGGGCCTAATGCCCTACATTTACCTCAGGCTGGATGCCCTACACTTAGATGTGGGCCTACTCGCTCTTTTTAAAACTGTGCCTGGTGCCCTTGGAAATGGGCCTGGCACTCTCTATACCCAGGGCCCCTGGTGTTCTGCAGCAGAATTTTCTGATTTCTGCGGCAGGGCTCCTTGACTTCTGCGGCAGCATTTTCTGATTTCTGCGGCATGATTTATTCATTTCTCTGGCAGAATGCAGTCCTGTCATTGGCTAAATATGATGTGATGTCATCGATGACATCATATGCTGAGCATAGAGGAGGGGCTTCAGGATAAACGAGGTAGGAAAGAAAACCTGACACTATGAAAAAACAGTATATTTATATGAAAATTCACCAAAAACAATGAATTCTGCGGCATTATATATATTCTGTGGCATGATGCAAATTCCGCAACTGCAGAACCGCAGAATTCCAGGGGCCTTGTCTATACTGTGGGCCAAAATTCCCTCTTACAGCTGGGCCTGGTGCCCAGCTTTACAATGGGCCTGGTGCCTTAACAGAAATGGGCCTGAATGGCCCCCTTTACTATGGGCCTAATAGCCCTCTTCATATTTGGCCAAATAGCCCCTTCAACACTGGGCCTGGGAAGCACTATTCCCTTTAATTTGGGCCTGACTTGCCCTTTTAACTGCTTGGCCCCTTTAATTTGAAAGGCTCTCTAAGAGCTGTCACTCTTTCGGCAGATCGCTGCCTTTAATCCCCCCCCCCCCCGTTAATATTTAATAGGCCTTGAACTAGCCTTGCATTGCTGGCCCCTCCTGTGGGCGTCACTACCCGCCTCCCCACTGACTATTAATTAGGGGTCCTTGTGACCCGATTCCTAGGTGGCGCTCAGCCGCTTCTCTTCTGCACCTTGTGCGCTAAAGAATGAAATAAAAAAAAATACAGTCTTTGTTTTCTGGGGCGAACAGGACGAATCTGCGTGCTGTCGCCGACTCACTGTTCACACCGGGACCAGAGACAGCAGATGGGAGGTGGGAGGTCTTGCTGGCAGAGGGAGGGAGTGAAATAACGGCAGGCAGAGTGAGGGACAGATTGAGGGGGCCTCAGACGGCCGACAGCAACTAGGGCGCGATGCATGCGGCTCTTCAATACCGCCAACGTGGGACCGAAATAAAACTTTAAATCCGGGGGAGGGGATTAAAATAATAAAACAACAGGGCTCTTAAGCCTAATGCAAGGCAAATGTCCATTTTACTTCTTCGTGGTGCCCCGATGGCACCACCAACCGCAGAATGAAACAGAACAAGGAGTCTTCAGGCAGGGGAGGCAGCACAGGACCACAGCAAGCCCAGAGGGACGGGCTTCAGCACAAGATAAGCCTTAACCAGTCCCTTGACTTCTGTGTCCTGTCTCCTCATCCTCTGCCCAGGAACAACAACTGACTAACTGAACAATATTTTTTTAACTTAAACCTACCAGGGTTCTAGAGTGCCTGGAGTGGAATGCTGTGCATGAGCAGCTCAGCACAGCATTCCATCCAGGCCATTGTTACTGAAGCTACCTGAATTCTACTTTTTTTTTCATCAGGATTGATTGCACAGGGCACTTTCTTTATTAATCAGAGTGTTTTTATACCGTACAGGAGGTGAATCAACTTCTGAGGGACCCCTTTTTACCTTTGCCCTGCAGTCTATACCTAAGGCAGGCACCCTGGGCAACTGTAAACCCCTAATCTTTTTATTGATTATCTATTTCTGGGATGCCCCAACTTTGGGGCATTACATAAAATTACTGTTAAGCTTAAAGGAACAGTGGCATTCCTTGCTGAATCTTAATATTTCTTGTTGACAACCCCCATTTTATGACTGCTTAGTTTTTCTAAACGTCACTGATGTTGTTGGTTGTTTTATCTGCTTCCTTGCTTAGCAGAACTGAAATGCATGCTAATGGTATAGTTAAAGCCAGCCAAGTTTTTTTTTTCAAATTCTTTGGTCTACTCTTATTGCATACTTTCTGAACATGAGAAACATCCCCAAACAATGCAGCCACTCATGGTGCAGTAGCCTCCTCTCTTCTCACAGCATCATGAGGGGCTATATTGTGTTGAGGGTGTTTATGAGACCAGCAAAAATGCAAAGAAACATAGAACATAGAAACATAGAATTTGACGGCAGATAAGGACCGCTTGGCCCACCCAGTCTGCCCATTTCCCTACCTGATGGATAAGCTGCAGGTCCTAGTTAACCAGCAGCCTACTTCTTCCTACCCCAACCCCCTAGAATTGCCTTTTGACTGTCCCATGCATGCTTGAATTCCACCACTGTTTTTGACTCCACAACCTCCTCTGGAAGGCCGTTCCATACATCACAACCTCTCTGTGAAAAAAATACTTCCTTAAATTACCTCTGAGCCGACCCCCTTCTATCTTCAAATTGTGCCCTTGTTCTGCACACCTCTTTTGAAAGATGCTACCCTCTTGGACTTTGTTGATTCCCTTGAGGTACTTGAAAGTTTCTATCATGTCTCCCCTCTCCCTCCTTTCCTCCGAGGCTATACATATTAAGCTCCTTAAGTCTCTCTTCATATGTCTTCCGGTGCAGACCCTGCACCATTTTAGTGCCCTCCTCTGGACAGCTTCCATCCTGTCTATGTCTTTGCAGAGATTGGGTCTCCAGAACTGCCACGCAGTACTCCAGATGGGGTCTCACTAGCTGTCTGTACAGAGGGATAATAACTTCCTGTTTTCTGCTGCTGATGCCTCTTCCATGCATCCCAGTATCCCCCAGCCCTCCTTGCTGCCCTCTCACATTGCTTTCCCACCTTTAGGTCATTTGATATGACTACCCCAGGTCCCTTCCATTTTGTTGTTGTTAGTATCTCACCCCCATTGTGTACTCTTCCCTGGTTTTGTTTCCCAGGTGCATTACCTGCACTTCTAGCACTGAATCTAAGCTGCCATATTTGACCATTCCTCTAACCTTGCCAAGTCCCTTCTCATCCTTTCCACTCCACCTTGTGCATCAACTCTGTTGCAGATCTTTGTGTCATCTGCAAAGAGACATACTTTTCCTTCCAGTCCCTCTGCAATGTCGCTTATAAAGACATTGAAGAGGACCGGTTCTAATACTGAACCCTGCGGTAGGGAGTTGATCAAGGACTTGAAACAAACCTGTTTTTGTGTAGTAACACCAGTATAGTGGGCAGTCTGTTTTTCACTTTCAAAAGGAAAAAAAGAGATGAATCACAGTCAAACTACCAGCTACATCAGGGATCTTTACAGAATGTGACCGATCTTAACATATGTTTTTAGGTCTGTGGGCAGAGCCTACAGGCCTACTGGGATCACATAGTAGCTTTAAAAATAGCCAATCATGGAACCTTCCATTGGACTTTTGGAAGTATCCTTCTGAAAGTCCAATGGAGCTTAAAACCCTCCTCCACGATCAGATGCTATGGATTAACAGCCGCAATATTTCAGCTGTTACTTCCGCATTCCATGGCATGAACTGCGCATGTGCGCGAGTCTTCTGCTGGCTCTGTCATGTTGCGAATGGCAAAATGCCATTCACCGCAACTGCACATGCACGAGTGCCATGCATACACAGTTGTGCATGCTGCCAACAGCTTCATGGCATTCTGTGCCCCCCAACAACTCAAGTGGCACACTCAGAGCCCACTCCAGTGTGCCCAAAGATGTGCACCCCCAGACTCATGTGTGACGACTGCCCACCCCACTGTGCCTAACTTTTTTCTTCTCCCACTCCCCTGACATTGGGGTGCCCAGTCCCGTGTTGGCATCCTGTACACCCCATCATGTGGTACACTGGGAGCCCACCCCAGTGTGCCCAAATGTTTTCTTTTTCTGTTTCCTGTAAAAGAAAATGGTCCCTGTCATTGCTCCACTTGTGTTTTTTTTCCCCCGTAAAGAAAATGCTCCTTGTCATCGCTCCTGTCCCCTCCCATCCCCACCCTCCCACTAAGCACCCACCTCCCCACCCCCTTACCCTGTACTTACCTCTGGAGGTTGTCATTGTCTTCTTCTCTGGACTGGGACACGTCTGCACTCTTCAAAGCCGAACTGAGAACTGAAGAATCTAAGGCAAGCATGTTATACTGCCATTTAATGGTGTTTTCAACTTATGCTAATAAATCAGCCATTTTTGGAATTTTTACCACAGATTTTCAAAATGGGGTTTTTGGGACTCCACCTCATGAAAACTATCACTGTCATTTTGTTACTGTGTCTCAAAATGTGATATCGTGGTTGCTGCATGGAATCACCTTTCGGGACCAGTTCATGAAATGACAGTGCCACTGTTTATGAGGTGGGGTCCCAAAAAGCCCATGTTGCAAATTTGGTGAAAAAGTTCCAAAAAATGACTGTGTTACGAGCGTGCGTTGCCCAGTTTCTATGCATGCTCCTAACTTCACCAATTTTTAACATTTTCACTACACATTTTCAACATTGCCATTTTTGCACACCTCCTTTAAAACAGTACAGCTGTCATTTTCCTCAACCTGCACAAAATGTGTTTTCATACCTGTGGCACAGAATAGCGTGTTTACTCTGCGAAATCACCTTTCAGAACAAGTGAACAAAATAACAAAATAACACTGACACTCTTCATGAGGTGGGGTCCCAAAAAGGCCATGTTGAAATTTGGTGCAACACCTTCAAAAAATGGACAAGTTACACCCGGGTGTTGAATAATTTCTACGCACATGTGTAACTTTGGTCACTTGGTAGCTTTTCACAGCCCTATCGGCTCTGGCTAGAACTTGTTTAAACTAGAGACACTCTGAGGCCTAAGGAGGCTGACTGTGTCCTTTTAAGAATTAACATACAACAGACTTTGTACAGTATGCAACTGAGAGCTTCACTATAACACAATGGTACATACAACAGTAATACATAATGACAGAATAGTACACATCAAAAACAAGTTAAACGTCATTTAGTAAAACATCTATTCTAAAAAAAAAGCATTCCTAAATATTAGCTGAGACTGAAAGAATGAGACAGGCAGGAAGGTGGGGGGAGGCTTTTTGTTTTGACATTGTGTGGGAGTACAGTGTGTTCCATCACTGAGGGGTTACCACTTCAAACACATGATCACCTATGGACCTTCGCTCTGCTGGTAACTCTTTCAGCAATTCCTCCCCCACAAATCAAAGGGGGTGGACAGTGACGTATAATACAGTCAAGGTCAATAAGGTAGGAGGAGCAGTTTCACTTCAGTGCACTACAAGAGATTTTTTTTTATTGTTTGGTAACCACATAAGGCCCACTAGGCTAATACCCATTGACAGGGGCAACCCAGGAGCACTGGGGAGGTTAAATGACTTGCTCAGAGTTGCACAGTATGCAAGTGGAGGTTGTGAGGATCAAACCCAGGTTTGCTGGATGTTACAAGCTTGTTCACAGCTCATTTCTGTAACCTCTAGGCTATTTACTCCTCCCATTTTGAGTGTACTAGCATATTACTGAGATGCTGAGCCACCACACTACTGGCTATAAGTTTTTAAAAGGTTTCAGGTAGGTGCTAAGAGCGTGAGAGTCTGTGACTGTCATGGATTGGCTCTGTGTAGTGGAAGATTAAGTCTAGAACCATAAACTGGCAGTCTTTCCCTGTTTGGTTTAGTAGTCCAGCATCAGTGCTGTATCATAGGACAGAAAACACAAAACAGGCTCACAAGCTGTCTGTTTATGGATAGCGGGGTTTAAGCTTCACATCATATAACTGGTGTAGCTTCATAGGAATCTATCCCACTCTTTCATTTCTACGTGGCTGATGCTATCCTTTGATTCTGTTGATAGGGCAGTGTTATTTAAAACAAATAACACTCCTTCACTTTTCTTTCCTCTAAGCTAGAACACATGCTTGTGGTTTATTCTGTTGTTACAAGGTTTTTTCCCTTTTTATTTAGAGTCACCTAGGCTGGATCTCAGGCTGAGAAACGTGCTAACCTTTTAGTGGCACTAAAGCATAAACATGCATTTTGCAGTAAAACACATCCTACACAAGCTGGATAAGATCTTAAAAGGATGTACATAACTGAGCCCACATATTAAAAAAATAACAGCAACAACAAAAAAAATTCTAGCAATATTGGCAGCAAGGATGATATTATCACTGTAAAGGTGGTATAGCCAAGAGGTTAGAGTAATGAGCTGTGAGTGAGCTTCATATGTCCAGCAGACATGGATTTGATTCCCACAACCTCCACGTGCATGTTGTGTGACCCTAAGCATGTCACTTAACTTCTCCAGTGCTCCCTGGTCACCCCTGAAAACAGGCTGTAGGCCTAGTGGTCTGTACCTGTTTACATAATAATTACACATCTTGCACTCTTCTTTTTTTTTCATATAACTTTTTGGCTTCTGGTCACCAACTTCTGCTTCAAGTGTCCGGTGCTCCCAACTGCCACGCCCCCTGCAGTTGCACCAGTGGAGATTCACATAGGGAGGGGTTTGGCTGCTCCAGACTGCTGTCATTTATGGTGACAGGGGCACATTTCTGTTTTTCCCATTCCCCCATTCCCAGGACTGGCAAGTGCTCTATGGTGTGGCATGTGCCATAAAGATGCAGAAAGCACCTGCCCCAAGCAAGTAGGAAGGCCATCGCCTGGCTAGGTGGTGACCAAGCAGTGACAAGCATTATCACTGTTCCCTGAAGGAATGCTTAATCTGCCTTTCCACGGCCGACCCCCAGTGACTCTGCTCCATTTCTGAACTCAGGTCACCAGCATGGTGGCTGGTGAGGCCCCAGCGCCTCAGCCTTCCATGCCATTTGGTCTGCTCATCTCGTACTTTTCTATTGGTATTCATATCTGTGACCTCATTAGCATATATGAATTCACTGCTAGTGACATCTTACTCCCCATGTTTTTTTGCTTCTGGAACCACTCCTACCTCTCATGTTGTGATCCAGAATCCTTTGCAGTAGTGTAGTTTGGAATACCAGTGTGATAATCCATGTCAAAATTTAAACTACTGACTTAATAATGCACCATACAGAGTTGCCCATCTTTAAGGACTTTTTAGGGTCTCTATTTTGTGCTTAAAACAAATATCATTTATTCTGTTTAACAGGATGTGATGCCTGTCTTACATCCCATACATACTGAACTGATTGTGTTTCTTTATACTGTAATTCCTTTGCAAGCATTCTCAGACCAATCTAAAAAACAAGTAAAAAAAAAAACTGGATGGCATCAGAAATAGCTGGTCATGTGGAATAACTGAAGATGAGTGTGGCCCGTGCCAAGCATTTGCTACAGTCCAGGGTCACCTGCTCATTCACTCCACTTTATGCTAAGCATTCCCTGGTGTCCAGTACCACCCCTCACTCATCCCATCTTATACCAAGCGTTCCCTGGTGTCCAGACCACCCCTCACTCATCCCATCTTATACCAAGCGTTCCCTGGTGTCCAGTGCCACCCCTCACTTATCCCATCTTATACCAAGCGTTCCCTGGTGTCCAGTGCCACCCCTCACTCATCCCATCTTATACTAAGCGTTCCCTGGCATCCAGTGCCACCCCATCACTCTCTACATCTTATACTAAGCATTTTCTGGAGTTCAGTGCCACCCCTCACTCCCTGCATCTCATACTAAGCGTTCCCTGGTGTCCAGTGCCACCCCTCACTCATCCCATCTTATACCAAGTGTTCCCTGATGTCCAGTACCACCCCTCACTCATCCCATCTTATACCAAGTGTTCCTTGGTGGCCAGTACCACCCCTCACTCATCCCATCTTATACCAAGCATTCCCTGGTGTCCAGTGCCACCCCATCACTCATCCCATCTTATACCAAGTGTTCCCTGATGTCCAGTACCACCCCTCACTCATCCCATCTTATACCAAGTGTTCCCTGGTGTCCAGTACCACCCCTGACTCATCCCATCTTATACCAAGCATTCCCTGGTGTCCAGTGCCACCCCTCACTCATCCCATCTTATATCAAGTATTCCCTGGTGTCCAGTACCACCCCTGACTCATCCCATCTTATACCAAGCATTCCCTGATGTCCAGTACCACCCCATCATTCATCCCATCTTATACCAAGCGTTCCCTGATGTCCATACCACCCCTCACTCATCCCATCTTATACCAAGCATTCCCTGATGTCCAGTACCACCCCATCATTCATCCCATCTTATGCCAAGTGTTCCCTGATGTCCATACCACCCCATCACTCATCCCATCTTATACTAAGCATTCCCTGGTGTCCAGTACCAGCCCCTCACTCATCCCATCTTATACCAAGCATTCCCTGGTGTCCAGTACCAGCCCATCACTCATCCCATCTTATACCAAGCATTCCCTGATGTCCAGTACCACCCCTCACTCTTCCCATCTTATACCAAGTGTTCCCTGGTGTCCAGTGCCACCCCATCACTCCCTACATCTTATACTAAGCATTTCCTGGAGTTCAGTGCCATCCCTCACTCATCCTATCTTATACCAAACGTTTCCTGGTGTCCAGTGCCACCCCATCACTCCCTGCATCTTATACTAAGCATTTCCTGGAGTTCAGTGCCATCCCTCACTCACCATATCTTATACCAAGCATTCCTTGGTGTCCAGTGCCACCCTCTGCCTTACCCCATCCTAAAGCAAGCATTCTCTGGAGTCCAGTGGTGCCTCCTCACTCATCCCATCCTATACTAAATATTCCCTGGTGTCTGGTAGTGCCCCTCACTCTGCCCATCCTATATAAAAAAATGTCCCGGGTGTCCAGTGGCACCTCTTCACTCACACCATCCTATATTAAGCATTCTGTAGTGTCCAGTCCCACCCCCTTATTCACCCCATCCTATACTTGTTCTCACTTGTTTTATGATCATTGTTTGTTCTCCCTATCCTTGTAATCCTCTCCCCCCAGGATGCTTCTGCAAACGAGCTGGCTACATGTCATGTTTCTCATGTTGTCATCCTGGCGAAATATTTTAAAGTACATAAATAAATAAATAAATACTAAGCTTTATAAAATGAGTAGGTAAAATACTGCATCCTGACTGGCTGTGACTTAAGTGTTAAGAGAGCACAATGCACAGGTAAAACAAGAGCTGGCAATCAGCACACAGCACAGTTACAAAATCACTGCCTTTTTTTAAATTCCTGATATCCATTACAAACATGGCTGCTACCTTTGCTCACTAAAAAAAATCAGCTAGGCTCTACAAATTAAACTCCCGAAATTAAAAAGCACAAACAAACTGATCAATTGTTCTTTTCATTTGTATTCCTCTCCTTACACACTTACACACATTAAAATGAAGTACTACCCACTGTTGTCTTTTCTGAGCTTCTCTTCTGACCTTTGACCCTCACTATTCTCACTTGCCTGTCATGGAAATCTTGGCTGCTTGCTTTGCCCTAGATACAATGGAATCCCTGGCTTTACTGAGACCTTCTGCTATGTGTGTTTATAAAATGGGCAAGTAAAATACAAAGTATTTAGTGATCAAAATGAGTTAGGTGATCGTGCATTAATCCCCCAAAATGCACAGTCAGTCTGGTGCCTAGCCTCATAGCAAATCACTGTGCCAGCAACATTCTTTTAGATACACCATATCACCCCAATTTTTTCTCTCAGTAAAAACTGACAATACATCCCAAGCTCTCTTTCCCCCACCACAGCAGTACATAGAAACATATAATAAAGCCAGCAGAATAAGACCATTATGTCTATCCAGTCTGCTCATAGTGCAGAGTCCTCAGCAAAAGCTATTGACGCTGCACCCCTCCCCAGCCCACCTTTCCTCTCCAATTTCCCCGTTCCAAGACCCTTATTTTCCTCTTAACTCTATCTCAGCCTCTTTTGAAGCTGCCCACCAATTTCAATGAAGCCACCTCTTTCAGAAGCGTATTCAAACCCTCCACCATGCTCTCTGTGAAGGAGTGCCTCCTAGCCTCTCTTCTAAACTGCCCCCTCCAGCTTGAGACTGTGTCTCCTTGTGTTTTGACTCCCACTAAGCTTGAAGAGACCCTCCTTATCCACCTTATTTGTTCCTTTCATATATTTGAAGGTCTCTATCATGTCCTTTCTTTCTCACTCCTTTCCTCTAGGGTGTCTATGTTCAGGGCTTCTAACCTCTCCTCGTATGTCCCACCCTGCTGGACTGTGATCATCTTTACTACTGTCCTTTGGACGGTCTCCAGCAGGTTAATGTATTTTTCAGGTAAGGGCATTAGTACTGTACACTGTATTCTAGATGCAGCCTTGCACGAGAACAGCATTACCACCTACCATCTGCTGCTGAGCCCTTTGGCAATGCAGATCAACATTTAATTTGCCTTCACTGCTGCTTTCTTTCATTGTGTGAAGTGTTTCAGGTCACTTGTGATCATCACCCCCAGGTCCTTCTCCTCTGATGCAGATATCCAGACCCATCCCAAGCTGTACTCGGTCATCGGGTTCTTGGCTTCAGTGTGCATAACTTTGCATTTCTTTGCATTGAAGTCAAGTTGCCAAATCCTGGGCCACCTCTCTAGTTTTTCCAGAACCTCTTTTATGTCTTGTATATCTTCCACTGTGTCCAACCTCCCACAGAGTTTGGCGTTGTCTGCAAACAGGCACATTTTCCCCTAATGCCATCCCCAGTATCATTGATGAAGACACTGAGCAGCACTGGACCAAGCACTTAATCCCATGGGACCCCACTGATAACCTCCCTGGTGTTAGCTAACTCATCCCCACATCACACTCTGGGTTCTGCCCCTCAGCAAGTGTTCCACCCATCTGGTCAGCTTCTCTCCAACCCCAAGATCCACCAACTTCCTGATCAAGCTCTTGTGGGGCACAGAGTCAAAGGCCATGCTGATGTCCAGGTAAAGGATGTCCTCTACTTGGCCACATCAACTGTTTTTGTGACCCAGTCAAAGAAGTCAATTAGATTTGTTTGACATGACCTCCCTCCCATAAACCCATGTTGCCCCTCATGCTGGAGACCATGCTTATCCAGATAGTCTACTAACCTTTCCTAATGGTCTCCATGAGCTTGCATATGATTGAGGTCAGACTGACCAGTCTGTAATTCCCTGGGTTATCCCTGGGACTGCTTTTAAGGAGGGACACTATATGTGTAGTTCTCCAGTTCTGCAGTACTACACCCAACTCCAGTGAACTACTGAACAGGCCAGACAAGGGATCTGAAAGTTCCTCCACCTGTTCCCTCTACACCCTTGGGTATAGACAATCTGGGCCTGGGAATTTATCTACCCTCAATGCTAGCAGCCCAGTTCTCACCCTATCCACCTCTGTCAAAACATCTGTGTCCCACACTCCCCCTTCTTCTCTCCTTCTCCCTAGTGGCACTGGTCTATCTCTCTCTCTCTCTCTCTCTCTCTGGTGAAGACAGAACATAAGTACTTGTTCAGTACCTCTGCTTTGCCCCCATTCCCCTACCCCCACCCATCCCCTTTCCTGAGCCTGGCAATCCCATCTTACTTGCCCCTTTTCTCATAAATATAGCATAAGAAGACCTTCCCCCTTCTTCATTCCCTCAGCCAGCTGCAGTTCCTTCTGAGCTTTAACCTGCCAGACTAGCTTACCTCTGGGTCCTTTTGAATTTCTTGTTGGCTGACCTCGTATCCCTTACTACCTGGGCAACCGCAGTACTAAACCAGCTTGGTGGTTTGTCCCTTGAGTTCTTCCCTTTCAGCCTAATGCTTTCTCATGTGGCAAGTATTATTCCCTTCTTGATGATGGACCACCTTTGGTCCTCCCCCATATCCAATCAAATGCTTGTCAGGTGACTCCTTAGCAGCTTGCCCATCTTTCTGCAATTTGCCTTTCTAAAATGCAGGATTTTAGTCTTGGTGGGGACTGTTTCTCTGTCCATTTCCAACTGGAACTACACTGTGCAGTGCTTACTCCCATCCAGGGGCTACTTGACCTTTATATACTGGACGTGGTTCCCATTTGTTAACACTGGGTCAAGGACTGACCCCTCCTTGTTGGATTCTATAACACCCTGAGTCAGGAACCCACTTTGCAATCCATCTAGGATCACTGGACTCATGGCATAGGTCATGGCTGGTACCACCAATCCACTTTGGGCTAGTTGAAGTCTTCTGCTATTACCACCATTCCCTTCCCTGCATCAGTCAACATTTGTGAGTTTAATTCCATGTCACTTTCCTCCTCCTACTTGGGTGGTCTGTAAACCACTCCCTCAACCTCACTTTCCTCCAGCATTAGACAATAACTGAATCCACATTGCTTCTGCCCTCCCTTCTTCTGATTCCTTCCTCATAAACATTATACTCTCCCTGATGTAAGCCATCACCCCTCCACTTTTGCTACCTCCCTGTCCATCTTGTATAATTTATACCCAGGCAACAAGAGGTCCCAGTCATGGTTAGGTGTGGCCCATGTCTCCGTAACTGCTGCACTGTCCACTCTCCTCTCAGCCAAAAATGCCTGCAGGTCATTCATCTTGTTTCTAAGACTTTTTGTGTTCAGGGACACCAACTTTCTACTTGAGTCTGAGCCACCTTCTCTTCCTTCCTATCTGCCTTTCTCATTTCTCCCTGTTGCCTGTGTCCTTCCACCTCCTGCTGCTTACCCTTTTGGCTCCATATCCACTTCCACCCTCCATTCCCCCCTACTGGTATTGGGGGGGATTTGCTGACCTCCTCTTCCCAGAGTCTTGGGGCCTGCTTCCTGCTTGCGCCACCTTCAAAAGTTTAAATTTAGTTTAAAAGTAGTTTAAACAAAATCTGCCTATTTCAACAGTGCTCTGACTAACTCCTGGGGAAATGGAAGAGACTTCTGGAACAACATAAAAGAAGTCACCAGGAACCAGTCTAAATCCCCCCCATCCATGCTCTGCATAAATAGTGATACTACACTTGACCCGAAAATCATTGCTGACACATTCAATACTGCCTTCACTGACCTCAGTACTGTACTTACCCCTGATTCTTTCAAAGAGGAGGATACTCCAATGTCCCCAATCTCCTCTGCCCCCACTAGCCACCCCCTCTTCTACTTTAAACCGGTCGAGGTGTACCAGGTCTGCAGCTATGTTACCAAAGCCATTATCAAGTCCAGATCCAGCAATGACTCACTCGACCTCAAATTTCTATCCCTCACCCTTGAAGAAGTTCTAAGGCCACTGACCAGGATTTTTAACCTCTCCCTCAGCCTAGACCAGTTCATGGACAAATGGAAATCTGCCACTGTAATCCCTATACACAAAAGTGGTGTCAAAACTGCCCATGAAAATTTCCATCCAATCTCCATCCTGCCTCCACTCTCCAAGGCCCTGGAATGTATTATAGCAGACCAGCTTACTGAATTCCTGGACAAGCACAACATCCTGTGCAGGCAGCAACATGGTTTTAGAAAGGGTCACAGTACTTCCAAGGCACTACTGGAATTTACCAGCGCCATTCACCACTCACTGGACAACGGTCAACAAACGGGGTCTACTTTCATCGATCTAACAAAGGCCTTTGATACCATCAACCACTGTCTCCTTGCTTGTCCAGCTCCAGATCACGGGACTCTCACCTAACTCTGTGAACTGGTTCAAAAGCTACCTAGAACACCGGTCCCAAAGAGTGAAAATAGCTGATACACTCTCAGATGCCAGACCGGTCCGCTCTGGGGTTCCACAAGGTTCAATACTGGGCCCCCTCCTCTTTAGCCTATTCCTGAACACACTGCCGGATTCCTGTCCAGAACAAATCATACTCTATGCAGATGATGCAGTTATCCTAGCCTCCCATCATGATCCAAAACAACTGCAAGGAAACCTCCAGCGAGGCTTCACATCAGTTGAAGACTGGTTCTTAAAGCACAAACTGATACTAAACCAGAAAAAAACAAAGACCATGATTTTCCGCAGCTCCCACAACAAGAATAAACAATATCACCTCTCCATTAATATCAAACAAGGAGTCACTCTTGAGCAAGTCCATACCTTCAAATACCTTGGCATCACCCTAGACTCCAAACTCTCCTATGCTGCCCATATAAATAATGTTGCGAAAGTGGCAAACACCAGGCTGGGCCTACTGTTCCATCACAGGAAACGTCTAACCCCTGAAGCCTTGTCTGTCACCATCCAGAGCTCCATTGTGAGTGTTATTGACTATGCTCTCATTGTTTATGGCTCCGCCACTGCCTCCTCCCTCAAATGTGTTGCTACCTCTCTCAATGAAGCCTGTCGGGTTATCACCAGTGCCCACCGTCTCACCCATACTTCTGACCTCTAATCTCTAACTGGATGGCTGCAACTCAACAACCGAATAAAGTATCAAACCTGCATTACAGCAAAGAAAATAATTATGGGCAATTCTCCCACTGGAGTCTTCTCCCTCCTCAAACCCAGAATCAACAACTGCAACACCAGGAGCTCAAAACCCCAGTTCCTTCAAATCCCCCTCTGTCACATAGCCCAAGGCCAAAGGTCCTTTGCATACAGGGCACCCAGCTGCCTGAATAATCTCACTAGTGACATCTCTACCTCACCAACACTGGGTGCCTTCAAGACTAAGCTCTGCCTCTCCCTTGTAGCCTCAAGCATCTGTGATTTCCCTGCTTAAGTAATACTCCCATTGCTGCTGCCCTTAGTCTCTGCTGCCTGTTGTTGCCCTTGTACCAAGCACTTCATCATTAAAATGCCCATCAAATGCACTTACCTTGTTCTGTCCTGACAAGTCCTCATAGGCTGCAATACTCTGTCCCACCCCCCCATGCCCTCTCCTCCCTACATCCCCATTCCTTTGTGTATACACCTCCTAGTGTTTCATGTAATGTCCTTGCAATTAATATGTTATGACTATCGGTGTTACTGATTATTTTATACTATAATTTTGAAGCCTGTAAGCCTGAATTACTGACATGGAACCTTTGTAAAAGAGCCTTGGCTCAAAGGTATTTTGTAATCCTAGACCCAAATAAATAAAAAAATAAATAAATTAATTAAGTTTTTGGTTTATGTTGCCCTCAGCTTGACCCTGAGGATCCTTGACCCCCCACCACCACTAAGTGGCAGTCTGCTTGTTGCAAAAAGTGTTTTATTTGCTCAGGTCTCCCCCCCCCAGTCCCCAAATCAGTTGCACTCTTCTTCCTTGCACCACTCCATCAGCCAGTCATTCAACTCCTCCATCCTTTTCTTCCTGACCATTCTGGTTCTCGGTACTACCAGTACCTCTGAGAATGCCAGTGATCTGGTTACCCCCTGCAGTCCCTGCCTCCCTGAATCTTTTCTGTACTACCCCCAATCTCCTGGCCAGTTAGATTGTTGGTACTGAGGTGCACATCAGCACAAGCAGTATTACATGGTTGTTGTGAACCAATCAATCAATTTTAACATTTTAAAAACTAGTTTTCAGAAAAATCTCACCAAAAACAAGCTCAGCTGACTAATGTCATACTCAGGAGGGAAACATAGTCGCACCTACATATACTGGGTGCAAATGCCAATCGAGCACTGACTGTAAGCCTCTTGGTTTCTTGTCCTACCACTTTCCACATACTTACATTGAAAATGTCTCATCATGGCAATACAAAATCAAAGAAAGAACACACGATCACACTGCTTGCTGTTACTCTCACTTTCTTCCTGTCTAAAGACTCTGTTTGTCTCACAAACTGTCTTTCTCTTTCACACTGCTGTCTCCCTCACAGTCAAATCTTAAATTTTCAAACAGATTGCCCCCACTAGCACCTGCAGCTCTGGGATGAATCTGCCATTTCTGCAGTTCCGGGATGAAGTTACCGTTTTGGTCAGCAGACTGATACTCAGGAAGGAAACACAGTATTAGAGAACTGAGCATATGCTGCCTGCAGCTCCGGGATGAAGTTACCATTTTGGTCAGCTGACTGATACTCAGGAAGGAAACACAGTATTAGAGAATTGAGCATATGCTGCCTGCAGCTCTGGGATGAAGTTGCCATTTTTGGTCAGCTGATTGACACTCAAGGGGGAAATACAGCCATCTGACCCCATGCTGCTCTTAGTCTAGCATGCTCTCTTCCAGCTGACCTATATCACGTGCATTTTGTTTAAAGAAATGAGGTTCCGCCAGCCCAGCTACCCCTCTTTCCTGTGTGCCAGATGAGTTTTTGGCATTACAAAAACAGAGGAAAGCCTAGACACGTCCTACTTTTTCAGCATGTAATTAAAAAAAGGAAATGTATTCATGATAAGACTAGAGCCTGTGTGGCTGGCTGTTTGTGTTTGTCTCTGTCAGTAGTTTAGTTTTTGTGGATTTTCATGTGTTTCTGCTTGGAGGAACTGGACCATTCTTTGACATAACATCTATGAACATTTTCTGGACTAAGAAACTGCAAAACATCACCACCAGGTATTGGCATTCTCATCATAAATCAACTTTTTTGAAGCCATCAAAGCCAAAAGTAAGGTCAGCAAATCTGTTATATAAGTACTGAGTTGTGGAGTGCTGCATTGAATCCACATTTCCGTCTGACTTGTTCTTAAAGGATGCACTTAGAATTTTCAGGAAAAGACAGTCTTGTTACAATTCGTAAGATTTTCAGTGCAGGAAGAGTTTAAACCCTGGGCTAAACATTTGTCACAAATCCTGAAATAAGTGCAGGTACAGGTTGTGTATTTGACCCAGACAGTAAACAGTTTTTTGTGTTTATCTTTGTGTGCCTTTAAAGGAAATTCCAGACTTTCTCAGGAAGTGATTACATCACAGCTACTTATCAGCCAATAGCTTTGGTAACAGACCTGAGAACAATAGTATTATAAGCAAGTGTTTTATAGCAAACTCATCAGAACAGCTAATATTTTTCAAGTCAAACTACATCTTGCTGGGAGCTGCAATACTGAACACAGGATTTGCAAAAGCGAGTTATGCTCACAACAGAGGAGGTGAACCTTACAATTGTCTTTGGTTTGTAGCAGATATTCTGCAGATGGAGGCTACTTCTAACTGAAAGGTGAAATAAGGAACTTAGAATTATCAGGAAAAAACAGTCTTGTTACAATTCGTAAGATTTTCAGTGCAGGAAGAGTTTAAAGCACAGCTGACTTATTTTGTGGCTGACTGCTTTCAGAACACAAACCACCAGGCTGTTTTGGGGCTGGGGAGGTTTACCTGTGTCTGACTTGGATGTCTGGATTTTTCTCTGTTTGATTAGCAGGGGATTTTCTCTGTCAAATTGTTGTGTATGGTTATCTTGCTGACAGGAAGGCACTCGTCATGCTGTGGGTCAGAGCTCTTAGCTGATTGTTTTGTGAGGGCACAGTTTAGGCCCAACCCTTCCCACCCCTCACCCCACCCACCCCTGAAATACTTCCTTTATACCTGGGGTTCTGACTTCATTTCCTCAGGAGTGCAAGGTGCACATCAATGTCATATCCTCTCTAGCACACAGCACTGAAGATATAAGCATACACATTGTATAATATATATATTTCTATATAATAAACCAATCACATACAAACACACACACAAAAAAAAGTACATAATCATGTGGGGAGTAGTGCAATGTAATGGCTGTGGGGCAGCAGTCTTCTGGGAGTCTTTCTGGAGGCTGAGATGCTGCCCTATTTGCAGACAACTCTCTTCCCTGAGGGAGGAATTTGCCCATCTTCAGGCCACACTGGACAGCAGTAAGGGAACCTTCCTCCAGGCCAGACTGGATGGTAGGAAGGGAACCTCCCCCATCCAGGGAGCACCAGAACCACCACCACTACCTCAGAGATTGCAAAGAAAACACAGCAGTTGGACCACAGTGGGCTCAGGGAGGGTGAGGATGGTGGAACAGAGGCACACCCAGTCAGTTGTTCCACTCCACAATCCATCCACCATTCTGGGGGAGCACAGCTCCCCTATGGATGCACCCACAGAGGAGATTAAGGAGGCTGAGGACACCTGTCACAAGGGAGGCCCACAGGAAGGAGGCAGAGGACACCACAAGGAAAGGAAGCTGCTCCTGGTGGGGGGCTCAATTATTAGGGGGATAGAACTTGGGGAGCAGGGAAAACTGAAGTAAGGTGCCTGCCTGGTGCCATGGCTTGGAGGGACAGGAAGCGCATCCTCAGGATCATGAGAACAGCTGCACGGGAGTCTGAGCTGGACATCATTGTCCACCTAGGGACAAATGACTTGGCTCAACATGAGATTAGAGCAGTGCAGAAGGACTTTGTAGAACTGGGGAGGGGCCTAAGACAAGTAACACACACAGTATCCTTTTCAGAGGTGCTGCCTGTCAATGGCATGAGTGAGGCAAGGGTACTTTGCACCATGCAGTTTAATGAATGGTTGAAAAAATGGTGTAGAGCACAGGGATTTGGCTTCATTGGGGACTGGGGTTCCACCTGGAGGGACACCAGCCTATATTGGCAGGATGGTCTGCATCTGTCCAGGAAGGGAACAAGTCTTTTGAGCAATCGGTTTAAATGCTTCATTGGCAAGCTTTTAAACCAGTCAAGGGGGGGGAGGCACTGATAAGCAGCAGGAAAATCCCAGCCTCTCCCTACAAAACAGGGTACTAAATGAGAAAAAGACCAAGGTAGAAAGGTCAGTGGGGGATGCTGCAACAGAAGGTAAAGCCATCAAGAAATGGAAAGCAATGAGTACTAATGCCCGTAGTCTGAGTAACAAGCTTCCTGAATTAGTGGCCTTGATGGAGGAGGAACATCTGGATATCGTGGCAGTCACAGAAACATGGTTCACACAAAACCATGACTGAGACGTAAACATACCAGGATACACTATCTACAGGAGGGACAGAGAGGGTAAAAGAGGAGGAGGAGGAGGAGTAGCTCTTTACATAAGGGAAGGAATCAAAGCAACAGAACAGAACAAAAGGGAAAACAGGGAGGAGAAGAAGCACTGTGGGTAAATTTGGAGACCGGCAATGGCACCACAATCTGCACAGGGGTTGTATACAGACCCCCTTCTCAGGGGGAGCAAATGGACAAGGAAATGATAGAAAGTATACTTAGTATGGCAGAAAAAGGGGAGATATTGCTGATGGGCGATCTGAATATGCCGGATATTAACTGGAGTGCAGTTGCAGCAGCCACTTGAAGAGTGGGGTTATTCTAGATGCCCTACAGGGGCATGCCTTAGACAACTAGTATTGGAGCCCACTCGAGAGGAGCAATCTTAGACCTGGTTCTCTCAAATGGAGATGAAGAGGGATCACAGATGTAAGTGGGTAGCCATCTGGAACTAGCGACCACCGAACAGTATGGTTCACAATAAACACAGCAATAGAGTCAAGCCATACAAAGGCAAAGGTACTGGACTTTAGGAGGGCTGGCTTTGCTAAAATGGGTGAGTGCCTAAGGAATGCACTAGCAAATGGGCAGGAAAGAGGTGGAAGAACAATGGGAATAATAAACTGCCATCACAGAGGTAAAAGCCTCTGTGTGAAGCAAATAAACAAAACTAAACGATGTAAGAAACCACTAAGGTTCTCAAAGGAAGTGGCAGTGAAGGTTCAAGAGAAAAAGAAAGCTTTCAGGAAGTACAGGGAATCACAGAAGGAGCAGGACAGAGAACTGTATCAGTTAAAACAAAAGGAAGCTGGGAAGGCAGTCAGAACAGCAAAGGCCCAAACCGAGGAAAAGATAGGCAACTCAGTTAAGAAGGGGGATAAAACCTTTTATAGGTACATCAGGGAGTGAAGGAAGACCAAGGGAGGGATAGTGAGGCTTAATAAAGGGGAGGTGGGCAGAGGGTGACTGTGAAAAGGCAGAGATACTAAACAAATATTTTTGCTCAGTATTTACAAAGGAAGAGGGGGAGGTACCTAAAACAAACAGTAGAAACACTCTGGATACAGAAGTTGATACCAGCCCATTTACAGAAGAAAGGGTTCTGAAAGAACTATTAAAACTGAAGGTGGACAAAGCAATGGGGCCTGATGGGATTCATCCCAGAATTCTAAAAGAACTAAGGGTAGAATTAGTGACACCACTGACTACCCTGTTTAACAAATCATGGGAGGATGGGGTGGTACCCATGGACTGGAGGAGGCAGATGTGATTCCCTTCACAAAAGTGGGAGCAAGGCAGAAGCAGAAAACTACAGACCTGTTAGTTTAACCTCAGTGGTAGGGAAAATGATGGAATCACTTCTGAAGGAAAGAATTGTCGAGTATCTAGAGGCCAGAGGGGCACAGGACCCAAGGCAGCATGGATTCACAGTGGGAAGGTCATGCCAGACAAATCTGATAGATTTCTTTGACTGGTTGACCAAAGTAGTAGATCAGCGAGGGGCTGTGGACATGGCCTACCTAGACTTTAGCAAGGCATTTGACACAGTCCTACACAAAAGATTAATATACAAGTTAGCTAGCCTGGGAGTGGGTCCCAAGATGACAGCCTGGGTAAAAACTTGGCCGGAGAATAGGACACAGAGAGTAATAGTAAATGGAGTCCACTCTGAAGAAAGGGGGGTTACTAGTGGGGTACCGCAGGGTTCAGTATTAGGACCAGTCCTCTTCAATGTCTTTATAAGCGACATTGCAGAGGGACTGGAAGGAAAAGTATGTCTCTTTGCAGATGACACAAAGATCTGCAACAGAGTTGATGCACAAGGTGGGGTGGAAAGGATGAAAAGGGACTTGGCAAGGTTAGAGAATGGTCAAATGTATGGCAGCTTAGATTCAATGCTAAGAAGTGCAAGGTAATGCACCTGGGAAACAAAAACCCAGGGAAGAGTACACAATGGGGGTGAGATACTAACAACAACAAAATGGAAAGGGACCTGGGGTAGTCATATCAGATGACCTAAAGGTGTGCAAGCAATGTGAGAGGGCAGCAAGGAGGGCTGAGGGGATACTGGGATGCATAGGGAGAGGCATCATCAGTAGAAAACAGGAAGTTATTATCACTCTGTACAGACAGCTGGTCAGACCCCATCTGGAGTACTGCATGCAGTTCTGGAGACCCAGTCTTCGCAAAGACATAGACAGGATGGAAGCTGTCAGAGGAGGGCAACTATAATGGTGCAGGGCCTGCACGGAAGACATATGAGAAGAGACTTAGGGAGCTTAATATGTATAGCCTCGAGAAAGGAGGAGAGGGGACATAATAGAAACTTTCAAGTACCTCAAGGGAATCAACAAAGTTCAGAGGTAGCATCTTTCAAAAAAGAGGTGTGCAAGAACAAGGGGCACAATTTGAAGATGGAGGGCGGCTCAGAGGTAATGTAAGGAAGTATTTTTCACAGAGAGGGTTGTGGATGCATGGAACGGCCTTCGGAGGAGGTTGTGGAGTCAAAAACAGTGGTGGAATTCAAGCATGCATGGGACAGTCGTAAGGCAATTCTAGGGGTTGGGGGTAGGAAGAAGTAGGCTGCTGGTTAACTAGGGTCTGCAGCTTATCTAGTAGGCAGGGAAATGGACAGACTGGGTGGGCCAAGTGGTCCTTATCTGCCGTCAAATTCTATGTTTCTATGTTTCTATGTGTACTTGTCTTTGAGGTCTATTCACAACCATTTTAGAGAACAAAGGGAAGATACTAACAAAGGATTTTTACATCCTGCATATGCCCCAGGCCAATGTTCATCACCTTCAGGAATTTAACCCATTCAGGAATTTATCACATTCTGGGTCTTTGAGCTACAATAACAGTTTTCTTGTCCCTGGTAGTCCACCATTTCCTGTGGATTTGATTACTTTTCATCAATCACGTGGCACCTCTGAGAACATGGCTTTATACATTGTGCTCTGCAATATCACGGGGCAAACGCAGACCAGCAAGGCCAAGAGGACTAGATGCCCTACAACAAAACTAGTCTGCAAAATGATTAAAGCGTACCTTCTTAGGATACTACTTATGCTACTTCTGATATCTGGAAATGTTCATCCTAACCCGGAGCCTACCGGCCTAGCACCCATGCCACAAAAAGGTAGGAGGGTTCCCTCACATTAGCCTCAATCA
The DNA here is from genome assembly GCA_016271365.2 of Neoceratodus forsteri. Classification (NCBI taxonomy): domain Eukaryota; kingdom Metazoa; phylum Chordata; order Ceratodontiformes; family Ceratodontidae; genus Neoceratodus; species Neoceratodus forsteri. Next base: position 995,170,119 of record CM057450.1, read on the forward strand.
GTGTCTGCAGCCTCCTTAACAAACTTGACATCTTGCAAACCTGGGTCCAGCAACATAGCCCTGATGTACTCTCTGTTGTCGAAACGTGGCTTAACCCCAAGATACCGGACACTGCAGTCACCATCCCTGGATACTCTATATTCAGGCAGGACAGGTTTCCAAATGAGGTGGGGGCTGTGCCATCTACCTGAGGAATTCCTATCTGGGTCAAGTCTTCCCGTTCTCAAACCCTAAACTACCCTCACAGGTTCTCGCTATTAAAGTTCTACTCAGGGCGCACAACAAGGAGCTCACCATTGCATCTATGTACCTACCCCCTAAAGATCACCCCAATTGATTTATGAGCATATTGGAAAGCCTACAGGGATTACACCATAACTTTGAACTCATAGTACTAGGTGACATCAACATAAATTGGCTATTGCTGGAGGCCAGAAACTACAAGGATGCTGTCATGTCACAGACCCTCACCCAGCTTGTTACCACCCCCACCAGATGCAACTATAGGACAGGGTCACACACACTTCTGGACTGGATCCTTACTAATCACCCTGAACGAATCTCAAAAGTCTCAGTGCTCCCTGATGGGATCAGTGACCACTCACTGGTCACATGTACCCAGACAAACAAATTCATTAAGCCCCCTCCTTAAATAATCCACACCAGTGTGTTAAAGCAGGGGTACCTTGAGCTACTAAAGACACACCTAAGCCACCTGGACTGGACACCAATTGACTCTGCCATTTATGTAAACCAAGCCTTAGACCTTTTCATCAGCCACTTCACTGCGGCCTGCAATATCTTTGCACCTCTCAAAAAGCTGAAGGTCAGGGGCAGAGCTAAACCCCCGATCTAATCACTTTACTCAAACATAGGGATCATCTCTGGCACTGTGCCCGTGCAACATCCAAACCAGGGGATATTCATAAATATAAAGCTGCCAGAAATGAGTGCACACAGGCAGTTAGGAGCCCCAAAAGCAAATACTTCAAGGAAGCTCTCTCCAACTCCTGGGTTGATGGAAAGAAATTTTGGAGTAACTTGAAAGACCTTACAGGCAAGGACCTTAAGTCACCACCCACCATGCTCAACATATATGGAACACCAACATCTAACCTGTACACAATCACCAACACCTTTAACAATCTGTTCTCCAACTTGGATAGTGTCCTCCCTTCTAATTTCTTTGATGCCTCCTCTGGTAGTAACCCTCCTACAACTACTCCTCTCCTACACCCTGCCCCACAATTCTACTTCAAGGAGATCCCAGTGCATGAAGCCAGAACCTATATTCGGAAGGCCATTCACAACGCAGGCTACAGAGGTGACTCCCTTGACCTGAAGTTGTTAGCACTTGTCCTTGAACCCCTGACAAAGGTCCTCAACCTATCACTAAAGATGTCCCAGTTCCCATCTCACTGGAAACAGGCGACCATCACACCGGTACACAAAAGTGGAGACAAATCACTGCACTCCAACTACAGACCTATCTCCATTCTCCCTCCATTGTCTAAGGCCCTGGAGCGCATCGCCTCAGATCAACTAGTCAAGTACTAGGAAAAATACAACATCCAGTGTCCTGAGCAACATGGTTTCTGAAAAGGGCACAGTACCACCACTGCACTATTTGAAGTCACAGGTTTCATCCATACTATGCTCGATCAAGGAAACTGTGTAGGGGCAGTATTCATCAACCTTACAAAAGCCTTTGATACTGTGAACCACCCACTCCTACTCAAGCAATTATCAAACATTGGGCTCTCCAATGAAGCACTGCTCTGGTTTTCAAGATACCTTGGGGAGAGGGTCCAGGGGGTTAGGATTGCCGGTGTCACCTCGGAAGAAAAACCAGTCCTTTCAGGGGTCCCACAAGGGTCCATCCTGGGGCCACTACTCTTCAGCCTGTTCCTCAATAACCTGCCCAGTGTCTGCCACCAGAAATTACTGCTCCACACCGACGACGCAGTCATGTTCACCAACCACCAAAACACAGACCTCCCCGAGAAACAATTACAGCTTGAATTCATGCGCATCGAAGAATGGTTCAAGTCACACAAACTGGTCATGAACTACAGCAAAACAAAGGTTATGACCTTCTACAACACCAGTACAAATACCGTGACCTCACCATCATAAACCAAACAGGGACCTTACTTGAACATGTTCCTGATTTTAAATAGCTAGGTGTCACATTGGACAGCTCACTCTCCTACCATCGGCACATAGATTCAGTCGCAAAAGCCACCAACATCCGTATAGGTCTGCTCTACAGGCACAAACACTGCATGACTCCTGATACTCTCCAGCTGGCTATCAACAGCTCTGTCACCTCCATCATCAATTACGGGCTAGCCATTTATGGCTTTGCCTCCGCCTCTGCCCTGCACAGAATTACAGTTGCACTCAACAAAGCATGTAGGCTGCTAACTGGGGCTGACTGACTTACATACACTTGTGACCTGTACACTTGGGCAGGATGGCTTCCTCTCATCAGCTGGCTACAGTATCAAACCTGCCTCTTAGACAAAAAAGTCCTCTTTGGGGTCATGCCCCCAGGCATTGAAAAGCTCCTCAGTGACCACCACAGCACCCAGCAAACTAGAAGTTCACAACAACTAACCTTCCTTGTCCCCAGATGCTGGACTACCATGGGCCAGAGGGTCTTTGCCCACAGAGCACCACAGTGGTACAATACTCTCAACAAAGAAACTCTTAGTGCTGCTGCTGTTGGCCCTTTTAAGAAACAACTCCAACTTCATCTCATTTCAACTAGTCGTTGTGACTGCCTCGCCTAATCAGGGGCCCACTGCTCACTGCCCTCCACTTCAGTCTTGACAGCTACCTCTCCCCGCCTTGCCCCCATCTACCTGCCTACCCACTTGCCCCCTCTCCCTTTCCTCCCCCAGGCATTTCCTGATTTTATCCCTCCCTCCTCCCTTTAGAGCTCTTACCCTCACCCTCTACCCTCCAACAATGGCCTTCCTGCCTGCATACCCCACCTCCCTCTCACCTACAGTGCTTATTTCCAAGATTGCCCTTGGCTGGTATGTCATGCTACCTAACATTTGGCGCATTTTGAATTACTGGAATTTCCTAAGCCTCAGTCTCTTACTTCTTTTTATTGTGTAACTATGTATTATTATGTTGACCTTTGTATGTATGTCTGTATATATACCCCCCATTCATTCGACATGGAACCTTTGTAAATGAGCAGTTCCTGCTCAAAGGTATTTGTAATCCTAGATTTCAATAAAATAAAATAAAAAAAAAAATGCTTTGTGATGGGGTGGGGACTACAAAATGACAGCTATGGAATGTATGTTAGGTCAGAACATCTAATGCAAAGCAGTAAACTAAATCAAGTCCCAGTAGGTTGATGGGTTTAGGTACTAATGACCACACATAACCATGATTTTACATGGGTTTCACCACTAAAAGTGCCACAAAATGTAATTTCTTTGGCTAAAGGAACTTTAGGAAGGAGTCCAAAAGAACTGAGAATAGGAGCTGCAAACACAGATGAGCAGAGAGACAGCCAATAGCTGGTGAGGAGTGACAGTAGACTGAGGTGGGGCTTCCAGAGGAGAGAGGGAATGGCAGGATTGCAGGAAAGGGAGGCCACCATCTGTACCCAACTCACGGCGGAAATTCTACTACTACTGCATAAATGGAACTGGACAACTACTTTGTGGCGTTTGGCACACTGGAGAGAAAACAACCATGGTAGAGGAAATCTTTGGGGATCCACAGCCTTGGCCGCTATCCCTCCTGGCATGGGTTCTATTATTAGGCTCACTGTGCTCATTTGGAATTCTAGTTTGGCAGAAACTTTTGAAGTGAGAACTCTCACTCTATCCCTCTAATGGGATGACACAGTGGGAGTGCCACAAGTGAATCTTGAAGCCAAAGGAGGTACCTGAGGGAAGGAGGCCCACCAGAGCATGGACTGATGAGACAGTGACTGCTGAAAGTCTAGCACCCAGCCTCAGGATTGTTAGGAGGCCTAACCATGACAGGAAACTAAAGGAAGGGGATACGGCACAAGACTAGACAAACCCTGACAGACACAGGGAAAAAAAGCTTTCAGGGGTGCTGGTGGGCTTAGAGCTCCACCCTCCAGCAGTTGAAGTCTTAAATACTACACCGTGAGGTGCCACTTACTGTGGGTCTACATGACTGAACCTTCCCCCGGGTGTCAAATCATCTCATCACCAAATAGGACTGCCGGGAGACACTGCAGGAGACAAGTGGCTTGAAAAGGACCCTCACCCATCAAGGGACTCTCCCTCAGCATGTGGAATTTTAGGGGAGCCAGTGAGCAGGTAAGGGAATAGAATAGTGGCCAGTAGGAATACATTCTTAGGGCTTGATTGCATGATGGAGAAATGACTGATTGCATGATGATGCAGAGGGAACAAATGTAAGATTGGACGGAATGAGGACTGCTGAAGAATGACAGGTATGATAGTAAATGTACTGAATGACAAGATACTGAAAATAGAAATGCATATCAAAATGCCATTATGATAGTGAACACCCCACCATAAGTAGTAGTTGCAGGAAGCTGTAGTACAACCATGACTGTAGGGAATATACTGAAACAGTGAGTGATGGCTGAATATTTTAAAAAATGGCTGGGAACATCAGTGTAAATTGGCTGGCTTAAGTGATTGTAGCTGCTGATTGGAATGGAAGGAAGGCAGAGGGACTGTAGTGAAAAGACTGCTAATGCTGGGTATGAACACAGGTAAAACAGGCTGAGCAGACACAAATGCAGTGCTCCCAGAACAGGCAAAGCATTTTCCTGTAGTGCACCCTAATTATCCCTGTATTTTCACTGTAAAACTGGGATGAAATTCCTGTAGATTTTCTTGTATGCACAAATCAATGTAAGTATGCAATTGGTGTCATTGTGCCAGTCAATAAAATCACCAGGACAAATGTTCAGGCTGTTTTATGTGTTCTTATTTATTTTAAATATAAAAAATCACCTGCAATGTATCACATAACTACTCTACAACTATAAGAACTTTATATGTACCAATATAATACCATCTTGAGGTTCTGGGGACATGTTGGCACGTATAAAGCTCAGTTTTCAAGGTTCACATGTCTTCAGAACTTCCTGAAGGTATTATAACTTTGTAATAATACAGTCCCTTATACAGTATTCTATTTATAGTATGAAATGCCTTAACTTCATATTTACCCCTTAATCACTGACTGATACATTTTGTGTTCTGCACACAGCACATGAAAGGGGCATTGGAATGCACAAAATGCACATACCCCACCCTTGCCCCTGCACCCTGCGGACAGGTGCACCCATACTGGCATTCACCAATGCCGACCACCTATCCACGGCTCCTCCCCCAATGCACAGGACTCTGCAGGGTGGCCGGGGGAGGAGTTGTCCCAGGCAGATATCCAATGCGATGCCCCCCTGGGACCCATAGTGGATCTCACACATAGGGTGGCATGGGTCTGGGGCTGTGCATGCCGATAGCATGCACTTGGACCAGCGCGGCACCCTCCAGTCCCAGTGCTGCCTCACATAAACTTTCTGGGTGCTCACCCATCCAGCTGCCCCTGCCACCTCCTGCTGCCCAACAGTCGGGAGCAGCACAGTGTGCACTGTCCTGGTCCCCCAGTGACTGAATACCTGTATTCATGGGGGCATGCTGTGGGTTATGGTAGGGTCTCCCTGGTGTACCCTGCACCACCCTCTGCACCCATGCGGCCAGCACTACGTGGGTTAGTGAATACACGTAGTGCTGGCACACCCCCGGAACGTCCCTGTCGCGGAGCTGTCTGCAGACATGGGGGATCGGGTGTGGTGGGTCTGCATGTGCCTCCTTCATGCATGCCATGCAGGGGGCACAGAGGGTGTGGAGTAGCTACTCACCCCAGATATGCATGCATAGCCACTTCACACCAATCGTGCATTGGGCCTACAGCTCTGTGTGCCTGTAGTGCTCCATTAATAAACATTGTTTCAGTGTATTGTTGTGTTTTTCATTGGCATGCTTAAGCACCCCCCCCCCCACACACACACACACAGCTTTGAGCACTGAACTCTCAGAGGTAAAAACAAATATTCCCTTTTTTTCATTTGTTTTACTAATCTTAGGCCAGACCAGGGTCTATGGGTCCCTTCTGATCTCACACATATAATTCATAACTCCTGCTTATCTTGATGAAGACACCCCCATCCTTTTCCCAGGCTCACAATTAAATAGAAACACTAATTTTTTTTTCAAATAACCTTAACCCCATAGGCTGGTCGGAAGAAGTGCTGCCTTAGTGATCTTTTTAAAAACACAACTCTGCTCTGTGCACCAAACAAGACAAGTAGCACTTAAGCACTCTTAGTGTCTCCATCACCCATTAAAGCCCACCATCATTGAGTCTCTTGTCTGGCTCAATTTTTGCACTTCTTGTGTTTAAAATAGACAAATTTGCAAAACAGAAGGTTTTTTTGCCTTGGTGGCTTGGGGCGCTGCTTCCCTCAAGCAACACTTAAGCACTCTTTGTTGCACCCCGCCCCCCGAAAGCATATCATCATCTTCAAGTGGTCAGTCTTTTGTCTGACCTCATTTTGCACTTAAAATGAGTTTAAAATAGGCTAACCTGATGCTGCCCACAAGAAGGCTAGTTTACATTCAATGGCTTAGGCTCTCTGCCAGTGACATTTGAGATGCAGCTCGGCTGACTCAACAGTGTTGCTGTTTTGAGTGGGGCCACATGACAGGTGCTTGGATCATGCTTGCAGCAGCTCACTGGTTCTTGATCAGAAGATATGAATTCATCCTCAGAAAGATGCACTGCCAACACATTACCTTACTACCCCAGAGAAACACAGGCTGCAAATGGACCAACAGAATTGCTTAGTGTAGCAAAGTCAGCAAACTGAGCACCGATTGGAGGGCTCTGTCTGGATCTTGGCAGCCATGAGAGTCATAGTGGGCATTTTCCCGTAGTGTTTGTCCATTTCCCCTGATATTTTAAAAATAAAAGATTTCCTTCCCGTATCCCGTTTTTGTAGTAAAAATCCCTTAAAATACAGGCATCCATGTAGATCTGGAAGCACTGCAAATGAAATACAGGAGCATGAAAGAGGCAGGGTATGACATAGAATCAAGTCTGCACACTGAAAACACACTGCAGGTAATCACTGGAGTAAAATGAGGACATGTGAGCAGCAGGAGTGGCTGCCCAGTCAGAAAACAGTGAGAATAAGCAACAGCCAGAAAAGGCAAACATACTAAACCAGAGAATTGCAGAAGGCACAGGCCAAACAGAAGCCAAAGGCAAAAGCCAAACAGAAGGGCCCAAAACAACCCAGAGGAAAGCAGCAACCAGACAGAAGGAGGGAGGTGAAGCCTCTGGCTATAGCAAAGAAATGGAGCAGATGAATGAGGCTTGAAGAATCTTATTTAGCCCAGGAAGAGGGTGTGACTGGTTGCACCCACCCATCAAACCTCAAAGTAAGCCTTTTAATTACAATAAAAAGTTTAAAGTGTATGTACCATGTGAAGATGAATAATCACAAACACGATTAAATAGTCATCAAACTACATAAAATCAGCAATATTACTTAGTCTGCAAAATATTTCATCATACCTTTTCCAAGTAAATACAATATACAGTATAATACAGTCCTATTTCATATAATACTTTCATACCTATATATCACAGAATACTTACAATACAAAATCACTGACGGAAATACATAATGAATTAAAATGCCAATGTAACTGAGAGGTAAGTTACAGTACATATAATACACTGACAAAGCCTATTCTCAGAGGTCACATGTGTGCTCAATATGGCCTCCTAAGCCTTTAGTTTCAAGCCATCCTCATCAGAATCCTCCTCCATCCAGAGACTATACAGGACAGTTGGCATTTTTTTCTCTACATGTCGGAGGGGAATAGTATGTCCACTGATTGCACTGAATTTGGACAGCCGACTATGCCTGAAAAGAGAAAAAAAAAGCTTGGAAACCTGGCCTCAGCTCCCATATGGCATCTCTCTGCCAAAAAGATGGTGAACTTACAGGATTCCCTTTGCATCATAGGTTGTGCACAAGACCAGCCTTCCTGTGAAAATTGTAGCCAGCATGGAAACAGTCCGCAAAACTCAGGCCAGTATCACCACATTGACAGGCCATGTCACAGCTACAGAAACTACAGTCACAGCACTTTCCGAGACTCAGTCTACATTTGACTTGGGGTTCCAGCCGGCAAAAGCCCAAACAGACTGGTTTATTAGCAGACTTGAAGATCTTGAGGGCCATGGCCACTGAAAGAAAGCCTACATACTGGAACTAAAAGAGGGGTGGATACAATTTTTGCAGACCAGTCTCCAGCTCTGACTACATCTAGATCCTGCAGTATATGACTTTGAAATAGACCAGCTACAAAGGGTCTGTCATGCCAAGCCAGCTGCAGGTAAGACTAAACTGTGACCCCTCATTTTTAAATTGTTGCAGTACCAAGATAAAAAGTTAATCCTTGGGTCTGCCCGAGAGCTGAAGGATGTGGTGGTCTCCGATCAAAGGATCTCTTTCTACCTGAACTAGCCCAGGAGTGCTCTTGAGAAACATCAGGCCTTTGACAAAATGAAAGCAGGCCTCCATAATCGTAGCCTGCAGTGCTCCTTTGTTGCATCCCGCAGTCCTAGCTGTTACCTATCATGGCAAAGTATACCAGTTCTACTCACTGGATAAAGCAGATTTTTTTTTCCGACTAACCAGGGCCCGTCTCAAGCATCCCAATCACCCTGACTACCTGCCGCCTCACCGACCCTAGAACCAGAGAGAATGGACGCTGTTGCCACACTGGACCGCTCTGCTGCTTCTAACCAGGAGCCCTAGTATGTAATTACTCAGCAGCGTGCTACTTAAAAGGGGAGGGTTTGTATAGGGGGAAGTGAGAAAAATTATACTTAGTCTCTCTAGGGTCTGACATTCTCCACACGGCCCTCTCCCACAGACATCTTGGAGCAAGCAATGGTGACTGCCTCGCTAAACACCGATATTAATAGCAACTACTGTTCGGTGCCTGTTAGCAATCAAGACTTGTCTTTGTAAATGTTTGTAAGGGGTTTGTCTTTGACATCAAATTAGATAACTCTGCTATGTGCACAGTAGGGAGCCAGATTTTTTTTTTTTTTTTGGTAACTGGGTAAGGTCCACTGGGCACATAGTCTGTTTTCAGGGGCCAGCTGAGAGAACTGGGGAGGTTAAGTGATTTGCTCAGAGTCACACAGTTTGCAAGTGGAGGATGTGGGAATCAAACTCAGGACTACTGGATATACCAAGCTTATTCACAGCTCATTATTCTAGTCTATAATTGTACTCGTTTTCTGTGTCAAGTTTGGTACCCCTCCCTTGCAGTCATGACTTGACCATCATGGTGGGGAACACAGAACTGGGCCTGATAAATTGCTTAATAAATCCCCAGCTGCTACAAGACTATAAACTGCTTTGCAGTGTCTTGGATGTTTCCTTTTCCATCATCTTTGTCTCTGATCATGGTGGCTGCCATGCATCAGCTGAGATCATGCAGAAATACAATAACATCTCTGCTTCTGTGAATCATTGCCTTTACCCATGAAGCTTATCACTGGCGAGGGAGCCTGATATTCAGGGAAGTGGCAATAAGCTCATAATATAAAGTGCCATATCTCCACTGCACTGGTATGGCCCGGCGCTTTGCTCCCCTCCTATACAGTTACCTCTAAATTAAGATCTTGTAAGTTAGGGAATGAATTTTCCCTCCTATTGCTACACTGACTTATACAGCAAGGGACATGGAATCAGGGTTGAAGTATTTTATAATGCACCCCAGGCTGTAACAGAGTTCAAAACTGTTCAAAACTACATGTATGCTCTTAACACTGTGTGGTCTCATGAATGTACAATCTGTAATTCATTTGAAAAGTTTAATAAACATCGAATTGCAAACAACAACAAAACAATTATGAGGTCTGACCTCTACGTTTTTAGTTTTTGAGTGCAGCTACAGGTTACTCTGGCAGGAGTGTTATATTCCAGTAGCTGAGGCATGGGTACTTAATGGCCACTGTATATGTATCATTGGACAGACTGGACTGTGCTGGGGTCACTCTTACTACATACAGCAAAGAGCCAGGATGCACTTGATAGCTTACTTTCAGGCACCAATCTGCATGATGGGAAGTGCAGAGTCCTTCCAATTCCTTTTTCCTGACCTCCTGTAACTTGTCCAGGCCCCGAACCCTCACATGTTAGTGAGGGAGGGGAATCTGGGGGGTGGGTGAAGTGCATCTCTCGCCCATCATTGAGGTTCCATGTGAGTGCAGGCCTAAGCCTTCCTTGCAGTCAGTGCTGTCTGCAACTGCAGTGCCTCCACCAGCTAGAAACTCTCAAATAACAATTATTTTTGTTTTACTTTCTGTCTTGTTCTGGATCATTGTTTACAATACTCTTGCCATTTTTACAGGAACCTCCTACCTTCTCATAGTTATTAAGTGCTGGTTTTAGACTCTTCTGTTATTACAGGTTTGATCGGAGAATTTTCTGCTGTTTCTGGATAAGGATGTGGGTAAGCGGGGTTGTTGGGGGGAGGTTTGGGCTGTTTGCACACTAGTTTACAATTGTTTGGTACCATGGCTGCCTTTGATAGTTTAAAAATTATTTTCTGGAACACTAAGGGCCTTGATTGTCCTGTCAAATACAGGAAAGTCCTCATGAAACTGAAAGATATGTAATGTGCCACAACTGTAATTCAAGAGACCCACTTATCTGAACACGAGGCCAGCCGCCTCTGCTGCTCACAATGCATTTTCAACTAGGTGGCCAACCTCTGTAAAAACAGGTCTACAATTAGGATATACAGAAAAGTAAAAGATGATGAGGGTAGAGTCCTCCTCACTAAAAGCACATAGAAGGGAGAACCTATACTACTGAGCAGCATTGACTCCCCTAACATCCCAAGTTACATTTATTCCACGTCAGCCTCTGTGAACCCCCAGGAGGTCTTATGGGGGTAATAATGGGGGAGGACATGAACCTAGTGCTATGTCTGGCCCTGGACATAAATCTGAACTCCATATACAAGCCCATATTCTCCAAACCTACAGTCAGGAAGGATTACATGACATTTGGTGGGCACTGCACCCACAGGACAAAGCCCTTTCTTACTATTCCCCTGTACATGACTCATACAGCTGAATAGATGTGATTTTTGTTTCTCAGGGGCTTGTTAACCATACATAGAATGCAACACCAGGGAACATCCTAATTTCTGACTACACATCTGTTGTATTATCACTCACATGAGGCAGACTTGCTGGGCCATGCAATAAATGGAGGCTCAATACAGCACTCAACAGGAACCTTTTATCCAATGGCTAGAGGGGGAACTCTTAGATTATTTCACCCTTAAAGAGACCTTGGGCACAACAGTGGCTGCGCGTGGGAGGCCATGAAGGCAGTGCTCTGGGAGAAACTTATAACATACACATTCACATGGAGGGAGGACATTGATCAACTCACAAGACAATGGGTAAGGGAACATATATTTCAAGCCCACTGAGATCAAAGGGATAATCTCCATCCCCAGATTGCTGAAACCCAGGCCTCCCTTGAAGAAACATTCCAACATGAAATGGAATATGCATTATTCCATTTAAACTGGATCTATTGGGAGGCAGGGGAACAGCTAGGAAAACAAGTAGTTTCTGGACCAGGGAGAGTGAGCAATACATCTCCACAATTGGGATAGCAGCCGGTCACACTGTGTAAGAGCCTAACTTGATGAATGATGAAGTTAGGCAAAATTACCAATGTCTCTATGCCTCAGAAGTTACTCTATCTGATGAACAATCTGAGGCATTCTATTGAGCGATAACTCTCCGTCAGGTGCCCCATTCTTCTAACCAGGCATTGGCCCAACCCATAACAGAAATTGAAGTGGCAGATATTGTCAAATCAATGTTTAGGGGAAAATCACCTGAACCAGATGGCTTTCACAGTGATTTGTATCTCCCCTTTGTTCATATCTTGGTGTCCAGACTGGAAAAGGCACTTAATGAAGCACTGGAAAACTGAACTCTCTCGGTATCATTTATGCAAGCAGTAGTTACCCTCATCCTGGAAAAAAGGGAAATATAGCATCCTGTGTTACAATTGTTTCTGATATCTGGGGCATAAAGTCAAGTGAGAAGTCCAACTAGACACACATTCCATCTCTGGACTGGCAACAAGGCTGGACCCATGCATATATCAACAACAGTAAGATTCAGGTCAAAACTCTGCAATATAAGATATCATACAGGGCATACAGAACCCTTCTTTGGCTCTGTAGTCATGCCCTGTACTGGATGCATACTGGGAGAAAATCTGGTGCTTTTATAAGTCATTGGTACCCATACCAGTACTTCAGGACCCTTACCTTGCTTGGATGGGATTGGACCCTCCTGGCTCCATGCTTCAACCTACACAGCTCATATGGGTCAGCAGGGCACTATCAGTGACAAAACATGTGATACTCTAACTCTGGAGAGATCCTGAAGCCCCCTCCACCAGAGAATGGGATAATCTTTTGGCCCTATCTTCATGCTTTGAGAAAATTGCCCATGTAGCTGTAGGGAAACTTTCCAGTACTCTAGAGTCTGGGGGCCCTACCTGGACAATCACAGCAGGGAGACACCAATCCTATCACCAGGGAGATGAATTGTGAAACCCCAGGAAGTTTCCTAGAAACAGTTCACCCAGCTGCCACATACATAAACCTGTTGAGAAAGACCCAATTTCATAATCTGGTTCCCCCCACTGAGGGAAACCTGGTAATCCATAGTACCCAGCAGCAGCCTAACTGTCTCCCCCTGCCTTGCCCTTCCCCTTGCCTCTGCCTCTCCCTTCACGTTCTTCTATGGTGTAGTCGCTAACATGCTTCTCCCTCTTTCCTACCCCTACACAAATTCAGCTTGCATACAGCATGTGTATTATTAAGATCCAGACAAGTGAGAAAGCTCTTCAACTCTGGAGTGAATGGTGGGTTAGTGACAGGTTCACTGACTCTATAGTTAATGTGCTCAGCTCATTATACTGTGCAGAGGTTTATTTCTCTTAAGCTTATTTATGCAAACACATAGAGGGTTAGTTCTCTGTAGGGTGCTCCAGTCTTCTATTTGAATACCTTGTGGAATGTTTCATATCAACATAGCATCATGTGGATGCGCATAGTCCCATTTATGCAATAGGTGTGGACAAAATATCTATTACATAATTTCTATTGGAGCTACTGTGTACCTAGATTTCTTGCATGTACATAGTTACGATATCATCAGTCATTTATGTACACAGTTGTTATGTCATCAGCCTGTTTATCCCCACGGTTGTTATGTCACTAGGTCCAACACAAGGACTCAGAAATAATTTAGAATGTTCAACCTCAGTAGCAGTACTAATCATATTCAAATGTGAATAACTTTAAAATGAAAACTGATAGCATGGTACTGTGAGCATGAAAGTTGCTCAGCACAAAAATATCTACAAAATGTGTGGTATTTCATTTATAGATGCTTTTTAGATTTTTTTATAATTAGCAAAAAAACAGCAGAAAGCTCAATTATTTTTCATTTTTTTGACAAACAAATGCTAATAACTTTAAAACAAAAAAAATGATGGTACGGTACTGTGAGCACGAAGTTTGTCCAACACAAAAAAATCTACAACATGAGTGGTGTTTCAGTTATAGATACCTTTTAGTGTTTTTTTTTTTTATAATTAACAAAATACAGCAGAAAATTAGTTTTTTATGCACTTTTCTCGACAAACAAATACAAATAACTTTAAAATGAAAAATGATAGCATTGTACTTTGAGCACAAAAGTTGTTCAGCTCAAAAACATCTACAAATATGAGAGGTGTTTCATTTATAGATACATTTTAGATTTTTGTATAATCAGCAAAAAAAAAAATAACAGAAAATGACACTTTTATTCACTTTTTCAAACAAATTCCCCCCCCCCAAAAAATGCAAAAACAAAAGTATTGTGCTTCAAACTTTTCATTATGTACTGCTCATGATGTAAAGTTGGAGCATCCATGGCAAACTCATTATAACCACTATGCTAAGTGGAAATACACTGTGAAAACCACAAAAAGTCCACGTAAGTTTCCATTAAAAAATTAAATAAACAATTTAAAACAAAACTCCCTGCACTATCCTAAAGGATTCCAATTGCATAAATGGAATACATAACAAGAACCTTGTGGAATACATAATTTATTTTCACTCGAGCTGTTTTACTTTGGGCACATCACTCGTGGCATACGTCACTCATGAGGTTACCCAAGGTCAAACAGCTCTTGTGAAAATAAATAATGTATTCCCCAGGTCCCTGTTACATATCTCTTTTATATGAAATACATCTAAATGCATAATGGACTTAGTTCATTCACTTGTACTCTTCCACTGTAATTATTAACTTACATTGCAATGCTTTCTGAGTCTTTGCTGTCTGTTAATTGCTGCAATTGCTTATCTGGGAACCCAGTTTCTTTACTGCTTTGTGTTTGTTGTAGTGTCATGAAATGTAAAACCAATAAAAACTCTATTGGTGAAAAAGAAAAAGACTGCTCACATGGCCAATCAGAACAGAGAGGTACTGTCCGCCTACTCTGTGATAGTTGGACTGTAGACTCAGTAATGGGACTTTATGCTAATCCCTGTGCTCTGACTGGCTGAGAGTAAGGCTACAGTGCATCTGTAAGAAACTGCCTAACATGTCCTTGTTTCTCAAAGATGTGTTATGGCAACAGACAGACTAGTTCTGGCTTTTCAAAACATTTTTTCTTTTTTCAGTATAGCAGCAATGACAGATACAGTGGTTGCGGGCTTCATTCAGTAAGAACCAAACCAATGAGTTAATAAAAACCTAAATCTTTGGTTTTGGTGATTATTAACCCCCTGGTCTGGTTATTACCCCATAAACCCTGACCACTGTACTGCTATAGCTTTAATTGCATTGCCTTATTAACACTAGGGAAACAACTGCAGGCTAAAAATGTTCCAGGCAGGCAACTTATACCAAGGACTTGCCTGCCTGCCTGAGGTGTTAATTTTGTCCAGTATTAATTATTTTTATCCAGTAATTGAATAAGGACTTACATTTTATTACCCAGCTGGTAACTTTTGAGTACTAGCCGAGTAGCCTCTGAATGCTGCAGCCCCGCCCCTAAACACGGCACTTTGATTATGCATGGTTGGGACTGGGCTGCGAGTGCTCTACATATGAATCTGTGATATTTGGGGAGGGGAGCAATCTCAACATGTATACAGTATCTCTGATTGTAGATATACATATATAGGACTGTTATATATTATACTATATAATAGTCCCATACATGTATAACTGCAATCAAAGATACTGCATGCATGTTTAGATAGCCCCTTCCCCTGATACCACCGATCCATATGTAGAACGCCTGCAGTCTTGGTCTCAACCGCACATCATCAAAGTGATGTTTTTTAGGGGGTGGGGCTATAGTGTTCAGCATCTGTCTGGCTCGTATTCAGAAATTACAAGTCAGGCAATAAAATACAAGTCCTTCTTTAATTACTGGATAAATGACTATTAATACTGGACTACATTAACTCCTCTGGCAGGCAACTCTTTGGTATGAGTTGCCTACCTGAGATGTATGACCATGTTAGCTACTCTTTAATTGTTTGTCTTTTATTTCCACGGTACTGCTGGCTTCAGTGCTATATATGGCTATTGTGCTGCCATCAGCATTGCGAAAGCTGCTCTGTTATTGGTCCAGTATGCATTGTAATGTACCCAACAGAGCAAGATATCATCATCTGTGACATACCCAACTCACAAGATAATATGATAACTTGTGAGCTGAGTATAAGATAATACTTTGCAGCTTATCATTTTTATCTCCACTGGTGTATAAATTACAAGATTGCTAGCATATTTCAGATGACCAATAACTCAGCAGAGTCATTGTTAACTTAAAATTATGATGGAGGATCTAGTATAGAAGTAGACATTGTTACAGACTTTCAAGATTGCCTATGTTGTCTCAGAAACTGAATACATGAGAAAGTAATATTGTTTATTATTGTCTGTTGTTGAGGAAAGTGAAAATTAGATTCATTACATTTTTGGCAATTTAAAAGGTTTCCCCTCTTAACATCTCAGGAAAAATATGAAGAGTATTAGAGATAATGCTTTTGTATCCCTCCCTGCAATAGCAATCTTCAGATTTTTATCCTTTAGCTGTTCTGCAGTATAAACATCTAAAACTGATGGCAGTTTTGTACAGGACTGGGAATCTGTTTTTCTGTGAAGTGACTAGAGAAGAAAAAATTGTAGCTGAGTCGAATCTTGGAAAAACTAGACTTCAACTAGACTGTTTGACAAAATGTATATTGCACAGATGTTATAGTTTACAAGTCCTTGGGGTCACACAGGTCGCTTCAACAGAGTAAATCAAAACCCGTGGAATAACTGAAATGTTTTATAGGTTGTAACAGAAGCAGTTTATCTGAATAGTGTATTTGCATGCAGCGCTGTTTGTGCTATTCTAGAAAAGCTTCAATACATATTTTACCTGCTTAAGGGTTCTTTCTATAGCATTTCTGCATTTAGTTTACATAATCAAGCAGCAATGACAAAAGACCTACGGTTTGTGTTGCCAAATGTTGTGTAAAGCATTTCTCAATAAACTGCAACATCACTGGGCTGAAATCTTTGACCTGTGGTTTATCTAAGCTATCAGAAGTTGAACTGATGCTGTGGCACAGTCTGATAAAATGCCACTACACTATGTACACAGCTTCACCTTTATTGCATACCTTCCTGACTGGTTCTTTTTTTTTTTTTTTTTACATTTTATTTACCAAAGATTGATGCCCTTTAAATGGCATCTTTTAAACACTTGTTTCACCAGAGTACCACTTTTTCCCTGCTTGGCATTGCCCTGTTTGTGCCAAGGGCTCTGTGTAAACTCCAGTCTATGGCAATGCCTCATGGTGCATTAAAACGCCCTGTAGCTGAATAAAGAAGGCTTCTATTACACCTAGGTTTATGTCTGCGTTGTTATAGCCCTCACTTGCAGGTACTTTTAAAGTGAGGTATGGAATGTAAACAAAAGCTATGACTGGCTGCCGATGCCATTAGTGAGATCACTTATTTTGTTTGTGTTCAAGTCTTGGTTTCTAAGTACCTGAAAATAATGTTTATTGTCACAATGGGTCTAGAATTTCTACCTGAGTCTGCAGGTGCATCCACAGTGGCATCAGGACCAATAAGCTGAGGGAATGGCAAGTCTGAAGAGAAGGTAGGTGTCCATGTGGCAGACCAGCAAATGCTCCACAAAGTGGACAAAGGGGCAAGTCTCCTGCTTTAGCCCCATCCTGAATGCAATTTCATGTCTCCAGTTTCTGCATGTACTGTGCTCTCAAGATCCCCATTTTGTGTCTAGCCATTTTAAATTCTAAGCCCTACAAAGCAACTTGTCCAGGTTTAGAAAAAAGTCAGCTGTCTTCACCAACCAGGAGTCTGATTCCCAAACTCACCAAGACAAACAATATCTTAGTGAACCTTCACACTCTGCTGGGACATTGCTGCTATATAAGGCATCTGTGCAGACCCAGACATGCTCTCAGCGGTCAGTGACTATCCAGTACCTAACCTCAAAATCCTTAGAGCTTTCCAAGACCTTTCCAGATACATGTTTTATAGAAAGTTCATCAATAATTATGCAAAGATTGACATTCATATACATATTAAATTAACCAAACACAAAATTATGTGTACTCCCATAATACAAGGAATCATGGGTAATATGTGCAAATCTCTGTGATTGCTTTTGGGTTGGCTAGGCTTAAACCAGGACTGTAAGATGCCAAATGACCTCATAAAATATCTACAGAGACTGAGAACAGCAAACCACATACAGGTTTTGTCCTTATTAATACTTATTAATGTGCTATAGTGGTTTGCCTCAGCCAAGGGCATGTAGTCTATCACCTAAGTAATGATAATGTGTTGAGTTATGGTGAGTCCAAAAGCTGAAAGAAATTTCAAAGGACAAGAACCTCAATGCAAAAACAGTGAAGTAAAGGGTTATGCTAAAATGGCCTCAGCTGTGAGGCTGTGTGTTACATAAACGCAATATTACACATCCCCATAATAAAAAACATAATGGGTAATATATGCAAAGCACCATGAAGGAATTTAGGCTGGCTCAGCTTTAAGAAGGACTGTAGGGTGCCCAAAGGCCTCACAAACCATTTGTAATGGCTGAGAACAACAAACCACAGACACATCTCATCCTTGTTAGGACTCATCAGTGTGCCACCCATAGCCCTAGCCTCAGCCCAGAACACAGAGTCAACCAGCCACATGACGGGTATACTTTTGGTCATGATGAGTCCAAGAGAGGACAGAAATTTAAAACTACGAGGACTTTAATGCACCACAACATAAAATATGTTTAATGAACAATAGACATCGAGGAGAATATAAACCATAAATTACATTTGTCATCATTATATAAAGGTGTCAGAATAAGAGCAAAGGTACAGTGCAATTTGCATTTCAAGATAGGTTAGTACATGAACACTTAATTTAATGTCAGCATACTACAGTATATTAAACTAGAGATGTGTGCAGATGGGAAACTTCACTTCGTGAAATGCATAGTGAAGTTCCCTGACTTCACTTTCCTGGGGGAGCACTTTGTGTACTTTTCACATGGCAAAGTGCCCATCTTCACCTGGTGAAGACTATGCATTGAGACCTTCACCTAGTGAAGACTATGCATAGTGGCAGTTTGCCAGTGAAAGTGTCAGTGAAGTACAACTATGAGTAGATTTTGCCAAGCAAAGTAGTACTTTGCAGGCAAAAACATGCTGAATGTGTTTTTTGAACCCATGTTCAAACAGCTTCACCCACTGCCACCAGCTGGCATACAGTTCCCTTACCACCACTATTCAGACCCCTTAAAAACAGCACCTCCACCCCAACACCATCTACCAACTACCTCCATCCCTCCCCCATGCACATTCCTGGCAAAGTTGTTATAAAAAAAGATATCTTGTCTGGAATAGTTGAATCGCCTCCCCCAAGCCACATCATTAAACACACCACCCACCTCCCTCACAACATGCCTGCCCCCTGAGTCATACTAAGTTAGCCACTTCCTACCCTACTCGCCCTCAAGCCCCCAAACTCTGTCCTCCCACTAGCTCTAAATGTATAAGGATACACATGACATGAGCACATACCTTTAGGAAAGAAAACTATCCATCGCTGGAGCAAGATGCCCTCTTTACTCACTGTTGTACTGAAATTGAACGAACTCATGAATAAACAATGACATCCTGTTATGTAATACCTGACTGACTGACAAGCAGTCAATCAGACTGGGTGTAACTATAGATGAAGAAGAAGAATCAGCATTTATATAGGGCGTTTCATACATAGTGTATCCCAAATCACTTTTTACAAGCAATGCCAGACTGGTAGTGAAGTGACTGAATGTGTAGTGGTGGTCCTATCACACATCAGTACCCACACACAGCCTGGACAATTGCATGACCCAGTTAATGGGAAAGGGAATGTTGGCCAGGACACTGGGAATGCCCCCTACTCTTTGCAAAGAATGCCCTGGGTTCTTTTACTTCCACCTGGACGCCCACCAGGACAGCACCAGGATGGGTAAAAGGGACCTCAGTTTAATGTCTCATCCAAAGGACAGTACTCCCCTAATACAGCACTCAGATGCCAGCATTTTAGGTATGAGTCCAATCCTGGTGTGGGATGAGAACCCACGACCTTCTGGTCCAGAGGTGGATGTGTTACCAACTAAGCCACACTGACAACATTGCTCATTTATTGTATTGCAGGACACCAGTGAATGAAGAGGATGTCTTGCTCTAGCGCTTGATGCTTTTGTTTTTACAGATACCTGATCTCATCATATATATCCTTATACATTTGGGGTGGAGGAGGGGAGAGGTTGGATGCAAGAGGGTGGGTAGGATTAGGGAGAATCCTCTCGAGCTTTCCCATTTTGACTTCTATAAAGAGAACGGATGCCTATCAGCTTGTGGCTGGTATAATGGAGTCTGCTAATAGAGAGGACCATGCCTCTCCCGATTAATAATCACATCAGAAGGATAACAAATCCTACCCCTGCTCATTCAACCAGATTTAATCACATTTCTTGTAAATTCCTATATTTTTTAGTATGTGCTAACTGTTTATGGCCTATATCAAATCAGTCATTAATGTCATTACACTCCTCCCCAAAGCTACTCAAAACAGCCTGCAGTTGTGTAATTTTTTAAAGTGTATACTTTTTTACTCACATTTTGTCACTCCATTATTCATCTGAGCCAGACTACTCACTCATGGGGAAGCTCAAAATGAGTCTCACAGAGAAGCAGTGAGTACTCCAGCTCAGACGAGTGAGTTACAATACAGTATATTCAAAATGTTAGCGCAGCTTCCCATCCTTGCCATCGGTAGACAGGCTTATTTCAAATACCAGCTGGCATCTGAACACTGAGACACTCATTTGGAAACTAATGAAGTGGCAAAATGTGAGTATGAAAGTATAACCTTTAAAAAAATTAAAAAAGCATGCGCTCTTTAGAGCAGCTTGCAGGGGAAATGTACTGATTGTTCTGGTATAGGCCACAAACCAATAGCTCTCCCCTAAAAATGCAGGAATTTATAAGAAATATGATGAAATCTGATGAACGAGCAGAAGTAGGATTTGTTGTCCTTTTGATGTGATTATTAATTGGGAGAGATGTGACCTTCTCCATTGGAAGACCCTGTTATACCATCCACAAGCTGCAAGGTACAGTATCTGCTCTCTTTACAGAAGTGAACATGGGGGAGCTCAAGAGGAGTCTCGTGGAGAGAAGCCGTGAGTACTCCAGCTCAGATGAGCGAGTTATATTTAAAATGTTAGAGCAGTGTCCCATCCAATGGCCTTGCCATTGGTGAGTGAACTTATTTCTAATATCAGATAGCATCTGAAGACTAAAAAAAAACATTTTGAAAATAATGGAGTGACAAAATGTGAGTAAGAAAGTATAACCTTTGAAAGATGAAAAAGTTTCAGGCTACAGGCTACAGAAATTCAGAATACACATAAGGAGCCAGAAGAACTGTGGGTCACCCTGGAAACAGGAAGGGACAGCCATAAGAACTGGGGTTGTCTACAGGCCCCCAGACCAGGGGAAGGACATAGACACATTACTGTTAGAGGATATACAAAACATGACAGCTAAAGGGAAGGTTCTGATAATGGGAGACTTCAACATGCCGGATACAGATTGGTCAATACCAGCAGGAACATCTGCCAGAACTAGACACAGAGTGGATTCCCTGCGGGGGGGGGGGGGCTCAAACAAGTGGTACAACAACCCACAAGAGACAGGGCTATCCTAGATCTAGTACTGACTAACAGGGAAGGGGTCACAGATCTCCAGGTAGAAGGTCACCTGGGGGCCAGTGACCATCACATGGTATAGTTCAATTTGGCCACTACAACTAAATCATCCCATTCCAAGGCAAAAATATGGGACTTCAGAGGAGCTGACTTTGATAAGATGGCCAACAGAGTTAAGCTAGCCCTGGCAAAAAGAAACACAGGTGAGAGGGTACAGACAAAGTGGGCAAACATTAAGGATGCAATACTTGAAGCAACATCCCATTGTGTTATAGAGAAAAAAGTGCAAAGAAGAAGAAACCACTTTGGTTCTCAAATACAGTAGCAGAAAAGATCAGAGCCAAAAAGGCTGGCCTTCAGGAAATATAAGGGAACACAGCGGGATGAAGATAGAGAGGCATACCAAACTGCCCTAAGGGAAGCAGGAAGGCAGTAGGCAGGCAAAGTCCCAAACTGAGGAAACACTAGCACGAACAGTAAAGAAGGTGACAAGACTTTCTATAGATACATTAGTGAAAGGAGAAAGTCCAGAGGGGTATTGCTAAGCATATGGAGAAAAGGAGCATGTGAGGAGGAGGACCATGTAAAGCATGTATCCTAAATAGATACTTCTGCTCAGTATTTGCTGAAAAGAAGGTAGGGCAGGGCCCACAGCTCAGCACAATGGACACAGGGGGGAGGGAGGGGAGTACTAGTCCCTTCACAAAAGAAAGGGTCCTACAAGAGCTCGATAAGCTCAGTGTGGACAAGGCAATGGGACCTGATGGCATACATCTCAGGGTACTAAAGGAGCTAAGGGTGGAACTAGCAGAGCCATTAACAGAACTGTTTAGTGAGTCTCTGAGCACAGGAGAAGTCCCAGAAGACTGAAAAAGGGCTCATGTGATCCCACTCCACAAGAGTGGTAGCAAGGAGGAGGCAGTGAACTACAGACCAGTCAGTCTTACCTCAGTAGTGGGCAAGATTATGGAGGTACTCCTTCAGGAGAGGATAGTGCAACACCTGGAATCCATAGGAGCACAGGATCCAAGACAGCATGGGTTTACAAAAGGAAGGTCCTGTCAAACTAATCTCATAGATTTCTTTGACTGGGTAACCAGAGAGGTGGACCAAGGGGGAGCAGTTGATGTTACCTACCTTGACTTCAGCAAAGCTTTCGATACTGTTCTACATAGAGGATTGATTAATAAGCTGGGTAGGCTCGAGGTGGGTCAGAAATTGGTCAACTGGGTAGCAAACTGGTTGACAGGCAGAAAACAAAGAGTTGTGGTAAACGGTATACAGTCAGAAGAGATGCAAGTCACAAGTGGAGTACCTCAGGGATCAGTCCTGGGGCCAGTCCTCTTCAATATCTTCATCAGTAACATTGCAGATGGACTGGAGGGTAAGGTTTGTCTGTTTGCAGATGACACCAAGATCTGCAACAGAGTAGATGATGGAGATGGGGTGGGCAGAATGAGAAGAGATCTGGATAAACTGGCAAAATGGTCGGAAGAGTGGCAACTGGGGTTTAACACAAAGAAGTGCAAGATCATGCACATAGGGAAGAGAAACCCTGAAGCCACCTGTTGGCTGGGAAGGGAGTTGCTGGCAGTCTCAAGGGAAGAAAGAGACATGGGCATCATCATTACCGATGACCTGAAATCATCCAAGCAGACCACTAAAGCAGTAGGTAAGGCTAGAGGGATGTTAGGGTGTATTAGTAGCGGTATCACAAGTCGGAAGAGGGAGGTTATAATCCCTCCTTACAAGACACTGGTTAGGCTCACTCTGGAGTACTGTGTGCAGTACTGAAGGCCACACCTTCACAAGGACATTAACCAAATTGAGGCAGTCCAGAGAAGGGCAACCAAAATGGTGCAGGGACTGCATCAGAAAACATATGAGGACAGATTAATGGAGCTCAATACGTATACCCTAGAGCAAAGTATAGTGCAGTGGGTTAAGGCTTTGAGCTGCAGATCTGGAGGCCTGGGTTTAAATCCCACAGTCTCCTAGGTGTATACTGTGTGATCCTAAGCAAGTCACTTAACTTCCTTGTGCTCCCAGGTCGCATCTGGAAATAAGCTTCTGCTTAGTGTGCTACTCCTGGTTAAACAATGTTCCCTTTCCCTGGTTAAACAATGTTCCCCTTTGCCAAAGGAGGGAGAGAGGTGATATGATCGAAACATTCAAACGCCTTAAGGGCATTAACAAGGTGAAAGAGTCTAACATGTTTCAATATAAGAAAAATAGTAGGACAAGCGGACACTGCATGAGATTAGAGGGAGGTCGATACAGGGGTAATGTGAAGAAGTTCTTTTTAACATAAAGGGTGGTGGATGCATGGAACAGTCTACCTCAGGAAGTGATGGATATGAATACAGTGCAGGGCTTCAAACAGGCATAGGATAGGCACAAGGGAGCAATACAGATGAGTATGAATAGATAGGCCATTGACAGAGCAAAGGCCAATGGCACATTTATACGGTAGAAAAAGAAATGGGCAGACTGGATGGTCCTTGCGGTCCTTATCTGTTGTCAGCTTCTATGTTTCTATCTGCAGTGCCCTACTTATGCTACACAGAGCCATGGAACAGTGTGAAGATATTGCTGCTGTGTGGGCAGTGATCCGTCAGACAGAAAAAAATGTGGCACAGGTACTCTCAAAAACCAGTAAAGCAACTAACAGTGCTTGGCTATCTGAGAATCAGAGCTCCATCATCACAGTCAGCCATGGTGCATAACAGTTCATAACAAATAAGTGCCTAACAAAAGAAGTAAAACATCAAAAGTAAAATATAAAAGGCCCAAAACTCCGCACTGCACTGTGCGCTAAACACACAAGTACTGTACTGCATCAAGCACAATGATCAAGTACAAATAACACAAAAAGCATGGAAAGCATGAAAGTGAAAATAAAATGAAATAAAAAAATATATTTTGCAATAATGCGGACACCTGCTTATAATGGACCAACAGGGATAGTGATTTTGTTATGTTCTTATAGTATGTGGCCTGCTTGTAATGGCGCCCTGAGCCTCCAGGGAAGGGTGCCAATAATTACAAATAAAACCTACTACTACTACTAAATATTATTAAATTAATGATTTACCTTCTAATGTCAAATCAAGCTAAGGGTTAGAATAGTATGACAGTGAGGAAGTAAGTTCCCATAGTTATTTCTGTTGGCTTTTTGATGACACTCTATGTACACAGTTTTCTGTCTTGATAACTTTGTAAGATTTAGGCAAAAGGAGGCTGTTGAGTTACTTTGCTTTTCTTACAGTGAAGTCCTTGTCAGTCTCCATGTAGTTTTGTATTGTCTGAATGGATTTCTGGCAGTTTTTAGTTTTTAGCTGAATTTTTAGTTACTTTTGTCCCACGCCAACCAGCCCTGTAACTGCTGCTTTGAAAGCTGATACCAGCAAAAGCTTGGCAACCACTATGTATTTGTTATTTTGCTGTACTGAAAACCAGATTCTACACCGATGAAAAAGGTTTTTGGAAAATAACATGGGATTTACATTGATATATGCACAAAAACATACACAAATTTTCCATATGTTTAGGAATGTTAATTTAAGAGAGTACCACTGTACTGTTAATGTATACTTTATTATAGCATCGGCTGTAAAAATAATACAAACAAAATGCAAATGTGGTGTCATTGTTTCCCTTTTTTGTATTCACACTCGTCAACGCATAAAACAGTGATAATGATATAACTATTAAAAAAATAATCTGACCCCTGACTAAATTTTTCCAGCAAGAGGCATTAAGTCTCACCATGTAACTCAAAACTAGCATGACAATGCATGCTTTATTCTGTGGATTTAAAATGTTTAGGTATATCACGTACTTGGCAAAATTCTGAACATTTGACATGGGGTGAAGAAATGCCAGGGAATGTCCTTAAAGCTAGAGATCTGAAACACGGCACATATACCCATGTTGTACAAGAGTTCCAGTATGCCAAATTAAACAGGGGCCCAGTCTGGAACACTTCTTTAATCACCAAAGGCAGATCAGCCAAAATTGGGAACAGCTCGTAGTCAGAGACTTCAACGTCAATTGGCAATCCCAAGATGCAGTTACAGCGAAGACAAAATAACAAGCCTCTATCTCACTCAATTGGTCACCCAAGCCACAAGGCTAAATTACAGGACTGGCTCAAGTACCCTAATTGATTGGCTCCTATCCTTCTGCCCTGACCACATCACTGAGGTCTCTGTCCTACCGGACTCTCTAAGCGACCACTCCCCAGTTATGTGCACCTGGTCTAATAATTTCACAAAGCATTTGCCCCAGTACACTAGGACTCACTCACTAAGACCCGGACTGCTCGAATATTTCATACATCACCTAAGGCTAACTGATTGGTCACCACTTGACACTGCCAAAGACAGTAACCAAGCCCTAGAATACTTCTACTCTGTTTTTACAAATGCTTGTGATATTTTCACCCCCTACAGTTCTCAAAAAGTAAGAGGGGTCAGGAACTACTGGCTCTCAGGCACCCTAATCGACCTCATGCAACTCCGGGACAACCTGTGGCATAGGGCCAAAGCAACAGGAAAAAAGATCAATCTCACTGCTTACAAAGCAGACAGAAATAAATTCACGAGACTGATCAGGATGGCCAAGGCCACTTACTGTACTATAAAGACCTTTTAAACAGTAGCTGGGGAAATGGAAAGAAATTCTGGAACTCCATGAAATTCCTTACAGGCAGGATCACCAAGGCACACCCTGACCTCATACTTACCCCATCAGGGACACTCCAGGATCACAGTGACATGGTGAACGCATTTAATACCACCTTCACTGACCTAAGTGCTGTCCTCCCCAGAATCTACCTCCCTGCCACATGGACTGGACAGCTCCCCCACCCAAGCCCACCTCTGACTACACCCAATGGCTCACTGCTATTCTATTTAAGACACCTCTCCAGGGCTGAGACCTTAAGGTATGTCAAGCAGGGACTGGGTAAGACCAGGATGGGGAGTGATGCTATCTACATGAAGCTAGTTGCCCTAACACTAAATGAGCTAGCTGATTCACTTACAAAAATCTTTACTACATCCCTACGTACATGCGTATTCCCTGACAAATGGAAAGCAGCCCACATCACGCTGGTTCACAAAAGTGGAGACAGAACATGCCTCTCTAATTATTGACTCACCTCTATTTTACCACCTCTCTCCAAAGCCTTGGAACGTGTGGTATCTGACCAACTTACTGAACATCTGGAGAAATACAATATTCTATGTACACAGCAGCATGGCTTCCATAAACATCACTCCACTCAAACCACCCTGATTGACTACACAACACAGATCTATGAGGCAATGGATAATGGGAGGGTGGTGGGGTCTATATTCATTGACCTCACCAAGGCATTTGACACCATTAATCACCAACTCCTTCTGCAAGGCCTCCTGTCCATAGGCCTTTCATCATGCACTGTTACTTGGTTCAAAAGCTACCTATTGCACAGAACACAATGTGTGAAGATCCTCAACACTCTCTCCGAGCCTAGGGAGCTCAGCCTTGGAGTCCCCCAAGGCTGTATTCTGGGTCTGCTCTTATTTAGTCTATTCATAAACTCCCTGTTATCGGCTTGCCTGGCAAGGATGGTGCTTTATGCTGATGATGCGGTCATCTCTGTACCTGGTAGTGACATCAGTACCACAACCGCTGATTTGCAAGCCAATCTCCAATTGCTAGAATCTTGGTTCTTCCATCATAAACTGTTATTCAACTACAAAAAAAAACAAGTGTATGCTTTCCACGGTGCCACAAAATGGAAAAAAGCATTGGCCCCTACACATACAGTAATGAGCCAAAAAGGTGAGCTGCTAGAGCAGGTCAGCACCTTCAAGTATCTTGAGGTATACCTTGATGACACGCTCTCCTTCTCAACACATATTGAACATGTCATCAAAACAGCTAACACCAAACTGGGAGTTCTTTACCGACATAGGCACTCTATGCCCCCAGAGGCTCTGAAACTGGTTACTAGCAGCTCTGTGTTATCTACCATTAACTATGGTTTGGTGATTTATGGTGTTGGCTCTGACACTGCCCTGAAGAGGATTATAACCCTCCTCAACAAGGCCTGCCACCTGGTCCTTGGTGCAGACTACCTAATGCATACATGCACCTTGTATACAGAGACCGGATGGCTCCCACTCCATAGCAGAATCAAATACCAAGCTTGTCTCATCAGAAAAAAAGCATTGCTTAGCCTTATGCCTGAGTCCACCTCAAGTCTTTTCAACTACACTCAACCTACCGTGAACACTAGAAGTGCATCCAAAGGAGTGTTCCTAGTGCCATTTAAGCATACTGCACTAGTATAATGATCCCTCTCCTTCAGGGGTCCTAGATGGCTAAATGACTGCCCTTCTGAACTCCTTGGGTCCAACAAAATCAGCCATTTCAAATCTGGACTCCGCAACCTGCTGGGACATGAGACCACCTGGCACTGTTAATCCCCTGAGGGCCTTTCTACATTTCTTGGCTCTCCACACTGCCCAGCCTCACCTCTCCCATTCCCCACCCTCACCCACTCCACCCACCCTCCATGTTGACAATGCCTCCCTGGCAGCTACCCCCCCCACAATAATTTCCCTAGTCCTTGACCTGTTCCTTACCCCATAGTTTTCCCCTAGGTTCTAATCCCTCACTATTGCAGTGCTGTGATTGCTATCCCTGGCACTTAGTGATTACACTTAGTAACTTGTCATTTTTGCTTGCATATCCTCCGACTGTTAACCACTTTACCTATATTGTGCCTACTTGTGTCCCTTCTCCTCACTCTGTACATTGATCCCCAAATTTAATTCTATATCTCTGTATACTGTCATCGGACTTGGAACCTTTGTAAAAGAGCCTATGGCTCAAAAGCATTTAAATCCAAATCTAAATAAATAAAAAAATGCATTTCAGATACATGGCTTCTAAATTAGATGTAAATAACTGAAAATTAGATTTTGGCAATATTTTACAAATGTTTTGTGGAAATTTCCAGGAATTCTTTTAGAAGCAGAATTGTGATTTCGCTCACATTCTATCAGTGGAAGTAAACCTTTGTCCAGCCTTAGTACAAACATAGTAGGCAAATTTTAGATGATTGAGGACTGTTACCTAATGCAGTGCACCAAAGGAACCACTAGAGCTCCCGCAGTGCTGGATCTATTTAGAAATGTGTGAAGTTAGCGACTTTACTTCTCAAATTAATTTGCAGAGTTTGTCAACTTTGCAAACTGCAGTGTGCCAATTTCACAACATTTTCAACAGGCGACAGTGCACTTTTTTGAATGAAGTTATACAAATTCACCAGCAAAGTTGTAGCTTCACCGTGACTTCACCTGATTTCAGCTGTACAAGTGGCACTTAGCCAGAAAACTAATTATGACGTGTTTTGTGAAGGCAAATTTTATGACTTTGTCCGAACTTTGCTGGTGAAGTAAAACGTCAACAACATCTCTAGATCTAGTCCTTAGCAGCAAGGATGGCATTGTCAGAGAAGTGGAATTGGAGAGACTCTAGGCAGCATGACGATAACATCAGCAGAATCACCATGGAAACAGCAGAAACTTAGGGGAATTACTTACTGTATGCTTCTGCACACAGCAGATTCGGCAAACATGAGAGAGCTCAGAGTACAAGTATTCTGGGAGGACAAGCTCATGTGCATTGGTGTTTAGCAGCAATGGGACACCTTTAAACATATGGCCTGCTTAAAGCAGGACAGTATACACCAGAGATGAAAGGACAACAATAAAAGACATTGACCAATGTGAATGGCAACTTAGGCACTTAAAGCAACTACTGAGAAAAAAGCATACAGTACAGAAAGACTGAATTAGCAGAGCTTGTGAAAACAGACAGAACTGTAGAGACAAACCTTGGGACAGCAAGCATAGAGTTATAGGGGCAAACAAGATAGTAGAAGAACAGATAATTCTTGAGGTCAAATAGAATAAAAAATTATTTGATACATAAATGATAAGAGATAAATATAAATAAACATTGATCCACTAAATGATCCGAAAATGGTGATGTAACAAAGAATGAACAGATGGCAGAATGTCCACATGAGTACTTTTCATCAATATTCACAAAGGAATGGGACAGAGGGATTTTAGACAGTAAAATGTTACTCAAGGGGAGCATAAGAACACACAACAGGATTACATAGCACTTAAAGGGGTTGAGAAAATGCTAAACATGGTCAGTAAGCAATAAGCCATGACAGGACATGAGTGTATGATGAATTATAAATAAGATCTCTTCCGATATATTGAATAAATAAATAAATATAAAATGGGCATGGGAAATTCTGAGTCCTAACTGGTTGGATCTATGCCTTAGAGTTTTCTAATGCACAGGGAAAACAATGTTACAGCAATCAGGGCACAGCACAATAACAATATCAGTGCCTTTTCAGAAATTACTGATTGCAGTTATAAATATGACTGCCACTTGTATGCACTAAACAAATCATATAAGCCCTAAAAATAATGATTAATGCACACATGACAAAATGAAGTACTACTCACAATTTTATTATTTCTAACCATTGGCACCCCCCACCTACCTAATATGGAAATCAGTCTGCTTGCCCAGCCGCAGATAACATCTCTGGCTTTACTGAGACCTTCTGCTGTGTGTGTGTGTGTGTTTGTGTGGTGAGAGGTTAATATTCAGTCAGTAGAATTCTGTAGAAGTGTGAATTCCTGCGCTCAATGACAAACATTTACTCTACTGACTGCTTCATAGACAGATGCTTGACAGAAAAACAGAAAAACACAGAATTTGTTGGCATAAAAGGACCGTGTGACCCACTCAGTCTGCCCTGCTTAATTCTGCCTCTGTATGCCCTAACTGGTCTCTTGTGACCCTCCCTCCTCCCTGTCTATTTTCTTAATATACCCCTATGTCTATCTCATGAATGCTTGAAGCCCCCACTGTTTTCACCCATACTACTTCTGCTGGCAATCTGTTCCAGGCATCTACTACCCTTTCAGTGAAGAAATATTTTTTCACATCTCTCTTAAACTTCTCCCTTCCAGCTTCATCACATGCCCCTGGTCCTGGTGTTTCTTCTCATTTGAAAGAGACTCCATTCTGTACCTTGTTTACCTCTGTGAGGTTCTTGTAGATCTCTATCATGTCATTTCTCACCTGATCTCTTCCAGGGTGTATATGTTGAGATCCCTCAGTCTCTCCTCAGAGGGCTTCTCATGCAACCCCTGCACCATTTATCGGCCCTCTTCTGGAGTACATCTACCATGTATATGTCTTTTCTGTGGTGTGGTCTCCAAAACTGGGCATTCTACTCCAGGTAGGGTCTCACCATCTCACCAGCAAATGACACAGAGGCTACACCACCATCCTCCTTCTGCTGAAGATACCCCTCTCTATGCACTGCAGAATCCACTAACCCTACCCATTGCTTTGTTACACTATCCTGCCACTTTCAGGTCATCAGATATGATAACCTCAAGCTCTTTTTCTTGTTTAGTGATTGCCAGTGTCTCCCACCATCCTATACTCAGCTCTTGATTTCCTGTGCCCTAGGTGCATGAATTTGAACTTTTGGCATTAAACCCCAACTGCTATGCTCTTGGCCACTCCTTGAGTTTGCGTAGATCTCTGTGCATTCTCTACAAACCCTCCTGAGTGTCCACCCTATTTCAGATTTTGGTATCATCTGCAAAAAGTATACCTTCCCTCTAATTCTTCTGCAATGTTACCCATGAAGACATTGAAGAAGACTGGTCTCAGCAATGAGCCCTGCGGTACCCCACTGGTCACTCTCCCATCATTAGAGTGAGTCCCATTCACTACCACCTTCTATCTCCTTTCTGTTAACCAGTTTCTAACCCAATTTGTCACTTTGAATCCCACCATTAGGCTGTTCAATTTCTTTATCAGCCTGTTGTGTGGCATGGTGTTGATGGCCTTGCTTATGTCCAGATAGGTCATAGCCAGTGCGCTCCCCTGATTTATTTCTCTGGTCACCTAGAAAAGAACTCTATTACGTTCATTTGGCATGAACTACACCCATGAATCCATGCTGCCAGTGATCTTGCAGCCCACTGGATTCAAAATAC
Organism: Neoceratodus forsteri; assembly: GCA_016271365.2. NCBI lineage: Eukaryota > Metazoa > Chordata > Ceratodontiformes > Ceratodontidae > Neoceratodus > Neoceratodus forsteri. Next base: position 995,201,703 of record CM057450.1, read on the forward strand.
AGTACTCTACCACTCTTTCTTTCCTTTAGCAAGGTTTCCATTAATTTACCCACCAGTGAAGTAGGACTGGCCTGCTTATAGTTGCCAGCCTCCTTTCTGCTGATGCTTGCATGTAGCAGGACCACATCAGCTCTTCTCCAGTTCTCTGTAATCATACCTGTTTCCAGTGAGCTTTTGAATAACGCTGCTATTGGGGCAGCAAGCACCTCCCTGAGTTATTTTAGAACTTTTGGATGTATCCTATCTGGTCCCATAGCTTTGTCCACCTTCACACCTGCAAGTACTTTTCATGCTCTTTCCTCTGAAAATGGACTTGAGTCCACTTCACCCCTCCCTTGTTTCTGCCACTCCATGGAGGTCCATCTCCCCCTCCCTCCACCATGAAGACTGAGCAGAAGTACTTATTTTGGATGTCAGCTTTTGTTAGTTCTGTTCTGCACAGTCTCCTCTTCCACCTTTCTAATCCTCATTATCCCTCCCCATGTTTTCCTCTTCTCACTTATGCATCTGAAACATAGAAACATAGACTTTGATGGCAGATAAGGATCACCTGGCCCACCCAGTCTGCCCATTTCCCTACCTATTGGATAAGCTGCAGATTCTAGGTAACCAACAGCCTACTTCCTCCTACCCCCCCACTAGAATTGCCTTATGTCTGTCCCAAGCATTCTTGAATTCCCTCACTGTTTTTTACCCCACAGCCTCCTCAGGAAGGCTGTTCCATGCATCCATCACCATCTCCATGAAAAAATACTTCCTCACATCCCCCCTGAGCCATCCCTGCTCTGCCTTCATATTGTGCCTCCTTGTTCTTGCACATCTCTTTTTCTGAAGAATGCTACCCTCTTGAACTTTGTTGAGTCCCTTGAGGTACTTCAAAGTTTCTATCTGAAGAAAGTCTTACCCCCTTAGAGACACCTTTAGTGATCCTTTTCTTTATCTGCACCTTTGCTGCCATCACTTACTTACCTGCTTCCCTCTGCTTTACTACGTATACTGTACCTCCCTGTACTTCTCCCTCTGTGTTTCTTTATATCGCCTGAAAGCCACCTTTTTTTCACCACATTCTACTCCACTTCCTTAGTGAACCACAATGATCTAATTTTTCTCTTGCTTTTACTTGTTTCCTTTAATCAGAAGTTGGTTTCTTAATTTATGCCCTCCCTTACTCTCCCCTTCTCATGCCTGTACTCCCCCCTCTGAATCCCCCCTTCAAGGCAGTGTTTGAGGCAATCCTCCATTCCTTTAAAATCTGCCCTCCTAAAGTCATGTACTCTTGTCCTCATGTGGTAAGCCCCTGTTCCTATCTTTATGTTAGTAAAGACAGGAACAATAAACCCTATGACAACTTAGGAGTTACTTTTAACAAAATAAATATATGCTTTTAATAAAAAGCTGTTTTTATCTTCTCAGTTTACCAATTTTATAAGCACAATAAGGCACTCCAAGGGTAGGCATTATGCTGACCTAAATGCACCGCCAATGGGGCTAAAGGTACATGACCTGTGGCACTGTGCCTCATTACACCCCTGAGTATGTGGTGAAATCAGCATAATTCATGCCCCATTGTGTCTGTTTGCTTACTTGATGCATGCCCTGGCTGCATTGTAAGGCATGTGGCCAACAGCTGAATGCCTTATGCAGACAGGACGTGCATCAATTCAGCATACAATGCGAAACATGTTAACGAACTAGTGAACTACAGAAAAAAAGGGGTTCAAACTGTTGAAAAACTGAAGAAAGTGATGAAATGCACATCCATTTGATAAAGACATGTATATTCTGTATTTCTAATGCTCTACAGATTCCCCCACCCTTACTTCCAGGTTACCTCATTAACAAAGGGTTGGGCTGCTCCCAGCATAGGCTGTATATAGCTCTGCTAATTAAGGGATGTTTTCAGGGGGAGTCAGCAACCCAATTTGGTAGGAAACTACAACTAAAAACTTAAAAAAAGAACTTGAAACTGAAGTTAACTGAAAACATATTGTTGCACAGATGGTGCAAGATGAGCAATGATGATACCAAACTTGGCAATACAGTATAATTCTTGAGACACAGTGAGACTTCTAAGTGGCAAAACAAGCTTAAAATGGACATGTTGGATGAGGAGGTAGATTCAATTTAGTGCTGTGGTGGATTGATTTCTTCTGATGTAAAAAGGCTGTTACTAGGTAGATTACAATGGTTAGTTATTATCAATCAATCAATCTTTATTTTACCAGGAATAGCACCATTGAGCAAGCTCATTTACAAGGTGATCCTGGGAGGACAACACAAAGGATAGGCATAACAATACATACATTGTTTGTAGGCAATACACACATTATATACAGGCAGTGACATAAAGCATTTCATGAGGTAAGAACACTGATTATTTTGAGTGGAGATGTCTAAGGTTACACAGCAGGGGAAGCAATGCAGTTGGGTGCGATAAATAAACATTCTGCTATACATAACTGTTTAATGTAAGAGGGAAAGAAGGGGACTGATACACATACACACTACAGTAAATATATATATATATATATATATATATATATATATATATATATGACTCTTTGAGTGCTGTATAGGTAGTGCAACACAGGGCAGGCATCCTCCAAGGAGAGATGAATATGGGTTATGATTAACAATTACAATTCTCCTGCAAGTAGCGGTCTCATAAGGAATGAAAGGTCTGCAGGCAAATTATTTTAGTAGGTTTCAGAGACCTTTGGAGAGTATTCCATAGTGCCAGAAGAGCATGACTGATCACTGATTCACTATAACAGGGCCTTACCCTAGGTATGTCTAACAGTATGTAGGAATATCTCCTCAGCGAGTAAGTTCTAGGAGAACACTTGAAGAACTATGTGATATAGGGAGGGAGTTTGCTGACGATAGCTCTGTAGGACCATAATGTGGCATTTTTTAATCTTCTAGTGTGAAGCGAGGACCAACCAAGTTGGGCATAGAGGGAGCTATGGTGAGTTCTAAAGGGGGCATTGGTGAAAAATGTTAGCGCTCTGTGATAAAGAGTGTCCAGTCTAACAAGGGCTGCTTTGGAACAATGACTATAAATAAAATCAGCATAATCAATAAGGAGAAGGAATATGGTCGGGATCAGCCTTATTTTTGCTTCATGGTTAAGTAGGTGCTTAATTCTGAAGAAAAGGCCTAACCTCTGCTTTAATTTCTTAGAAATTCCTCAGTGCGGGCTGTGAATGATAACCGATGGTCAAGCCAGATCCCTAAATATTTAAATGTGTCCACTACCTCGAGTGATTCACCAAGAAGGGTCTTTATCTGATAGGTGGGACTAGGGATAGTCACATTTCTAGCTTGGGCATGGGGGGAAAGGAGCATGACCTTTGTTTTTTTTTCACATTAAGCAACAATTTAAGATGGAAGAGGTTTGGTTGTTTTATAGCTGGCACCACAATTTATAGCAGCTTGCTGCTGTTTTTGATGCAAGTGCACCAAAACATTACACCATAGCATCCTCCACAGCTGCGCCTCTTGCCCATGCAGAGCACAGGCTGAAAACTGGAATGTCTGCTGGTGCGGAGGTTTTTTCTGCACCAGCAGGCTTTGGCACAGGAGTTAGTCCCAGAGCCATTTTTGGCCATTTGAAAATCCAGCCCCCAGAGTCCAGGGGTTTGGGACAGCTGCAGAAGGCAGGTAATGCAGAACACATGTGGAATGTGCTGAAGACTTGGTTTAAAGCAGCCACAGAGGTTTGCATCCTTTTAAGCAATAAGAGAAGAGGGGTGAGAAGCGACTCACCTGGCTCAACATGAAACTAAAGCTGTCTTTACACAACTGACCTTGCTCCTGCAGTGGAGCGTTGCAGAGCTGCCTCGACCCAAAAGACATTTGTCTCATGTATCTACACAGTCCCTCTCAGCACCGATGTAAAATGCGCTAGAGAGGGTCTGGGAGTCGGGGCAGCTGGCTTATGGAAGCACCCACAAGGTGTTTCACGTGGGAGCGAGCTGTGCAGCCTGTCCACATGGCCGCGTAATCTGCTTAGACTTTCTGGGAATGCAGAGCAGAGCATGGGAACAGCGTATCATGATTTGGTAAGCATCCACACGGTGGCATTTGCACCGCAGCAACCTGAACGCTTGGGTTGCTGCGATGCAAATGCTGCCGTGTAAACACGGCTTATGGTGAGATTGGTTGCCTGCAGGCTACAGAAGAGTGCAGAGCAGAACTGATGGACTAGACGATTAATTTGGAAAGCCAAGAAGGGGCTGGATTCCAGGATTGCAATAGGGGCTGTAAACAATGCAAAAGTCTGAAGGCCATCAGATTATGATGATTAAATAATGAAATTCTGTTTTCAAGATTTTAAATTCTGGGAGTTGTATCTTTGATTGTAAATCTAATTTCCAGATTTTACTGGGATTCTACTGTCATTCATTTAGTATGTGCATAAATTATCATAAGAAAAGGAAGCTTAGTCTACAGTGCATTCACTGATGCAAACTGAAAAAGGTACAGGAAGCAATTATAATAAAAATACAAGTTCTGTAGATCTACTGATCTGGTATAAAATGCCAAATTCTGTGAAATTCTTTGTTTTTACTGGTGCACAGGCAGTCCAAATCCTGGAATTATGCAGGGTTTTCTGGTAAAAACAAAAATCAGTGGCCTTGAGAAGTCTTTTTCCTTTACATAAATGGAATGAGAAAAGAGATGAAGTGGAGTGGACTCCTGAAAACAGGGAAAGGAGGAAGAAAGTATGAGTAGGGCTGGGTGAAATGTAGTTGCTTTGTGTATTCGTTTATTAAATGTATTCAAAATGCCCCTCCAGGGCTTGGAGTGCCTGTACAGTACATACAATAAATAAATCTGTTATAAATCACATGAGATAATAAAACCACATCCAGTCATACAAACATCATCCTCTTCTATAATACTGAAAGACATGGAAGGACACTGCAACAGTTTTGTTGAGCAGCTAGAGTTAATCAAACCCTTTCAGTAGTAGGTAACCTTTCAGTTTCTTTCTCAATGATATCACAGATATGGTGGTATATATCTCCTCAGGCAGCGAATTCCATGGTGTAGGGACTGCTGCTAACTGAAAAAGCATGGTCACTAGCAGACTTCAAACAAGAAGGAGGAACAGACAGCAAGCCTCATCCTGTAGATCTTAAGTCCCTGGATGGGACATGGAGAATCAGAAGATCACTAAAGTATTGGGGGCCCAGTCCATTCAAGGCATTAAATGTTGCTAACAATACCTAGAAATGAATGTGTCGCCTAACAGGTAGCCAGCCCAGAACCTATAGAAAGGGAGTAATATGCTCTGACTTCAGGATTGATGTCAGAAGTCTTGCTGCAGCATTCTGAACTAACTGCAGGCGATGCCACTGATCCCCAGGTAAGCCTTTATCAAGTGCACAGAGGTAGTCGAGATGAGTAAAATTGAGGGCGTTAACTAGAATAGCTAGATCAACAGAATCAAACAGAGGTCACACTCTAGCAAGATTCTTAAACTGCTGAAAGTTCATGACTACAGAACATACCTGCAAAACAAATATCAACTGTCCATCAAGAACAACTCCCAGACTATGCATCTCCTCTGCTGTCTGAAGACACTCACCTCGGGAAGGACGAATCAAGTCACTGGGAACAGCTGATATCTTTGAGCCTACCACAAGTAACTTGATCTTGGTTCAGTTCAAAGGCAGCTTTGGCTACACTTAAGTTAAGAGCAACAGTGCTTATTAATTGTTTCTATAGACTGTACTTACACAGTTTATCACTTTGAGTATCCTTATATGTAAAGAAAAATACATACAGGTATACTTTAAAAATGTTTTTATTATGTATCTCAGGTACTGTAAAGAAAATAATATAAAATTCAGAATAAAGTTACCTTGTCTGTAAACTCTTAAGTATGTAGACTGAATGGCCCAAACATACTGTACCCACCATTATAAGTAGAGGTCTAACAAGTATCACCCACAAGGGAAGCTGAAAAAGAAATGAGTCCTTCTAATTGTTTTATAGTATATGGGTGCTGTCTATTGTGAATGGATTTCAGCAACTGCTGAAATCTTGTTGTATTACAGTTCAAAGGTCAAAAAAGTTGTACTATCGTTCTGATGTCACATCGATAGTACAACAACTTTATACCCTTGACCTGCTGCCTGATTGGCTCAGACAACACTCTCTCGAAAACAAAACAAAAAACATGGCAGCGCAATTTATCGAGCGCCGAGCAGCGGAGCCACCGACTTAGAAGTCAGGAATCGGGACACGGAGAGCCATACATGGTTCCCTTTCTAAAAACACAATTGCTTTCTTTTTTCTCCCGATTTTAAAATGAATGATGTGCAGAGGAGAAACTGAGAAGCAGGACAGAGCATAAGCGGGAACGGGTGCGAGCAGAAGCACCAGAGGGAGCGGAAGCAGCGCCTACGGCAAGTAACGGAAAAAAAATAATGTAAAACAAAAAACCCATATACTATACAAAACAGTGGATGGGTGAATATCCACAACTAAGTCTGTGTTCCCATCTCGGGCAGTTGATGACATCAACAAGACCTCTCGAGCTTCACTCTTGAGGTCTCTGTGATGTCATCAACTACCTCGATGGAAACACAACCTTGTTGTGGATGTTTACCCATCCACTATTCTATATATTTTATGTTGTCAGACATGTATTTCAGGAGGGTGGGTAAAGTACATATTCCCATCAGTTGTATTACAGTACCTGTTTAGATACATAGTGGAATTGTGTTTAACCTTTGCTGTTGAAAGAAAGAGATAGAAAGAACTACAGTAAATGCATATTATGACATTTGGTACCATGTGCCTGTCTCTCCACTTTACCCAACAAAAGGTATAAATAAGGACATGTGTTTTAGTTAGTCAACTGACCTATTAAACAGAAGAACATTGCTTCCAGAGGGAAGAAGCATGTATGCAATGTCTCTAAACCAGAGGGGTAGATATAGCTGAAGTCCAAAAGGGTTTTAGTTTTTCCAGCTGGTATTCTGATGGTCTGTGACCTAATAAGTGATATAGTGCCATTTGAGCTACTCTTGACTTTTCTTGACTAAAAATCCTGTGCTATTGTAAACAAAAACTATGCTTAGCCAAAGTCATTAAAAGTAATTTTATGGCTGGGCTTTCTCTGTTTCTTGTCACCATAATAGGGGTAGCAGTGGGTGTCACTTTAACTGATGACAGTGATATGGGCCCCATGGGGTAGTGTCCACTAAGCATACAAACAAATGCAGAAGACTATGAAGAATTGCACAGGATAATAATTGTATTCACCCTACACAGCTTGTAGCAAAATCTGGAGGAAGTTAATAACCTATGTGGATCAGAACTGATAATGAGGATAAGATATGAAGACTGCTCCCTCCTTAATTAATGATTTTAACACCACAGTTACAAAATACTTTGGAAGCCATCAGTGTGCAGCTAGATGTTGAAAAATATCAAACTTACCTGCTATCACACGCTTCTATTGCTGATGCATAAACAATGAAGAGAACAGAATTCCTGTTTGAGAAGATGTTTGAAAATTCAACTATGAGCACCAAACCTAATCACAGGAAGCACCTGGGGAAGCCCACAAATTCCAAATGTAGAGAGTTTTGGAAAATATCGGATTGTGGATGACCAGAATTGACTCTAGATGTTCCACTATTGAGTCCAACTTACAGTTCCTTAACGTTAAAACTACATTTTTAGAAAGTGAAGTGGTTCAAACAAAAGAAGACCTGGAGGAAATTAAAAAGTGGGTGGAAACTCAAGAAAGTAAAAACATAACAATTGATGCCAAAGTTGCAGCCGCTATAGTGAGGCAGACCGTAGTAAGCCGAAAAATTGAAGCACTTGAGAACACTAACAGGTATGAGAATCCAAGGTTTCTTGGTATCCCTAGCTCTTTGGACACTGAATACTCTGAACTAAGGGAGTTAAATAAAAATGTGCTTCTGGAAACTTTTCGATTACCTGACGATAACCCTCCCATTATTACAAAGGCATATAGAGTGGCAACAAAAAGAAATCCTAATGACTCCCATTCGTGTACAGTTTGCGCTTGAAACTGATCAAGACTCGATACTGAAACTAGCCCACGTGCAGAAAATACTTGAGTACAGAGGATTTAAATATTCTATTTTTCCAGACTTTGCATATGCAACACAAGAAAGAAGACATCCTTTTTTCAATTTGAGAGCAGATGTTCTGGAAATCGGGGCGACTTTTACCCTTCAGTCACCAGCAAAAGTTGAAATTATTTACAAAGTCAAAACCTATGTTTTCTTTGACCAAGATCAGGTTATGGACTTTCTAAGAATACATAACTCTGGACATAATGCCTCACCGGATTTGGATTTCAACTCTGACTTGGTTGCTGCCACAGTTGAAACTGAAAATACCATACTGGACTAATAAAAAAAGGCAAATGTGTAATGCACAGAGTATGAAACGGTTTTGTTGAAACATGACTTTTATTGCTTAATTCTGAATATCTGAATGAATAGGCTTTAATAATAAACTCCTTTTGGATTTTCAATAATTATGTTTTGAGCAGACCCCAAAGATGGAGACTAGAATATTAAGACATGCAGGTAAATACCCTAAATAATAACAGTGTTTAATTTCTAGCAAATTATTTTTGCATTGTATCAATGTAAAACTTGAATAAAAAAAAAGATTCCTCCCTCCTACCATGAGCTAATTACATCAGTAATGATGAAGTATGGCAGAACTATGCCAGGAAGTAACACAGTATTTTGCAGTAAAGAATGTGTCGCACAATACTGCACTACAAAAATGATTAATTGCTATTGAATTACACCATTCCCTGCAGCACACTGCAGCATGTTGCTGTAATACTGCAAGGTACTGTGTTACATCCAGGCTGGTGCCACTGTATGCGATTCCCATAGCTGTCCTGTAATTAAAGACAAGTTATAAAGTTGTGACTGACTGTGACAGTAATCATTGTCCTCCTCCCCTTTTGTCCAGTGAACGCTAGTACTTAAAGATGTAGTGGAGGAGGAATATAAACTTCCAAATAAGTGTTATTCCAATCATCAACCCTGTCCCATCAGTATCATTATGCTTCCCTTCACAGTCAGTACTACTTATATTAGAGGTTTCACTGTCATGTGTTGAACAACTTGGACTCCCATTCCTTCTATTTCAGTAACAGCACCATAAACTTGAAATTTTCATATAGCAAGCATGCTACAGTTAAGGCCAGCAGCATGTTGTATCCCAATAGGCAGCATCTCCTGGCAGTGTATACTGATAGAGGGGTGCCATCACTAGGTTGCCATAATGTGGGCACCGCAGCTAAAGGTGGGTGAAGTGAGCAAACTTCACTCTGCTAAATATTTTGCATATTGTACTCAATTTGCAAAGTGCAATATGCAAAATTCACCTAATTAACTGAGGCCAGATTGAATGTGAAGTGTGGAATTTCACCCGCAAAATTCCATGCTTCCCACACAAACTCTGGCTAGCCCACAAGGTGCCTAGCACCCCACTGACAGACACAACAATCACCCTCCCACCCCCAAACACCCCCACAATCGCTAGCCACCAGTCGACCACAACCCACCACAGCCCACATGTAAAAAAAAATATACATATATATTTAATTAAAGCTCCATTCCCTGGTGTCTAGTGAACCACTTACCCTATCAGGTAGTACCCCCTCCCCCGCTCCACCAACCCGAGTCTGATCCATGTTAAAAAAAAGTTATTTATTCCCTTCCCTGGTGTCTAGTGACCCTCACCTCCACCCTGTCGGGTAGTACCCTACCCTGCTTTCCCCTCAACCCTGAGTCTGATCCATGTTAAAAAATATTTATTCCCTTCCCTGGTGCCTAGTGGCCCCCACCCACTGTCAGGTAGTGTCCCCACCCCACAAGGGAAGGGAATAAATGTATTTTTTAACATGGACTGACTCAGGGGCTGGGGTGGATAGAGGCATACCCGATGGGTGGAGGCCACCAGACCAGGGAAGGGAATACATTTTTTTTTTCATTGATCAGACTCAGAGTTAGGGGAGCGGGGGGTACTGCCTGACAGGGTGGGGTCCACTAGACACCAGGAATGGATAAAATAAATATATATATTTTTTTCATAAATGTATTTTTTCATGGATTGGACTGGGGTTGGGGAGGAGGGGTGGGGTACTACCTGACAGGGTGGAGGGGGTGAGGGGTCCACTAGAAACCAGGAAGGTATTAAATAAATTTAATTCCTTTTTGCACATTTGAGTATGGGATCAGTGGGGTGGGAGGGAGGGACCACTAAACACCAGGAATAGATCAGGGGTGGTGTTGGGGGGATTCACCATTTGTGACCTCTACTTGCTTTGCAGTTTTTAAGTGCAATTTGCACTTAAAAAACCCCAAAGCAAGGTGAAGTCATAAATGGCGAATTCTGGGTTATTTTAAAAAATTACGTGAATTGCCACACGGGTCGAAATTGCTGGCATTTTCACCCACATAGTACAACTTTGCTGCATCTCTAACCACAACCAGTTTGCCTGTCATACTGGAAAACTGGATTTCACAGTGCTGGGCATGGACAGGGCTGTAGGGGTGCTCTGCCGCTTGCCCCATACATCTCCAACATGCAGGTGATTATATTATAGTTTCGAGGGGTGCTGGGGGGGAATCCTCCCACAAACAGCCCACACTTGCCCCAGAGTATTGGTTGCAATGGGTTGGGTGGCACAATGGCCAGGCATGATGATTGCCATTGGCATTGTGCTGGTGCCCTAATGTCCCTTGCCCCTTTTGCGTGTCACACCAGTGTGGGTGAACCTCTCAGCAGATATGGTACGCTGCAGCACAGTGCAGTTAACAAGAACAAAGGGAGTTATTGTTTCTCTTTTGTTCTGTTAATTATTTACTGCATCACCAATTATGTGATCTAGCATTCAGACCCACAGCGCACAACAACATACCACTGGTCTAAACTGTACATATCTGCCTTTCACTTTGAGACAAAAAATACGATTTCTTAGTTGGTATAATGGTCGTGTTGGACCACCAGCAGGGACTAGCCTGCCTAGAACTGTTCTGCCCTCAGTTCAGTGAGGAGGAATAATCTGCACTGTGTATGTTGAACCACAGCACTTGCACTAAATGGGCTGGATTCTAGAAGGATGACGCAAGTCGCCACTAAACGGGACTTGCGCCAATCGCAACTGCGACATTGACCCTTTGCCCTATTAAAGAAGGGGCAGGGTCTCCGCATCCAAGTCCTGTGACTTCTGACATGCAGCAAGGTATGCCGAACAGAGGGTGTACCTGGCGAGGAAGTCGCAAGCTGCAACCACAGGTCGCAAGTGCTCCCCCCATTGCCCACACACTGCTGGCACCCCGCAGGGCTAGAAGCCCCTTACCCACTGTCTAGTGTCCCTAAATCACACCATTGCCAGCATACTGTACAGTATGTACAGTACAGGCATCCCTCATCCTGTATGTACACCTGATGGTCTAGTGGTCCCCACCCAGCCATGCCAGTCCACCCAGCACCCCCCACCCATCCCCAGCTGGCAACTGGCACAGCCCACCTCTAACCTCCATGGCCAGCCACCGACTGCATTCAGTAGGAGTGTTTACTGAATAGATGTGCTCAGAAATTAATTTCTGAGTGCGTCTTTACTGTAGCGCTCCTACTGAACTCAGTTGGTGGCTGGCCTTGGAGGTGAGAGGTGGGCTGTGCCAGTCACCGGCTGGGGATGGGTGGGGGGTGCTGGGTGGACTGGCACTTCGGCACAAGTGGCCTGCGACATATCACAGGCCACATTGTAGAATCATGCATGTTACAACTGCTGGAGTAAGTTGCTACTTGCACCATTCTACTTGGTGTAAGTGCTGTTATGCCAGGCAAAACTTTTCTAGAATCAGGGCCAATGTCTTTTTCTTACTAGTGCTACTAATATCTCTGGCACCATTTGGACTGACACCCAGTGATGATTAGAGCATACAGTAACTCAGAGGTCTGGAGCCCCTAAAGCACCACCCAGACATGAGGATCCAGGTTACTCTTTTGCTCAGCCCACAGTACCTATTTCAACTCCTCTGGCCCAAAGCATCTCTACTACTGGACACCTGCATGGTAAGAGTTTGTGCATGTGTTCAGCAGATATGGGAAAGGAGACCATATGTTTACATTGCTAGCAGTCTTTCTGATTGTATTAACACTTTCCTTGCACAAATTAACATTTTTATTATTATTTTGATACTAACATAACAGTACTGGCAACCCTGCCTATGTGCCTTAGTGCATCTGTCATCTGTTAATGAGGACTCAAGATGCTGAGGAAGAGAGCAGGTCACTGCGCTTGCCTCTGTAGACAGCCCAGAATTGTGTACCTGGGTCAGCCTGGATTAAACTGACAACTACTAGCCATGGATCTCTAGTTAGCCCCACCCACACACATGCACACAGATTTAGGACCAGTGTACAGGGGTTAAAGAGGGAACAATCCCCTGGAAGGTATGGGACTGGGTGGGTCAGGTTAGAGAGGGGAAGAATTTGAATTTAAAAGATCAGTGTTGTGAGGGAAAGTGGTGCTATGCATTTTATCTCTTATTGCTATATTTTTACATCTAATGTTTTATTGGCTTATAAATACACATGTTACATTAGAAAACTAGGAAAAAGTATTACAGTGTGCGTTCAGAATTTGAACAATACATTTATTTTGAAATTTAGTTATATTACATCATTTTGAATCAACCCATAGTGCTTATTCATTTAAAATATGAATACATATCAAAATATATTTTAATTCTGTATTTCAGACTTTATGCGTAAGTTAATTATCTGTAAACCCACCTATAAGGTATGGCTAAGCCACAGATGTCTGTGTTGCTTTTACCTTTAGTCTTTTAGATGAATGGCCCCTGATCTGATGTTAGTCTGTGCTTTTCCATCTCTTGGCATGGAGTGCCTCCACAGGGGATGACTGCTTTCTGCACACTAGGTACAAGGGTGCTGTCCCTCAAGAATTACCACTAACACATGTGCTATAAAAATAACAGTACATAGTAGCAGTTACCTATGAGTAACTTACTCAATACACAGAAAATGGAGTAAAACAATCACATGAATGCAAATTCCAGGCGTATAGTGTATATTGGGGAAGGGAAGCAAGGGAATAAAATAGTTACTGCAATGCTACCCCCCCCCCTTCGACTCTAGGAATTGCTGCAGCATATGGTGAATGTGTTTTTTTTTTCACCATAAGACACATTCTTGTCTGTTATGTTCATTGGGAGAAGCACGTAATGTATGCTCACAGCCTGGGAAATAAGATCCCAGACCTGCAGGCAATAATGTCAGATGCTAAACTGGACATAGTAGCAATTAATGAGACGTGGTTTCCCAGTAACCACACTTGGGAGACTTCAGTACCTGGCTATGTATTGTTCAGAAGAGACCAAGGTGCAAAAAGGGGGGGAGGAGTGGCCCTGTATGTTAATGAAAATATCAAAGCTACAGAAATTCAGAATACACATAAGGAGCCAGAAGAACTGTGGGTCACCCTGGAAACAGGAAATGGGACAGCCATAAGAACTGGGGTTGTCTACAGGCCCCCAGACCAGAGGAGGACATAGACACATTACTGTTAGAAGATATACAAAACATGACAGCTAAAGGGAGGTTCTGATAATGGGAGACTTCAACATGCCAGATACAGATTGGTCAATACCAGCAGGAACATCTGCCAGAACTAGACTCATAGTGGATTCCCTGCAGGGGGAGGGCCTCAAACAACTGGTACAGCAACCCACAAGAGACAGGGCTATCCTAGATCTAGTACTGACTAACAAAGAAGGGATCACAGATCTCCAGGTAGAAGGTCACCTGGGGGCCAGTGACCATCACATGGTATGGTTCAGTTTGGCTACTACATCTAAATCATCCCATTCCAAGGCAAAATATGGGACTTCAGAGGAGCTGACTTGACAAGATGGCCTACAGAGTTAAGCTAGCCCTGGCAAAAGAAACACAGGTGAGGGGTACAGGCAAAGTGGGCAAGCATTAGGATGCAATACTGAAGCAACATCCCATTGTGTTAGACAGAAAAGGAAGTGCAAAGAAGAAGGAAACCACTTTGGTTCTCAAATACAGTAGCAGAAAAGGTCAGAGCCAAAAGGCTGGCCTTCAGGAAATATAAGGGAACACAGCGGGATGAAGATAGAGAGGCATACCAAACTGCCCTAAGGGAAGCAGGTAAGGCAGTAAGGCAGGCAAAGTCCCAAACTGAGGAAACACTAGCACGAACAGTAAAAGAAGGTGACAAGACTTTCTATAGATACATTAGTGAAAGGAGAAAGTCCAGAGGGGGTATTGCTAAGCTTAATGGAGAAAAGGGAGCATGTGAGGAGGAGGACCCTGTAAAGGCATCTATCCTAAATAGATACTTTGCTCAGTATTTACTGAAGAGAAGGTAGGACAGGGCCCACAGCTCAGCATCATGGACACAGGGGAGGGAGGCACTACTCCTTCACAAAAGAAAGGGTCCTACAAGAGCTTGCTAAGCTCAGGGTGGATAAGGCAATGGGACCTGATGGCATACATCCCAGGGTACTTAAGGAGCTAAAGGAGGAACTAGCAGAGCCATTAGCAGAATTGTTTAGTGAGTCTCTGAGCACAGGAGAGGTCCCAGAAGACTGGAGAAGGGCTCATGTGATCCCGCTCCACAAGAGTGGTAGCAGGGAGGAGGTGGGGAACTACAGACCCGGTCAGTCTTACCTCAGTAGTGGGCAAGATTATGGAGGCACTCCTTAAGGAAAGGATAGTGCAACATCTGGAATCCATAGGGCACAGGATCCAAGACAGCATGGGTTTACAAAAGGAAGGTCCTGTCAAACTAATCTCATAGATTTCTTTGACTGGGTAACCAGAGTGGTGGACCAAGGGGGAGCAGTTGATGTCGCCTACCTTGACTTCAACAAAGCTTTTGACACTGTTCCACATAGAAGATTGATAAATAAGCTGGGTAGGCTCGGGGTGGGTCAGAAGTTGGTCAACTGGGTGGCAAACTGGTTGGCGGGCAGAAAACAGAGAGTGGTGGTAAATGGTATACAGTCAGAAGAGATGCAAGTCACAAGTGGGGTACCTCGGGGATCAGTCCTGGGGCCAGTCCTCTTCAACATCTTCATTAGTGACCTTGCAGATGGACTAGAGGGTAAGGCTTGTCTGTTTGCAGATGACACCAAGATCTGCAACAGAGTAGATGATCCAGATGGGGTGGGCAGAATGAGAAGAGATCTGGATAAACTAGCAGAATGGTCAGAAGAGTGGCAACTGGGATTTAATGCAAAGAAGTGCAAAATCATGCACATAGGGAAGAGAAACCCTGGAAGCCACCTATAGGCTGGGAGGAGTTGCTAGCAGTCACAAAGGAAGAAAGAGACTTGGGCATCATCATCACTGATGACCTAAAATCATCCAAGCAGACCTCTAAAGCAGTAGGTAAGGCTAGGGGGTGTTAGGGTGTATTAGTAGGGGTATCACAAGTCGTAGAGGGAGGTAATAATCCCTCTGTACAAGACACTGTTAGGCCCCATCTGGAGTACTGCATGCAGTATTGGAGCCACACCTTCACAAGGACATTAACCAAATTGAGGCAGTCCAGAGAAGGGCAACCAAAATGGTGCAGGGACTGCATCAGAAGACATATGAGGACAGATTAACGGAGCTCAATATGTACACCCTTGAGCAAAGGAGGAGAGAGGTGATATGATCGAGACATTCAAACACCTTAAGGGCATAAACAAGGTGAAAGAGTCTAACATGTTTAAATATAAGGAAAATAGCAGGACAAGAGGACACAGCATGAGATTAGAGGGAGGCCGATTAAGGGGAATGTGAGGAAAGTCTTTTCACAGAAGGGTAGTGGATGCATGGAATGGCTTACCACAAGAAGTGGTAGCTATGAATACAGTGCAGGGCTTCAAACAGGCATGGGATAGGCATAAGGGAGCAATACAAATGACTATGAATAGATAGGTCACTGACAGAGCAAAGGCCGAAGGCACATTTATAAGGTAGAAAAAGAAATGGGCAGACTGGATAGGCCTTGCGGTCCTTATCTGCCGTCAACTTCTATGTTTCTATGTTTCTATGTTTCTATGTTTCTATCGCGTATTAATAATTTGTTACCTTTGTATTTATAGTTTTAGTGATTTACTTTGTATTTGTATTGTTATTGGATGACATTTTACTGTTATAAATATTGTTCTATTTTTCTATTTTTATTTTTTATATGAACATTGACTTTATGCATTATTATTATTAGTTGCTTTTATGTTAGAGGGGTTTTATTTACCCCAAGGGTGGGTTTGCAACATAGCATCAGACCAGTGGTCTGAGGGGTGTTGTTTAGTGTTCATGCAGGTGCTGAACTACAAGCCACATTGTTAGTATGTATATTTATTAAGTATAATGGTTATATTTTATTTATATAGGTATCTCATCTTGATAACACCCTGGAAAGGGTGGGTCATCTATTACTTATGTTAAATATTCTGAGATTAAATATCCCCTTTCTAGGAAGGCCAAAATTATTTTCTAGATCCAATAACAGACATTATCTGTTTTTTCTTCTCTTATTATTATCAGGTAATGTTCATCTTAACCCTGGTCCTTGTTTACAAAATACTCTTGTTTTGACTTCTATAAATGGTAAAGGGTCCTTAAGCATGGTCCATGTGAAGGTGGGTTGTCTTCTATCTAGTTTTGATTTATTTTAAACCTGGCTGCTTGAACATCAATTCAGAATTATCTCTGTGAAAGAGTCCTGATTGTCTCGTAAAATAGGGGATTCCTCAGTTCACCTGGACCATAATTTTTATTTTAGCAATGACAGAATTGAGCGAGGTGAGGGTGTCTGGTTTATATCTGAGACCATCTGACTGCCAATAAACTTGAGATTGCCCCTTTTTTTTAAATCGTGTGAGTTCCTGGCAGTCTGACTGATCTTGGGAGGATTTTAGTTCTTTACTATTGGCACCCTCTGTGCTCCATCTGGTCATGGAGGAGATGGTTTAAGCATTATTAAAGATTTTTATCAGAATTTTGATAATGGTGAATTGGTGATTCTTGGAGGTTTTCAACCTTAATTGGTTTGATCCCAAGAACACCAACAGTTATGATAAGATCTCAGAACCAGGTCTTTCCCGGGTTATTACTGAAGCTACTCATATCAATTATAAGATTGATGTGAGCTCTTTACTGGACTGGGTAGGGGTCACTCATCCTGATCGCATGAAGTCTTCAGGTGTTTTGCTTGACATTTTGAGTGACCAGTTCCCAGTCTATTGTATTTGGAGTGCTCGGAGACCATGTCCTGTATCAATAGTCACTGAAACTCAAATTAGAGTTGGTTTTGATTTGGTAGCATGTAAGAATGAAACATAGAAACATAGAATTTGACAGCAGATAAGGACCTCTTGGCCCACCCAGTCTGCCCATTTCCCTACCTAATGGATAAGCTGCAGATCCTAGTTAACCAGCAGCCTACTTCTTCCTGCCCCCACCCCCTAGAATTGCCTTATGACTGTCCCATGCATGCTTGAATTCCACCACTGTTTTTGACTTCACAACCTCCTCCGGAAGGCCGTTCCATGCATCCACAACCCTCTCTGTGAAAAAATACTTCCTTAAATTACCTCTGAGCCGCCCCCCCCATCTTCAAATTGTGCCCCCTTGAATTATGACTAGTCATTTTTGAATGCTATACTGGCTGTTGACTCAGCCTTGCATTTCTTTGCCTCTAAATGTATTTGTACTCTACATCCCGTCCTCATGCTCTGATTCATAAGATAGCTGTTAAAGGCAATAATCAAAACTGGCTTACCACTGCATTGCATTCATTAATGTCCTCAAGAAACAAAGTCTGGAAATAATTATAGAAACATAGACTTTGACGGCACATAAATACTGCTTGGCCCACCCATTCTGCCCATTTCCCTACGTATTGGATAAGCTGCAGATCCTAGTTAACCAACAGTCTAATTCTTCCTACCCCCCCCTACCAGAATTGCCTTATGTCTGTCCCATGCATTCTTGAATTCACCCACTGTTTTTGACCCATGACCTCCTAAGGAAGGCCATTCCATGTGTCCACCACTCTCTCTGTGAAAAAATACTTCCTCGCATTGCTCCCGAGCCGTCCCATCTCTATCTTTAAATTGTGCCCCCTTGTTCTTGCACATCTCTTTTTCTGAAAGATGCTACCCTCTTGGACTTTGCTGATTCCCTTTGAGGTGCTTGAAAGTTTCTATCATGTCCCCCCTCTCCCTCTTTTCCTCGAGGCTATACATATTAAGATCCTTTAGTCTCTATTCGTTTGGCTTCTGGTGCAGACCCTGCACCATTTTAGTTGCCCTCATCTGGACTGCCTCCATCCTGTCTATGTCGTTGTGGAGACTGGGTCTCCAGAATGGCACACAGTACTCCAGATGGGGCCTCACTAACTGTCTGTATAGAGGGATAACAACTTCCTGTTTTCTGCTTGTGATGCCTCTCCCTATACAGTACTTCCCAGTATTCCCCTAAGCCTTCCTTACTTCCTTATCTCTTAATAAAGAGCCTAGGTTTTTGACAGCTTACAAAGAATTCTTAACTGATGTAAATGCTTGGCATACTGACTTTTACAAGTGTAAACAAATTGGTTCTTTTTCTAATCCTGGTCAATCTTGGATAGTTCTTTCTCTAATACTTTTCAATTGTGAATATGTATTTAACTACTTGTTAAATAAAAAATCCTCTACAGCTAGTAGATTGCTTGATACCACTGAAGGGCAATTATTTGATCTAGATGAAATTTCAACCAGATTTAATGATTTTTTTTTATAATATTGCTAATTCCACATTGACTGTTAATTTTACAAAGCTGAAATCAATTAATTAATGAACTGAAAGCTAATGTGGATTCTGATCTCATTACAAACTCTCATTTTTATTTCAGGGGTCTCTCACACCAGGAGACCCTAAAATGTTTAAAATCTATAAAAGTGTTCTATTCTGATGGTTTCTGATGGTTTGAATGGTATTAGTATGCTTCTGTTTCATCTTGTACATCAAAAACATTTTTTTTTCTGGTCAGAGTTCTGTTTAATTTATCTTTGTGTTCTAGGCCGGTTCTGCTGACTTGGAAGCAGAAAGCTGTGGTTCCCACATTTATGTCTAGATCTCAAGCTGAAGTCTCTAATTACCATCCCATATCTCTTTTATCTGCTTTATCTAAGGCTTTAGAACTTGTGATTTTTGATCAGGCTTCAGATTATTTGGAGACCTATAATTTACTTACATCTAAATACCGCAGTTTTAGAGCTAATCTGAATTGCTTTTTTAACTTTATCTATGTTTTTACATGGCACCTTGGATTCGAGAAACACTGCTTTTTGCAATGTTTCTCGATTTCACTGGGGCTTTTGAGTTGGTGAACCATACTCACCTGCTGTCCAAGCTTGTGGAATATGGATTTCTTCTAATGCTATGGGCAGGTTTTAGGATTATTTGCCTGACTGGAGCCAGTGCACACAAATTCATAACAGGATTTCTGCTGTTGTGGGACTGGACATTGGTGTACCCCAGAGCTCTATCCTGGGTCCTCTACATTGAAGCAGTCCTTTATGCTGATGGTATAGTTCTGTTCTCTAGAGACTAAGATCAGGTTACTACCCAGAAGAATAATCAGTCATCTTTTGACTTGTGTTCAACACTGGCTGATATATAACCAGCTGATTCTTAATGTAAAGAAGACCAATGCCACAGTTTTTCATGGACACAAAGGGTAGTGTCTCTGCCTCTAGAGATTCGAACCATTGATGTCTAACTTATTGAGTTTAAAAATAAATTTAAATATCTTAGTTTGATTTTGGATTCTTCACTTTCTTATGTCAATCATACCGACTATTTAGTCAAAATAGTTCTCTATTGATTGAGTCTACTGTGTAGAATAAAAAACTTTTTGATTCCCAAATCAGATAAATTGGTTGCTGCTGGCATAATCATCTATTTAATTGATTATTCTCTCTGTATATACAGTGTGGCTAAAGCTTCTTCTTTGCAGAGGGTCTCTATGCTCCTTAACAGTGTGTGTGTGTGTGTGTGTGTGTGTGTGTGTGTGTGTGTTGCTTTGTCTTGGGTGCTGGCAGGGTGACTCATCACTGTTTGTTGTATTCTGTGGCTCCCCCTGGAACAACAAATTAGGTATCTGGGTGTTCGTTTTGTTTAGAAATTTTTAAAAGGACTGGGTATGTTTCTGATAATCTTTTTATCATCTCATATTCTAATCATGTAACATGTAATTCTGATCAATGTTTGCTGACTATACATTATTGAAAAACTACACTATGTCAAAGTTTTTTTCCTATACCATAGCCAAAGCTGGAAATTATTTGCCTCCTGTTCTTGTAAATTATAAATATATCAGTCCAGATACATTTGCAGCAGATTGCAGTCCCCCCTGCTAATATAGAAACATAGAATTTGACAGCAGATAAGGACTGCTTGGCCCACCTAGTCTGCCCATTTTCCTACCTAACAGATAAGCTGCAGATCCTAGTTAACCAACAGCTTACTTCCTCCTACCCCCACTAGGCCTGCCTTATGTCTGTCCCATGCATTCTTGAACTCCCCCACTGTTCTTGACTCCACAACCTCCTCAGAGGCTGTTCCATGCATCCACAACCCTCTCTGTGAAAAATCTTCCTACATTACCTCTGGCCGTCCCCCTCTATCTTCAAATTGTGCCCCTTGTTCTTGCACATCTCTTTTCTGAAAGATGCTACCCTCTTGGACTTTGTTGATTCCCTTGAGGTGCTTGAAGTTTCTGTCATGTCCCTCTCTCCTTCTTTCCTCAAGGGTATACATATTAAGCTCCTTTAGTCTTTCTTCATATGTCTTCTGGTGCAGACCCTGCACCATTTGGTTGCCCTCCTCTGGATAGCCTCCACTCTGTCTATGTCTTTGCGGAGATGGGGTCCCAGAACTGCACACGTACCTCAGATGGGGTCTCACCAACTGTCTGTACAGAGGATAACAACTTCCTATTTTCTATTATTGATGCCTCTTCCTATGCATCCCAGTATCTGCTCAGCCTTCCTTGCTGCCTTCTCCATTGCTTGCCCACCTTTAGGTCATCTGATATAATTACCCCAGGTCCCTTTCCATTTTACTGTTGTAAGTATCTCACCCCCGTTGTGTGTACTCTTCCCTGGTTTTTGTTTCCCATGTGCATTACCTTGCACTTCTTTGCATTGAATCTGAGCTGCCATACATTTGACCATTCCTCCAACCTTGCCAAGTCCCATCTCATCCTTTCCACTCCATCTTGTGTATCAGCCCTGTTGCAGAACTTTGCGTCATCTGCAAAGAGACATATTTTCCTTCCAGCTCCTCTGCAATGTCATTTATAAAGACATTAAAAAGGACCGGTCCCAGTACTGAACCCTGCGGTACCCCGCTAGTTACCCTCCTTTCTTCAGTGTGTACTCCATTTACTACTACCCTTTGCGTCCTGTTGTCTAGCCAATTTTTTATCCAGGCTACCACCTTGGAACCTACTCCAAGGCTGGCTAACTCGTGTATTAATCTTTTGTGTGGGACTGTATCAAATGCCTTGCTAAAATCTAGGTAGGCCATGTCCACAGCCCCTCCCTGGTCTACTACTTTGGTCACCCAGTCAAAGAAATCTATTAGATTCGTCTGACACAACCTTCTCATCGTGAATCCATGCTGCCTTGGGTCCTGTGCCCCACTGGCCTCTAGGTACTCAACAATTCTTTCCTTCAGAAGTGATTCCATCATTTTCCCTACCACTGAGGTCAAACTAACTGGTCTGTAGTTTCCTGCCTCTGTCCTGCTCCCATTTTTGTTCAGAGGAATCACATCTGCCCTCCTCCAGTCCTCAGGTACCAACCATCCTCCCATGATTTGTTAAAGAGATTAGTCAGCGGTGTCACTAGTTCTACCCTTAGTTCCTTTAGAGTTCTTGGGTGAACTATATCAGGCTCCATTGCTTTGTCCACCTTCAATTTTATTAGTTCTTTCAGAACTCTTTCTTCTGTAAATGGACTGGTATCGACCCCTGTCTTCAGAGTGTTTCTCTTGTTTGGTTTAGGTACCTCCCCCTCCTCTTCCTTTGTGAATACTGAGCAGAAATATTCGTTCAGTATCCCTGCTTTTTCACTGTCACCCACTACCTACATTCCCCTTCCCCTTTATTAAGCCTCAGTATCCCTCCTTTGGTCTTTCTTCACTCCCTAATGTACCTATAAAAGGTCTTATCCCCCTTCTTAACAGAATTGGCTATCCTTTCCTCAGTTTGAGTCTTTGCTGTTCTGACTGCCTTCCCAGCCTTTTTCTGCTTTAACTGATACAGTTCTCTGTCCTGCTCCTTCTGTGTTTCCTTATATTTCCTGAATGCTATCCTTTTCTCCTTAACCTTCCCTACCACCTCTTTTGAGAACCATAGCGTTTTTTTTCCTTCATTGTGTTTTGTTGATTTGCTTTACACAAAGGCTTGTTGCCTCTGTGATGGCTGTTTTGATTACTTCCCATTGTTCCTCCACCCGTCCTTCTTGCCTGTTTGCTAGTGCTTTTTTGAGGCACTCTCTCATTTTTCCAAAGTCAGCCCTCCTAAAGTCCAATACTCTTGCTTTTGTGTGGCTTGATTGTATGGCTGTGCTTATCGTGAATCACACTGTTTGGTGGTCGCTTGTTCCCAGATGGCTACCCACTTCTAAATCTGAGATTCTTTCTCCGTCCCCATTTGAGAGTACCAGGTCTAAGATTGCTCCTTCCTGAGTGGGTTCCAATACTAGTTGTCTGAGGCATGCCCCTGTAGGGCATCAAGAATGACCCTGCTCTTGGATGTGCCTGCAACAAAGGTGCTTCAGTTAACATCTGGCATATTCAGGTCCCCCATCAACAATATCTCCCCTTTTTCTGCCATTCTAAGGAAGCCTTCTATCATTTCCTTGTCCATTCCCTCCCCCTGAGATGGGAGTCTGTATACAACCCCCATGTGGATTGTGGTGCCATTTCCTGTCTCCAGGGTGACCAAGAGTGCCTCATCTGCTCCCTGTTTACTCTTTAGCTCTGTTGATTTGATCCCTTCCTTTACATAGAGAGCTACTCCTCCTCCTATTTTACCCTCCCTGTCCCTCCCGTAGATTGTGTATCCTGGTATGTTGACATCCCAGTCATGGTTCTCTGTGTATCATGTTTCTGTGACTGCCACAATATCCAGGCAACCCTCTGCCATCAAGGCCACTAGTTCAGGGAGCTTGTTACACAGACTACGGGCATTAGTACTCATCACCCTCCACTTTTTGATAGCCTTACCCCTTTTAGCCCCATTCCTGTCCTTACTGCCTTGCCTTTTTTTACATTTACCTCTGTCCTGCTCCCAAATAACTTCACTAGCTTGGTGTTTACCTCACTAATTACCATGTTTTGTGGGGGGAGGCTGGGACTTCCCTGCTCCTTTTCAGTGCCTCCCCTCTTGGCTAGTTTAAATGCTTGCCAATGAAGCATTTAAACCTCTCACCTAGGATTCTGGTTTCCCCCCTGGACAGATGCAGACCATCGCACCAGTATAGGTCTGCATCCCTCCAGGTGGCTCCCCAGTCCCCAATGAAGGCAAAACAGTCTTGTCTCTCCATCCTTCACTGGTTGGGTGGGCATTGATGCTTTATTGACTTCGTGATTGGATTTCACGTTCTAATGAAATTGATGCACCACAAAGTGCCGATGTCATAGGTGATTTGACGTCTTGATATTTGAGCAGACCTTTAATTTAAGTAAGTTTTACTTGAATAAAACCTTTTTGCACTTTCATTTTGAGTTGTACTGCTTTTGTTTTGCTTTCCATGATTAAGGGTACTAACCTTATGCTGCAGCCTCACAATTAACTCCTTGTGCATGTCTTTCATTTTGTTTGTTTGGGATTTCCTGTACTCCCTCTCTAGCCCTCTTAAAGGGTCATGAAGCACCAAGATGGCTGTACCCATGAATCCAGATTCTTTAAAGTCCTGGCTGTATCACTTACAGCCATGACCATAGTTTCACACACACACACTTCTGGGTGCAAAGAGTAGCACTCCTGTCCAATAGGGACTGTTAAAATGCCCACATTGTTGACTGACTGCCATGAGGTCCATCCTTCTGCTGCTGGTACCTTCTTCTACAGTTCTGATTCCCTGTCCTGCTGTCTAACAGGGTACTGGGCAAAGATGAGTGACTTTGCCCCCTGATGGGTGTCCAGAGTCACAAAGTTAACTACAGCTCTTGGGAAGTTTGGAAGGAGCTAAAGGTAAGCCCCCTGAATTGTGAGGGGATTACACATACTTTAATCCATCTTCTGTTGCTGACTTTGTCCTTTGTATGTGTCCCTTGTTCTTGCTACAAAATCTTTCAATAGTCCTTTGTCTGTCCATGCTGAAGTGTCACTTTCTCTTACCTCTAAGGTCTCTGAATTGCATATAGAATAATCCTGTACTTCTAAATTCCCCCTGCATCACAAGTTTGCCCCTTCCCCCCACACAAACACATCTCCATATTCTTTATATCAACATAGGGGTCTTGTATGTTCAAATGGGGTCCATCCTGAAACATTCAGCTCCTTTATCTCAGAACTGATCCCTATTGGACAAAGATACTGTAAAGCCCTCCAGAATGCCCCAAGCCATGCATTCAGGTTGTTCATCTGCCTCTACTCATTTTGCTTTTCATGTGGTACAGGTAGTATTCCTGAAAATGCTGCTATGAAAGTCTGACCCCATGCTCACTAATGACCTCCTTAGACTTTCTTGGCAGGAACTCCATCCCACTATAGGTAAAAGGGTGCTTGATTTTGTCATGATGTTGCACCCCCTCACCCTTCTTAACCCCATAACACATCAGTTTCTGCTAAAACATATCATCTTCCATAAAGGATCAAGCTGTCCTTAGTGTCCTTACTTGAGTGGTTAAGCCTTTGCCTTTCATTCTTGCATTCTGTGACCAGGGTACTCTGAACTGCCATGTTCTGTGCACTATACATCTATATTCTCATGATTTTTGAACTTGGTGTGGTCAGTCTTTTACATGACTGAACCAAGAACCATTCCTCTCCTTAATATTGTGACAGCACTAATCTGAATGTAGCTTATCAGTCATGCCAGAGAGCAGAGAAACAATTGTCAGCCATAATGGGAAGTTTATACAGAACCTTTCCTGTAAATATATGACTGCCAAGGGATAATTCATTTTAGTGACTATAACAAAATAATCATGTCTCATGAGTAAGCTCTATGAATGAAATATTGAGAAACTAGTGGCCATCAATAAATATCTGATAGTGATTGAGCAGGCCTCCTGTGCTAATTATTTACATCCTTGATATTGTGGCATGCTGATTTAAGAATGCTTCCCCTCCTTGATATTGTGAAATGTAGCCAACTGAGCATCAAGACCATCAGTCCTGAGCATGGGGTGCTACTCAGTTAGCTTGCAGTGCATGCAAATGAAAAATCACTGAATATGTTCATCCAAGAAAGTCCACATCCTACACTGCATACGATCAGCAAGGAATCCTTGCCTTTCTAGGTCAGTTTTACCTGCCCATACACCTGCTATTGAACATTCATACCTAACCTGTTATAAAGTTATAAAGGTTCAACCAACTTTGTCAGTTTGATAGTCCCACTAAACTTTGAAATTCCACTGAGTGCAAATCCTTAGCTGCTGCATGTCCTCGTATTCTGTATCAGCTCATACAATATCTGCTCGGCACAAATGGCTGGTGCAGCTGTGCTAACTGGTATGTGCACTGTATAAATATAACTGGTACGGAACAGTATAATGGTTTGCACTGAGTTTGAAAATGCATTTTTCAATTCTAAAAATAACCTAACAAAAATGTACTGTAGAATAGTACCTAAATTAGTTATCTCAGTATCTATTCTTCAGTGTTTGTTTCCATTTGTGAATTTCAAAGCAACATTTACCTAATATACCTTATGCATATCAAGTGCCATTTGTTGTATATATATTTCAGTGCTGGCTAGCCAGGCCATGAGATAACAAGAACGAGAAGGTTTAACCCTATATAGACTGCTTTCCACTTGATACTTTAATCTGAAGGGACCCACATGATTGTGCTCTTGCTTGGTCATGCTTCATCATGAACAGAAAAAAAATAATAAGGTATAAATGAAGTGTCTCTTATGGTATTAAAGACTCTGAGCATGAAGTTTGGAAGAGAAGCTGGGTTGTTCTGGCTGCCCAGACTTCACTTCACAAAAGAGTCTCTTATACTATAAGAAGCATTCAGGGGAGGTCCTACTAACTTTTTATAAATCATTAAAAGATAGCTAGAGTGATTTGTAATAAGTTTTAAAGGGACACTGTCAACCCTCCCTAAGGCTCAAACTGTCCCTAGTTTAAAATACACATTCTATGATTGTTCACATTCTGTAGAATGTGCTGATGTAGCTGGTTGTTTGATTCTGATCTTTTTTTTCTTTTTACAAGTGGAAATACAGACTGCCCACCATACTGGTGTTACCATACCAAAATGTGTTTGTTTACATTCCTTAATCAACACTCACTGCATCTTTCCTGGACTTCAGAACAAAAAAGGTGGGACGAGAGGATGATATTTTCATCATGAGTGGCTGCTTTGTTTGGGGGGGGTCTTGCTAATGTTCAGGAAGTATACAATAAAAGTAGAGCAAGGATTTGCACCAAAACAAGGTTGAGTATAATTACAGCATTAGCATACATTTCACTTGTGCTATGAAAGGAGGCAGATTTAAAAAACAGCAACACCAATGACATTTAGAGAAGGTAAGCAATCACAAAATGTGGTGTTACAACTAGAAATAATATAATGCAAAAAAAGGGGTTGACAGTGTCCTTTAAGTATTTTTTTTTTCATTTCAAAAGTTGAATGTAGCCACGTTTCACCTGGCTGTAAAGTGGAATGCTCCACTTCTAACTTTCCTGCATGGCAGACCACTGTAGACAGGTTAAGAGGTACAGGGGCTCTGTGTGCTAATTGGCTGAAGTCACGTAAGTGATTTATAATGTACATAACAGCATCAGTCCTTGAGTTGTTACACACTAACATACTAAAATGCCAGCAGAATATTTTTGATTTAGTATTTTAGAATATTAAGAATTTCTGCTTTAAAATCTGAATTTACAGCACATTCTCTTTGTGGGCAGCACCTTTTCCATGAGGGACAGAACAATTTTAAGGGGCAAAATGGGGGATGTTCCTCATAATGAAGGACAGTTGAGAGGTGTGCCCCCAGGAATAAGTAGCATTTCCTTCCCACACACAGTTACATTTTCCTCACACAGTGGTAGTACCCTCCTCTTCCCAAGCAATAACAGTGCACAGCATTATTAACATGAACTAACTTCAGATTTATTACAGGGAGGAGAAATGGGAAGAAAATACAACAACAGCTTTCCATAACAGTT
Source organism: Neoceratodus forsteri (assembly GCA_016271365.2). Taxonomy (NCBI): domain Eukaryota; kingdom Metazoa; phylum Chordata; order Ceratodontiformes; family Ceratodontidae; genus Neoceratodus; species Neoceratodus forsteri. The sequence continues at coordinate 995,229,189 of CM057450.1, forward strand.
TTACCCCATACAGTCCCAGTACCACCCCACAGGTGCACCCAGCTTTCTCCCCAAATGGCCGTACTAATAGTAACAGTCTGTTGCAGAGGGTACCTCACCAAGTTGCTGGTGGCCAACCAGAGGATGCAGGATCAGTGCACTGAAGACTTTGGGACACAGTGAAAACAACAGTTTTAAAATTAACTTACAGAACTTTGTAAGGGGCCGCAGTAGTAACTCGTGCAACTGCAACAGCGTCTTTTCCACTTTTCTGCCTAGGCTTATCCTTTAGATTGCCAAGTCCTGCCCAGGATTTCACCACCTTTGGACTATCTATCAAACTAACTAGATTGCAAAAGGACTCCTCAGGGCCACAGCCCAGAGGTACTTATGGTTCTGAAGGCTTTAGGGTATGTTGAAAAGGGACACAAATTAGCAGTACCATTCTGGCAACAACAAACAGTCTCTCTGTGCACAGCAATGTCTGGGTCATTCACCTGACAGGCCATTCATCATCTTCACTTCTGGTGGCCTTTCATTGTCTTCACCGCTGGTGGCTTTTTGTCATCTTCACCACTGGTGGCCTTTCATCATCTTCCCCTCAAGGGCGTTTCATCAGTCTAGGATGCACGGGCAGGCTTGAAGTCACCCTGGACTTCCACTGGATACACAGCTTCTTCTGGAACTGAAGCACTGCTGGACTCCTACACAGTCTTGAGCCAGCTCAATTAATGTTTTTTCCAGGCTATACAGTTCAAACAATCCCAATAGATTGCAGGCTGCTAAATTAGTGCACTTCAGTCACACTCTTTCTCACAGAGAAACAGATAAGCAGTCCAATTGCTTCCCTTCTGCTTAACTGGTCTCAAAGGTGCTTTGCCTAAATACTCTTTTGGGCTCAATGGGCCTTAGTGCACCCAGGCAGGCTGGTGCAACCCTTCCACAGTCTGTATCTCTTTTGGGGGATCTCTCTGGGATCCCCTTTTGCCCGGGCTCTACTCCTTTTTATAGCAGCTCTTAGCTCCACTCCTAACTGGCCAGTCCATTCCTGGGCTCACACTGGGGCCCTTTCCCAGTGGCCCCTACTGCAGGGAGATTACTGGGTGCTGCTGTTACTATTTACATTATTGCTGCACGGTACAGCAGCTTATATCTTGCCACTTTGGTATTCCAAACCATAGTTGTATGTTGATACGGCAGACAAACACCGATGTCCAACTGCATCTAACTTCGCTGTTGTATTCACACACGTGAGAGGATTATTGTCTGTCCTAACAGTGAAGTGGGTGCTATATAAATAATCATGTGAAGTGGGTGCTATATAAATAATCATGAAGCTTTTCAGTTACTGCTGCTTGGTGGTCAAGAACTCAAACTTGTGCACTGGATACAGCTTTTCAGAAGGGAACAGACTGTGGCTGGCAAACGCTACATAGCGAAGTCCCTTTGGGTGCTCTTGGTACAGGACAGCTCCCAAACCACTCAGACTGGCACCTGTATGAAATATATATGGCTTGGTGGGGTCTGCAAAGGCCAACATAGGTGTTTCACTCAAACAATTAATGATTTGTCAAAAAGCTATTTCACAATGTTCCGTCCAGCAATAATCAAATGGCTTGTTTACTTTCCAGTATTCTTCTTGAGGATTGCTTCTCCTGGAATGGGCTTTCATTTGATTGGTAGGTGGGTACCCTGGGTGAGCTCATTCAATGGATGGATAATCACTAAGCAATCTGTTACAAAATGTCTGTAGTAACCACAAAATCCAATGAAGGACTGCAGTGTTTTGAGACTGTGTGGCCTGGGCCAGGTAGTAAGGGCCTCCACTTTGGCTGGGTTGGTCTGTATACCATTGGCAGAGACAATGTGGATGACAAGCTTTACCAAGGGCTGTAAAAACTGACGTTTGTCAGTGGACACTTTAGAAACATATAAACATAGAAGTTGATGGCACATAAAGACTGCAAGGCCCATCCAGTCTGCCCATTTTTTCCTACCTTATGAATGTACCATAAGCCTTTACTCTGTCAATGGCCTATCTATTCATACTCATCTGTATTGCTCCATTATGCCTATCCCATGCCTATTTGAAGCCTTGCACTGTATTCATATCCACCAATTTCCTGAGGTAAGCCATTCCATGCATCCACTACCCTTTCTGCGAAAAACAACTTCCTCACATTACCCCTTAATTGGCCTCCCTCTAATCTCATGATCTGTCCTCTTGTCCTGCTATTTTTCTTATAGTGAAACATGTTAGACTCTTTCACCTTGTTAATGCCCTTAAGGTGTTTAAATGTTTCAATCATTTGACCTCTCTCCCTCCTTTGCTCTAGGGTATACATATTGAGCTCCTTTAATCTGTCCTCGTATGTTTTTTGATTCAGTCCCTGCACCATTTTGGTTGCCCTTCTCTGGACTGCCTCCATTTTGTTAATGTCCTTGTGCAGGTGAGTCCTCCAGTACTGCACGCAGTACTCCAGATGGGGCCTAACCAGTGTCTTGTAAAGAGGGATTATTACCTCCCACTTAAGACTTGTGATACCCCTACTAATACACCCCAACATTCCTCTAACCTTACCCACTGCTTTAATGGTCTGCTTGGATGATTTCAGGTCATCTGTGATGATGATACTCAAGTCTCAGTCTTCCCTTGTGATTGCCAGCAACTCCCCTCCCATCCTATAGGTAGCTTCAGGGTTTCTCTTCCCTATGTGCATGATCTTGCACTTCTTTGCATTAAACCCCAGTTGCCACTTTTCTGACCATTTTGCCAGTTTATCCAGATCTCTTCTCATTCTATCCACCCCATTTGGATCATCTACTCTGTTGCAGATCTTGGTGTCATCTGCAAACATATGAACATTACCCTCCAGTCCATCTGCAATGTCACAGATGAAGATATTAAAGAGGACTGGCCCCAGGACTGATATCTGAGGTACCCCATTTGTGACTTGCATCTCTTCTGATTGTATACCATTTACCACCACTCTCTGTTTTCTGCCTACCAACCAGTTTGCCACTTAGTTGACCAACCTCTGACCCATCTCGAGCCTACCCAGCTTATTAATCAGTCTTCTATGTGGAACAGTATGGAAAGCTTTGCTGAAGTCAAGGTAGGCGACATCAAGTGCACCCTCTTGGTCCACCTCTCTGGTTACCCAGTCAAAGAAATCTATGAGATTAGTCTGGCAGGACCTTCCTGTTGTAAACTCATGCTGTCTTGGATCCTGTGCTCCTATGGATTCCAAGTGTTGAACTATCCTTTTCTTAAGGAGTGCCTCCATAATCTTGCCCACTACTGAGGTAAGACTGACTGGTCTATAGTTCCCTGCCTCCTCCCTGCTGCCGCTCTTGTGGAGTGGGATCACATGAGCCCTTCTCCAGTCTTCTGGGACCTCTCCTGTGCTCAGAGATTCACTAAACAGTTCTGCTAATGGCTCTGCTAGTTCCACCCTTAGTTCCTTTAGTGCCCTGGGATGTATGCCATCAGGTCCTATTGCTTTGTCACCCTGAGCTTAGTGAGCTCTAGTAGGATCCTTTCTTTTGTGAAGGGACTTGTGCACACCTCCCCCTCCATGTCCATGGTGCTGAGCTGTGGGTCCTGCCCTACCTTCTCCTCAGTAAATACTGAGCAGAAGTATCTATTTAGAATAGATGCTTTTCCTTGGTCCTCTTCCACACACTCCCCCTTATCCCCTTTGATTTTAGCAGTACCCCCTCTGGTCTTTCCCCTTTCACTAATGTATCTATAGAAAGTCTTTTCCCCTTCTTTTACTGTTCGTGCTAGTGTTTTCTCAGTTTGGGCTTTGCCTGCCTTACTGCCTTCCCTTCTTCCCTTAGGGAAGTTTGATATGCCTCCCTATCTTTGTCCCGCTGTGTTCCCTTATATTTCCTGAAGGCCAACCTTTTGGCTCTTATCTTTTCTGCTAATGTTTTTGAGAACCAAAGTGGTTTCCTCCTTCTTTTGCTCTTGTTTTTCTCCCTAACACAATGGGATGTTGCTTTAGGCATTGCATCCTTAATGCTTACCCACTTTGCCTGCACCCCCTCACCTGTATTTCTTCTTCCCAGGGCTAGCTTAACTGTGTTGGCCATCTTATCAAAGTCAACTCCTTTAAAGTCCCATAGTTTTGCCTTGGAATGGGATGATTTAGTTCTAGTGGCCAAATTGAACCATACCATGTGATGGTCACTGGCCCCCTGGTGACCTTCTAACTGGAGATCTGTGGTCCTTTCCCTGTTAGTCAGTACTAGATCCAGGATAGCCCTGTCTCTTGTGGGTTGTTGTACCATTTGTTTGAGGCCCTCCCACTGCAGGGAATTCACTATGTGTCTAATTCTGATGGATGTTCCTGCTGGTATTGTCCAGTCTGTATCTGGCATGTTGAAGTCTCCCATTATTAGAACCTCCCCTTTAGCTGTCATGCTGAACTCCTCCAACTGGTCCAATATGTTCATGAGACAGGCTTTGTGTCCCTCCAAAGACCTTCCAAACATGATCAAATCATCCAGCTACACAGTTACTTCCAGTAGGTTCATATCACCCACTGCTTTCTTCATCAGTCTCTGAAAAGTAGCTGGGGCCCCCAATATTCTTTGGGTCATTCTCTCAAACTAGTAGATTCCCAGAGGGCAGATGAAGGCTGTCTTTTCTTTATCTTCCTCTGCCATGGGGATCTGATAATAGCAACTCCGCAGCTCCAGTAGGGAAGACCATTTGCTGACAAGATAGCTAGGGCATCTTCTACGCAAGGCATGGTATACTGGTCAGGAACTGTCTTCTTGTTCAAGGTACAGTAACCAATGCAGATCTGAATGGCACCATTTTTTCATTTGGGCCACCACTATAAGTGATGCACAAGGGATATGTGACTCCTTTATAATCCCTAATGCCAACAGTTCCTGGAGATGGCATCAGATATCCTCAATGTCCCCAGGTGCCAGTCTTTGGGACCTGCTTTGGAAAAGGTGGTTGTCTTTTAGCCAAATATGATTCTCCATGGATGCATCCCACCTCCTACTTGTGCAATGAGCATACTTTCCAGTATTTGGTCAACTTGTTGCTCAGGCTCCACCACTCCTGGTCTGGTATGGGCAAGTCTCAAAAGTTGTTTAAGGCAGGATCTATTTCAGCATCAGTGGACTCAGTAGGATCCACTCTTGTCACATTGTCGACATGGTAAATGTGTGCCAACACTCAGCTGTTCCTTGGAGTTATGGGTTTCTCTGTTTCATTCTTCACTCTAACAGTCACTCGCCTGGCCCAGGGAGTAGCAGGGGGTGGCATCACTCCTCCCTGGACCATCAGTCAGTTTGGAAAACTAGTTGCTGGGTCAGCAATTTTCTGACTCACTCACTTCACTATGACTTCTACGGATGAGCTTTGCAAACTTTGGGATCCTCCTCTCTCCTGGAACATTTGGGCAAACCAGCTAACCATATCTTAATTGGTTCCAGTCAGCACAGGGGTATCATCCATGGCCTTGCATTCTGGACAGATCAGTGCAATAGCATAAATTTTATGTGACCCCTCCCTGCCTGTTCTGGAGAGCACAAATTGCACAACACAGGAACCAGCATAGGGATAGCTACAGTCACTCAGTCCCAACGATGAGTGTCCTTTCAATGGCTGGAAGGGAATGCATCTCAGGTAGTAATTGTAGAAAGTACAGTGGACGATGGTAACTTGTGACCCACTGTCCAGCAGTGCATTGCATGGGTGTCCTTCAACAAAAAATCTGAACATCTGCTTGAGTGCCCAAAAACCATGATGGCAAGTTGCACTCAGGAGGTATCATAGGCTCAGTCCATTTCACACAGCATGGTATGTTCGGAGACCCAGGTTGTTCCCTCACTGGGCTCTGCCTGTCATTCCCCTGCAAGGTTTGGCATCTTCTCATTTTCTTGTCTTCCAGTTGCAGATTCTCTGGGCAACCACACACACAGGCAAAATGTCCTCCCCACAGAGATAACAATACAATGCTTCTCTGGGCAATATGGAGGGTCGAGACCTAACTGCTTGAGCAGAGACAGGATTCAATAGGTGTACCCAGTCAGGCACCAAGGTGGTGGACAGTGGTTGAGATGCTTGTGCTAGCTGTAAGGCCTTTACATGCGCTTTGATTTCTTTAAGCTCAGTACCCAGGTCAGGGACAGTACTAGGCTCTTTGTGGCTGTCTACTTGCGGCTGCAGAGGAGTAGCTTTCACAGTGGGTGCCTGGAGAGAATCTACAATTTCTTCTTGTACTTCTTCTACCCTTAATTCATCCAGCAGCTGACAAAGGTTTGGGGGATCAGTTCTGCAATCTCTCAGCCTGAGGGATATCAAAATCCATCGTGAATACACGACACCTCTCAAAATCTGATCAAGACTCTTCTGTGCAATCTGAGTAGGGGTGGCCCCTCTGACTTAAGCAATTTTCTGTATCACTGTCTCCACTTGAGTAATGTAGTGGGACAACTTTTTTCCTTCACTCTGAGTGGTGACCCCAGTTGAAAAATGAGGTCCTCTTTCCTCTGCACAGCTCCAAACGTACTTTTGAGCATGGCCAGTGAGGTGATCACTTGCAGTACAGTTAGTCTGACTTGCACATAAGGAATGAATTACATCCATGGCCATATAGTACCTCTCAAGCTTTACACTTTTCTCTTACACTTCACATCATCTGAACACTTCCACACTTGTTCCATTTGTGTCGCTTGGCTCATAAAACTCTCATAATCATCTTCTTCAGCAGAAGTGGGAATGACTCCTGAGAAGGTGCGTAATCTCTTATACTGCTCATAGGATGCAACCAAATAAGGGGTCCACTCTGGAACCCCAACCTTGTGTCCACCAGGTGGTACTGCTGGCAGAGACTGTTCCTTCTGGAGTAAGGCTTTCACATATTTGACTGTTTTTCCCTGCTGCTGCTAACAACAATTTAACCTTCTACAACCAATCTATTGCCAGTACTGGAGAGGGGGGGATGAACTGCAGACTACTCCCCTTACCAAACAAGTTCCATACACCTTCAGACCATTCCGGCATTGGTGCTTTGATTTGTGTGGCCATGCATCATACCATGCATTCAATTTCCCCAAACACTGTAAAGCATCTAAAGCTTCCAAAATAGCAACCCTTTCAATACCCTCAGGGATCCCTGTGACCAGAATTGCTTTTTTTACATTCAGGTGCTCCCCTTGGCAACAGTCATCTAACTCTTGTTGTGCCATGCTGACATTCACACTTTTTATGGGGAGGTAACAAAATTTTATTGTAGAACACAGGTGTGGGAAACACATGAGTGGGGCAATAAATCCCAGTGGTGCCTTCAGTTGTTACAGCCTCCCTACTTACCACTTGGCTTTTTTGGGGCCCTCAGGGTCTCCACCATACACACCTCCTGAGGGAGCCAGCCTGGCTTCACAAATGGGTATGCTAAACTGGATTGGAATGGCGTGATGCCTCCACCTGGGGTAGTGGTATGGGGTGCCTGGCAGATAAAACACAAAGTTACCACACCCCAGAAATAAGTAGTATTTTCCTCCCACACACAGTTATCTTTTTCCCACACAGCAGTAGTACCCCAGTACTCTCCCCACCCAGCAATAATACACTTCCAGGCAATAATGGTACACAGCAATATTAACATGAACTAATGTCAGATTTATTACAGGAAGAGGTAACAGGAAGAAAATACAACAACAGCTTTCGATAACAGTTTTACCCCACACAGTCTCAAAACCACCCCACAGGTGCATCCAGCTGTCCCTCCAAATGGCCGTATTAATACTAACAGGTGCAGTGGGTACATCACCAAGTTTATTTATTAGCTTTTGTTTACTGGGTAAGTGCATTATGCATGAAAGCTTGCCTATTTTCAGGCACGACCCGGAAGAGTACAAGATACAGAGATTACAAACAGGTGCAAGAAACATACAATTCATACAGCAATATCAGGTATCCCCTAGGGAGAAATAGTACAAAGCCAGTAACAATCCACGCAGGGATGTATTACAAAAAGACAAAACTACTCATAATTGTACAGGAGTGCTTTGACATGACAGGCGAGAAATAATGATGAACACAGCAAATGAAATTAAGGGCAGCTACATGCCCCAAGTGCATAAAGGTGAGAGAACAGTGCATTCTTGAAGGAGGAGCGAGAGAAGGAGCCTTTTAGGTGGGGAGCTAGGGAATTCCAGAATTTGGGAGCAAAGTGTGAGAAGGCCTGCTCACCCATCCTAGTAGTGCAGAGCGGGACTGATTGTTGCTGGTGGCTAGCCAGAAGATACAGGGTCAGTGTACCGAAGACTTTAGGATATAGTGAAAACAACAGGTTTTAAAAAATAACTTTCAGAACTTGGTAAGGGACCCAAATAGTATAATTTGCACAAACAAAACAATGTCTTTTCCATTTTTCTGCCTGGGCTTATCCTGTAGATTGCTAAGTCCTACCCAGGTTTTCACCCCCTTTAGACTATCTATCTAACTAACTAGACTTCAGAATGACTCCTTAGGGCCATAGCCCTGAGGTGCTTATGGCTTCAGGGGGTGTTGAAAGGGGACACAACTTAGTGGTACTGTTCTGCCTACAACAAATAGTCTCTCTGTGCACAGCAATGTCTAGGACATTCGCCTGACAGGACTTTCAAAGTCTTTGCCTCCGGTGGCCTTTCGTTGTCTTTGCCACTGGTGGTCTTTTGTTATCTTCTACACTGGTGGACTATTGTTGTCTTTGCCTCAAGGGCATTTCATCAGTCCAGGATGCATGGGCAGGCTTAAAGTCACCCTGGACATCTACTGGATACACAAATTCTTCTGGAACTGAAGCACAGCTGGGCTCCTAAACAGTCTTGAGCCCAGCTCAAGTAACTTTTCTTCCTGCAGCTAAGACTGAGACAGGGAGAGTGAGAAAGCAGCCACAGCTTCCTTGAATCAAGGAGGTTATTTTCTAGACTACACTGAACTGAATTATTACTGTTTGGACTTGTGTAAGTAACTAGTAATGATTCTGTTTTTGTGGTGAACTTTTCTTAGTTTTAACTTTAATTTGCCAGGAGGAACTGTAGCTGGGTGATATTTGCAGTCAGTTGTGACTGACCTGTTACTTAGCCTTTGTGAAATAGATGTCTGAAAGGAAGGAAGACACTCCCCGGGGTGGAGGGTAAGAGTTGTAGGTGATTGTTTCTGGACGGCATAGGTTTACTCCCACCCACCATTCCCCTCACCCCACCCCAAGTGCATAACTTCCTTTATAGCAGGGTCTCTGACATCACTTTCCCAAAACTGCTAACAACATACACCTGTTCATATCCTTAAAAGCACAGCACACTGAATAGGGAGTAGAGACACTCACAAGCTTGCACACACTAAAACAAGAACAAAAAACAAAAAAGCATCTATAACTGGAAGGGACACAGACATGTGGGGAGTGGTGCAATGCATTGGCTGTGGAGCAGCAGTCTTCCGGGAGACATTCTGGAGACTGTGTTGCTGCCCTATTTGCAGGCACCTCTCTGGTCTGAGGGAGGAGGTTGTTCATCTCCATGCTGACCTGGCACAGATTCAGAAAACCTGCTCCCCACCCAGGGACCACTCAGGCCACCGCCACTACCTCAGAGGTTGCCAAGAAAGAATGGCTGGACCACAGTGGGCTCAGGGAGGGTGAGGGTGGTGGAACAGAGGCGCATCCCTCCAGTTGTGCCTCTCCACAATTCATTCACCACTCTGGTGAAGCATGGTTCCTGTATGGAGGCACCTGCAGTGGAGACCAAGGAGGATACTGGGAACCTCCACAGTGGAGACCCACAGGAGGGTGGACCAGAACCCCACAGGGGAAGGAAACAACTCCTGGTGGGGGACTCAAATTGTTAGGGGGGTAGAACTGGGGGACAGAGGGGAAAGGGAGGTAAGGTGCCTGCCTGGCACCAAGGCTTGGAGGGACAGGAAATGAATCCTCAGGATCATGGGAGCAGCGGCAAGGGGGATGGAGCTGGATGTCATTATCCAACTAGGGATGAATGACCTGGCTGAGAATGGGATCAGAGCAGTGCAACAGGAGTTTGTGGAGTTGGGGAGGGGCCTTAGACAAGTAGCACAGATGGTAACTTTCTTGGAAGTGCTACCTGTCTATGGCATGGATGAAGCTAGGGCACTCCACACCATGGGATTCAATGACTGGTTGAAAAGCTGGTACAGAGCTCAGGGATTTGACTTTACTGGGGACTGGGGCTCCACCTGGAAGGATGCAGGCCTATACAGGTGCGATGGTCTGCACCTATCCTGGAGGGGAACCAGGATCCTAGGTGATAGGTTTAAATACTTCAATGGCAAGCATTTAAACTAGCCAAGGGGGAGGCACTGAAGAGGAGAAGGGAAATCCTAGCCTCCCCCCAAAAAATCAGGGTAATTAGTGAGGTAAACACCAAGATAGAGCAGTCAATAGGGAGAAGGGCTGGGGTAAATGGAGAAAAAGACAAAGGCAGTAGGGACAGGGATGGGGCAAAAAGAAATAAAGCCGTAAAAGGGCAATGAGTACCAACGCCCATAGTCTAGGTAAAAAGCTCCCTAAAAGGGTGGCCTTGATGGAAGAGGGATGCCTGGATTTTGTGGCAGCCACAGAAACATGGTACACAGAGAACCACGACTGGGATGTCAACATACCAGGGTACACAATCTACAGGAGGGACAGGGAGGGAAGAGGAGGAGGAGGAGGAGAAACTCTGTATGTTTGGGAAGGGATCAAAGCAACAGAACTAAAAGGTAAACAGGGAGGAGAGGAGGCACTGTGGGTCACCCTGGAGACTGGAAATGGCTCCACAATCTGCACAGGGGTTGTATACAGACCTGCATCTCAGGGGAAGGAAATAGACAAGGAAATGATAGAAGGCATCCTTGGGATGGCAGAGAAAGGGGAGATATTGCTGATGGGGGACCTGAATATGCCAGATGTGGACTGGAGCACCTTTGCTGCAGCCACATCCAAGAGCAGGGCCATTCTCTGTGCCCTACAGGGGGCATGACTCAGACAGCTAGTTTTGGAACCCACTCGGGAGAGAGCAATCTTAGACCTGGTACTCTCAAATGGGGATGGAGAGAGGATCTCTGATCCTGAAGTGGGTAGCCATCTGGGAACAAGCAACCACCAAACAGTGTGGTTCACAATAAACTTAGCTGTAGAGTCAAGCCACACAAAAGTGAAGCTACTGGACTTCAGGAGGGCTGATTTTGTCAAAATGGGAGAGTGCCTCAGAAAAGCACTAGCAAACAGGCAAGAAGGTGGGGTGGAACAACAATGGGGAAACATCAAAACCGCCATCACAGAGGCAACAAGCCTTTGTGTGAAGCATATAAACAAATCAAAATGAAAGAAAAAAACACTATGGTTCTCAAAAGAAGTGGCGGGAAAGGTAAGGGAGAAAAAGATAGCATTCAGGAAGTATAAGGAAACACAGAAGGAGCAGGACAGAGAACTGTACCAGTTAAAGCAGAAGGAAGCGGGTAAGGTAGTCAGAATAGCAAAGTCCCAAACCAAGGAAAAGATAGCCAACTCAGTTAAGAAGGGGATAAAACCTTTTATAGGCACATTAGGGAGCAAAGAAAGACTAAGGCAGGGATACTGAGGCTGAACAAAGAGGAAGGTTGTTGGGCAGAGAGTGACAGTGAAAAAGCAGGGATACTGAACGAATACTTCTGCTCAGTATTCACAATGGAAAAGCAGGGGGAAATACCTAATCTGGTCAATAGAAGCACTCTGGATAGGGGTTGATATTAGTCCTTTTACAGAGAAAGGGTTCTAAAGAACTCTTAAAACTGAAGGTGGATAAAGCAATGGGGCCTGATGGGATTCACCCAGAATTCTAAAATAACTAAGGGAAGAACTAGTAACACCACTGACTACCCTTTTAATAAATCATGGAGGATGGTGTGGTACCTGAGGACTGGAGGAGGGTGGATGTGATTCCCCCTCACAAAAGTGGGAGCAAGACAGAAGCAGAAAACTACAGACCTGTCAGTTTGACCTCAGTGGTAGGGAAAATGATGGAATCCCTTCTGAAGGAAAGAAATGTTGAGTACCTAAAGGCCAGTGGGGCACTGGACCCAAGGCAGCATGGATTCACAGCAGGAAGGTCATGTCAGACAAATCTAATTGATTTATTTGACTGGGTGACCAAAGCAGTAGACCAGGGAGGGGCTATGGACATGGCCTCCTAGACTTTAGCAAGGCATTTGACACAATCCCGCACAAAAGATTAATAAACAAATTAGCCAGCCTGGGAGTGGGTCCCAGGGTGGTAGCTTGGGTAAAACACTGGTTGGACAACAGGACACGATGGGTAGTAGTAAATGGAGTCCACAGTGAAGAAAGGAGGGTTACTAGTGGGTTACTACAGGGTTCAGTACTGGGGCCAGTCCTTTTTAATGTCTTTATAAGTGACATTGCAGAGGGACTGGAAGGGAAAGTTTGTCTCTTTGCAGATGACACAAAGATCTGCAACAGGGTTGATACACAAGGTGGGGTGGAAAGAATAAAAAGAGACTTGGCAAGGTTGGAGGAATGGTCAAATGTATGGTAGTTTAGATTCAATGCAGATGTAACCCCCAGGTGGAGCTATCTCAAAGGCTACTACCCCCTGCCTGCTTGACTACTGACAGGTTGAGGGGCCTAGGTTCTATGGCGGGTGCCTCCACCCAGAGGTCAGGGTTTATAATAGTTGGTCTAGTTTGGTCACAGCCCTCTGGGACACTTAGATCCCCTTCTAATCCTCTAATGGCCCACATGATGCACAGGAGTTACAGTACCATTACCCCACATGTACACACTGTTCATTCATGAGGTACCACTTACCCTCAAGACTGATTCGCAGGTTCATCTCTGAAGACCCCCTGAAAAATAAGGTTAAGCAGCATACACAAACCAATACAGTGCTTGGCATGAAGGTACTGGCACTTCAGACAGTTCAAAGTTTAACAGCAACAAATCTGATTTATTTAGGGAACAGAAACATGGGAGGGGGAAATCAGGTTAATTAGTAGCCACAGTATTGTGCACACATACAGGGTCTGAAAAGTCACACTCTGGGTACCCAGGTTGGGGGGGGCTAGCCAGGTCCATTGCCCGGGGTTGGCCGGCAGGTGCAGATGGACAGGGCCCTGTAGAAGAAAGTATATGCACAACACCTAATTGTAATCTGGAACCTGATGGCTCAGTCCATGAAGCAAAGAAACAACAAGAATTAGATGACACACTTGTGATGGTAGATGTTCTTCTGGATTGTCAGAAACAGCAGGGCATGGAGACAAGGTCCTTGTGACTGGACCCCACTGCAGTTTATAGCAAACGGATATAGTTTGAGACAAGCTGGGGTTTGCTTCCAGCTTCAACACACAGCACACAGCCCAGGGGATTGGAAATAGTGACTCCCCACAAGCACTACGCACATTCATATGTAAAAGGAAAGTACTATACCAGGCAGACTGCTCCTTGATCCCGATCGCAATTACTGCAAGATACCTGGGAGCACACACAGCAGCTTTAGTTCCTGACAGACCGAGCGTGATTCAGCAATTTCTCCAGTCTTCTACAGGGTGGGCCTGGTTTCCACACTTCTGGTGCTTCTTTCTCCTCACAACTCAGATTCAGTCCAAACTGGCACTCACAAAGACTGCAGACCAAAACTCAAGGCCTCACACAGGCTTCCTGTGCGAAACTATACACCACAGAAGCACACAGCTCCTTCTCTCTTCACTGCCACAACTGATCTGATCTTTCCAGTCACAGAGCAGGGTATTTTCTTTAGCTCCACACTATTTTGTTGGCTGATTCAGCTGTCACTCACAATAAGACTCCCTCTGTTGGCAGAAAAATGCACCAAGGTTAAAACTACATTTCCCAGAGTCACTGCTCATACAATCCCCTTGTGGCTGGCTCAAAATTGAGAGTCCAAGTTCCAATTCGTCTACAGGCTCCATTTTAGGTTCTCCCTATCATCCTGATTGGTCCAAGTCAGCTATTCAGAACCAAAATGAAAGAGCTACACTGAAACAGTTTGTGCTGAAATGAAGACAGGTTAGACAAATTACATTTTCTCAGTCACTCTAAATGATTTCTGGCAAACAGTTATATCTTTCAACAAGGCTCCCTCTGCACATGTAGCAACGTCAGAAATGGAGCAAATTGATAGCAGCCTGGGGTGGGATTCGGGCATTAGAACACACAGTCCCCCCATACAAACTAATTAAGTCTGCAAGCAGACAGATCTTAAAGTGATAGTACGTGGAGGCTCAGATAGCACTCACCTGGAACCACATTCAAACAGCTCAGACACTGAACACCACCCAGACTTGGAGCATTCAGGCAAGCTCCTGAAAGACTTTTGGGAACCCCCATTTGCAGTGGGGGTTACACAAAGAAGTGCAAAGTAATGCACCTGGGAAACAAAAACCCAGGAGAAGAGTACACAATGAGGAGGGTGAGATACTGACAACAGCAACAATGAAAAGGGACCTGGGGGTAGTCATATCAGATGACCTAAAGGTGGGCCAGCGATGTGAGAAGGCAGTAAGGAGGGCTGGGGGGGATACTGGGATGCATAGGGAGAGGCATCACCAATAGAAAACAGGAAGTTGTTGGCCCTCTGTACAGACAGTTGGTAAGACCACATCTGGAGTACTGTGTACAGTTCTGGAGAACCCATCTCTGCAAAGACATAGACAGGGTGGAGGCTGTCCAGAGGAGGGCAACCAAAATGATGCAGGGTCTGCATCAGACGACATCTGAAGAAAGACTAAAGGAACTAAAGATGCATAGCCTGGAGGAAAGAAGGAAGGGGGAACATGATATAAACTTTCAAATACCTCAAGGGAATCAACAAAGTCCAAGAGGGTAGCATCTTTCAGAAAACTAGATGTGCTAAAACAAGGAGGCACAATTTGAAGATAGAGGGGGGATGGCTCAGAGGTTATGTGAGGAAGTATTTCTTCACAGAGAGGGTTGTGGATACATGGAACAGTCTTCCTGAGGAGGTTGTAGAGTCAAAAACAGTGGGGGAATTCAAGAATGCATGGGACAGACATAAGGCAATTCTAGGGGGGGTAGGAGGAAGTAGGCTGTTGGTTAACTAGGATCTGCAGCTTATCTGTTAGGTAGAGAAATGGGCAGACTAGTTGGGCTAAGCGGTCCTTATCTGCCGTCAAATTCTATGTTTCCAGGCTATACAGTTCAAACAGTCCCAGTACGTTGCAGGTTACTAAAGTAGTGCACTTCAGTCCCACTATTTCCCACAGGGAAGCAGATTAGCAGTCCAATTGCTTCCCTTCTGCTTAACTGGTCTCAAAGGTGCTTTGCCTAAATACTCTTTTGGGCTCAACAGGCCTTAGTGCACTCAGGCAGGCTGGTGCAACCCTTCCACAGTCTGTATCTCTCTTGGGGAATCTCTCTGAGATCCCCTGTTTCACGGGCTCTGCTCCTTTTCATAGCAGCCCTTAGCTTCATTCCTAACTGGCCAGTCCATTCCTGGGCTCACACTTGTGCCCTTTCCACTTTCCCCTTTCCCAGTGGCTCCTACTGCAGGGAGATTACTGGGTGCTGCCATTATTATTTACATTATTGTTGCATGGTAGAGCAGCTTATATATTTTAATTCTAACCCACTTCAAGGGCTGGTCCCACAAATACCAGGACCAGAGATGCCCTCCCTGGAACCGTGAATTTGCTTAAATCACAGCCATATGGCCAAATGCATTTTTGGGAGACATGTCTCCTTTAAGATCTAGGGCTGTGCATGTACAGAACTCTCCATGCATGGCCATATTTGTTTACATTCTGATCCACTCACGGCCACCCCCCCCAGACTGGCAGAGCATTCTCCTCAGTGCCCAGAGGCACAAACAGCATACGGACCCTGGACTACACTCCCTATGGGGCCGAGGAATGAGAAGATTCCCCAGCCACAGCTGCAGACCTCAGGAAAGCCCTCCAGTCCCAATCCACAGTCCAGGGAACCGTAAGTAGAAACGGGACACGTTGGGGCCACACACAGTTCTGGTAAACTCCAGATTGGGCGGGGCTTACACAAAGAAATAGTGGCTGTTGACATTTAATGTGTTTCAGAATTCTATAGTGCATATTTATTTATTTATTTACTTATTGCGTTGTGTCCATGTTGCCTGCACTTGTTTTCATCTGTGCATTAGACAGATCTAATGTACAGGTAACAAATAATTAGGAAACAGGATTTTCCCTACCCTTTTTTATAAGATACAGTATATCACAGCAAATCACATTAAAATCAGTGTGTATGTTTTATGAAATAACCAGATATATCTAGATACATTACAAAAAACTTTGTTAGTGCACCAGTTAGGGTTAAAGTGACAAAAGTAGGGAAATGTGGTGTTAGGAACCCCACCCTGCTGGCATCAACAGGAAAAACCATTATGATTTCACTCTCCTGCATTTCGCAAATTGCATGTGGGGTGTACATTGGGGTTGTTAACCCTAATGCTTACCCCATTCCATCAGTAAATAAGCTGAGATGTGTAGGGTATATGAGACTAGGGTGAGCGTTAGGGTTAACAACCCCAAGGTACACCACACACCTGGTTTGTGAAGGCATAGGAGAGGTGAAACCATAATGTTTTTTCCCATTGCTACCTGCAGGGTGGGGGTGGGGTGCTAGGGTTGGGAACCTTAACACCATATTTCCCTACTTTTGTTTCTTTAACCCTAACTGGTGCATTAACAAAGGTTTTTGCAATGAATTTCCTTATTTTTTGAAACAGTATAATCACTTATTCATTTGTCTGTGGAAGCCCAGGGCCCTCTGGGCTCTGTGCCTTCATCCCTCTATAGATTAATACATCTATGTTGGTGTGGGAGCACAAGGCCCTCCGGGCCATGCGCACTTCCATTTCTGGCTAAACAGGAATTTATTTGCTTGGTTGTATTGCTTGTTAAATGAGAGATCAACTCATACTGCCCTTGTATAACTCTCTGGTGAATCACGTCTACAATATTGACTTTGTTACTGGTGCCCGCACCTCAAAAAGCACATCAACCTACTGGAGAAGTTCCAGAGGATGGCTACAAAGATGATAGCGGATCATCATGGTAAGGCATACTATGAGAGGTTTAGGGCACTGAACATCTACTCAGTACAGAGAGTGGGGACATGACTGAGAGCTTTAAGTACTCAAAACAGACAAATAAAATGGATTCAGAAGCTCTCTCTAACGTAAGTGGCAACCATAACATGAGAGGCTGCAGTGTTAAGATGTAGGCAGGGAGATCTAGGAGCAAACTGACAATGCATTTCTTCACACATAGTGTGGTGGACACTTGCAATGTGCTGTGCTTCAAGAAGGGCTAGAATAGCCATGAGGGAAAGTATTCTCCATGAGTAGTAAAGACAGGAAGCATAGGAGGAGTGAAGAGGTGTAGCAGACCCAGTATGTCAACCTCGGGATACTGTAGTAGGTTCAAACTACATACTGTAGTTCAAATTGCCTTCTTCTCTTATCTTCTTCATATTTTCATATTTTCTACTGCATCAACCAAAAGTCAAACTTTGAACCACATTTTGTGCTTCGCAAACCAAAAGTAACAGTCTGAACTACAGTTTTTGCTTCGTGAACCAAATGTAGCACTATGGAGCAGATTTTCTGCTTTGAGAACCAAAAGTACTAGTTGGAACCACATTTTTGGGTTGTGAACTGGAATACCAAGTTAGAACCACTTTTTTTGGTTTGTGAACTAGAATAAGTAGTTCAAACCAGTTTTCCTGGTTCATGAAACACAAACGTTTTAGTTTGAACCAATAAAAGAGGTTTGAACCAGAAACTGCTCAGGAGAGCTGCCCGAGACCTCCAGGCTGGATTCGCTCCCTCACAAGCCATGTGAAGCCTTCCAGGGCTCCCCAGCTCACCAGCCAAGGCATCCTCAGACACCGGGCTGTCAGTGCTCACCAAGCCACCCCCAAGACCTTCAGGCTGGACTCACTCCCTCACAAGCTGTGTGAAGCCTTCCAGGGCTCCCCAGCTCACCAGCTGAGGCATCCTTGGACACCGGGCGGTCGGCGCTCACCAAGCCCGAGACCTCCAGGCCAGACTCACTCCTTCAAAAGGTACAGCAAAAGCCACCATCCAATTGGAACGTGGGCGCTTCTCTCTGCTCTATTCTGATTGGCCAGCAGTTCACTTCCACACTTACTAATCCTACTGAAACTAAAAGGCGCTGTAATTTCTTGGCTTGCTAAAAACTATTGTTGAAAATGTACTAAATTTGCTTAGACTGTGTTAAGCTACATTCCCAGAGTGTAATTTGTGATTACAGCCTTTCTAGTGCAAGTGTTCAGCAGCATCCCAGACAGCCGGGTACCTTTCCAAATCACTCCGATTGTGGTTCAGATTGGACTCCCACTGGGTTCTGCTGGTCCCTTTGTCTCTGCCACTATTTAGTCCTCCCTCTCTTTTCTCCCCCCAGCCATGTGAAGTCTTCCAGGGCTTCCCAGCTCACCAGCTGAGGCATCCTCGGACACCGGGCGGTCGGCGCTCACCAAACTGCCACCTAAGACCTCCAGGCCAGACTCTTTCCCTCACAAGGTACAGCAAAAGCCTCATTTTTGCCCACCCACCCATCTCCCACCCCTTCATTCCCACCCCCTCCATTTATTATATATGCTTCATCCCACCTCCCCCATCTGCTACGCCCACTGGGGCTACACCTACTCAAATTTGAACCATCTGCAGTCCTCTCACACTAATCTACCACTAGAAATCCATCATCTTGCTATGGTCTCCCCTGGATGCTCATCAGACAGCACAACTATAGGCTCAGTATCTGATACTGGGCCGTGGACTTTCATCGCCCAATGCTGTGGTGTTTAAGACCTACCATGGGAGGGAACAGCTGGCTCCTCTGTGTGTCCCTTGTTCTGCTAGCACCCAGCATGCTCTATCAGACCCCTCATTTCTCCCTAAAGGGGAATGAGCCTTGCAATTCTCCCTGTTATGTGCCCTACAACGCCTTTCAGGTAGTATACTGGATTATTGGCCCTCACAGCTGTATCTGGTGGGGAGTGGGACATCTCCCAAACTGCCTCTGCAGAGTACACCCCCCTCCCATCTCGATACTTCCTCCTCCTGGCAAGTTCCATCCAGGTCCCTAATGGCAGCAACCCTAGGCCAGTATAGCACCAGGAGTGGTGATAGGTTTATTCAACATCTCCGCCCTCCCAGTCGCTCAAAAAATAGTGACTACAAATTAACTTTTGCTGCCTTAAAAAGGATTTTGCTGCTATTGCTCTGGTGCTCAGGCAATGTCGAACTCAACCTGGGGCCTCTAGATACCCTTGCTTCCCCTCAGACCTGGTGGGTATAAAGGAATGTCATTTATGCGTCTCAATCTCTGTAGTCTGCTGAAAAAGTTCACCTTGATCCAGGCTTGGGTGAGCCAAACCCTGCCTGATGTTCTGGTGATCACTGAGGCCTGGCTTAGGCCAGCCACTCCAGATAGTGAAATCAACATCCCAAGTTATTTACTCTTCTGAGCAGATAGGCAATTAAGAGGAGGTGGGGTGGTGGGGTGTCGATTTATGTCAGAGACAAATACTCAGTTTCATGCATAGCAGCATCCTCCACACCTAAGGAATTCGAGTACTTGACCCTAAAGATTGAGCTTTCTCCTTCCTGTGCACTCTGTGTAATAGGCTGCTACAGGCCCCCATCTGTGGGGTCTCATCTCTTGTCTCATCTAAGCTCTGTACTGGGACTTAGTATGCTGGAAACCATTATTCTTGGCGATCTGAACTATGACTGGTTGTCAAATGCCTTGGCTCCCTTGAAATCCTTTTGTGACACCTTAGGGCTGGTGCAACTCATTGGTGAGTCAACTCACCCAAATAAAAAGAACCCTAGTAACAGCACCCTCTTAGATGTAATTTTGGTTAACAAACCACACCTGTTCTCCCATGTCGGAACATTTTTCTCTGACATTAGCGATCACTGTTTCATTGCCAGTATTAGATCCGTGCACAATCCACAGTTTGTAGCAAAGTTACTAATCAAGAAGTGTAAACACAACTTCGACTTGTTTGCCTACATCGATGAATTGAATCATTCACCACGATGGCAGGAGTTCTTCCTAGCCAAAACGGTTAATGAGGCATATACTATTTTTCACAATATATTAAGTGTGACCTTCAACAGGCATGCACCCATGGTAAAGGTACGTGTAAGAAGCAGCACTTGCCACTGGTCTTCACCAGAACTAAAAGCTTCCATGGTAGAAAGGGATACACTATGGAAAAAAGCCAGCAAAAGCAAGAACGACTCAGACTGGTGTCAGTTTAGGAGAGCACACAACAAGTGCACTAAGTTAGTCAGAGCAGCCAAGGCCACTTTCTATCACACAGAGCTAGCCTCTGCCTCAAGAAATCCTTTAAAACTCTGAAAAACAATAAAGAACATGTCTGGTCATTCACCTGGTAATTCTCTGCCATCAAAAATTAATTCTAGTAGTAGCATCATCTCTGACTGATCGGAGATATTGGAAGCCCTCAATAATCATTTTGCAACTGCTGGGCAAGCATTTGATACATCCCCTGCCAAGGACATCTGCACACAATAGGGCTTATCAATTCATGAGCCCCCTTCTACCAAGGAGGCCTTCTCCCTCCTGCCTGCCTCTCTAAAAGAGGTGGAAGACCTACTGCTGCAACTGGATACCAAGAAGGGTGCAGGCTCTGACTCCATAGAGCCTTACTATCTGAAATGTGCATACCATGTATTGGCTGCGTCAATCACTCACCTCTTCAACAGGTCACTATCCAAGGGGAGCCTCCACTCACAATGGAAAATAGCCCATGTCATCCCTCTGCAAAAATCAGGTGACCCCTGCGACCTAAATAATTATAGACCGATCTCCCTCCTCCCCATTCTGTCTAAATTATTAGAAAAAATAGTGAGTGGTCAGCTAAGGGCATACCTTGAATCCAGAAACCTGCTAAACCCTGTTCGGTCTGTATTCAGAGCAAAGCAAAGTACTATAACAGCCTTAGCAAAGGTGACCAATGATCGGCTCCTTGACCTTAACAATAGGAATCATGTTTGTGCCGTTTTCTTGGATCTAAGTAAGGCCTTCGACACAGTCGACCATAGCCTGCTTCTTTCCTCTCTAAGTAACTTAGGTCTTGACCATAATTCTTTGTGCTGGTTTGCTGACTACCTCGCAGAATGGAAATGTCAGGTTAAAGCTGAAGGTGATCTTTCACCACTCAAACCTATGCTGAGAGGTGTGCCTCAGTGATCTATCCTTGGTCCCCTCTTATTTGCGGTTTACATTAATAACATCAATGACACCATCAATAAAGTCAATATCCATTTATTCGCTGACAACACAGTACTTTACTTGAGTCATCCTATGCTGGAAGCAGCCTGTGAAGACCTCCAAGCTGAATTTAACTTATTACAATACCAGCTCATAAGCAAAAAGCTTCTGCTCAATGTAAAAAAAATGAAAGCAATGTTCTTTTCCCCTTCTTCATATGTGGCAAATCCTGCTTGCATTGGGGCTATCCCTCAGATTACCACAGTACTTGGAGAAAAACTAGAGTATCTGCCAAAATTCAAATATCTGGGTGTATGGCTCGATCACAAACTCTCCTTCGCCGAACATCTCGAAGAACTACAGAAGAAACTAAGACAAAGATTAGGACTATTCTACAGAATTAACCACCTTCTCACTAAGGAGGCCAAGCTGCAATTGGTTCAAGCCACCTTCCTTTCATTAATAGATTACGCAGACCTACCTCCTCTATAGCCACTGCACTGCCTCTGCCCTGGCTAAGTTGGACACCCTTTATCACAGAGCAATCAGGTTCATAACCGGCCTTCCTCTTTCCACACACCATTGCTCCTTGTACTCAGCGGTGGGCTGGACTTCCCTTCATTATAGGAGAAATAGAAATGCTGCTCTATGGGCATTCAGAGCGGTAACCAACAAGCTCCCCCCATACATCTCTGAGTGTATTCCCCGGAGTGTGATAAGCACCTATGCTCTCAGAAGCTATTCCCTAATCACCCTCCAAGTTCCGAAGGTCAAATCTTGTTTTGGCAGAGATGCTTTAAGTTTCTCATTGCCTGTCTTGTGGAACGGTTTGCAAAAAAAACTTGAAGCTGAGCAGTCCTGTTAGTCTGAATATTTTCAAGTCGCTCTATGATCGCTACATGAAAGAATCTGGCAAATGTTTCTCACATTGCTAGCTCACTTATTCTGCAGTCCCCCCCCCCCCGTCCATCCTGCCTCATGCCCTGCCTCTGCCTCTGCCTCTCTCTCTTTCTCTCTCCCTATCAAAATATCTGCTTCTCTCACTCTTCCCTGTCTCTCTTTAGCCTTGGCCAAGTTCTTCCTCCTCCCATGAAGTATGTCAGTTAACTACCCCTTCTCCGTCGTTATCTTACTAAACTGGTATCTCACAGCTGTCTGTCCTTAACTATGGCCAAGTTCCACCCTCTTCCCTGAAGTATGACAGAAACCATTCCTTCCCTTTTAGTGTCTCCCTAATCTAGTACCCCTCATACTGCCTTTTTTGCCCCTTTAAGTGAACAGGCCAGCTGTACCAACCAATAAGCCTATCTGTTGTAAAGCTCCATACGGTCATATTTTGTTGAACACATGCTGATTTTTCTCCTTTGTATAATATCGCATTTTGTTCTACCTTGCTACTGTACTGTATATACTGTATATTTTTCCCTCTCTGTATAATATTGCACTATGTCTACCATGTTACTGTACTGTACAATGATATTTTCATGACCAGGTCCACCTTGCAAATGAGTCTTGCTCAATGGTGCCCACCTGGATAAATAGAGATTCTGATTGATTGATTGATTGAGAGATCGTGAATGTGTGAAATATAAAATATTGGCAAATTTCCCCATGAACAGAGTAGAAAACCTTGCTTAGGGAAAGCACTTTACATCAGGGATGTTTTAGTTTTATTAAAACTATCCCTTTACAAGTGTTTTCCAACTTCAGTAGTAACAGAAATAAAGAAACAAGATGGCGGGCATTGCAAACCCAGAAATAGTGGTTCGTGAGACTCATTTTTGGTTCATGACACATCAGCTTTGTGAACCAAAAAACACTCTCATGAATCAGAAATGTTTGGTTCATATGGGGCATCTATCCAAAACCACTTTTAAATCCATATAACTCAGGAACCGTTTAATACTTTTTCACCAAACAACTGAAAGCAACTACTATACACCAGCATGGACCACATGTGCCCTGAACGTTTTGTGCAGAAATTCAGTATGGTATAGCTTGTACATGAGAGCAAAAAAAAAAAAACATATGAAGTGTAAGGAAAAAGTAGACCCTTTCACAAAACAAGAGGTAGCCAGATCTCGGAAACTACACAAGGTGCCATCATGAAGCTCTCCATGTTTTCACAACATGGCACAACAATGGAAATTGCAAATTTGTTGGCTATTCTGACAAACCCTACCAAAGGTATTAAACTGCAATGTTAGGGGGTTAACACTGAGCACCCTACTCAATCCTGACTAAAGGGGTGCTACCGCACCTCAATAATATACTAGCACATACAGTATCTCTGACTACCTCTGTCATGATAGTGCCTTTTGAGGGGGCACACAAAGAATCATGACCTCAGGTGGGGATGAAGCAGCTACAGCAGATCAATTGCAAGTGACAAAGATCCTAGTTTCATAAGAATGTCTCAATAATAATGACACGGGAGAAGAAAAATGCAGAATCAGTGTCAAATGTGAGCTGAACTGAATCCAGATATTATGTTTTTCCAAGTTGTTCCTGAGGAGTCAGCTGCTCATTAAGCCTTATAGAAACACAGAAACACAAACAAAGATGGTAGAAAATGACCAGTGGTCCATCCAGTCTGCCCAAGTTCCCTATTTAGCTCTGGGACCTACCTTACTGTTTATTTTGTCACACAATTAAAAACTAAACACAGCCTGTATGTGGCTTTACAGTTAGCACTGTGCAACTACCAAAGCAGATGTGAAACATGCTGTACTCCCCCAGAATGTAGGAGTAATTTATAACAGAAACACTTCAACGTGCCACTTGTTTAGCTTCATGGGGAAATACCAGTGACTGAGAACACACTGATGTCAGCACAGAGACCGCCTACCTTTCCACCAGTGTATGGTATGGATGGAACACTTTGTCAACTTAGGCACGGCTATGAAAAAAAATGCACGTTTGTAGCACATGAGAAACAACTGACTGTGAAAAACAGTAACTCTACAGCTGGCAAAGTAGTTTTTTTGTCTTTCTCTCTTTCATTTAATTGCCTTGATTTCTCAGTTGTTGCTAGGTCATTTGTCAGCTTACAGTAGGTGAATGCTGGTAAGAGGGAAGATGGGAGATAAGCAACACAGTACTTACAGTCAGCATTTTGAATGTCTGCCTGTACTTCCTTTTTCTACAGATGCTAATACCAGCATTATGTTTCTTTTCAATCTTCCAGTTTTCTTTTTGAATACATTAAAGAGTCATTGCCATCCAAAGAACAGCTTTGGAAAATCATTACCTTAAGACACATTTTGATTCCTTTTTTTTCCTCATTCTGTTTATGCCCCTTTCTGTCTCCCACCCGTTGCTGCTTACCTCTGTTTTTCCCAGGCCATTGTGGTGCCATAGATAGCCTCCAGGTTGGGTCTAAGCTCTTCTTTGGGACAGCCAGTACAAAGGTGGAGGGACTGGATATATTGGTGCTGCTTAGCCCCCTGTGCCAGGGCCCATTTTCACATTTTCTCCCTGGCCAGTTCCAAGGCGGCACATGAGTGATGTCATGATGTGTGCATGATGTGCATGTCTGCACATCAGCATTTGCATCTGCCTCTTCCTCTGCAGGTCCCTCCAGTTGTACTAGCACCTGCGGTCACCCAGATGGCAGTGTTGCAGAGGAGGAGACGACCCTTCCTCCGCAGAGGAGGAGGAGGAGAGCATCCTCTGAGATGCTTGACCTTCCTCCCCTCATTCAGCCCACGATGATCTAAGATTGCTCTTGATCCCAGATCACTGGTATCGCAAGCACCAGTGCTACCACTGCACTAATGGACTGGCTTAGATACATTTTCTGAGTATATTTTTATAACCTTTTAATTTAACTCATTCTTTCTCTTTATAATTATGCAAATTAAACTGCACATAGACTGCTGTCTGTTAGGTGTAATCTGCTTTGGCTGCTTGTCTGTAGCTAATGTTGTAACACTTCGTTTATGACATCATAATTGCTTCTGAAGCAAAAATGAGCATGTCACAAGCAAAGGAGTGTGATGTCAGGTGTACATAAGCAGCCATGACAGATGGAGTCTAGGGGACAATTATCCAGTTTACATGCTAATTTTCACAGTAAGGACATGCATGGCTTGAATATCAATTCCCAAATACCACAGTTAATGGGGTTCTCAGTACTCAGGACATACTTTACTGGATAAAAATACTTGAATAATGAAAAATAAATAATTAAATAGACCCTCAAGCCCTCACCAGGTGCCAGGACTAATTCTTGAATTACTATCCTCGTCACTCCAGTAGTTTCCTTCCCTCCACACCCTTCCTTATTGCTCCCCCCCCCCCCAGAATCACACACTGATCTTAAGAAAATGCCAGCTCCCAGTACAGTACCAGGAGCACGCAACATTTTTTAAATCCTCCATACCCCCAACTGAACCTCAACAGTTCCCCAAATACTTTCATTTAAGTGTGGGCTGCCTCCTGACCACTAATTTGTAATGTTGGGAGGAAAATAGTCTTTTAAATCCCAGCTGTCTCAGTCCCCTCCTCTTGCAACACACTGGCTCCGTAATGTAGTATAGGCACTTTGACTGAGCAAGTTGACATGACCAGGAGGGAGGGGCGCAGCTGGCTGCGTCACCGATGATGCTAGGCTGACTGATTGATCAGTCTACTTAGTGTTATGAATGAAGCAGACTTCATCTGTTGAGGAAGAAACCAATACAGTGCTCCCTCACTATATCGAACCTTAGTACAACTAAATCTTGGCTATTACGAACAGTGCATGGGGCTTCTGACAACAATCAGCTGTTCCCAGGGTAAACAAACCGCTCGCCTGTCCCCTTTCAGTTCACTCACAAATTCCCAACTGAAAGTCAATTAAAACAACATTTTTATTTTGCTATGGATTGGATACTACTACTACAGCACAATATCTTTCTTAGCTTTCTGTTTTGCAGTTCACTCTTGTGTGCAGTCGGGTGAGCAGACAGGAGTGGGTAGGTGAACAAAGTGCCAGCTGTACAGCTTCCTAGCAGGTGAAATCAGAGATACAGTGCTCATTTCACTTCTGCCAGCACTTATCTGACTGACTTAGTTGCTAAGGGGAAGCAATGTCTGCAGCTACCATGGCAAGGTACTAGGAGAATGGAGCAGCAATGAAGGCAGTGTGGGTGAGCGGGCTGGAGTGGGAGAATGGAGTGGCAGAAGTACTGTACATGCTATGAGATGCTTCTGTAAGTTTACAAAATCATAAAAGTCATAAAATCAGACTTAAATTGTGTTTGCATGTCTATCAGGTAAGGGAGCATGCAGTCAGATGAGTGGGCGGGATCGAGCAATAGAACAGAGCGGCAGCTGTAAAACTCAATGCAGGTGTGAGGCTCAAGAGAAATCAGAGGTACAGGAGCAGGAGAATGGAATAGAAGATGCATAGTAAGAATAAAGAAACCTTAAAGAAAAGTGGAATGAATGATTGTTGAAGGGGGAGAAAGGGAGAGGCAGGATAGTAAATAGAGTACTGTTCAATGTCCCCCAACTGTTTCTGTAGTATCCCTCATGTAATGAACAGGGAGGTATAATGAAGGCATGTTATGGCTCAGAATTTGTCAATTACAGAGAGGGAGCGCTGTAAATATAGGATGGAAGGAAGTATGGTGATGGAAATAGAAAATGGTTAGTGTTTCACACTTTAAAAAATATATTTAGATACCACATGAAAGTTCAGCTATTAGCGGAGTTCAAAATGGATACCTGAGATGGCCACATCTGTAGATAACTTCCAACTCAAATACCTAAATGGATAAAAAAATATGAAGAAAGAATCCTTTTTGGGCTCTCAAAAGAAGCCAAAGAAAACTAAAAACAAAAAAAGAGAAATCATTTTTGGCACAAGATTGTTTGGGTGAGATAGTTGGTCCAGTTGACGAATTCCCTTGCACCACTCAACCAGCTGTGCAGGCTTTGGAGCAACTGTCACTGCATTCCCCATGTATCCTGGCACTGGAGTACAAAGGAAAGGCACTGAGGGTTGGAAAGAAACCAAAGTTCCAGGTTTTGGTGAATGCGGCTGAGGAAGTTCAAAAGATCTTACAGATGACATCAGCTTTTTGAGGAATCAGAGATCAATCTGGACCTAAGAATTGCAAATGCAACTTGCCTCAGATATTAAATAGATGAGGACAATTTATTATTTTCTTTGGATAGCAAAATCCACAAAATCCATGCCACAAATTGCAATTATTCACGGTATTCTGGTATATCTTTATGAAGTTTTGTCCCAGATTAGGGATATGGTAAAAAGTATCTTGAAATTTTTCACTGGAACATATCAGTATCCCTATGTCAGTAACCAAATTATGAATGGAATGAATGACTGAATGACTGAGTCAATCAATCAATCAATCAAATAAAATGAAATATTTTCCCTGGATATGGTTAACTGTTGGATAACTGTGTTATCTGGCAGAGAGTAAATGGTGTACTTAATGCCCCATTCAAGCACCACATGTTTAGAGGTTAATTTTAGTTAATACCAAGAACTGCCTGTTTAAGTGTCTGCTGCATCCTGTGTTATACACCAGAGCAGTTGAGATAAAAGTGACAGCAGCACTCCACAAAAGAAACCACATGCACAATGAAAGTAGTGCTTCTGAAAGCAGACCATGTCCTGAACACTTTACATACTGTATAGAGGTTGCAACCTAGCTGCATAGCCAGGAATGGAAAGCAAGAATTACCTATCTATGCAGGTGCCTAGTCAAGAAAAGGAAATAGATGGTACATTGGTAGCAGGTTTAAGCAACAAAAGTGAAATAAAAGAGGTCATGATTGGTACAGCTGTAAATAATTATATGGCACTTTGCATGTATGTATAAAATCTGCAATATACCACAGTCAATGCAGCATTCTTGTCTGCAGGACAGAGTGCATGAGATTTGCCTTGGATTTATAAAAACACTACAGTTTTGGAGATGATAGCTCTATGCATGCCTCTCTGGCTCTGCAGCATACTATATCTAGAAAATACAAAATCACACATGCCCCCACAATGCAAAGCATCATGGGCTGCATATGCAAATCACCACAGAATATTATGCTGGTCCAACTTTAAGCAGAATTGCATGGTGCCAAAAGGCCTCTCACACAGTTTGCAAAGGGTGCTAACAGACGACATAGACACGTGTTTCATCCTACCAGGACTCATCAGTATGCCTTGTCTGTTTGAAACCCCACTGGAATGAACCAGCTACCCTAAGAGAGTCTGTCTTGGTTATGTTGTGGTGAACCCATTAATATGTCTTCTGTTAGCACCCTTTGCAAACTGCGTGAGAGACCTTTTGGCACCATGCAATTCTGCTTAAAGTTGGACCAGCATAACATTCTGTGGTGATTTGCATATGCAGCCCATGATGCTTTGCATTGTGGGGGCATGTGTGATTTTGTATTTTCTTGAAACTTGGCTTCCCAGCCAAATGCCCTTTGGGGTAACCCTTGCCTCAGTGTTTGCGCACAGAGGTTCTTTGTCTTATACTATATCTAGTTGCATATTGCATTTTACTTCCTTTTTTCAGAGAAAAAACAATGCTGACAAAGGCTGAAACTAAAATCACACCATTGTAATAGAATATTAGGAACCTTGCTAGGGTCTTATCCTGCTTCAGCAAGGGATTGCAGCTTTTTTTCTCCCATGCCAGATTGGCACCCATTGGCCTTACCCTGCATCCAGCTATGTCATCCATCATCTGGGACTTACGTCCTTCCACTGTTTCTCCCTGGCTTGCCTCCCAATGTGGGGCCTTCGGGGGTGGGGAGTCATGACTCTGTACTGTTTCTGGGGAAGCACCACAGTGGATGGTGCAGGACCTGCAGTGCGGGGTGGGCAGCATCCTGTAGAGATCTAGGAGTTTCCACTTTACTGGGCCTCACCCACCACCCACATACAGTGTCTGCTGGTGGCATCCTGGGGGTGGGGATGCTTGGCAGCATGTGTTCACCCATGCTGTCAAGAGTGCAGCCTTAGAGCCACCACCAGGAGCTGCTATGGAAGCGGCATGCCATCTCCACCTGTCAAGAGGGAAGCATCCAAAGGATGCTTTTCATCCCTCCCTGCCAGTTCTGCTCCTAATGTCCTGGGTTTGGTGTGCGAACCTTGGTTGCCAGCATGCCAGAGCAGTGACCCATAGTTCAGTGCCACTGAGACAGCTACAAACTATTTTTTGTCGATCTATCTATCTATCTATCTATCTATCTATCTATCTATCTATCACTTTGGTGGCATCAGTGTGGGGTGGCAGCCATCATCTTCAGTCATCATCATCAACTTTATTTATTTAAAGTGGAAATCAAATTATCTGAGCACTTGGACAAAAAGTAAAACACAGCAGGATGACACATCACAAATTAAAACACTTAAAACAATAAAATTCATTAAATATGTCATCAAGATTCTGGAAAAGTGAGTCTGAATAAATAGGTCTTCAATGCTGACTTAAACCTCCCCATGGTTGGGCACTCCCATACCGAATGAGGTAGAGAATTCCACAGGGTTGTGGCAACAAACGAAAAAGCCCTAGTCCCAGATGACTTCAAACAGATCCTGGGAATCTCCAGCAATCTCTCATTGGCTGATTGAAGTGGGCAGAGGGGGCAATAAGGACACAGGAGTTCTTGCAGATAGCATGGACCCTGCCCATGTAAGGCATTATAGGTCAGAAAACTGACCTTGAGGGTGACTCGCCACCAAACTGGCAGCCAGTGCAGGCCACGGAGCACAGGTGTGACATGGCAAGATCGAGAAAAGCCAGTCAGCAACTTGGCTGCTGCATTCTGCACTAACTGCAGGTGACGAATGTCAACCCCTGGAAGCCCTAGGTAAATGGAGTTACATTAATCAAGGCGTGAGATCACAAAATCATGGACCAAAGATGGAAGGTCATCCGGTGGGACCAGATGTTTCACCTGGGTGATATTCCTTAGATGGTAAAAAGAAGCTTTAATGATGGCCAACACCTGTGATTTGAGTATCAGCCCTTCATCAAAAATAACGTCCAGATTACGCACCTGGTCCGAGGTCAACAGCTGGCTGCCACCGAGACAAAGCCCAGAAGGCCGCCCCACCAGTTGTTCCTCAACCCAATGACCCTGGTCCACGACCAACACTTCGGTCTTGTCTGGATTTAGCTTCAACCAGTTGGCACTCATCCAGTCATGGATCTCGGCAAGGCAGTTGTTAAACACCGAGATTGCATCATCTTACCTGGGCACAAAGGACATGTAGAGCTGAGTATTGTCTGCATAGCAGTGGAAACTCAATCCATACTGCCTTACAATGTCCCCCAATGGCAACATATACACTGCGAACAACACGGGCAACAACACAGAGCCCTGAGGGACCTCACATAGCAGGGAGTCAGTAGGAGACTGCCCTAGGTGAGTCTCTCCAGTGCCCCAATAAGTGTGTGTAGGTACTATATGGTCTGTACACATGAATTGGGTAATTTGCTTGTGTCTTCTCTCAGGGTTCCTCCTGTGTTCCATATGTCTTTGACAAGCGTGTGTTAATGTAACAGTATCAAAGTACCATTGCTACCCTGGAGTTTCCATGTCAGCACTACACATCAGTAAAGATGCTGCGAAGTTAAAATTCACCTGTGGAGTTCAGGCAAATTTGACAAATTTGCCTCTGTGTATAAATCCATGAATTTTTGCTATTTCATAGCAAATTTGCCTGTGGCAACTTTGCCTGACAACTCTGCCTGTAACTTCACCCCTGGGATGCATAAAAAAAAATTTGGTCAAAATGAGGCTACTGGTAAAGAAGTGTCTCAAGGTCACAAGGAAGAGCTTCTGCAGGTCACATGGTACATCTGTATACAAGAAGACTGCTTCACTTTAGGTTTTGCAGTGTGAGTTAGTGTAGAAGAGGAGATAGGAGCCTGACCAGCTTTCTGTGGAGAAAATTGTTGGATTCAGCTTCAGATTATTTTAACAGCTTTTTTCTTATTCTTTTTTCATTCTTATTGAATTCTTAGAGTTCTTGGTAGTAATTTAGTGTTTCTTTCTTCTATATTTTGTCTATATTTGTTTAGTTATAACTATAAGCTGTTTTTAGAAAGCTTTGTGTTCCCTTTTTTCCATTGGTTTCTATTTGACTTTCCTTCTCTCTCTCTCTTTCTTTTGCTTGTTAAGGATGAATCTAAGGGTCCTGTGTGAATGCATGGTACAGCCATACAGCTGCATCATCCAGGGCCTATTGGTCAGCCAGCAGCCTCCCCACAGCACTGCAGCAGTCACTGCAAGACCAGCAGCAGCAAGTCCCACTCCCTGCCCCAGCTCTGCAGTAGTGCACAGTTCTCCCCTGCTTTGCAGCAGCAGTCAGAACCACTGTCACCAGCTGTGCTGCAGCCCTGTTCCACCCACCCCCACACCTTGGCAGCAGCAGCCAGAAGCACTGGCACCAGCTCGCTGCAGCCCCTTCTTCCCCTCACACCTCAGCAGCAGCAGCCAGAAGCACTGGCACCAGCTCGCTGCAGCCCCTTCTCCCCCCCCACACACCTCAGCAGCAGCAGCCAGAAACACTGGTACCAGCTCTGCTGCAGCCCTTTCTTCCCCCCAACACCTCAGCAACAGCAGCCTGAAACACTGGTACCAGCTCTGCTGCAGCCCCTTCTTCGCCCACACCTCAGCAGCAGCAGCAGAAACACTGGTACCAGCTCTGGTGCAGCCCCTTCTTCCCCCACACCTCAGCAGCAGCAGCAGAAACACTGGTACCAGCTCTGCTGCAGCCCCTTCTTTGCCCCACACCTTAGCAGCAGCAGCAGCAGAAACACTGGTACCAGCTCTGGTGCAGCCCCTTCTTCCCCCCACACCTCAGCAGCAGCAGAAACACTGGTACCAGTTCTACTGCAGCCTCTTCTCCCCCTGACCTCAGGCAGCAACAGCCAGAAACACTGGCACCAGTTCTGCTGCAGCCCTTCTCCCCGCTGGCAGCAACAGCAGCATCTAGAAGCACTTGCACCAGCTGTGCAGCAACCTGAACTCCCTGTACTCTCCTCTGTGGTAACACCACCACAACCAGCTGTCCCTACAGTGCAGCCATGCTCTTCCTCCTCATAGGGCTCCTCAGTGCCATGGACACCCACAGCCAAGCTCCCTGGTTTTCCCTAATATGGGAGTATTTTATACTGTTTGACAATGTACCATTTGTGACACACTTGCCAGTTGGGAGAAAAAGGGGACCCACCTAGGCACCTGTGACCAGAGGACACAATTAAAGATTCACCACCCAGTGGAGCTGAAGATGAGACAGGGCGAGGTGGCTAATGGTGTTGGTGATGGACCATCTGTTCCATCTAGAAGGGAGCACCCACCATAGGTGCTGGAACCTATGGGCAAGTGGCAGCCTCACCAGTTTGCTCCCCATGCATTTAAAGTACCCCTTTAATGCATACAGGGTCAGATCATGGTCTCATTCACAATTACTGCAGCCCCCACACTTCTCCCCATGTTCCAACACCCATGGTGCCCACTTACAAGGGAGCACACACAGTCTGTCACCACCATAATCAGCATGGTAATGGCCATGGGACTGTATCATTAGCATCAGTACTGGGACCCACATTGCCACAAAACACAGCAGAAGAGATTTCCCAACTGGAGAGGAGGAGACTGGGAAGCTCTGCTGACATGCTTGTTCTGTTGGACAAAATATGGTCAAAGTAGTGGAGAAACAGCAGCTTGTCTTCCAGGAAATGTGGGAGCTTCATCATGGCAGTGTGGATGCTGCTCTGTCTGGCAATGGGACACCATGAGATCCATTTGATTTGAAATGTTTACTCCACCTTTCCTTTTTCAGAGCTTCCTCCTTCCTCTTTTACACCCTGTCCTTTTCACTAAGTAATATATACTCCTTTCTGTCTCCTGTTAGTCATTCTTCTCCCCTCTTTGTTTAATCCCCCCCAAAATAAAGACATTTAAAATAACAAAGAACTGTAAGTTTTTTTATGTCTGTCAAATTTACAGCTCTGTGCCATTCTTTCTCATCATTATTTCTGTTTGAGCTCTCTCTTCTTAAAAAATATACTAAAAAAATATTCTACTTGCTATCTACTGTATATGTTCTTTAATGGTGCTGTTTATGTGCCATATAATTTTCTTCTTTTGAACTACTCTTTTGTTGTAACGGAATTTTCTCCCCAACAAGAAATAATTAAATGGCGGTAGCTACTGCTGTGCTGTTCAAGTCTGTCTTTTGGACAGTATTTGTCAATCACAGCAAGTTGATTTAAGTGCTGAAGCACAACGTATACGTTTCCCATGTCTTTACATTTTTTTTCCTGAACAAGAAATTATGAAATGATGGTAATATAGTATTGATGCCGCTGCTACAAACATGGTACAGCGCCGGGTCTCAGCCCCCACGCCCCATGCCACAGTTCTTCTGGTGCACTTTAGGGGAAACCGAAAAAAGCACAACATACATCAATTCTGTGCTCCCAAAATTTTTCTCAACTACTAGAATAAATATTTCAAGCTGCTGGATGCTGCTATAAGGTGCTGCGCTGTGTCTCAGTCCCCACGCCACAGTTCTTATAACACACTTTAGGGGAAATTGTGAGAAAAGCACAAGATACATAAATTCTGTGCTCCCAGAATTTTTATCAGCTACCAGGAAGAATGTAGGGTTACTTCATTTAAACGTTAGAAGTTTACTGCCTAAAATTGATCAAATAAGATCTCAGGTTGCAACAGTTAATCCTGATGCGTTAGTATTATCAGAAACATGTGTAACAGCTAAAGTTAAGGACCCTGATATACTGTATCTATTAGTAATTATAACATCTTTAGAGCTGATAGAATTAAAAAAGGAGGAGGGGTACTGATTTATCTTAAAACTCAATACAGAGGACAAATTAAGTTGGCCAAGTCAATTCCAGGGCAATTGGACCTAGTGATACAAGTATAGAGCTTATTGGGTTTTAGTTTTAACATGGCAGTTTACTATAGACCTCCCTTAGCTTGCACCACAGCATTACAGACTCTAAGTGTACATATTGCTCCTCTTTTAAAAAGTGAGTTTATTCTTTTAGGTGATTTTAATTGGAACTTGCTAGCTCCACAGCAGGAAGTAGTAAACCAGTTTGCTGCATTGAACTTAACTCAGTCAGTCACTCTGCCTACTAGACCACACAAATCTAATTCTGAAAAAAATTCAATTTTGGACCTGATCTTAACTAATAGGCCGCATAATTATATTTCAGCTGTCCATGAGGCAGACATAAGTGGCCTCTGTTATATATCATGTATAAGGGACAATAAAAAGGAAATAATTCCAGCTCAAATAACTACTGTTAGATCTTTCAACACTTTCTCTGACCAAGCTTATTTAAAAGATGCAGCAGACATAGATTGGAAATTGTTGTATGCCTGCCCAGATATTGAAACTGCATGGTCTTATTTTGAAAATTCTCTACTTGAAGTAGTTGAAAAACACATTCCCCTGACATGCAAAAACACCAAAAAAATAAGGACCCCTTGGAGTACAGGGAGAGTAAAAAAGTTAATAAAAACTAAGGCACTATTATGGCAAAAGGCAAGGGAGACCAAGAACTTATCAGATAGAAAGGCATTTAGGGTTATAAGAAACAAATGCACACAGGAGATTAGAAAGGCAAAAAAAAGATTATTACATAAACTACTCTGCAGATCACACCAGAAATTCCAAATCAACATGTAGGGGTATAGACTTCATGTATGGGACATAGGCTCCATCCACTTTACCCATAGCTCTGAACTACAGGGGTAGAACCTTATGCACTGCTGTGGATCAAGTGGCTGCACTTAACATATTCTTTTCTACTGTAGGTCAAACATTTGATAGGGAACACCTGGAGCTGGCTTCACCTCACTTGGACCCTGACTTTACATGGAGGTTGGATGGGCCCATTTTTTCTTTTCAAGATGTAACAGAAGAGGAGGTGTTGAAGCAATTGCAAATATTGGACACTAGTAAAGGGGCAGGATGTGACGGAATTTCCCCAGTTTTCTATAAAATATCATCAAACATACTGGCACGACATCGCTTATCTATTTAATTTTTCACTTCAAAGTTTTGATTTTCCAAAAGATTGGAAGACAGCATTTATTATCTTGATTTTTAAGGGGGGAGACCCTACTGTTCCTAACTCATACAGGCCAATATCAATTTTAGTGACATGTAAAAATGTTTGAAAGACTTTTACATAAGCAATTGATTCAATACTTCACTAAATATAATGTTATTTCACATTTACAATCTGGTTTTAATAAAGGATATAACACTACTTACGTAATTTCAAAAGTAATGGATGATGTGCTGACTACCTTCGACAGAAGATCCAGTGTACCATCATTTTTTTCTGGATATGTTGAAGGCATTCGATACAGTGCATCACACAGTTCTACTTAATCATTTGAAATCAACTGGATTGGGCCTTACAGCTCTGTTTTGGTTAAGCTTATATTTGTTACAGAGGTTACAGTGTGTCAGGGTGGGCGGATCCTGTTCAGATATAGTAGTGTTGAATACAGGTGTACCCCAGGGATCAGTACTGGGTCCCCTGTTGTTCTTACTGTATGTGAACGATCTCTCTAGGCACTGCTCACATAACACTAGCATATACTTTTATGCTGATGATACAATTATGTACACCTCGAAAGAAGTTGCAAATTCAGCAATAGATATACTACAAAAGGATTTTCTTGGCATCCAACGGGAGCTTATGGAATTAAGGCTCCTTCTGAATGAGAAGAAAACCCAGTGGATGTTGTTTGAAAGGAAAAACAACAAAGAAATAATTAGTAGGGATATGCACACTGTTTCAGGGGTTATTATTAGTTGTGTTAATTCTTATAAATATTTGGATCTATCACTTGACAATCGCTTAACTTTTGATTTTCACATCAAAAACATTTCTAATAAATTAAAAGGACTACTTGGGCTCTTTTCCAGCAATAAATCTTTATTTAATTTCACAGTTAGGAAACTATTAGTTACATCTTTATTTTTACCTGAGTTAGATTATGGTGACTTCATTTATGAAAACACTACTAGCATTTTACTAAGAACACCTGATTCACTAAACAATAGTGTTTTACGGTTTATTACGAACCTGCCTTACAGTACTCATAGGTGTACAGTACATCATATAGTGTGACTAGTATGACTTTATTGTCAGTAGAGATTTTCATTGGAATACATTTGTATACAAATTTATTATACGGCTCCTGTCTTTATATTTACTGTGTGCATTAAAGTCCAATATCCACATAAATATTCCTTGCGATCTACAACTTGGACATCTTATCAAGTCCCGAGAAGCAAATCTAGCTTTGGTGACAAGTTATTGGTTGTCACAATCCCTAGAATATGGGATAAGTTACATAAACAACTGAAAGTTCAAGCATTACTCCCAATGGGGCACTTTAGAGCATCATTAGCTGGCTTATACGACAAGCATTGTAACTGTTATGGATAATTATGCAATTTTTTAAATTACTCACTGTTTTATAACTTATGTTTGTATAAACTGTATTTACGTTATGAAGTTTTGACTTGTGTATGGATGCATTTGTAAATGAGATTATTTATCTCAAACTGCTATCCAATAAAACCTGATGATGATGATGATGATGATACCAGAATAAATACTTCAGGCTGCTGGATATTGCTACGAAGTGCTGCACTGTATTTCAGTCCCCACACAACCAGCTGTCTGTGTTAAATGATTATGCCTCTCTGTGGTACTGATCCAGCTGATGATCTCTGAGTATCATGCTGTGTCCTACCAGCAGAGATAAGTATTTCTTTTCAATTTTTTACTTTTCAGTCCTTCCTAACCATTTTTTGTTCCTGTTTCTCTCTTTTCAGGCAGTTATCATGAGGGTGGTAGAATTCCGTTGCTGTATGGGTCTGGCCTGGATCTGATTATTTAATGTAACAGTGTTTCCTACTTTTTGCAAGTTCTGTGCATCCATTTTTGTTCTTACAATTGCCCCTACTTTATTATCATCTGCAAACTTCAATATCCACAAATTCTTAGAAGTAGTCGGTGAAGAGATGAAAAATATTGAACAACACAGGGCCTAAGACTGAGCCCTGCAGAACCCTGCTCACCACTTTGCCCCATTCTGATATGTGTCCTCTAATGTTGACCCTCTGCCCCCTATCGCTGAGCCATGACTCAATCCACATAATGATCCATGATTCAACTCTTAGTTCCTGGAGGCTACCAATGAGACCAGTGTGGGGTACTAAATCAAAGGCCTTGGACAAATCAAGGTATATCACATCTACCCTGCTGACAGGCTCAAAAAACTGATTAAGTTTGTCTGACATGATCTCCCATGTGTAAAACCATGTGGTGTGACATCCATGAAACCTTTAGTCTGTATATGTTGTTGGGATTTTTTAATAAGTTCTTCCATAACTTTACACAGGATACATATCAGGCTGATAGGCCTGTAATTTCCAACATCAGATTTCACCTCACTTTTAAAAATAGGTGTCGCATTGGCTGACCGCTAG
Source organism: Neoceratodus forsteri (assembly GCA_016271365.2). Lineage (NCBI taxonomy): Eukaryota > Metazoa > Chordata > Ceratodontiformes > Ceratodontidae > Neoceratodus > Neoceratodus forsteri. The sequence goes on from CM057450.1 coordinate 995,267,006, forward strand.
TCATCCGGGAGTGCCCCATGTTTCAGAGACTCATTGAAGAGATGCACTGCTGCGCCAGCTAGTTCATTAGCCAGTTCTTTAAACAAGCGTGGATGCATCTCATTGGGCCCTGGGGATTTATTAGTTTTAAGATTGTGTAGTTTAGTCAATACTGCAGGGATTTCAAAATTAATACTTTCCACTTTATTCAGTTGTATGTTGCATTTTTTTTTCCATAATTACAGGTACTGGTTTGGAATACACTAAGGATGTGTTTATTAAATGCATCTGCCATTTTCTTTCCTCCAGTGATTATTTCACCTTCTGTGCTTACTGGTCCTATCCATGGTGGTGGTACTGGCACAGTGAAGGGGTGACAGTGGGTGTTTTGTGGGTTATTTCTGCACTGTGACAGTGAGTGACTCACACAGTGTGATTGGATCAACAGTGCTAGCAAGAAACATGGCTGAGGTTGGAAGGAGGAGGAGGAAGACACTCTGTCACCTCATCTTGGATCAAGTAGATGTGCTGGAGTTGATGCAAGTAAATGTATATTTCTTTGAATGAGTCCAGAAAATTAATTTTATTTAAATGTCACCATGACCATGTGGATGATGTGAGCATGGTCATGAGCATAGAGCATGTGTTCCATTAAGGTACAGCTTCATGTAGTTCACAAAAGAACAGTTTGCTGAGCTAACAGCAGCTACACAGTAAAAACAGCACAAAAATATTTTTTGTTTTACAGTTGTTTAACACTATGGGGATTAACAAGGCATGCAGCAACAAGCCAGGGTTCATTCTAAACAAGTGACTGTAAGTACTAAAGTAACAGTCACTTAATTAACTAAACAAAAGAACTTCAATAAATATAGTAAAGGATTAACAAAATAATTCACTTAGACACACAAACTGTACTACATTTTCTAATGAAGAGCTCTGTGCAGTCTGAAAGCTTAAAATTATGTGAATCTCTTGTTAATAAAAGGTATGAAATCATCCAGTTTCTTCAAACTGTACTATGAAAATAAAATAAACAAGCATTTGTCAATGCCGAATGTTGTCTTGCTGCCATTGGCATTGGTAGTGCAGAAGTTAGAGAGATGCATAATAGGAATGGCAGGGGAAGTATTGAACTGACGCCAACCCCACCCCCACCCTGCAGAGACAGACAGGCATTATAGGTCATAGGTCATAGGTAAAACTGAGCACTAAGAACTCCGAAGTCCATTTGACTCACCTTGTGAATCTACTAATACCCTTTTATATTTTTACCAAGTAGATAACAGTCCAGAGATTGTTTAAAGGCTAGCATTGTGCTACTTCCCATCACTTCAATAGGCAGTTTATTCCATATTCCAACCACCCTTACTGAGAACCAATGCTTCCTTGTACATGTATTAAATAGAACACCCTTTAGCTGTAGGAGATGAGTTCGCGTATTATATATCTGATCCTGAAGATCAAGGCCGAGTAATTCCCACAGTCTATAATCCGACAGAACTCGGTAAACTAGGTACATGTTGCCTCTTAACCTACGGTACTCAAGTGAAAATAGGTCCAGATTCTTCAATTTCGCCTCATAATTCATGCTCTGTACTTCTCTTATTTTCCTAGTTGCCCTTCTCTGTATCCTTTCGAGGGCATTTATATCACCCTTGTTCCCAGGGGCCCAGAACTGGGCACAATACTCAATATGCGGCCGTACCAAGGAGGTATAGAGAGGAAGCAGAACCTCTTTTCTTCTACTCTTGATATGCCTGTGAATACAACTCAGAATACCACCCATCTTTTTAACCAACTGGTTACAATGCGAGTTGAATTTAAGATTATTACTGACCCTAATTCCTAAATCCTGCTCTTCATGTACCACCCTAAGCACCTACCCCACCAGTGTCTACTCTGCCTCTAAGTTGTTCATTCCCAGGTGCATCACTGTACACTTATCTAGATTAAATGTCGCCCTGTTCTCCCATGCCCAGACCTCCAGATCACTCAGTGCTTCCTGAATTTTTAAGGCTTCGGGTTGGCTATTTACTGGGAAACCTATGCATGTGTCATCTGTAAATTTGGAAAGCCAGATGTCCGTTGTTGGTTTCACAGTCGATATATATAGGTTAAATAAGCATGGCCCCAATACGGATCCCTGCGGAACCCCACTAGTAACCCCTGCCCAATCTGAGAGTGCCCTCAACACGCTTACCCTCTGTCTTCTGTCATCAGCCAATCCCTTATCCATTGCATTAGTTTCAGCTGAACCCCTAGCTTGAAGAGTGTATAAATCAGCTGGTCATGAAGGACTTTATCAAATGCCTTGGCAAAGTCCAAGAATATAACATCCATCGACCTACCTTCGTCAAGTGCTCTGCTAACGTTCCCATAAAACTCCAATAGGTTAGTCTGGCACAATTGACCCTTTGTAAAACCATGCTGCGTCTCATCAGTAACCCCCTCAGAATCAGTCGTGTTCATAATCAAATCTTGGATTATGCCCTCAAGTATCTTCCCTAAGACCGAGGTCAGGCTGACAGGCCTATAATTAGCCACCTCCTGCTTGGATCCTTTCTTATGTATAGGGATCACTATAGCCTGCCTCCAAGCCTCAATGACCTGACCTGTCTCCAGCGATTGTTGGAACAGTAGTGTAACCGGCCCAGCCAAGCAATCCACCAATTCCTTGAGCATTCTTGGATACATACCATCTGGTCCCTGTGCCTTGTTTTGATTCAGGTTAATTAGACTCTTTCTCACATCATCAACCTCTATTTTGGGGCATATTATCCCTTGTAAAGTATTTTCAGGGAGCAGGACCTTTTGGTCCACATTGAAAACAGTAGAGAAATAGGTATTAAACCTATCTGCTATCTCCTTGTTCCTGTTATAAGATTGTCACTAATATCTTTTAGGGGTCCTACTGTTCTACCCATTCCCCTTTTATTGTTAATGTATGCATAGAAGGATTTGTAATTATCTTGTGCTTTTGTGGCCAGTTTATACTCGAATCTCCTCTTTGCTTTAGCAATAGTTAGCTTAGCCTTTTTTTAAGCAATATTTATAAATATCCCATGATCTGGTCTCACCACTCCGTTTAGCTCTAGTATATGCCCTATTCTTTCTTTAATTATTTTTTTAACCGAGGGTGTCAACCATGGGGGAAGAGCCTTCCTTGGATTATGATATTTAGTTCTAGCTGGAACATACTTTTGAATCAGCCCATTTAATTTGGTACTAAGCTCATCCCCAATTTCATATACTGTCTTATTTTTTAGTTCATGTACCCAGTTCCATTTCTCCAATTCCTCTCTTATAGCACTAAAATTTGTTCTATTATAGTCAAACACTATTGTGCTTCCAACATTAATTTCACGAACAACATTATACCCAAAACCACCCATGGAGTGATCACTAGTACTCAGGGGAACTTCCACTATACATTCATGGATGTTATCTGCCATAATACTCAACACTAAATCCAAGATATGGTTACCCCTTGTATTATGTAAAACAAACTGTTCCAATCCAGCCACCAGGAAAGTCTCCAAGAAACTAGCCTCTATCTTGGAGGCAGTTTGGGCTAATTCCCAGTTAATTTCAGGTAGATTAAAATCTCCCATTATGATGACCCTATCCTCCTGAGTAATATTTTTAATAAAGTCCAATAAAATGCCATCATTCTGTGTTAGGTTAGCTGGTGGTCTATATATCACACCTATATTAATCTTGGCTGATCTTGGGGGGGGGGGTGTAATTTTTATCCATAGTATCTCAGACTTTCCCCAAGCTAAACAATCTGTATTCTCTGGTGTTATACCATTTGAAACATATAGTGCCACACCTCCTTCTCTAGTGTGCAACCTTTCTTTATTATATAATGTGTAACCAGGTATTTGCTTATCCCAGGTATTGGGGTGTGCCTTTGGGTTGTCGGCCATAACGCTCATGCCATTTCACCTCACCCTACCCTGCAGACACCGACAAGTGTCACGGTGTGACTTGGGGTCTTTGGGCCTTACGATCACCCCATTCCATAAGGAAATATGTTGAGATGGGTGCAGTATAGGAGAATGGGGTGAACTTTGGGGCTGAAGAGTCCAAGGCACACTTCGATGCCTGTCAGTGGCTGCAGGATGGGGGTGGGGGTGGAATGGCGTTAGCATTACAGCTGAAAATCTCAAGTCACACCCCTGACACCATTCAGTCTCTACAGGGTGGGGCGTTACAGTTGGAAACCCTAATACCCCAGGCATTTGATGATATTTTCACTCCAAATTTTCAACATGGGTGTTTTTGTGACCCTACCTCATGAACAGTGGCACTATCAGTTCGTTAGTCAAAAGGGGATTTTGCACAGCGATTGCGCCATTTGGCACCACAGGTGCAAAAACACATTTTGGGCAGGATGTGAAAAATGACAGTTGTACTGTTCATGAGGAGGTGTAACAAAATGATAATGTTGAAAATCTGGAGTGAAAATATGAAAAACTGGTGAAGTCACAAGTGTGCATAGAAACTGTGTAACACAATTATTTTGGGGATTTGTTTAACCACATTTTTAACACAGGTATTTTGGGACCTCCACTCATGAACAGTGTCACTGTGATTTTCTTAATCTGCTCCAAATATTGATTTCCCACAGCGACCACGCCATTATGTGCCAGATGTGCACAAACACATTTCAGGCAGGATATGACAAATGACAGCTATACTGTTTATAAGGAGGCATGAAAAAATAAAATGTTGAAAATCTGGAATGAAAATATAAAAAATTCTCAAAGTTGCGAGCGTGCATGGAAACTGCTCAATGCATGATTGTAACACAGTCATTTTGTGGAATTTTTTCATCAAATTTGCAACATAGGCATTTTGGGAGCCCACCTCATGAACAGTGGCACTATCGTTTCATTAATCAGTCCCAAAAGGTGATTCCACGCAGTGGCCATGAAATCACCTTTCAGGGCTGAATAACGAAATGATAGTGACTGATTTCATAAAGTGAGGTCCCAAGAACTCCATGTTGAAAATTTTGAGCCAAAAGTCAAAAAAATGGCTGAGATATCCACCTAAGTTGAAACCTCCCCCATTGATGCCATTATACAGCTTACCGGCATTTCTTCAGTTTGCGGTTAGATTTGAAGAGTGCAAACATGTTCCCACTCCACCAAATACTGCGGTGCTGACCTCCAGAGGTAAGTATGGGGTGAGGGTGTGTGTAGGGAGGTGGGGTGTGCAGAGGGTGGGTGCGGGTTGGGAGGGCGATGCCAACAGTGCGGGACCTTTTTTTTTTTGTTTCGGGTACTTCAAAAAAAATAGGAACACTGCAGATGGTTTTCTTTCTTGTTTTTGTAGACTATTTTTATTCTCCTGTGGTGGGTCAACTTCTGTATCCGCTGAGCCTAGCAAACTCGGGGTCCTTCAGAGGCTTCTAGCACCATGTGCGCCCTGGCAGATCCCCAGAGTCAGTCCGGGGGCATCATCTATGTCAGCCCCCATGATTTCCTCCGTTTTCTCCCCATACTACCCGGGACCCCCAGAAGTGGTGGCGCATATGCGTGGAGGCGCACGTGCGCCTCGCATCTCCGGACTGGGTTCTATCCGCCCTCCCCAATAACCTAATGTTGGAGCTCCTTGTTAGTGGCACCATTCCTCCGGCCTCCACCAGGGGGCGGCCAACCTCTGAAAGAGCTGGGTTTCTCCTCCCGAGGTGGAGCGCTGCCAGCTGGCAGCTCTCACATCCCCCCCCACCAGCCTCCGATGATCCTGGCTCATTCCCAAACCCTGGTCGCCGGCGTGGCACGAAGTGTGGCATCCAGCACCTCAACCCCCAGTGGCACCGGGCCAGCTGGTTTTGTTTCTTTACAGGTGTAAGAAAACAAATGTTGCGCACACTGGGGTGGGCTCCCAGTGTGCCCCATGACTTTAGGGGTGATGTTTCCCACACTGGAGTGGGCTCCCAGTGTGCCCCATGACTTTAGGGGTGATGTTTCCCACACTGGAGTGGGCTCCCAGTGTGGCTCACAATGGAGGTGGGGAAGGCTCAGGAACATGCCAATGTGGTCGGCTTCCAAACACCATGGAGGCACACTGGAGTGGGCTACCAGTGTGCCACCCAATCTTGGGGGGGTATTAAACATATCGACAGGGGGAATGGACACCCCCGAAGTCAGCTTTCTACCGCCATGTTTATTGAAATGGTTTGCCAAGCAAGGCACATAGGGGAGGCATGTCATCTGTGCTGCTGCATGATGGGATTGCAGCAGCAAGTTTGTTTCAAGTTGGTGGCACTGCATAAGATTTGTGTCACCACTAGCATGCTCTCTAATTGGTAAATGAGGGACGCACCTTCTAAAGTGTGCCCTGCATTCACCAAAACTGACACACTTCAGCATTTCTCCTACTACCATCTCCAACTGCCACAAAATGTTGCTTGCACATGTGCAAGACAACATAAAAGTCACAGCCTGCAGACAAAAATAATTAAAAAGGACTGAGGAAATAAATCAGACTAGTGTTCAAACTGCTCACATGCCTGCTTGCTTGCTAGTTTAAACAGCTCTACTCACACACAACACTGCTTCAACACACAAAACAAAACCTCCATTTTAAACCAAATAAATCTGCAAAACTAGTGGTGTGTAAAACCATGGAGGTTTTGGTTTTGGTTTCACCAAATCACCACTGGTTTTGACTCAGGTTTTGGTTCTGGTTTTGGATTCATGATCAATATGTATTCAATATAAAACTTACTCTGTACCCTCATTTTAAAGTATAATAGAAAAGGAAAACAGGTCAAATTCTGTAGAACAACAGTTTAGTCATGTGGCAGCTTGCAAGGCCCAGCTGTTAGTAAGTTCACAGGGAATCTTGTAAGGTATTTGAGGCAGTGCTATATTCAAAAACTGAATAGCACATAGCTTCATACTGCGGTTCATACTGCGTGTTGACTAGGGAACTGAAGGCAAAGTGCCCATATAAGATCCCATCAAAACCCTTACCTGTGTAGACATGTGGGCCCGGATATTCAAACTACGCCAGGCTGTGGGTCAAGCTTGGGCACAGCTCAACTTGGCTGCGCAGGGGTGTGGCCTGGGTGATATTCAAAGGAGTTGTGCCATGGCTCAGCAGCTTTGAATATTGCACCCTGGCCACCCCCAGTGTGCATGGTACAGTGGTACTGCACCAGCGCAAGTAGCCAGAGTGGAGCATGGAGATGCACTAGTGCAAGTGCCATTGCGCCATTCACAGCACCAGTGATATTCAAAAGTTGACATGCAAATGGGGCCATAATTTATGCAAGGCACACATGGGGCCATTTGCATGTCATTATGGCCCCATTTACATGCAGAGTGTGCTGATCCCCGACGACTTGTGCCTGGTGCCCTGCCAGGTAGCAGCCATCGGGGACCGACGCTCCCTGCAGCCCGATCGTGAGTATCTGTCCAAAAAGAGAAAAACGTCCAATATCCCAGGTGGTCCAGTGGACCGCTAAGTTCCCAATTGTGGGCATCTGTCAAAAAATAGAATAAGTTCCTATATCCCTGGTGGTTCAGTGGACCACTATGTGCCCGATCGCGGCCATCTGTATTAAGTAAAACCCCGTTCTATATCCCTGGTGGTCCAGTGGACCGATTTCCACCCGATCGTGGGCATCTGTATTAATTAAAACCCCGTCCTATATCCCTGGTGGACCAGTGGACCAATTTCTGACCGATCACGGGCAACTGTATTAAATAAAACCTCGTCCAATATCCTGGGACCCAGTGGTACCCCCTCCCCACCAGCCACTGAGCCCCACACCCCGCCTCCCCGCCAGCCGGCAGGCAGCAGCACCCCACCTGCCTGCTGCCCCGCTGCCCGCCGACTGACACCTCGGCAGGGCAGAAGGCGGTGGGATGCTGCAGCCCGCTGGCTGGGGAGCAAAGTGGTGGGGCCCAGTGGGCGGTGGGGAGGGGGTACCACTGGGTCACCAGGGATATTGGACGAGGTTTTACTTAATACAGATGCCCACGATCGGGCACATAGCGGCCCATTGGACCACCAGGTATATAGGAACTTATTCTATTTTTTGACAGATGCCCATGATCGGGCACATAGCGGTCCACTGGACCACCAGGGATATAGGACAGGGTTTTTTTTTTTTTTTACAAATGCCTGTGATTGGGCATGGGGGGGTGCCGCCGCCAGGTGCAGCTGGAACTGGTGGCTACCCACAAGGTGGCAGCTGCCGGGTTGTGCCCTGCAATGCGGCAGCTCACCTGTGGGTGGCCATCAGTTGTTCCTTTTTGGGGTCAACTTTGTGCTGGCAAGCAGGGGTTGCGCATGGCATGGTTCGGCACATCCTGGCTGAATATTGGGCCTGCATACATTACTGATGCACTCCGGCACATCGGGACTTGTGCAGCGCACTTTTCCCTTTTGAATAGCGCGCTGAGGTGCATCAGTGGGTTGTGCATGGTGCAACACTGTTGTGCCATGCGCAACCCTTGTGAATGTCTGGGCTGTGTTGTGTAATAACCAGCATACCTCTCAACCTTTTGTCCCCCAAATGTGGAACATCGCCTGTCAAAATGTGGAACAAATGGGCAAAATGTGGAACACTTAATCAAATCTTTACCTAAGAAGCTGAAAACACTGTTAGCATGTTGCATTTATGTTCAGAAAGTCTGTTATTAATTGGATAATATATTTTTTGCATCATTTACTATGGATTTTTGCTTTAAAATGTTGACTTTAAAAGTGGAACAAGTCCTCACAATGTGGAACAGGGAGCTTTTGTGAAGTAAAATGAGGAACGTTCCTCGCAATGTGGTACAATTGAGAGGTATGATAACCAGTTATCCAATCTATTTTTAAAGACTGATTTATTTTTGCTAATGATTATGTGTAAAGGTAGATTATTCCAGGCATTCATCACTCTTTGTATAAAGAAAATACATTCTTTCACTTGTTTTGTGTGGGGAACTACGTAACTGAGGAGGATGCCCTCTTATTTCTTTAATATCCTGTTTATAGTCAAATCCAATTTCCATGAAAATGACTGGATCGTTTACCACATCCTACAACAGTAACAAGTCTCCCCTATGCCTCCTTGTGTCCAATGACATAAGTTTTAGTGAATGCAATCGCTTGGCATAGTTCAAATCATTTAAACCAGTGATATGTTAGATGAATTTTCTGTGGACTTTTTCAAGGTTATTACTATCTGTTGTATCCTGAGGGGACCAGAACTGAGAACAGTAGTCAGTGCATGGCAGGACATACTGTATGTCCGGTACAGGGACAGTAACACCTTTGTATCCCTTGCTGTTTTGTTGTTTTATATGGATCATATAATCCTATTAGCCCTTCCAATGATTGCTTTAGTTTGTTCTGTGTATTTTAAGTTACTAGAAATAAGGACTCCCAAATCCCTTTCTGTTGTTATTTCCGTCAGAACACTACCCCCTAGGTTATAATGATATTTAGTATTCCTGCATCCAATGTGCATGATCTTACACTTACCAGTGTTTAATGTTATGCCCCGAGTTTGAGTCCAGTTAATAATTTTATCCAGATCCTGTTGTAAGGACTTAATATGTTCCGGGGTACTACAGTCACCTCCCATCTTTAAATCATCTGCAAATTTAATAGTGTAATTTACTAGGGTATCAGTAATATCAGCAATGAATATCTGAAAGATGTATGGGCCCAATACCAACCCCTGGGGGACACCATTAGTTACTTTGGTGAGACCAGATGATTTTCCATATATAACTACCTTCTGTGTCCTATCCTCTAACCATTTTTTTTATCCAGGATGTTATTTTATCACATTCTTTTCTTAGTATTAATTTTATTATAATGTAAGCATGCGGAACCCTATCAAATGCCTTACTGAAATCAATACAGATGATATCTGATATCATATGGTATTTTATTATCCAGGGACTTGCTGACTTTTTTGTAGAACTGTAACAAGTTGGTTAAACAGGATCTTTTTTTAACGAATCCATGCTGTGTACTATCCACTATTCCTAACATGATTTCTAGGTGATCCTTGATTATACTGTTGAGGATTTTAACTATCAAGGATGTAAGGCAGATGGGGCAGTAGTTATCAACTTTTGTCCTGTCCTCCTTTTTAAATATAGGGCTAATACTAGCCATTATCCAGTTCAAAGGCACTTCACTGCTGTTTATACTTCATATTACATTAGCTTGTAGTCTACATTTCTAGCAGTAAATGTGCTGGCAGTATAGCCTAGAGGTTAGAGTGATGAGCTGCGAATGAACATGTTACATCCAGCAAACCTGGGTTTGATTCCCACAACCTCCCCTGCATATTGTGTGACTCTGAGCAAGTCATGTAACCACCCCAGTGCTCTTGGGTCACCCCTGCAAACAGGCACTTGTGCCTAGTGGGCCTTACCCAGTTACAAAAGAATTAAAAAAACGACAGGAGAGAAGACACATTGAATGATGGGACACAGGTTGAGGCAATATAACAGTTGAGTAGACCCTGCTGGGCTTGTTTAGTCTGTTAATCCTGTTGTTTAGTCTGTTAATCCTGCTGTGCACAGCTAACAAAAGTGACTTAGTGACAGAAGGGATACAGTAAATGACAGATGATGGTCTGAGGGAAAACATCTTTTTTCTAAGAAAGTGTAGCAGCGTGCAAAGAGAATATATCTTAACCCTCACATCCACCCTTTTGAACTGATATTATTTTGTTTGATAAGCCACCTTTGTTGTTTGTGTTGCTAGCAATCGGCTCCCCTAGTTGCAACTATTTTTATCTCATTAGTTATGATGCCCATGCACACTGCACTTTTTTTTACTGTTTTGCTTTTTTTAATACAATGCAATGAAAAGATTTAATTATGAAGACAGACTGAGGTAGCATTGTGAAAGAGAACGCTACACTCACTTTTATGTGGTGTATTATAGTATATTCTTTTTTAATAAAAATAATGTATTTCATAGTTAATTATTCATTTAAGAATAGTGGTGGGCAAAGTGGCCCCAATTCGCTTCGTGAAGTGATCAGCAGAGTAAGGTGAAATCCACGAAGTACTCCGCACTGCGAAGTGGAGTACTTCACATCACAATGAGGAACCCGAAGTCCATTGAAAGCAATGACTTCATGTTATTCCGCCTTCCCCAAAGCACTACTCCACTAACTTTAAGGCCAAATACATTGAAATCAATGTACTTCACATCACTTTGCATTGTTGATGAGCTCCAAAGGTGAATTTTGCAATGATTCATGGGATTGCAGGTCACATGAGCTCTAGATTGTTCTGCACAGCCTCAGTTCAGGGTAGTGTGTGTAAGTAGCTGTAGGAGACGGTTTGTTATGAGAGCTCTCTGCAATTCAAACCCTCTAAAATCTGTTAAAAAAGCCTTTTTGAGTAATTTTTTTTGCTCAAACTTTAGTACATTGATTGTAGGAAACCCTCCTGTGTTCATATCATTGAGTGTTTATTGTTTGTGTGTGGATTGTGAATGTTAATGTACAACATTCAGTCTGTGTACTGACAGACAGTGGAAGTGCGTTTTGGGGTAGGGGCATATCTGTGGTATAGGTAGATTTAAGTTGGAGATATAGGGAGCTCTTTGTATTTTGGTTATATTTTTCTTGTATGATTGTGTTTATGTACAAGCAATAATATTTTCAGTAACTGTTGACATTTTTTTGCTGATTGCATTGTGGACCTGGTGCAGCAGTGCATAATTTCAGGTTGTTTAAAATACGTGGTATATTACCGAAGTTTTCAATTTGCTTAGACAAAGTGTGTGTGTGTGTGTGTGTGTGTGTGTGTGTGTGTGTGTGTGTGTATGTGTGTGTGTGTGTGTGTGTGTGGCAGTGCGTGGCATCAAATAATACACCTTTTATTTTGCCATGGCACTGCTGCCAGTGGTAAGATTGTCTGTAGGCATGGTAGTACGCAGTCGCAGAAGTGAATTGCTGATGTGAGGAAAAGTATTTCTCCTTCAATGTTTTTAACAGAGCAATCAGTAGCTTCACTCATAGTTGGAGGAGATGATGTTGTCCCAGCTGGTGGTGTTAGTACAGTTGCTGATGGTATGAGTACTGCTGCCTCAAGTTCCACTTCTGACCAGTTGACCGTGTCCAAAAATATAGTTGAGTGTAAAGCAGTGCCAGTGAGTGACAGTGTAGATGATGTCATACTCCCCAGTAACATCCCAATCCCATTGGTAACTGAACATGAGCATTCTGATCACCATGGCAACAATAACACACAGTGTCACATTTCTTCCACCGTGGTTCAGGTCATGCATTTGCCATGCAATGATTCACAGTGTTGGGAAAAAATATTGGGTGATGGTGGTGTTGATGCTGAATCTGTTGATGCCAATGTTGCTGTGGTTGCAACATGTAGTTCACATGCCAGCAGCATCCAAGCAGAAGATGTGGATGTGGGTGATGTTAATAATAATAATAATATTTTTATTTTTAAGGCACCTTTCAAAAACCAAGGCACCATACAAGTTAAAATCAGACAGATCAGAATAAAACAATCTTAAAATCAAACAGACATCAATATACCATTAAAACCAACTAATCACTGCCATAAGCCTGGTGCCACAAATAGGTCTTTAAGGCAGATTTAAAGCTTTCCACAATTGTGCACTCCTGCAACCGACGAGGTAGAGAATTCCATAATGTGGGAGCCATGAACATAAAAGATCTGGGTCCCGAAGATTTCAAACTCATCTTAGGAATCTCTAGCAACACCTCGCTGGCTGAGCAGAGCAATCGCCCAGGGCAATAGGGGACGAGTAGCTCTTTCAGGTAGTCTGGGCCCAGTCCATGTAGGGCTTTAAAAGTCAGCAAGCCAACTTTAAAAGTGATCCACCACTGAACTGGCAGCCAGTGCAGTTTGCGCAACACTGGCGTAATATGACAAGATCGAGAAGATCTTGTCAAAAGCCAGGCCACCGTGTTCTGCACCAGTATCAAGCAGCGGATATCCACCCCCGAAAGCCCTAGGTATAGGGAATTGCAGTAATCTAAGCGAGAGGACACAAAAGCGTGAACCAGAACCGGAAGGTCACTGGACGGAACCAGATGCTTAATCCTGGAGCTATTCCTTAGATTGTAAAAGGAAGATTTGATGACAGCTGACACCTGCTGATGAATATGTTGATGATGTCAGTGATCCCTGTTGGGAACCAGAGAAAAACAAATTCAAGGAGGCTGTGTCTGGATCTGTTTGCATTAACCGCCTCCCCCTCAAAAAGTTTTGATTTACCACCAGTTTCAGTTGATGACGACCCAGTAATAATGATAGCTAGTCATGGTGGTCAGTTGCAGTCCAAGTGTGTCCGACTTGAAAAATCATGTAGCACACCCCCCACTTCAGGGCTTAAAAAAACAGAGTCCAATAAGCAGCATCAGGGACATGTTAAAACTAGAGCAACACAATCCCTTGTTTGGGATTTTTTTGTGGACGATGCAAATGATGAATCAGTTGCAATCTGCCAGGTTTGCCATGTGCGTGTGAGGCGAGGTAAAAAGGGGAGCCACCTGGGCACAGGGGGACAGCATACACATCTTAAGAACAGGCACACGGCACTGTGGACCCAGCACAAGATGGCAGCTAATACCACAGTGGGGCGTTCACCCTTGTCATCAACCATAATGAGCACGTTATCCCCTTCCATGACTGTAAGATCATGTAGGAAATTAAATGTGTTCAGTAGCAATGAAATAACAGCAGAAGATTACTACAGGCATGATGAGGTGGAGGAGCATAATGATTTTGAAATCTTGTCCAGTGGTGGTAAGAATAGCAGTGGTGGTGGTGGTGAATGCAGTATGTCTAGCGCAAGTTTTACATCAACCCCTGTTTGTAAATCTGGGAAAATAACTTCATTTGTGGATTTTTCATCACCCGTGCAACCGTCATCACATGTCCACACTCCACCCCCTGCTAATGCCATTCACAGGGCAGAACCATTTGTCATCACACCCTGTGCAAAACATTTAAGTCAGCCCATGTTATAGAGTGTTTTTGTGCATAAGCTGAAGTACCCACCCAATCATACAGTATCACATGAACGTAATGCTGCTGTAGCTGAAATGCTGGCAATTGATCTTTTGCTCTTCTCCTTCATGGAGAATTCTGGGTTCCTGCAGTTTGTAGCATGTGCCTGTCCAAAATGAAAAGTCTCATCCGGGACATACTTTTCCACCCGTGCTGTCCCTGAGTTGTACCATACCGTGTCCAACTCTGTAAGACATGCCCTTCAACAATCCTCCTCTCCATTCATCCATTTAAGAATGGGTATGTGGACAAGTGGAAAAACAGTGGGGATTTCATATTTGTGTATAACCGCACATTGGACGTAGGTGCCGTTTGTTTTTTGTGCTGTTGGTAGTGTGAATAATCAGTGTAGTAAGGTGGAGTGTCATGGTAGCAATCTACCAGGAATTGGACAGCATGCAACGATTGCTATGCACAATGTGACCTGTTCACACACTGGTGAAAACATGCTGGACTTGGTACTGACTAAAACTGACAAGTGGCTGAACCCCCTGTCCCCGAGAGCTGGGTTCATAGCAAGTGACAATGGGTCAAATGTGGCTAAATGCATCATGAATGGTGGCTTTGTTTGGGTTTCATGCATGGCCAGCTGTTTAAATCTCATAGTGCAGGAATTTCTGCATCACCCTAATATAAAGGAAATGCTGACAGTTGCACATCATATCTGTTCTCACTTTTCACGCTCTGCAAAGGCCCATGACCAACTTCGGCAGTTGCAGATCTGAAACAGCCTCCCGCAGCACCGCTTGAAGCGGGAAGTTGTCACCTGGTGGAACTCCACTTTATACATGGCAGAGAGGTTGTATGAACAATACAAAGCCATCTCAGAATGTCTTGTCATGCACACTAGCTGTGACAGTTCCGGGGCCTCCATGTCTATGACGACTGAACAGTGGCACCTCATGGACTCTATAATAACAATTTTGGGGACTTTTCAACATGCCACACAGGCAGTGAGTGGTGAGTCTGCCTCCATTAGCCAATCAATTCCACTGCTGTGAGTGCTGAAGCAGACATTGTTGAATGTACAGAATAGCCTTGATGTTGACAGAAACAGTGTTAGCAGTGTGTTGCTGAAACACATGCTGACAGTATTTGACCAGAATCGTCACATCTTGAGCATTCAGTGTAGTGACAACTTTGCAATAGCAACAATGCTGGACCCACGATACAAACATGGAATTGCCTCAGCACTGGAGGGTGGGCCTGAACAGGTAAAAAAATGTCAGTGGGCAACTGGTGAACTTGATTCATGGGGCACAGAAGTCACGTGCCAAGGTCAGCAAGCCTCAGCAGCATAATCAGGCTGAAAGTGAACCCGGAGTAGTACAACCATATTCTCCTGTAAGGGGATGGGAACTGCAGTTCCAGGTGGTCTGTCATCAAAACCGGTTGGCGTTAATCCACTTTGGGAGGCTTTGTCCCAAGTGGCAATTTGTGACATAAATGATTTCGGAGAACAGGATGATGCATCAGTCACTGGATTTAGTGCAGTACAGAAAAAATAGATGAGTCATATTTGTTTGAAAACAGGCATCTGTCAATGACTGATGATCCTCTTTTATACTGGAGTGGAAAGGTCAGTGAATGGCCAGAGCTGACCGCAGTGTCCCTGAAGTACCTGACATGCCCACCCTCCAGTGTAAGTGGCGAGAGGGTATTCAGCTCAGCAGGTGCAATAGTTCGGGATCATCGTACAAACCTCTCTCTGACATTCATAAAAATGAATGAGAGGCACATACCAGCTCAGACTGCAACCTCAGTATTCGTATCCTGGCCTAGTCATGGTTTTGCTGATGTAGAAATGGACCATCCTGGTGGCACTGGCAGTGGCAGCATGAAATGGCCTACCACTGATGTAGAGGATGACACAATGGAGAAAGAATTTCCCAGTGGTCAGAATTCAGACATAGACGACTGTGAGGGCAGCTTTCTTTATGAGGATGATGGTGAGGTTAATGTTGGTAGGTTTTAACTTAAGTTGTTAAAAGGCTGTCACATTTGTTGTATGATACATGTTTTCTTTTTGATAAAGTTAAATCAGTGTCCCACTCAGACTGACTCAAATTCCATATGTCACTGTCATGTCACATTTGTAACACAGAGCACAATATATCCTGGCCCCTGTACCACCACCATAAGACTGCTGTTAGCCACTGCCACCATAGGGAATGTCACCGTATGCCCTGCTGGACCACCACCATTTTTTTTTGAAATTTAAGTTTATTAATTTTCAGAACAAAATGAAAACACAAAACAGGAACAGAACAATCCAAAAATGTACACAAGGAATAGTACACAAACAGTACAACCAAAATACCCAAACCCATCCACCCCCCAAAAGCCCCATACACCCCGCCAAACCCACCCCCACCCAGCCCAATCACCCAAAGACAAATAAAACACACAATCTTCAACATATGAAGTCACATCGGTCCAACCCCCACCCAACTGGGGCGCACTAACAAGCAAAAAGAAAACCATTAGGTCTGGATATCATTGTATGCTATAATGAATTGTCAGAACATTAAGCATCATAGATAGTATGATAGCATAGAGATCAGAAATTAACACAATAACGTACCATATAAAGGGACTAAAAGGATCGGGTCACAGAACCGCATTGTTAGAGCAGACATAAGGCCTGGAGTTTATCCCATCTCTTGCGAAACAGGTCCATACGACCTTTAAAACTAGCTATCAGACTCTCTGATTGAAGATACGACATTACCTCCTTCAACCAGTTGGCAAAGGATAAGACCAGATGATCTGTCCAGTGTCTTAAGACCAGCTTCTTAACCGCCATGGACACCATGGACCACCACCATGAAACCGCTGTTAGCCATTGCCACCATAGGGAATATCACCATGTGCCCCTCCTGGACCACCACCATAAGACTGCTGTTAGCCACTGCCACCATAGAGAATGTCACCATGTGCCCCCCCGGACCACCACCATAAGACTGCTGTTAGCCCCTGCAACTACCACAAGATGCAGGAAGATGTGAGAGGGAATGTCATCATGTGCCTAAGCTACGACCACCTCCACCCACCACCACCATTCTGACAATGTTTTCCATTACATGTATTGACCATGCCAAGGCAGAGGGAGTCAAACAGGAGACCACATCCATCAGCCACAGGCACAAGGCTTCTTACTATGAATACTATAGTGAGTATGTGTACTAATGTTTTTCATGCTATTCAACTTGCTATAGCTGTGTGTTTTGTTTCCTGTTGCTTTTCTGAGCTGCAGTTGTCAAACAGTTATGGTTAACTTATTTTGTTTTTTTACAGATTAACAAATGACTCTTCCTCGCTGAAGGTCTGTATCAATGGTATATCATTACTGTGTACAGCAACCTATGGGATATCCATTTCCATACTGGTAAGTATATCAATTTTATTTAATCTGTTCCTTTTTTTTCTCATAAGAGTGCAATAAATCTGACTGATGATTCTTAAAGTAGCTGATATATACATCACAAAATATTTGCCCAGTACATCATGGTTCAAGCACTGTATTCCAAGTTTGCAGCTGCAGCCATGCCAGTGTTGAAAAAAGTTTGACCCAGGTCGTGTTACTTGACAAGATGTGGTTTTAAAATGTAACTTGAGTTAAGATGCAGGGACACTGATACAGTGTATTTCTTGCAGCCTGGGACTACATTTAATTGTGATTTGATGATTTGGTGTTCTTGCAGCTTCACAGCTTGCTATCTGTGTTAATCCGTATACCTGTGGTGGAACAGCCACGGCTTAAACATAATGTGTTTCTGCTGCAATCAAGTTGTAATAGGTCCTTCATTTCTTTTTTTAGGAAACTTACAGATGCTTTGTTGTGGCATAGTTGCCTTATCCAAAGAATTTCAACATCAACCCCCCCCCCCCCTGGGCTGGCTGGCAGACATGCAATAAGTAGAAGTCGTATGAATTGAAGATGACCATGACCATCATTACTGGACTGGAGAAAGATGCAGATAAAATCTGTGAAGAAGTAACCAAACAATAAACCATTAATTAGACCTACTTGCAAATATGATAATCCCCCCCAGAAAAAATACTTACCTTCATTGGCTTGAGAGTATTCCATTTCCAATTCCAACTCCACAATTTCTCAAGCACGGGAATGCACACACCAATGGTATGTGACCTGTGAAAGAAAACAATACAATGAGTACATGAATATTTATGTAACCCCCCCCGCCAAGAAAATACATGTATGTATATATGAACTCACCAAGGTTACTATTGGTGTACAAACGCAAAGGGCACCATCCCTATTGAGGTGATCGCAGCACACTTTGAGCAACCAACAGTTCTCGCAATGTCATCATTTGTGACGGACCCGCTACACTGAATGGTCATTCATGTTATCTGTTCTTCATATGGTTTGGCAAGACACTGGGTATCATCACATTCACATCATCATCACAGTAAGGGCAATACACAGCAGCATGTAATTGCAACAGCATCAGCATTTCTTGTAACTCTCCCATTTCACTTCGTCAGCACTGGGGAATTATCTGGACACAAGACAGTTGCATTTTGAGGATGCACAAAATGCCTGGGGACTGTGTGTGTGAGTGCTGCACACATGACTGAGTGCACCATTAATTCTGGGACACTTTGCATTTTGCGTATAGCTCCCATTTCACTTCGTCAGCACTGGGAAATTTTCTGGACACACGACGGTTGCATTTTGGAGATGCACAAAAATTCTGGTGACTGTGTGCGAGCACATAATGTCATAAATTATAAATTAATGTCTATTTCAAAAAAATAAATATTTTTGGAGCCTCAGTAATGTTTACTTTCTGTTGTGAAGTGTTTCTCCAAAAGCAGGACAGAGCAATGCTAGTATACTGTGCTAAACTGCATGTGTGCAGTCAGTGTTCTTTCCTGTGTGTGCAGACCAGACACTATCCAGCTTTGTACAAACATATATATGGTGTGAATTGTTGCAGTATGTAAAGAATAAAGACAAGAATATATAACGTATATTTTATTGGTACCATCATCATCAGCAGCAGAGTAAGTTATATGATATTTTTTCAGAGGTCCCGGGCCACGGTGCATCTCAATCACTCACAGTACACACATGACTTTGTGGAGACAATAGCACAAAAAATAATGCTTTTCAACAAACCATACCCAACAGACATTAAATATTGCTGAGGCACCCAAAATATGTTATGATGTATAGACATTTTAAAGTCAGAATATATAACAGGTCCTGCAGTCCACTGCCACCACACTGTGCAACCACTGGCGCCGTGTCGTGTTATGGTGTACATCAACTTGCTAAAAAACTGCCACTGCCACTCTAAACTAGAAATACATCACTTATTCCAGAACAAAAAATGAAAAGAAGAACTGTGGTAGCACAGTGTATTGGCATTTGGCAATGAGTGAACTGGACCTTATATATTTTCTGTCTTTATAGTGTCTGTACACTGTCCGTCAAATATTTAGGGTGCCTCACCATCACCAATACTTCATGTCTGTTGGGAACGGTTTGTTGAAAAGCAGGATTTTTAGTTGCTATATGATCTCCTAAAAGTCATGTGTGCATTGTGTGAGTGTGACTAAGGTGCTCTCTGACCAGAGATCTGTGAAAAAATATCATAGTCCGCTGATGATGATGGTACCAATAAAATATACGTTATATATTCTTATCTTTATTCTTTACATACTGCAACAAGTCATACCATGTATATGTTTGCATGAAGCTGGACAGTGTCTGGTCTGCACACACAGGAAAGAACACTGACTGCACAGTGCACACGTGCAATTTAGCACATTATACTTGCACTGCTCAGTCCTGCTTTTCCACAACCACTCCACAACAGAAAGTAAATATTACTGAGGCACCGGAAATACATCAGGAAGGGTACACATTCTTAACTTGGATTATAAGTATAACACAGTGGAGGGGGAGGTGTCTTAAAAAAAATTCTAATGTGGGATCCCCTGATGGTCCAGCAGCAGATGGAGCATTGACACAATCTGCAGTTGGTGTCGCTGTATGTGCTCCAACTGCTGCTGGACAGCACTCACCCTCTCATTGTTTTCTTCCACCGCAGATCACAACACAGCAAGGTCAGCATGAGTAACAGGCACTGTGGGGCCCACTGGTGCTGGTACAGCTGCTGGTGGTGGTGGTGGTGGTGGGGTGGTGCTGGAGCAGCTGCTTCTGTGGCCCTCCACTTGCTGCTGTGGTGATGCACAGCAGCACCCTCTGCCACTGCCACAGAAGGGCCAGCAGGTGGAGGCCGATCCATTCTGTGTCAGCCTGCCACTCCACCTTGTGGTGATTTATCATGTGGGTGTGCTGGCCCCCAGTTCCCAGGTGTGTCCCCCAGTAGCCACGGCGCACCTCTACACCATAGATGCGGCAACGTTCCAGGCTGCTATCGCCCCCAACACAGTCAAAAAACTCCCAAACTGTGGAGCTGTTGGGGAGAACCAGGCACAGGAGGGCCAGATGCACTAGCAGCCTGGTCACAGCGGTGATCAACCTCCAGCACATCCTGCTGTGGAGGCGGTGCAGCTGGAGCTGCTGCTGCTGGTGGACTTGGTGGTGGTGGTGCTACTGCTGCTGCTTTTGTGGAGGGAGGACCCAAAATTTTATAACAGTCCAACAGCACCCTGCTACGCCCCCCACCATGGGTGCGCACTCCTCCCCTGCCAATCATGCTGCCATGTGGACATGGTCCCACTGCCCCAGGCACAGTCCCAGGCATGTCCTCCCTCCTTCCCTCTATCTGCGTGATGACAATGAGTCAAGACAGTCAACGAAACACTCACACACACAACACAGGCGCACACATATGCACACACACACACACACACACAGACACACACACACACAGACAAAAACTTATAAAAGTAAAAAACAAAGAAATCACAGGAAGAAAAAATGAACTGTCTACAACAAGAGTACAAAAAACACTAAACAGTCAACAAAATAGCTTTCAAAAAAGCTGTTGGGGTTTTACTTTTCTAATAAAATTATCTCTCTGTGCTCCCAGTAAGACAAACTGCCTTCTCTCTCTCCCTCTGCACAGGAGACAGTGAAAGTATCTGCTTGCATGAGTCACTTCCTTCCTGCCTGGCTAAAGCATGTGACTTACAACACTGTAAGCCATGTGATGTGAAGGCTGCTTATATAGTTGTCACTTTGCCTTACTTCGTGTTAAGGCAGAATGACAATGCAAAGTCATAATTACAAGGCGAAGTGAGCCTTTCACACTGGCCACTCTGCGTAGCGGAGTGACAACGTGAAGTGCCCACTTTGGGGGCACTTCGCTGGTGAAATTTAAATTTGCTGCATCTCCAGTCAAGAACAGCAGATCAGTCAGAACTCAGAAAGGAGTTATATTCAAGAAGATGTTATCCAAGAAATATAGAGATTTGGCCGAGGGTTTGTAACTGGAAGATGTCTAAATCAGTGAGTGTCATCAATTGTCATTTACAAATTTAAGTTGACCTTACAATACACGTATATGTGAGTGTGAAATTCTTTCATGAGTCCCACAGAGTTAGAGAGTAGCCTCTAGCTTTTTTCAGTCTTCCTATACAGCACGTAGTTCACTGGAAGGAACAAAATACTACCTGACATGACACAGGATATGAATGACATGAGACACAAGCTGAAGCAACATTCCAAAGTAGTATTATTCTTCATCAACATCACTGCCAGTAGGCCCATCATCACTGCTCTCCAATCAGTGTTTTGGAAGTGCCCCTGAATATCCAGCAAAGACGGCATCGTTCAGTTTAATAAAAGTTAGAATTTCAACATTTTCTGGAAGGACTTTTCTCCTCCTGTTACTAGCAACATAGCCAGCAGTGCTAAATATTTTTTTTCTGAATGGGCAACTTAAATGGTAATGGCCACTTTTTGTAATGCTTGCCAAGCTGTACCCTTTTCATGCCAGTATTGAAGTGAGTCATCTTAAACTTTTTTTTGGGGGGTCCTTTAAGAAGTCTTCCACCATACTGCTTGCTGAATAGCTTGTGATGGAAGAAATAACAGCACTGTCTTCCTCTAGGCCATCCAGTTCTGCCCAAATGTTGTCCTTTGAGGCACCATACAAATTGCTCCTGGGTTCCAATTTGTAACGCAAGGATTTTCTTATGGTAATTTTTTTCTTCTAGCTTCACTGGGATCTGTTTCTTGGAAGGAAGCATGGCTAGTTTCCTGTTTAACAGCTGTAGCACTTTTAGTTGAAGTCTCTGTTGTTATTTTTAGAACAAAATCATTAATGAGAAGTTCTTTATAATGGCTGAGGTCTACGGTACCAGACTGGAGAAGACCTGGCAAACTGGTTTTGAAACATGTATCCAACATTGATGCCATATCATAATGTTTAGATTCCAACATCATGGCAACCCTGCGGTCCATTTCCAAAGACAAAGACAGCTTATGATCGAGAGGGGCACCTGTGCTTGCACCTTCCTCTTCAAATGTTTCCCACCATCTTTCCATTCTCTGCATGAGAAGATGTATCAGCGGAATGACTTGACTTATGGTTGTGCTGTCAGTACTTACTTCATACGTTGCTTCCTCAAATGACTGTAGCAACTGACATAAGTATGCTATAAGATTCCGCTGCCCACAGGTGAGTGTGACATCCCCACTTCGTGGTCCATGGTGTACTGGTTCATTGCTTTGCATCATTCTTGCAGCCTCTGCAACATGTAAAAGGTGGAGTTCCACCTGGTGGCAACTTCTTGTTTTGGCTACTGAATCTGTAAGTTATTCTGTTGCTGCAGATCCAGTAAAATTTTAAGAGCTTTTGCAGAGTACCTGAAGTGACCACATATATTTTGTGTATCACCCAGCATATTCTGTACACTCCTGACTTCACTCAGGATATCCTGTACCACTGGACTGAGTGTATGTGCAAAGCATGGTATATACACAAGCCCACCATCTTTTAATGATTTCACAGTGTTAGCTCCATTGTCTGAAACAACAAATCCTGGGAAGGACATTAGGCAAAAGCCTTTCTGAGAGCTGTTTCCTAAGCTCCTGGAAGATGTTCACATCACTGTGATTTTTTTACCAAAGCTTGCAATACAGAGGGAGGCCTGTTTGTGAGGATTTTGTTGGTTTTTGGTCATGCCAGAGGATGCTGAAAAGGAAAATGATACCAGTGGATGGTGACAGGCATGTAGTCTGCTGTGTGACCACTGTTCCACATATCTGTTATTATATGTACCTCTTTAATAGCAGATGACTGCATGGCACTGTTTACCTTCTGACACCATTCCCCTATAAACAGCTGGCACAGCCTTTCTGGAAAAATATGTTTGTGATGGCAGCTGAAAGCAAGGGGTAACAAGTTTTATCACCTCCCAAAAGCCAGCAGAGTCAGCAATAGATAAGGAAACAAGTTCAGTGCAATCATTCCAGATATTGCTTTATTTAAGTGCTGAGCAGGTGGATGGCAGTGGTCATATTTAGTTCTCTGTTCAAAAGCCTGATACATTGTTAACTGCGTCTGAGGTGTATCTGGCACACTGGAAAAGGCTGGAGGAAGCAGAGAAGAAGAACTCTTTCTGTTTTCAATTGGAGAGCTTCCTGATTCTGATAAAGAGCTAAGAGATAAAGGGGGTGATGCATTCAAAGAGCTTCTCAGTGCATAAGGGGTTTTGCATTGGATATGAAAAAAATGTACCTATACCACCAGTCCGTGTACCACTATCAATCTGTGCAATATACTCTGCCATATCACCTTGTGACTTATCCCTGGCCCACAGAAGTGGATGTATCCACTGTTAAGTGTCTTACTAAGGCTGATATGCAAAGGTTGCTTGCTTGTCTTGAAAGAGGCCTTACATAAACAGTATATTGCTTGCATACTGTTCTTTGGGTCAAGGTGAGAAAAGCATTAACAGAAGAGGATGCTTTTTCCATTGTTTGTCCCTCTCATTGCAACTTCTGAATCATCATCTGGCATGTCCATGTTAAATTCTATATCTTCCTCGATGTCCTCAGTGGATGACTGGGTGTGAGGCCCGCCCTCAGCAGAACAAACAATCATAACTTCCATTGCACTTTCATTTTCACAGGCTCCTAATGACCTTTCCTTTGATGACCTTTTCCCGGGTTTTTGGGTCTCGCATCTCACAACAGCAGGTTCCTCTGTCTCTGAGTCCTCATCATCAGAGGCCCCATCATGCACTGCTTCTGTTTCAGGAATGTACTCACTGCCACTGCTGTCCACATGGTCTGACTCTGAGGAGCTCACAGAGAAATGAGAAATGGTGGAATCATGAGAAAGTGGCACACTGTATGCATGTGAGCTTATTCTTTCCTTTCCACTACATGTAGTGCCTACCACTGCCTTTGTGTTTTCAATAACTGTACCGTTGCCAGATCTACTTTTGTTAATTGTTGGTTCATCGGCCAAACTTTGCTTGCTGCTTTTCTGTTGGCTGGTATTTGTTGACTGGGTATCATCTGCAGCAGCAAATAAACATGATGGGATCACAGAAGACAATAAAGACTCAGAGAACGAGGAAGCTCCAGCAGGCAAAGAGGATGCACCTACTGCAGTAGACGAAGCACTTTTTGTGTCTGTATGTTTTTTTTTCTTCTGAATTGCTGTCTTTTGGTTACTAGTCCTGAGGCAGCATGGACTCATAGGGGGGAAGGTTATGTCAAAGGAATCAGATAGATTTCTTTGACTGGGTGATCAAGGGACTAGATCAGGGTGGAGCTGTGGCCATGGCCTACCCAAATTTCAATATGGCTTTCAGCACTGTTACACATAGGAGGCTAGTAAGCAAGCTGTGTAACTTAGGAGAGGGTCCAAAGGTGATAAACTGGCTAGGAAATTGGTTAGTGTATAGGCAGCAGAAGGTGGTGATAAATGGACTTCACTCCGAGGAAAGGAGAGTGACCAGTGGGGTGCCTCAGGGGTCAGTGCTGGGACTGGTCCTTGTTAATATATTTTTAAGTGGCATTTCGGAGAAAACCAGAAGAAAAGGGATGCTTCTTTGTGGATGACACCAAAATCTACAATAGTGTGAGGACTCCAAGGGTATGGAAAGAATGAGCAGAGACCTGAGAAAACCTGAGGAGTAGTCAAGAGTAAGACAGCTGGGCTTCAATGAAAAAATTGCAAAGTAATGCACTTGGGTCACAAAAACCCAGGGGCAGAGTACAAAATGGGAGGAGTGGTACTGATATCCACCAAGCAGGAAAGAGAACTGGGGGATAATCATATTGGATGACCTAAAGATGGTCAGACAGTGTAACAAGGCAGTTGGGAGGGCTAGTGGAATACTGGGGTGCGTAGGGAGGGGTATTGCCAAAGGAAGTAGTATCCTGTAGAACAGTGGGCTGTTTAAAAAGGGGATGGGACAGGGTAAGGGGAAGGGTCCCTGGAGGAGGGGAGGGAGGAGCAGCTGCAGTATAAGGGCTGCTAGCTGCACAATTGAGCAGACTTGATAGACCATAAGACCTTTATCTGCTGGCAATTTTACATGTTCGTTTGTATGTTCGTATGACCAGCAGAAAGAGGAAGGTGTTATTGCCTCTATATAGATCACTAATAAGACCCCACCTAGAGTGCTGTGTCCAGTTCTGGAGACCACATTTCCAGAAGGACATAGACAGAGGGGAGGCAGTCCAGAGGAAGGCAACTAAAATGGTGCAAAGTCAGCATCAGAAGCCCAATGAAGAGAAACTTAATAGTAATAAATAGATCTTTATATGTTAAGGGCAATTCACAATGTATCAAAGCGCTGTACAAAGAATAAAATAAACAATTTAAAATCAATAAGAGGTCTAAAAACATAAAACACTCCAATCTGATTAAGATCACAGCCAATTATGCTACCAATTTAAATACATTCAGGAAAAGCAATCTCATAAAGATGAGTTTTTAAAGCGGTTTTAAAGCTCTCCACTGTCAGGCACTCCAGTGACCGATAAGGTAGAGAATTCCATAGGGTGTGGGCTATGAACACAAATGCCTGAACTCCAGAAGTTTTCAACCCTGGGAATTTCCAGCAATACCTTGCTGGCTGAGCGGAGCAGTCAGAGGGGACAGTAGGGATTCAGAAGATTTTGCAGATAACTCGGACCCTGTCCATGTAGGGCCTTATAGGTCAGCAAGCTGACCTTAAAGGTGATCCACCACTATAGTTGCAGCCAGTGCAGTTCACGTAGCACAGGTGTAATGTGACTGGATTGAATAGATCCAGACAACAGCCTGGCCACAGTGCTCTGCACCAGCCGCAAGCGGCGGATATCAAACCCCGGAACCCCCAGGTATAGTGAGTTACAGTAGTCAAGGCGCGAGGTCACAAAGGCATGGATCAAGGCTGGCAGATCACTGGGTGGAACATGATGTTCAATCCAAGCAATGTTTCTCAGATGGTAAAAAGAGGACTTGACCAAAGCCGACACCAGAAAACAAAGTGTCAGCCCATTATCAAGTATCACCCCCAGATTCCACACCGTTTCAGAGGTCAGCAACTGGGAACCCCCAAGACAAAGCCCTGAGGGACATCCCACCATCAACTCCTCTATCTGGTGACCCTGTTTCACCACCACCATCTCAGTCTTGTCAGAATTGAGTTTCAATCAGCTGGTATTCATCCAGTCTTGGATTTCTTCGAGGCAGTTGTTAAACACTGAGAGCACACTATCCTGGTTGGACGTCAAGGACAGGTAGAGCTGAGTATCATCTGCATAGCTGTGAAGACTCAGCCCTAACCATCTCCCAATGTCTCCCAATGGCAGCATATACACCGCAAACAACACTGGGGACAGCATGGAGCCCTGCGGGACCCTACATGGCAGAGAGAATGGCTCTGAGGAACAAGTCCCCGATAACACTCTCTGCAACCTGCCAGTGAGGAAAGAGTGGAAC
The DNA here is from genome assembly GCA_016271365.2 of Neoceratodus forsteri. Taxonomy (NCBI): domain Eukaryota; kingdom Metazoa; phylum Chordata; order Ceratodontiformes; family Ceratodontidae; genus Neoceratodus; species Neoceratodus forsteri. The sequence continues at coordinate 995,293,929 of CM057450.1, forward strand.
CATCTGAGGACCATACCAGACAGGCCACAGATGACCCACAGGCACTCCAGTAGCACCCCATGGTCCATGGTGTCAAAAGCTGACGATAGATCAAGAAGCACCAAGATGGAACGGCACTTCTGATCCCTCACAATTAGGAGATCATTGAGCACCCGAACTAGAGCAGTCTCTGTGCTATGTCTGTTATGAAATCTGGACTGGAGAGGATCATAGATGTCATGGATGGTAAGATGTTCTCCAGCTGCAGTGCAACAACTTTCTCAATAACCTTCCCAACAAAGGGAAGGTTATAGACTGGTCTGTAGTTAGCAGCGAAATCTGAGTCAAGAGAAGATTTCTTGAGAAGGGGTGTTACCACCACCTCCTTCAGGGAGTTAGGAAACTCACCTGTCTTAAGTGAGCACCAGATTAACTCAGCCAGAACTGGACTGATGACAACCACACACCCTATTAAAAGGCAGGTAGGGCCCGGATCTAAACTACAGCTGGTTGGCTGCATGCCTTGGAGAATCCGTATGACATCTGCTATCTCCGGCTGATCAAACTCCATCCAACAAAATTGAGGAGTAGCAACCCCATACCAACCATCATCACACCCCATAGAGCGCGCTAAACAAATCTCCAATCTGATGTTGGCAACCTTGTCAGCAAAGAAATGAGCAAACTCCTCATATTTAGCTTGAGAAAATGTTCTCCAAATTTGCAGACAGGCTGGACTGCAGTCTGTCTACAGTTCAAAAGAGCTGAGCTGGTCGGTTCTGAGCTACAGCAATCTCCCTGGACAGGAATTCTGCCTTCTTAAGGGAGATTGCTGACTAGTAGTCTCTATATTGCTCCATCAGTCTAAGTCTGTCGGTATCCAGGCTAGATCTACGCCAGCTGTGCTCTAACCTTTGTCTAGCTCATCTCAGCTCCCTCAGTGCCCCATCAAACCAGGGGTACTGAGGGCAATGAGTGAGAGGGCAAACACAGGCAGGAGCCAGAGTATCCAGAGCCCTGTCACTGCTCGGTTGTAAGCCTGAAGCAAGTTCTCTGGACCCTCGCTTGCACCCGGTATTCCCAATAGGTCTAACACTGCCAAGAGACCTTTGGTATGCACCGGCAACTGCGACACCCCGGTTGCGAAGCACACACGGCGATCCCAGGATGGCGAACCCCGTCAGGGTGAGAGGGTGCCAACAGCGACAGGGCACTGAGGGAGACGGAAAGCAGGATGAATGCAAACCCCCTGAACAGGCATATGTGGGGACGTATCATGCGGCGACGAGCAGGACGTCAAGCAGGGGGCCCCAGGCTCTGAGGCAGCACCACCCCACAGTGCCAGCAATGACAGTGCTGAGGAGGCCCAGCACTGCACAGACCCGGCACTGTGCACACAGGTAGGCCAAATGGAACTGCACAGTGACCGGCGGTTGCCAAGGTGGGCAGGCGCACACAGAGCCACATCATAAAACACTGCCAGGGAGGGCCTCTGCAAATGTGTCCACAGGGGATGGAAGGAAGAATGAAGCCTGAATACATGTGGCACACCTGGAGAAACAACCTCCTAGTATTCTGGTGATTCCTCTACCAGAGGGAGAGAACACGTGGGCCGGTGACCTACTGAAAGTGCGTCCAGTACCATGTCAGCCAGTGCTGTGGCCGGGCCTGAACCGTGGAGGGGGTGGAAGATGTGTCTCTCATGGGCTGGCACAACTATGTGCCAGACGGTGCAGAGGCAATGGTGCGGCGGGTCCATGCGGCTATGAGGCAGTGGGCTGTAACATCGACAGACAGCAGCCAACAGGTGGTTGTAGCCTGCTGCAATGGGCTACCAGACACTGTTGGTGGGTGACTATCCACGGCTGCACACCTGAAGCAGACGGTGCAGAGAGCATGACGTTGGGTGTAGAGGGTGCCGGGGAACCAGCCATCGCCGGGTCTCGCTTATCTCATGGCACGACTGATACATAGACAGATAGACAGTGTCGGCAGATAAGGGCCTATGGCCCACCCAGTCTGCCCATTTAAGTTTGTAAGTTCAGTTTATGTTTTCCAGGAAGTCTGTTGCCCCTTACCCCTGATGTGGGTGAATGACTCTGGGGGCACCACCAGCTGCATCATGCTCTTCAGCACACATCGTAATTTCCAGTATCTGTCCCACTGTGCTGCACGGTACGCCGATGGTAAGTTCAGGACCAGCCCAAGGCTTTTCCAGAAGCTGTACAGCCTGCATGGCTTGGAGAGTGAGACTGTGCTACCTGCAGTGTATGTACTGATGGGGAGTAGAACCGTTGCCTGCTACACTGCCATGCTCCGGACACTGCAGGGGCTATGCCCAGACCTGAACCCCCCTGTCGATAATGATCGACTTTGAGCCTGCCGCCTACAGGGCACTGCACACGGTCTTCCCACAGGCACGGCTCCGGGGCTGCTTTTTTCATGTCACACAGTGCCTGTGTAGGAAGCTACAGCAGCATGGGGATCTGGCGCAACTGTACGTGTCCAACGACAAGTTCACCCTGCACATATGGATGTTGGCAGCGCTCGCCTTTGTGCCAACTGGGGACGTTGTCAGTGCCTATGAGAAGCTACAGGCCTAGCCTTACTTTGAGCCTTTTGAGGACACCCTGGGCCCCTTCCTTGATTACTTTTAGGACACTTGGATGGGCCATTCAGTGCGCAGTGGTGTGTGGTGCCAGGTGACCTATCCCCTTGGCTTCTGGAACATGTGCACCTCAGTCCTTGAGGGCCTGCCCAGGACCACCAATGCCCTGGAGGGGTGGCACTGGGGCTTTAACGAGCTGATGGGTGCAGCACATTCCACCATCTGGAGCTTCATAGAGGTACTCTGAGGTCAACAACGCCTGACAGAGCTGTGGCACCAGCAGCTGCTACATGGTAATGAGGAGGCCAGCGGTCGCAGGAGGGCCAGGAATGCCATGGACTGTATATTGCAGATAGTGGAGAAGTATGAGACACGGCCACTGCAGGACTACCTCCTGGGCATTGCCCTGAATGTCCATCTCCAGGTCTGAGCACCTGGGTGGCTGTGGACTGTGCCGTGTGGCAACACGAACATTCAGCAGGTGTGGGGGTTTGTTCTGGGGTGTGGGCACAGGTGCAGGTGTATAGCACTATGTATGGTCTGTATGTGCATTAAACATGTTTGGTGGCATCCCTGGCTGTGCTGTCTGCCTTCCTGTACTGACCGCCCAAGGGCACGCCGCTGTGTGCTGCTGCCCCATGGTAGGGGGTGTCCCACCTGCACACCGCTCAACTGCTAAGTAGTTCACATAGTGCCATGGCCTCCATCCCACCATGGTCCCTTGCACCGCATGCATGTACTGCAGTACCTGACTGTGGAGGGGCTCTTGCTGGACACGCACACCTATATAGCACTACAGTCCATTGCTAGCATCATACCTTGACACTGCCTGTCTGGGGCCCACTGTATGTTGGCATTGTAATGTGTACTATGGGTTGGTGCTTCACTGTCTGGCCAATTGCTGTGTTGTCTGGGGGCCCATGCTGTGGGTGTATTGTTGCGAGGGTGTGTGGTATGCCCACCCGCACTGCTGTGGTCGCCCACGCCTGATGGGCCCTACACTCAGCACAGTCCCCCCTGATGAGCATGGGCTCTCCGCCCTGTCCAGTGGGCTTCTGTGGTCTTCCATCAGGCCCCTGCACCACTGCAGTGTTGTCCCAGTGGTGCATGTGTCACCCCGCGGTCCCTGGTGCCATGCCATGCCCCCTGTGGCCACCATGGCACCCAGCCCACCCTGCCCGGGTCTGCCCCATATGAGTCCAGTGGGTCCATGTGGGGGGGGGCTGTTCTGTGCCATGCCCTTTGTGGTCTTGGGGCCCCTCGTCCAGGGCTGTACATGTGCCCCATACAGTGTGGGGGGTGGGATCCCTGGGTCTGGCTGCCCTTTGGTGTGTGCGATGGCCGTATGGCTGTTGGTGGGTGGGTGACGTGCACCCAGGGGTGCTGTGGTTCCTGGTGGCTGCTGCCCTGCTTCTCCTGACTGTTCGGCGCTGCCACCATCACCATTCCTGTCTGCACCATGCTGTCTTGGTGGCCTTGCACCCTGCACATTGCGGGTGTCGCTGTGGATGACCTCGCGGTCTGTGTTGCCGCCATTCTGTCGCAGATCTGAGACCTTCTGGGGTCACTCCCCAAAAAGGGCTGTATTGGGTCATCTCCAGAGGTGCAGGCCTAGGAGGGGGAGCCACGACATTGAACCTTATAGTGTGGTGATTGGACCATCCAACCGGTTCCACCACCAGGTTAGAGGTCTCCATCTACAGGAGGAAAACCAGATCCAATGAGTGACCTTGATTGTGAGTCGCAACTTAAGGACCTAAATATATACACCTTGAAAGGGTGGGATATGACTAAGCCATTTAAATACTTCATGGGGGTAAAGAAGGTGCAGGAGGGAAGTATTTTTCAGAAAACAAGGTGCTCAAGGACAAGGGGGCATGATATAAAGCTGGAGAGCGGTAGATTTAGTGTAAACAAGAGGAAGTACTTCTTCATATAAAGAGTGGTGGATTCCTGGAACAGTCTTCCAGTGGAGGTATTGGGGGTCAAAAAAGTGGTTGACTTCATGAATGCAGAGGATAGGCATAAGGGAATCTTATGGAAAGGGAAGGAGTGGGGAATGGACTGGAACTCAAGTAGGATCAATGATGATACTATAGGCAGGGAAAAAATGAGAAGACTAGGTGGGACAAGTGGTCCTTATCTGCCAGCACAGAAAGAAACAAACGTAGGCTGCACTCAGGAAGAACAACTGCAAAAATATTTATACGCAAATAAAATTCTTTATTTTAATGTCATTACTCATACTTACACCATAAGTAACAGACAAGAGAAAACACTCCATTGCTTTGGCCAGAACACATTGCGTGTACTTTGTGGTGCACTGCCCGATCAGAGTATGCAGGAGTGGGGGTGTGACCATCTGCTTTAGATCCAGCTTGAACTTTGCCATGCACCCAGTGGGTTCTAACTCATCCTTTGAATGTGTGGTGGTCTGTGGGGGTCCAGGTGAGGGTTGCAGGATTATCCTAATTTACCGCATTCCGTGGCAGGGATGGGGAGATTTCCAGTAGGAGGTCGTGGATTTCATTGTCGACAGGGTATTGAAGTCCCCCAGATGGTTAATTATGGGGAACTTCAATGCCTGGGTGGATGACAAACCCTCACATTTTGGATGCAACCTACTCTAGTTGATGTCATCACTGGGCCTGACACAAGTAGTTGCTCCTGCGACCCATCACTACGGCCACACCTTGGACTTGGTGTTCTCACTGGGGCGTGAGGTCATGGACCTCAAGACTGATCGGGTCACTTGGTCTGATCATTGCACAGTAGAGTTCTCATTTAGGACTCCATCCTGATAGTCCCTCCCCTGTCAGGATGGTCAGCTATCATCCTTTGAGAGAATTGTCCCCAGAGGGAGTTTAGGTTTTAGTAGACCTATCTGGTGGGAGTACTGCATGTGTGATTGGCACAGGTGAGGTGGTGGCAGCCTAAAATAAGGACATCTCCAAAGTGCTCAATGCTGTCGCACTGGTCCATACATGACCTAGATCTTCTCACTTGAGACCCCATGGTTTGATGGGGCTGTCAAGGAGATGAAGGTCAAGGGTCGGAAGTTGAACTGTTGCTGGCAGACGACCTGCTCTGAAGAGGACAAACTGGCCTTGTGAGCTTACTATCATGAGTACCAAGGGGCAATTGACTGTGAGAAGGTGGCATTCCTGTCCAGGGATATTGCTGCAGGGAGGAACAGACCAGCTCAGCTTTTTTGGACTGTAAACAGACTGCTTCAACCGGTCTGTCTGCAGCAGAAAAGAGCATTTTCAGTTGTAATATTCGATGAGTTTGCTCAGTTCTCCTCTGACAGACTGTTCTCTATCCAGTCTGGAATCTCTCCGTTGGGGCAAGGTTTGCCCCTTGGTGGTCAGCCTGGTGGGAGCATGGGCACTCCTACAGTCTGGGAGGAGTTTAGGCCAGAGGAGGTGACTGAGGTTGTTGAGGTGATCTTGAAGCTGTGGACCACTTTTTGTGAACTGGACCTGGCCCTGCCCCATCTCCTGGTGGGGTGTGCCAGAATCGTTGGCCCAGGGTTCACCAGGATAGTCCGGTGTTTTCTTTCAGAGGGGGATCTTCCCTGTTGCCTAGAAGGAGGCATTGGTGAGGCCCCTCCTAACTAAACCATCTCTTTACCCTGATGTCCCAGTGAATTAGTGACCTATCTCCAACCTCTCATTCCTCAGGAAGGTTGTCGAGAAAATAGTGGCACTGCAGCTCAAAGCACACGTCACGACCTATGACATCTATGAGCCATTCCAGTCAGGTTTCAGGGCAAGGCATAGCACTAGAATGCCGTTTGTCAGGTTGCAAACTGACCTCCTCAGGGTGAGATAGAGGAGACTGGTCAATTTTCATTGTCCTCGACCTCTTTGCAGCATTTGACACCATGGACCACACTGTACTTTTGGATTGCCTTAGAGAATACTGTGGACTCGCTGGTACTGTCATCAACTGGTTTGAGTCCTATATCTTGGGCAAGAAGTGACGCGTAGTGATGGGGAATTTCTCCTCCTCCCCAAGCTTCTGCTATCTGGAATGCCTCAAGAGTCAGTCCTGTCACTGATGCTGCTCGTGTTGTACATGCTTCCCCTGGGAGAGCTCATCAGATGGCACAGTTTGGGTTTTTATTGCTATGCAGATGATACCTAGCTGTACATGTCTTTTGCCCCTGGAACAAATGACGCAGTGGAAGTGCTAAATGGCTCCCTAGCTGAAATCCAGGACTGGATGGCCTCCAACTAGTTGAGGCTTAATCCCAACAAGACAGAGGTCCTGGTGATCGAGCCTAGTCATGGGCATGATGGGAGTGTGTCCAGAGCGGCAATAGGACTGGTTCTGAGAACCACTCTGTTGATGACTTCCCCTAGGGTGAGACATCTGGGTGTCTTCCTAGATGACATGTTGACACTTGATGCTCAGGTGTCATCTGTTGTCCAAAGTGTTTTTTACCACTTAAGGAACATTGCCTGAATTAAACCCCTAGTTCCACCAAATGACCTGGCATCACTAGCACATGCCTTTGTTACTTTTAGGATTGACTACTGCAATGCTCTGTACTTCAGGGTATGTGAAGGGTCCATCCACTGGATACAGCTGGTGCAGAATGCAGCAGCTGGGTTGCTGACGGGTCTGTCTAAGTCATGTCATGTGACCCTGGTCCTGCGAGATCTGCACTGGCTACCTGTTAGGTGGAGGATCATCTTCAAGGTGGACTTGCTCACCTACAAGGCCTTGTACGGATCAGGCCCTGGTTACCTGAGAGATCTCTCTCTCCTTATCCCTACCACTCCAGTCCGCTCCCTCTGCTCCACCACCAGGGGCCTCCTTGCAATTCTGAGGACCAGGCCAAAAGCCTCTAGTGATCGAGCATTTGAGGTGGCCAGCCTGGCCCACTGGAACTCATTACCTAGATCTGTAAGAGAGACCCCATCGATGGAGGTATTCAAGAGGGGTATAAAGATACATTTATTTAAAATGGCATTTCCGGACTACCCATAATGCTTTAAATCTGTTTTATTGTTTTATTATTTTATTACTTATAAACTATTTGTAAAATTAGCTTATTCATGCTTATATTTAAAATTTTGTATAACTCTATAGGGCTTTATTCTACTGTTATTACTACCCAGCTTAATTTTTACTGTGTAAGGCACCCAGAACCTCTGGGATTGGGTGCAATATAAATACATCTTACTTACTTACTTACTTCCTCAGCGGGTGGAATTACAACAGCATTCAAAGGTCCTTAAATGGTGGACTAATTGCTAAGACTTGGCAATGCTACTAATTACTAATTTAATAATTAGTTCTCGTATCTTTTACTACTATTTCTGTTACCAAGAAACCAGACAATCTAAATGGGCACAATAAATATTACTGCACTCAGCACCAATTACTTTTGCAATCTCTTAGAATTACCAAAGTATATTCATAATCCACTTAAAAGCAGAAAAAAACACACTGTTAAAGCAGCAGTACTGGATAATCAGGAAGTGATTATTAAAATTCTGCTTTTTGGCTGGAAGCATGCAGCCATGGTTCTGATTTCCATATCTGTAAATATTTATTTCTAACAATCTTTAGTTTTTGAGATATTTAAAATGTATTTCCATTGTTGTGTGGATTCATAGTAAATATGGCTGCTGCCTAATTTACAGACAAATCTCCCCTCACATCACATTACGTCTCTTGTTTACTTCCATGGGACCCAGAGCTGTGCGTTCCCGCTGTCCCTGTGTAGTACTGTGAGTCATGCACATGTTCAGTTGGCAGCAGAGGGTTCCAGTTCAACATAGCAGGTAAGAGAAATGTAAACAAAAACAGAGCAAATTACAGGGTGATAGTACAGGGAAAACAAGAAAAATTACCAGATAAGTGTTCAAATGAGCACAGAAGAACAAACTGTTGCAAAAGATTAATTTTTTTATCTAGTGCTGCTGTTTTAATGCCCTATAATTAAAGCTAAACATTTTATTAGTGCAAAAATCATTCACTTTAGAACTGCTTTAAAAGTCAACCTAAGAAACTTTCAGCTAATATCAAATTACTTTATACATATTGGTATGCCCACACAAATCCAATTCTTAATTCAGTTCCATGACAGTTAAACATATGACCCAAATTCAAATGATATTTAAGCTGTCAATTTATAAAAAGCACATGCTATAATAATCTTCACTATGCACAATAAGTGCTGTATGACACATTGGCCCATAAAATCTTGCACCAAACAAGACTAACTCTCATTACAAATGGCATTGTCATTATCAAAAATCTATTAGGACAGTTTTTAGATAGTATAAATGTCCCCCATAATATTGCAGACACTTGATTTAAAATGGTATTTACTCACTCTTGTGCTTTTCATTATCAAAAATCACAAAGACAGTACAGCTAAACACTTAATTCAAATGCATGAAATATAAATGCAGCTCTTATAAAAAAAAAGCTTCCAGAATTACCACCAGGCCGTCTGATAATTTCAAGAGATGGATTCCTAAGTGAAAAGCTGGGTAAATTTATTGATTGTTTTTTCTTCAAAAGATTGCTATAACCACCCTCTCATATGTAAAAGACTCTATGGACATTCTTGGTAGTTTAGAAAATCATGACAGGAAGCAGCAATACGAATGGGTGGCTATTGACTTACAGAGTCTTTACATATCAATAGGACACATGGATGAACCGCAAGCAGTAGATTGTTTTTGTATTTAAACATTAGGACATAATGCCATATAGATTTATTATGGTATCAGTGGAATACATCTTGATGCATAATTATTGTGTCTTTAATAATGAATGACAATAGAGGCCAGTATGGTCCCCAGCTATACTAAGTTATATATGGCATTATCTGAGAAGAGACACACCTGGGACCCACAGGTGAATCCGCACACACAGTACATCATCATGTGGGTGTGTGTGTGTGTGTGTGTGTGTGTGTGTGTGTGTGTTGTGTGTGTAGTGACAAAGACATGGCAGATTCTGTCAGACATCTGAATTTTAATGAAAAAAAAACTAAAGTTCACAGTGACATCTGATAATACTACAGTGATTTTTATGTTTGCTTGCATGCATGTGCAAGAAACGTAGTGCCATCATCCGAGTTTTTGGAGGTGTGGCAACCCTCTTCCAATTCACTCAGTGTGTTTGCAGGCGCGGCTGCAGTTCTCCAATGGCTGCTGGAGCTGTCTATAACAGCAGTCAAAAATGCAGTGGAGTACAGTTGAAAGGGGGAGCTACGCTTCAGTGAGCAGCGATAAGATATCGCCTGCTCATGCACGCTCCTCCCTACACACACACACACACACACACACACAGCATGCATACTGCGCGTTCGCCCAAGCACACACTGTATAGCCGACGGCGGTGCCCAACTCTGTCGGCTGTGCTGCGCCCCCAGGCCTGTTGCCAGCTGGGGTTCGCCTGGTTTGAACAAACCCCCGCCCCATTTTGAACCTCCGTTTTGTTATTAATTTAGTTCAGTATTGTCTCTTTAAAAATATGACCTGTGCCTGTTTGTTTAAGAGCATGCCCGAGTCTTTCCAAGCGACTGACATGCATCCCTGGCCCTGCAGTCGTAACTATGGGTTGACAGTCCAGCTTGAAATGTGAGCCAGTTGTGACCACCTCCCTGAATCTGCCACTCAGCAGCCTCCTGTTGGTTGGACCCTTGCATGGCGCCGAGCTGCCTTAATCTTTCACGCCGCTGCTACCCCCAGAGAAAGGACTATCCAGTCAGTATAGCGAGAGGCATGCAAGCATGCCCATAATGCACCACTTGACTGCAGCTCGCCGATTTTCACAGCCGTCACAACTGCCTGCTAAAATGGAGTGTGGAGGACAGTGTGAGACAATGAAAGCTGCTGGTCATTCAGTCGCCGCTGCTGGCAAAAGAAAAACAAGAGTACCACTGCCGAGATGAACTTATTACTGATTTCTTTAGTCACCAGCAGTCAGGTAATTTAAGGCACATGGGCAGAGCAGTCGGTTTTGAATGGTTGGGACAGAGCGAGAGGTCAGGCAGGGATACGAGTGTGGAGCTCAGTGGTCAAAAGAAACTACTCCAAACAGCATTTCTGACAGAACTCTGCCTCCTAGACATCATCCCCTCTGTGTGGCTGCAGATTTGTTTTGCTCAGTCTGATCACCGGTCTGCAAGGGCTGCTCAACAGCATGGTCTTGAGAAATGATTTAAAAAATGAAGAACATGTGGCTTTTTGTTGATCAAAAGAAACTCCATCACTGTGACCCTGTGCAGAAAAATGTCTGATTTTTTCTGGCCAGTATTGTTTTGTGCAGATAATATTTTACCATGTTATTTATTCATGACTTCATAGTTACATAAATAATAGGTGTACTACTTGGCCTTAGTTGGGATCTACAGGTGTACGTTTTGCCCCAGTTGGGATGCAGAAGTAATCTGTCCAGTGTACAGGTTCTTTGTTATCTATAGGTCAGCCTTTGATTGTGTCCAGCTCTAGCTTCCTTACTAGTACACTGGCTCGATGTTAATGTTGATTAAACATGCAATAAGGCAGTGTGGTTCTATTAAATTTTGGAAAGTGCACCAGCTTGTGAAATGGGGGAGAAAGGGTTACATCATGATCCAGAACCAAATACTGTGTTACATTTAAGCAGTCTACCATGACTGTACCTAACCTCAAGTGTATATGTAATCATTTCAACTAGTGTGAGACGTAGCCGTTCACTTAACTTCTGCTGTATTGCTGTACTCTGTATTACCTGTATTACCTGTTTGTACTCTCCCGGGTCGTTCCTGAAAATAGGCATACTACTTGTCTAGTGTACTTACCCGGTTAACAAAAGCTAAATAAATAAAATAAATAAACAAGGGTGTGGGTTACACTAGGCTTTACAACGCCCAGTGTGTTGTTTGGTCACGAGGCCAATAGGCCGAGTGAGCAAAACACACCAGGCATTGTAAATCCCAGTGTAACCCACACCCTTGTCGTGGTAGAGTGCTATGATATACAATGTCCTCCTTTTTTGCATTTGAAAAAAGTAAATAATTTTTTTTTTACTTTTTAAATGATTTTTATTGTTATTGCTCCGCTAGAAAAAAATAGTACCTGTCTGCACATCCCCCAAGCGAAAGTGTGTGCGGCTTCAATTTTGTGCATTGAACTCTTGCCTGTCCCCATCCAATCAGCGGTCTTTTGGCTGTTAGGGATCATATGTAGGAGGATTTAGAAGTTTATTTAAATGGTTACCGCGATGGTGCGCTTTGCAGTGAGAAAGAACTGCTGCCTGGCTTTTCGCTGAGGAGAAAAAAAAAATCTGATCATCTCAGGATTCAAGGGTCCTGTGAGGAAGCAGAGCCGATCTAAAAAGTGAGACACAGCAGGTAAGACAGTTGTCAGCAGTTACCGAGGAGCTGCTGTGACAAAAAAATGCTGTTATAGAAGCTTTGAGAGTTAGGATGAGATTACGTGGGTTGTGATAGATAACATTTAATTGTTTGTGTATAGTGCTTGTTGGTGACTTCAATGGCATGATCTAACATGGCAGTTAGAATTGTAGTTCGAGGCAGCGGCTGGCATAGATACATACCAGCATGGCAAGTGGTGCGGTTGGTTAGCACTTCTTCCCATTGGTACTGGTGAGGATTTACAATGGATTCAAAGTGCCAACCAACCAATCAGGGAGTGGCATTTTTGGGACCCATTGTATAATTAAGCAATATACAATGACAGGGAGTGGGTATATTGATGGATTTACCATGCCTGGTGTGGTTGCACCTCGTGACTTAACCACACCAGAAGTGGTAAATCCACCCATATACCCACTCCCTGTCATGGTATATTGCTATTATACAATGTTCAACTTGTTTTTTTCTGTTTTTATAGTGATATAAAACTTTTATAGTGGGTATACTGGAGGATTTACCACAGTCATGTGATCTTTTTTGACCAGTGAGGTTACAGGATTTTCATACCCCATTGTATAATGGGCAAGTCACCATAAAATCCCAGTGCTCGGCACCTCCATTACACCCAGAGACATATTCAGATTGGTTCATTTTTCAGACATTGTCTGAAAAATTAACCCAATATGTTTATCTGTGTGGAATTTTTTTAGACCAACAGTGTATAAAAGTAAGGGTAATGAAGAACCTTATGTCTCCTATTTAATTGTTGTCATTGACAACAATGAAGAATTAGGAGTTCAGTGGAATAGAGACTGCTGCAGAGTGGGATTGCAGATTACATACAGTAATTATCAGCTATGTTTGGGTATTTCGAGTCACATATTTACCAAAGAACAAAGTAATGGATGGCATCTGTAAGCAGCTGAGTTTTGTCCATAGATTCCAGTCCAGCCCTTTGCAGTCTAGCTAGCACAATGGGTCACTCTTGATTTTTTTAAAAACTCACAGACTCCAAAAAAAGAACCCCCCTTGGAAAAATCCTGGCAACGGCCCTGCCCCCCCAAACAGAGTTCCACATGCCACTCTGGGTGCCCACCCCAGCATGGCTACACATCGTATAGCTAACGGGGGTGCCCAATCCCCCATCGGCTCCACTGTTCTCCCCCCCCAGAGAGTACAGGGTGCCACGCTGGGAACCCACCCCAGCATGGCAACAGATGCTATCACCAATGGGGGTGCCCAATCCCCTTCTGCTCCATGCCCCAAACAAGCCATCCTTGTGCGATGCTGGGATCCCACCCCAGCGTGGCAAACGTCCTGCATCGCCGTCCTTTTTTTAAAAAAAACAAAAACCCTGAAACACAGAAACGGTCCCTCGCTGTCTCTGCCCTCACCCACACCCATCCACTGCGCACCCTGCCTCCCCACACACCCCCACCCCATACTTACCTCCGGACTCTGGCGCAACGACCTTCGGTGGACTGGGAGCACGTCTGCACTCTTCAAAGCCAACCGCGAACTGAGGAAACGCCGGTAAGTTGTATAATGGGATAGATAGGTTTTTTCAACTTTGCTGCATATCTCAGGCATTTTTGGAATTTTACCAAATTTTCAACATGGAGTTTTGGGACCCCTTCTCATGAATGCTCTCACTGTCATGGCGTTACTCGGGGCCGAGGGTGATTTCACAGTTACTGCACAAAATCACCTTTTGGGACTGAGTAATGAAATAACACTGCCACTGTTCATAAAGCGGGCTCTAAAAAAGCCTATGGTGAAAATTTGATGGAAAAGACCTAAAATGTTTGTTTTCACCAAGCGTCGTTGTGCAGTTCTACCTTTCGTGAAGTTGCAATTTTCAATATTTTCACTCCATATTTTCAACATTGCCATTTTACCACACCTCATTATGAGCAGTACAGCTGTCATTTTCACATCTTGCCCAAAACGTGTTTCCACCCATGTAGCGCACAATGGCACAGTCGGTGCGCGAAATCAATGTATAGGACACATTAAGAAAATCACAGTGACAGTGTTAATGAGCAGAGGTCTTAAAATGGCTATGCTGAAAATTTGGTGACATACTCCTAAAAGTGACTGTTTTGACGAGCATGCATTGTGCAGTTCCTATGCGTGCTCGTAAGTTTGTGAATTTTCAATATTTTCACTCCAGATTTTCAAAATTGCCATTTTATTACATTTCCTTATGAGCAGTACAGCTGTCATTTTTCACATCTTGCCCAAAACGTGTTTCCGCCCATGTAGCACACAATGGCGCAGTCAGTGTGCGAAACCAATGTATGGGATACATAAAGAAAATCACAGTGACACTGTTCATGAGCAGAGGTCTTAAAATGGCTATGTTGAAAATTTGGTGAAAAATTCCTAAAAATGACTGTTTCTGTTTCGTGCGTTGCATAATTCTATGCCTTTCCGTAAGTTTGCTAATTTCAATATTTTTACTCCAGATTTTCAACATTGCCATTTTATTACACTTCCTTATGAAGAGTACAGATGCCATTTTTCACATGTCACCCAAATGTGTTTCATACATAGCACAATGGTGCAGTCGGTGTCAGTAATGTTTGGGACAGATTAAGAAAATCACAGTTACACTGTTCATGAGCAGAGGTCTTAAAATGGCTATGTTGGAAATTGGTGACAAAAGTCCATAAAATTACTGTGTTATGAGTGAGCATTGCTCAGTTTCCACGCACCCTCGTAAGTTCATGACTTTGTAATATTTTCAGTCCAGATTTTCACCAGTGGCATTTTTTCACACTTCCTTATGAACAGTATAGCTGTCATTTTTCATAACATGGCCGAAATGTGTTTTCACACTTTCAGCGCAGAGATGCGTGGTCGCTGTGAGAAATCATTGTTCGGGACAGATAAAGAAATCATAGTGACACTGTTCATGATCGGAGGTCCCAAAATGCCTGTGTTGACAATCTGCTGTAATAAATCCCCAAACTAATTACATTACGGGTGTGCGTTGCACAGTTTCTATGTACACTCGTGACTTCACCAGTTTTTTTAATATTTTTACTGCAGATTTGCAACATTGCCATTTTTTACACCTCCCCATGAACAGTACAGCTGTCATTTTTCACATCCTGTTCGGAATATGTTTTTGCACCTGTGGTGCTAAATGCCATAGTCAGCTGTGCATAAGCAGCTTCAGTAACAAACTGATATTGCCACTGTTCATGAGGTGGGGTCACAAAAAACATGTTGAAAATTTGGAGTGAAAAACCAACGAATGCCTGAGGTGTTAGGGTTTCCAAACCATTACGCCCACCCTGTAAAAGACAGGCATCAGGGTGTGACTTGGGATTCTTGCCTGTAATGCTCATACCATTCCACCCCTGCAGCCAGTGAGAGGCATCGAGGTATGCCTTGGACTCTTCAGCCCCAAAGTTCACCCCATTCTCCTATACTGCACCCATCTCACCATATTTCCTGATGGAATGGGGTGCGCATAAGGACCAAAGACCCCAAGGCACACCATGACACTTGTCAGTGTCTGCAGCATAGGGAGTGGTAAAATGGCGTGGCCGTTATGCCTGACGACCCAAAGGCACACCCCAATGCCTGTCACTCTCTGCAGGGTGGTGGTGGGGTTGGCTTCAGTTCAATACTTCACTGCCATTCCTATTATGCAGTTCTGTAACTTCTACACTACCAATGCCAATGCCAGCAAGAAAACATTTGGCATTGACAAATGCTTGTTTTTATTTGTGTCTAATGGGATGTCTAGAAGAGAAGATTTACACAGAAAGTTTTAGGAAAGCAACTAATGCAAATAGTACGGTAAATTAGATGCTGCCCATCTAATTTATTTGCATCCATCCTTTCCAGTCAATTTATTCGCCTTAGGAGAAATTGTTCTGACATTGAAAATTACATATCTTAGGCAACAGAGCATAAATGTAGACTGTTACAATGAGGGTATGATGAAGCCACCTTAAATGCTGCTTTTAACAAAGCTTTGCAGTTAGATAGGAAATTGTTGTTGACACCTAACAATAAAAATAAAAGCATAGTGAGTACAAATGTACTAGTTTGAGCTGTCACCCAGCATGATGGAGTGGCACACCAAACTGGTGGAGTCATAAAAAAATACTGAAATGTTTTGAAAGGGGATCGAATTTTAGACAATGTGGTAGGGGAAAAACCAAGGGTATCATATAGTAGAAGTAACAACATTTCTGATATTGTGACACATAGTCATTATATTAGACAGAGACCGGAAACCCTGTTGTGGCTGAACAAGTTTACCCATGGGATTTTTCATTTGTAAAAGATGCATTATGAGCAGGTATTCATGTCTTGGGAAGGAATTTGTGCACCCTTTATCACTAACAAAAATGAAAGATATTTGTTAATTTGTAAATTGTTTTATGAAATGCATAGTTTATATCCTTTGGTGTACATGCCCTCTCATATATGTTTGTCGACCAATAAAAAAGTTGAAAGAGCGAATAC
The DNA here is from genome assembly GCA_016271365.2 of Neoceratodus forsteri. Classification (NCBI taxonomy): domain Eukaryota; kingdom Metazoa; phylum Chordata; order Ceratodontiformes; family Ceratodontidae; genus Neoceratodus; species Neoceratodus forsteri. The sequence continues at coordinate 995,310,395 of CM057450.1, forward strand.
AAGAACATGAACGGTTTACTGTTCACCAGCATGAACAGAAAAATATTGGTCTGCCCTTTAAAAATCTTCATAACTCCAATCCAAGATGTTTGCACTTTATGGGTGTACACTGTCTACCACCACTTTGTCGAGGTGGAGATTGTGTGAACAAGCTGCTAAACTTAGAGTCAAGGTGGATTTTTGAAATGGACTGTCGTGTTCCAAAGGATTTAATGAGATTATTAACTTGAAGCCTTTTTTATAATAACTGCATTTATATTCCATGCAATTAAATTAGCTGTTAAGCTGTATTGCCTTTGTGGTCATTGATAATGAAGTGCATAAGAGTGAGTAAATATAGTTTTAAACTAGGTATATGCAATCTTATGGGGCATTCATACTATCTAAAAATTGTCCTCACGGATTTTTGTTAATGACAATTAAATTCTTGAATGACAGTTAGTCTTGTTCCAGATTTTATTGGCCAATGTGTCATACTTAATTGTATAGGGAACATTATTTCAGCAGATGCTTTTTATACATTTAGATTTCTTTTTTTATTTAAGCAAATTGGATAAATATCTTTGAGCATTACTGCTCATTTTCAAAGGTTCCACATCAGATTCAGAGTGATACAAAAGTTCAGGGTACAGCACATTTCAGTTACAGATTGTTACAACAATTCGGGGTATATACAGGAGGTAGTCTACAGGAGCATCAGGCCAGAGATAAGCAGCCAGAGTAGTCTTTGTCAGAACACACAGGACAGGACATGGGGGGCATTATTGTCAGTGTCAGTGGCTCAGTAGGTAGCACACTTGCCTCTAAGGCCAGGAGATCAGAGGGCTGTGGGTTCAGTTCCCACATCTGGCACTTGGGTTAATATCCTGGTACTGACACTGTAGTGCAGCATGAGAGGGGTGCTGCACTTCTGAGGTGCCGTCTTTCAGATGAGATGTTAAACCAAGGTCCCATCTGCCTGGATTGGTGGTAGTTCAGGTGGATGTTAAAGATTCCATGGCACTTACGATATTGAAAATAGTAGGGGAATTTCCCCAGAGTCCTGGAAAAATTTTCCTCATTCACTAAAAATACCACCAACAGCTTAATCTGGTTCAAGGTCAGCTGGCATTCATCTGTATCCCCTTCCCCCGGGTCGTGCCTGAAAATAGACAGGATTTGTCTAGTGCACTTACCCGGTCAACAAAAATGAAATTAAAAAATAGAATTTAAAAAATTATAGCCCAAAGTGCTATTTGTTTCTCAGGGTTGGCTAGGTATAGAGATAGTGGTGCAAACTGTTTGGCGGGACAGGGGATATAGTTGCTAGGGACAGCTCCATGGGCCAGGTGAGAGTGCTTTCAGTAGATCTCTTTTGACTTGTCCAATTTTTGTGAGCCCTCAGGAAGGCACGTCCAGTTTATTTAACCACCGAGGGGCCCTGACTGCAAATGAATACTTGGCCAGGCTGGTTCTGCAGAGTGGGACAGAGTGATGACCTTGGGTCGAGCTCTGGTGGCATAGGCATTTTGTGAGGGGGTGAGTAGAGCTTGAATCCCAAGGGAGGTGAGACCCAGGAGCACTTTTGCTTCCAACAGACAAGTCTGGTATTTTATCCTACTTGGGAGGGAAAAAGAAAGCATTCAGGAAGTACAAGGAATCACAGAAGGAGCAGGACAGAAAACTGTATCAGTTAAAGCAAAAGGAAGCTGGGAAGGCAGTCAGAACAGCAAAGGCCCAAATCGAGGAAAAGATAGCCAACTCAGTTAAGAGGGGAGATAAAACCTTTTATAGGTACATCAGGGAGCGAAGGAAGACCAAGGAGGGCTAGCGAGGCTTAATAAAGGGGAGGGAGGGTGGGCAGAGGGATACCTGTGAAAGGCAGAGATACTAAACAAATATTTTTGCTCAGTATTTACAAATGAAGAGGAGGTACCTAAATCAAACAGTAGAAACACTCTGGATACAGAAGTTAATACCAGCCCATTTACAGAAGAAAGGGTTCTGAAAGAACTCTTAAAACTGAAGGTGGACAAAGCAATGGGGCCTGATGGGATTCATGCCAGAATTCTAAAAGAACTAAGGGTAGAACTAGTGACACCACTGACTACCCTTTTTAACAAATCATGGGAGGATGGGGTGGTACCCGAGGACTGGAGGAGGGCAGATGTGATTCCCCTTCACAAAAGTGGGAGCAAGGCAGAAGCAAGAAACTACAGACCTGTTAGTTTAACCTCAGTGATAGGGAAAATGATGGAATCACTTCTGAAGGAAAGAATTGTCGAGTATCTAGAGGCCAGAGGGGCACAGGACCCAAGGCAGCATGGATTCACAGCAGAAAAGTCATGCCAGACAAATCTGATAGATTTCTTTGACTGGATGACCAAAGTAGTAGATCAGGGAGGCGCTGTGGACATGGCCTACCTAGACTTTAGCAAGGCATTTGACACAGTCCCACACAAAAGATTAATATACAAGTTAGCCAGCCTGGGAGTGGGTCCCAAGATGGCAGCCTGGGTAAAGAATTGGCTGGAGAATAGGACACAGAGAGTAACAGTAAATGGAGTCCACTCTGAAGAAAGGGGGGTTACTAGTGGGGAACCGCAGGGTTCAGTATTAGGACCGGTCCTCTTCAATGTCTTTATAAGCGACATTGCAGAGGGACTGGAAGGAAAAGTATGTCTCTTTGCAGATGACACAAAGATCTGCAACAGAGTTGATGCACAAGGTGGGGTGGAAAGGATGAGAAGGGACTTGGCAAGGTTAGATGAATGGTCAAATGTATGGCAGCTTAGATTCAATGCTAAGAAGTGCAAGGTAATGCACCTGAAACAAAAACCCAGGGGAAGAGTACACAATGGGGGGTGAGATGCTAACAACAAGAAAAATGGAGAGGGACCTGGGGGTAGTCATATCAGATGACCTAAAGGTGGGCAAGCAAAGTGAGAGGGCAGCAAGGAGGGCTGGGGGATACTGGGATGCACAGGGAGAGGCATCACCAGTAGAAAACAGGAAGTTATTATCCCTCTGTGCAGACAGCTGGTCAGACCCCACCTAGAGTACTGTGTGCAGTTCTGGAGACTCAATCTCTGCAAAGACATAGACAGGATGGAAGCTGTCCAGAGGAGGGCAACTAAAATGGTGCAGGGTCTGCACCGGAAGACATATGAAGAGAGACTAAAGGAGCTTAATATGTATAGCCTCGAGGAAAGGAGGGAGAGGGGGGACATGATAGAAACTTTCAAGTACCTCAAGGGAATCAACAAAGTCCAAGAGGGTAGCATCTTTCAAAAAAAGAGGTGTGCAAGAACAAGGGGCACAATTTGAAGATGGGGGGGCAGTTCAGAGGTAATTTAAGGAGTTTTTTTTGACAGAGAGGGTTGTGGATGCATGGAACGGCCTTCCGGAGGAGGTTGTGGAGTCAAAAATAGTGGTGGAATTCAAGCATGCATGGGACAGTCATAAGGCCATTCTAGGGGTTGGGGGTAGGAAGAAGTAGGCTGCTGGTTAACTAGGATCTGCAGCTTATCCAGTAGGTAGGGAAATGGGCAGACTGGGTGGGCCAAGCGGCCCTTATCTGCTGTCAAATTCTATGTTTCTATTAGTTTGTAAGGGTATGGAGTGCACAAGTGTGGGTGGTTTAGGCTACTCCAGTGACAAAGCGGTAAGCTTTGTTTAACATCATCATGACCCTGTTTAGAGTTGCATCTGAGGTGGCCCCATAGACCAGAATGCCGTAATCAATCATAGGGAGAATGGAGCTAGTGACAACCACCCTTTTGGCCACAGAGGTAAGGTTAATAATAAATATTATTTTAATTTGGGTCATATGCTTAACTATTATTGAACTGAATTGTAAGAATTGGATTGGTGTGGGCATATCAATACATAGAAATTAATTTGATATTTTATTTAGTTATTTATTTAAAAGTTTTACCAGGAAAGGCAGACTGAGCAGAGCTGCTTGTTTCCAGATGCGTCCTGGGGGCAGGGAAGGGGGAACAGACAATTTATAATACAGTTAATGAATTAACCCATACAGGTGGCAACATGTACATTCAATCACATTGCGTATTACAGGATCAACGGTACAGTCAGGATAATGAATTACATCAGGAGTTACAAAGGACAATACAAAGAGAGCAGTGGAAACATAAGGCGTACATCCAGCAGAGCAAGTGGTACACAAAGAATAGGGGACAGGGGAAGAAGGAGTTAGGTGCAGTTGTAGGAGGAGATGAAATTAAGGAGAAAAGGAGGAAAGGAATGGGGGTGGGGCATTGTGGATGTGCAGGGAAGTTCCATAGTTCAGGAAAGCAATATGAGAAGATGGCCTGGCCAGTAGTTGAGGACCAAGGAGGGAGAGCAAAGGTCTGATGGTCAGAGCTATGAAAGGGGTAGGGGGATGGTTAGGGGAAGGAGAGAGTAGAGGTGAGGTAAGAGGGGAATGACCCAAACCAATATTTGGCTTCGAAGCTGACACAGTGGGAAATGCACCTATCAGCAAAAGAAGGGAAGGAGAGGGATTTTATACAGGTCACAGTGGTGGGTCCATGGTGGGCAGTCTAGGGTGAAATGACAGAATGAGTAGACAATGGTATCCAGTCTGGCTACGGAGGACTTGGGAGTGGCACTGTAGACTTTTGCCATCGTCGAAAATAGGGAGGATCATTTTCTGGACAAGTGCATAGCAAGCTAGCGGGGGGATGCTTCCACAGTTCCTATATAGTTCACCAAGCTTGGGGTGCAGTTTCTTGTGGATGGTGTCCACGTGCGAAGAGGAGTAAAGGTGTCGGTCGAGTCAGATCCCAAGATACCTAAAGGAGGTAACATCCTCAATTGTAGTCCTGTCCAGGGTGTGGAAGGAAGGGAGGAATACTTAGAGAGTCTCTGCCTAGTGCTGAAGGTCAAGGAGACTGTCTTCTTGGTGTATAGGAACAACTGGTTTGAGCGGAACCAGAGCTAAACTTGTCAAAGTCCAGTTAGAGTCTCGTCGTCAAATCAGAAGGAGAGGGGCCAGAGGTGTACAGGACAGTATTGTCCCAATGCATGTGAATGGATGTAGAGGTGCAGGCAGCAGTGAAGTCATTTAGGAAGACAGAAAAGAAAAGAGGGCATAGGACAGAGACTTGAGGGACACCAGTACTAATGGGGAGGAAGGAGAATGAGGAGTCACCTATCCTAACTGACTGAGTCCTACTCACTAGATAGGAGTGGAACCAGCTAGTGGAACAGATCAAGAGTCCTGCTGCTGTGAGTTTATCAAGGGGAAGGGGATGGGATACTGTGTTGAAGGCCTTGGCCAGGTCGACAAAGATTGCAGAGGTCATAAGGCCCTGATCCATACTGGACAGAATGGAGTCAGTAAGCCAAAAGAGGGAGGTAGAGGTTGAGTGGAACTTCTGGAAACCAGACTGGAAAGGGGTGAGAAAGGAGGAGGAGGAGTCAAGGAAATGAGAGAGTACTATGTGCTCCTGATGTTTTGCGAGGATGAGTAATAAGGAGACAGGGTGATTGTTGCCTGGATTGGAGGAGTCGCCACCTTTGGGGAGAGGTATGACCATAGTGTTTCCAGGCAACAGGGGCTGAGACTAAGAAAGAGAGGTTTAGGAGAGAGGCAAGTGGGAGGGTGATGATGTGGGCAGAGAGATGCAGATGTTTGGAGTGAAACCCATCTGGGCTCTTGCCCTTGGCAGGGTTTAGGGCTATGAGGGCATTGAGAGTGTCTGACAGGGATACAGGAAAGAAAGAGGGGGCAAACATGGGGTACAAGTGAGCTGAAAGTTTCTTAGCTTGGTTTTTAAAGGACTTCTAATTTGGTGCTTTTTGCACAAATAAAATGTTTAACTTTAATTAAGTGCTTTAATAGTGTCATTTGACTCATTTTAAGTGGACTATGATTATAATGTTTGTAATTCTAAGAGATTGTAAAAATCTCTGGTGTTGAGTTCACTAATATTTATTGCATCCATTAAGATTGTCTGTTTTCTTGGTGACGGAAATAGAATGTAGCAAAAAGATATGACAGCTAATTATTAAATTAGTAATTAGTAGCATTGCCAGGTCTTTGCAATTAGTTCACTATTTAAGGATCACTGAATGGTGCTGTAGTTCCACCTCATGAGGAGGCCACATATTCTGGCTGAAGTGTTGGCATGTTTTTCATGTCTGTTACCTATGGTGTAAGTATGATTAATGCCTTTAAAATAAAGTGTTTCATGTGGATATAAATATTTTTGCAGCTTTCTTTCTGAGTGCAGCCTACATTTGCTGCTTTGCTTGTGATTATAAGGGATATTTGCTCCTTAGTATGGCTTGTACCACCTTAGCTTTGCACCAACCTGTTTTGTATTCTTATCTGTCAGCAAATTCTGTTTCTTTGTTTCTGTGAAAGAACTCAGGGTTTCATTTTCATCCTTAGTAAAGAAAAAAGACCCCTTTGACTTTTATGCTGCCTTTCTAAAGGCTAACACTGGGTGATGAGCCACAGATAAAGGACAAAGTATTTACTGGAGGGGAGGAAGACACTAGCCCTTTTACAGAGGAGAGAATACTCAAAGAACTTGAGAGATTAAAAGTGGATAAGGCAATGGGGCCAGACGGGGTGCACCCAAGGAGACTGAAGGAACTGAAGGTAGAGCTATCTGCTCCTTTGGCAGACTTGTTCAACCAATCACTGGCAACAAGGGTGGTGCCAAGGGACTGGAGGAGGGTGGATGTAGTACCATTTCACAAGAGTGGAAATAAACTGGAGTCAGGAAACTACAGACCAGTAAGCTTGCCATCAGTGGTGGGAAAAATTATTGAAACACTAATAAAAGAAAAGACGGTGGATTACCTGACTACAAATGGGTTGGAAGATCCAGAGCAGCATGGGTTCGCTGGAGGGAGATCCTGCCAAGCAAACCTAATTGAGTTCTTCAACTGGGTGATGAGAGAAGTGGATCTGGGGTGGGGGGCAGTGTACACAGGCTACCTGGATTTCAGGAAGGCCTTCGACATCATCCCACACAGAAGATTAGTAAACAAACTGGGTAGTCTCAGGGTGGGGTCAAAAATAATAAAATGGGTCCAGAATTGGCTAAGTCACAGGAGATAATGAGTAGTCATAAACGGGGTACATCCAGAGGAGGGAGAAGTGACTAGCTGGGTGCCACAGGTGTCAGTTCTGGGGCCATTACTCTTCAATGTCTTCATTAGTGAGATCGTGGAGGGACTGGAAGGGAAAGTATGCCTGTACATGGATGACACAAAAATCTGCAACAGAGTGGACACACTGGAAGGGGTAAACAGAATGAGAAAGAGCTTGAAGAAATTAGAGGAATGGTCAAGGGTATATCAGCTAGGTTTTAATGCTAAAAAGTGTAAAATTATGCATATAGGACACAAGAACCTAAGGGCATCGTACCAGCTGAGAGGGGAGGAGGTGACAACAAAAAAGCAGAAAAGGGAACTAGGGTATAATATTTCACTTTAGTTGCTTCTTACAGGATTGCTGGTTTTAGGAATGACTGGACACCATAAGTAACTTCTAACAGCTCTGAGGTTTCTTCAACAAACATACATTAGATAGATCAGCAGGCCTCAGCAGAACCACTACTACAATCTGCTTGTGCAGTTTCTAAAACCCAGTTTCTACCCCAGACCAGACATACCATTGGCCCATAACTGCAGGTGGATGTGGACTAAACCATTCTACACTGTTACTAGGGTAAGTTACCATATACTACATCTCCCCTTCTAGTAAAAGAAAGCAATTACCTTGATTTCGGTTTGCATATCAACGACAAATAATTACCAAGCAATATTAACATAATGGTTGAGTCTTACTTTGTGATGAGTTAGGGTCTAAAGTCACTGGTACTCAGCTTTGTTGAAATAAGTCTTTACCACTGACTTAAGTCATAACAAAATCTCTGAACCTCTCAGGAACTTTAAGCAGGCAGCCCTCTTCTGGTCATTGAGTAGACTGCACACTGGGTACAGCCTCAGGACTTTCTTGCAAAGTGTCATTGAAAACAGGTTCCATCTCAGGTTGTTCATACTCTTGACAAGTGTCCTGTTCCTGGCTGTTGTCCCTGGATTGCACTGTTTGTGACAATCAGTTCAGTTGACTCATCTGCCTGTTGCTCTTCAGCCTCCAAAGCAACTGTTCGGTCTCTCCTCAAGTGTCTCCTGTTCCTGCGGTATCGCTGTCCTGCAGGTGTAGTCACACTATAGACTCTTGGCTCATCACGGATTCTTGCCACTGTAGCAGGTTGCCACCCACTAGAAGTCTCTATGCATACCCTTTCCCCTTCTCTGAATGGAGTAAGTGGAGCTGCATTCCTATCGTAATACTGTTTCTGTCTTTTCAGACATTTATGTGCATCCTTCGGTATTTCAGGTCGCAGTGCCCTTGCACTTGCTGGTAATGTTGTCCTCAACATTCTGCCCATTAACAATTGAGAAGGTGTAAAGTTCAGTACTGTGACTGGTGTATTTCTAAGACTGAGCAATGCGAGATGTGGATCGGTCTGACCTTGCATAGACTTCAGAAAGATTCTTTTACTGTCTGGATCATTCTTTCAGCTAAACCATTAGATTGTGGGTATCCTGGGCTGGAATGAGTTATTTTGAACTCCCACAACTTTGCAAATTGCTTCATTTCATGACTTGCAAATGGTACATGATCCGCTACCAGTTCTTTTGGAATTCCATGTCTTGCAAATACTGCTTTCAATTTTGCAATAACTGTAGCTGCTGTCTTGTCAGGCATTCTGAGAACCTCAGGGTATTTTGAAAAATAGTCCACTACTATTAAGTAGGAGTGTCCCCTAAAGTCAAAAATGTCCGCACCAAGCTTTAACCATGGCATGTCAGGTATTTCATGTGGACACATTGGCTCTTTACGGTTGCTGGGTAAGAGTTCCTGACAAGGTCCACATGCTTCAGCCATCATTTCTACTTCTCGATTCATGCCTGGCCAATACATCACAGCTCTGGCTTGTGCCTTCGACCTTTGTATTCCTTGATGTGCTGTGTGAAGTCTTGTAGCATATCTGTTCTCAGCTCTTTGGGTATGATGATTCTTTTACCCACCATTATGAGATCATTTTCTATGTATATATTGTGTCTCATGGGCCAATAGTGCTGAAGTTTGATGCTGACTTGTTTTTCCTGTTAGGCCATCCTTTGAGGTGCATTTCTTTAAGCAACTGTAAATCACTGTCCCTCTGTGTGGCCTGTTTTAGCCCCTCTAACATGCTGTCAGGCAGTGTCTCTGTTGCTTGGATTGAGTATATGACCTTTTCACTACTTAGATCAATGTCTCCCTCTGCTGGTTTTCTTGGTACTGCCCTGGATAGAGTGTCTGCAATCAGAATATCTTAGCCTGGAGTATATATTACCTCTATGTCATATTTCTGTATCTGTAACAGCATCCATTGCACTCTTGCTGGAGCCTTTCCAATTGGTTTGTTCAATATGGACTGTAGTGGCTTGTGATCTGATTGTACTTTCACTGACCTTCCATAAACATACTGATGAAATTTCTGTAGAGAGGACACAATTGCTAGCAACTCTTTTTCTATCTGTGCATAGTTTCTTTCTGCACTGGACAATGACCTAGATGCATAAGTTATTGGTCTGTTTCTTTGTAGTAGAAAAGCACCTAGTCCGTCCTTAGATGCATCTGCTTGGATTTCAATGTCCTCTTTTGGATCAAAGAATTTTAATACTGGTGCACAAGAAATAGTCTCTTTCAGCTTTTGTAAGGCTTCTTCCTGTGCTGGCTGCCACTGCCACATGACATCTTTTTTTGAGTAGCTGCCTTAGTGGTGCAGTGAGGTTTGCTTCATTTGGAATGTACTCGCCAAGTATTGAGTCATTCTAACAGTCTCTGTAGTGCTTTTTATCTTGGGAGGGGCATCTCAGCTATTGCTTCTACTTTGGCTTCATCAGGCCGTAGTCCATTTCGGTTATGATGTGCCCCTTGTATTTTCCTCACTCACCAAATACTGTATTTTGTCACTATTAGACTTAACATTGAGTTCCACTGCTCTGTCCATTACTTTTCTCAAAATATTGTCATGCTCTTCCTTGGTAACTGCATTTCTATAAGTATGTCATCAGCTATTACAAAACACCTGGTATGTCCCGAAGTGTTCAGCATTTCTCTGCTGGAATACTTCACTTGCAGACCAGTATACCAAAAGTCTATGAAACTTGTACCTTCCCATGGACTGTTGAATGTACATAGGTCTGCAGATTCATCATCTAATTTGATCTGCCAGTACCCATCTTTTTCATCTAGAATTGTAAAAACTTTTTACCTGCAAGCTTACTCTGAATATCCTCCAATGTGGGGATGGAGAAATGATGTCTTCTGACAGCTTTATTTAAGTCTCTAGGGTCCAAACACACCCTGATCTCACCATTTTTCTTTTCAGTAATTACAAGGCTATTTACCCATGTTGTAGGTTTTCTTACCTTGCTAATCACCCCAATTTGCTCCAGCTGTTCCAGTGTCTGTTTTAGTCTATCCGTGATTGCATACGGGACTTTCCTGCACCATGTATCACAAGAGTAACATTTGGGTCGGTATATATGTGGTAAACTCCTGGGAATTCTCCTAGGCCTTCAAACACTGTTTTATATTGTGCAAAGTTCCTCTTTTGTGCTTGGTGGTTTGTTTTAAGCACCTTTACTTTGCGAATCAGATCCAGGATGACACATGCGTGTTGACCCAGTAGGGAAGCTCCCGATGTATTAGTGACATAAAACTGTAGATTGGCCTCTCTGTCTTGTGTCTTACACTTTAGCATCACTTCCCCTTCAGGATTAATTTGTGCTCCTCCATATGCCATTAGGATAGTACTGGTCGGCTTGATTTGTACCTTGCATGGAAACTGCACAATCACTTCTTTAGTAAGTATATTGGCTTCAGCTCCAGTGTCCAACTTGAGCTTAACTGGCTGTCCCATTATCTTCAAGGTAGTGTACCACCCTTCATCTGGTACTTGTGTCTGCACCATTTCTTGTTTTCTTTTTACAGCACCCACAAGTAGTGCTTCTACCCCTTTGGTCATTTTTTCATGAGGTTTGTTGGACATTTTGGACCTGCACATTTTTTGCATAATGGTTGAGGCCACCACATTTACGACATTCTTGTCCAAACGCTGGACAAGCCTTTGGTGCATGTCCCTTGCCACACCTCCCACACGTGTTTGATTTTTGTGCACGCGTCTCACATGTTGGTAGCTGGCGGTCTGGTTTTCGGCCTGTATTACCATCCTGCCTTGAACAATAATTCTTAAATGCTTCCATAACCTCAGCCGTTTTTTAGCTCGTGGGTCAGCATACGTTATATTGAGGGTATTGTACACCTCGAAGGCCTCATCCCTGATCGTGTATAGCAGGACTGCAATTTTCATTTCCTCTGACTTATCATCGAATCCCGTGGCTGTGAAGTACAGACTTAATCTCTATGCCCACCTTCTCCAGTTTTCTGCAAGGTTTCCAGTCAACAATAGTGGTGGAGGTGGCTTAAATTGCTCCATACTGCCAAAAATACTTTGTTATACAGTCTTTTAGTAAGCTTTAGGTACTCACAAATACTGTCTTTAAGTTTCTTTTCTTGGCAGCACAAACTTTTCTTCTTTCTTGCAACTGCAGCACTGCAAGTTCACTTCTGACACCATATAATATTTCACTTTAGTTGCTTCTTACAGGATTGCTGGTTTTAGGAATGACTGGACACCATAAGTAACTTCTAACAGCTCTGAGGTTTATTCAACAAACTTACGTTAGATAGATCAGCAGGCCTCAGCAGAACCACTACTACAATCTGCTTGTGCAGTTTCTAAAACCCAGTTTCCACCCCAGACATACCATTGGCCCAAATCTGCAGGGGGATGTGGACTAAACCATTCTACACTGTTACTAGGGTACGTTACCATATACTACATAGGAGGTGATCATAAGGGATAACCTCAAAGTGGCAAGTTAGTGTGTAAAGGCAGTTGAAAAAGCTACTGGAGTGCTGGGGTGCATAGAGAGGGGTATAACAAGTAGAAAGAGGGAGGTGGTATTGCCCCTGTATAGTTCATTGGTGAGGCCCCACCTGGAGTACTGTAGTACTGTGTCCAATTCTGGAGGTTACACCTCAAGAAGGACATTGATCAGGTGGAGTTGGTGCAGAGGTGGGCAAACAAAATGATTCAGGGCATGCATTAAAAAAGCTACAAGGAGAGGCTCAAGGAATTGAATGTGTATTCTCTGGAGGATAGGAGGGAAAGGGGAGACATGATAGAGGTATTCAGATACCTCAAGGAATCAACAAGGTACAGGAGGGCAGCGCTGTAAAAAAAGGAGACGCACTAGGACAAGGGGACATGTTATAAGGTTGGAAGGAGGGAGACTCAGAGGAAATGCGAGGAAGTACTTCTTCATGGAAAGGGTGGTAGATGCCTGGGAAAGACTACTGGTAGATATGGTAAGTGTAAACACTATGGAGGAATTTAAGCATGCATGGGATAGGCACGGGATTCCTGGTAACAGGAATGGGAGGAAGAAAGGTCGTAGATTGGGTAGGATTTGCAGTACAAAACTAAGAAGGAAACATGTTCTTTAGGGCAGACTAGATGGACCAAGGGGTCTTTTTCTGCTGACAACTGCTATGTAACTATGTGACATAGAAGATGACAGAAGGGGACCTGTGGTCCATTGAGTCTGCCCAAGCGAGGTTATCTCGGGACCTATTGTGCACTGGTGTTCTGTCCTCCTAGACACGCAGCCTAGATCATGCCAGTGCCATGTGTTTGTTCCTAATTCTTGTCCCACCCATGCTTAAAGCTTGATACTGACTTTGCAGCCATCACCTCAGGAGGTAATCTGTTCCAAGGTTCCACCACCCTTTCTGAGAAGTAATCCTTTCTGATGTCCCTCTTGAACACTCCACCCTTCAATTTCCACTCGTGCCCTCTTGTAGTATAATTGACGTTCCTGGTAAAAAGCTGCACTTTTGGCACCTTGTTGATGCTCTTAAGGAACTTGAAGGTCTCAGTCATATCCCCCCTTTCCCTCCTAGTCTCTAGCAAGTACAACTTCAGAGCCCCAAGCCCCTCTTCACAGGGGATTTCCTGAAGGCCATGTATCATTTTTATTGCCCTTCTCTGGACCACTTCCAATCTAACAACAGCCTTTCTTAGGTGAGGCCTCTAGAATTGTACATAGTACTCTAGATGAGGCCTCACTAATGACCTGTAAAGTGACCTCTCTGTCCCTGCTGTCTATCCCCCTGCCAATGCATCCTAACACCCTGCTAGGCCTTGTGTAAGCCTTATTGCACTGACTTTGCTGCTTGAGGTCATCCCTAATGATGACTCCCAGATCACATTCCTCAGCAGAGGAGCTCAGCTGGACTCCGTTTAGCCAGTATTCTTCCTTGGGGTTGGTCCTACCCAGGTGCATCACCTTACACTTCTTAGCACTGAAGTTTAATTGCCATATTTGTGCCCACCTTTTCAACTTCTTAAGGTCCTCCTGCAGTTGTCTGACTCCCTCCATACTATTCTCTCTTCTGTTGAGTTTCGTGTCATTCGCAAACAGGGCGATGTTGCCTTTTATGCTCTCACTCATATCACTAATGAATACATTGAAGAGGACCAGCCCCAGGAGTGACCCCTGAGGTACCCCACTAGTGACCTGCCTCTCATTAGATTTCACCCCATTTACTACCACCCTTTGTTCTCTGTTCCTCAGCCAACTACGTACCCACTTTACTATCTGTTCTGCTACCCCAAGGTCTTCTAGCTTTTTTTAAGCAGCGGCTATGCGGGACTGTGTCAAATGCCTTACTGAAGTCAAAGTAAAGCAAGTTTACCACATGACCCCTGTCCAATTCCTTGGTCACTTCATCGTTGTTTGTAGTTCTGGAGATGATTTACTTCAAGGTATTCCACTAGATCTTGCTTGATAATAAGGGCCTCCATAAGTTTATCTATTACTGATGTGAGGCTGACTGGCCTATAGTTACCTGTATCTTCCCTATCTCCACTCTTGTGCAGTGGCACCATGTGAACCACCCTCCAGTCACCTGGCACTACCCCTGACTCCAGTGACCTGTTGAATAGGTGCACAAGAGGTGCTACCAGCTCTTCTGCAAGCTCCCTGAGCACTCTTGGGTGTAAACCATCAGGGCCAGGGGCCTTGTTGGGTCTGATATCTGAAAGGTCCTTCCTGACCCTTGACCCTGTCTGTGGTGAACTTCTGGGTGCACATTCTCTGAACTCCTCTGGTCTTGGCTCTGATACCGCTGTCTGGCAGTGGGCCCTGATTCTCCCTCGTGAATACCGAGCAAAAGTATTCATTTAGGGCCTCTGCTCTTTGTCTGCTGTCCTCCAGAGCCTCATTCCACACTTTTAACCTTACAATTGCTCCCCCTTTCTTCGTTTGTTCACTGATATAGCGGAAAAAGGTTTTATACACTGATTTGACTCCACAAGCAATTTGCAGTTCTTTTGCTGCCTTGGCCTCCCTAACTTTTTCCTGGCTCCATACTTTTCTGAGTGTAATCCTACCACTCCCTGTCCCCTTATGTTGCCTGAACCATTTGTATATATTCTGATTGGCCCTGATTGCCTCTCTTACTGGAGGGGAGAACCACAGTGGTCTTTTAAACCTATTTTGCTTTGTTGTAGTCCTGTTGCAGAGTCTTGTTGCCTCTAGAACAGTATCCCTAATATCTTTCCATATTTCCTCCATGTCTTGCTTGTCTGTGATGTTTTTTAACTTATACCTCACTATCTGCCTCAACACCGCTCTACCACCTCCACAATAGTCATCAGTGTCTCTTAGTCCCTTGGATGAGCTCAAGAACCTCTTATTGCAGGTCAATGATCAAGATTAAGGTTTTAGCCATTGGCTTTGTACTCTCCAACCTGCTTGTCCATGACAAAACCACAACATCAGGTCTTCCTTTGTCAGGACCCTTTCATATTGTTCCTGCATCAATGCCCATCATCTCATCTTCAGCCATTCCTGGTCGTTCTGGAATTCTACCACTAGCTACAGTTCCTACCCTTCCTGCCCTACTGCAGCTACCAGGTAATCCTCCAACCTCAGACTCTTCTTCTTTCTGTCTGATACATTTAATATCAGCGCACCTGAGGAAAAACATTACAGAGAAGAAAAACTTCCACCTTGTTGCTCTGTTAGTCTCATCCCATGATACATGTGAAAACAAAACTGTACCCTGTGGTAACATTTCCATTATCCTGAAGGGCAAAGATCCTTATCTTCTAGAAACTGATACTGACAGAATTTTTGGCAGTATTTAGCATGTACCTGAGATCTACTGTGAAGCCTTTTCTACTCGCCTGAAAGAACTGGACTCATACCTTTATCTGATCATGGATTTATCCATTTGTTATGGGAGTACTACCCTGTATGACTGCCATAAGGCCTTCTCCTCCAAAGGAGCAGTGATGCTGCAATGATTAAATACTTATCCCAGCTGGGCTACCATGGATGACAAACTCTTTAGCCTCTACTTTGCCAGCCTAAAGGGTCTTTCCTGTGCCATTTTTGGACCCCCCTCTCTCACCAGTCTGCTTCAAGTCCTCTCTCCATACTGGATGTGACTAGCAACCCTCTTGATGCCTTTCATTCCTCTTCTTCAACTCACAGTGTCTTCTATATGCTCTGAAAACTGAAAGACAGCAAAGGCCATCAAATGGTCATGGCTTCTGGTCGTACCATTTGTAACAATTTCAATGAACCCTCTTGCCTAGCCCCTACTTGCCAGATCTTGCATATTTGTAGCCACTATGAAGATGCTCACACAAAGGCAATTTGCTACCATTTGGCCAAAGCTGAATGCCCATCTTTCAGGAAATGACAGTCATCTCACCCATCCAATCCTCTTCATGTGCGTCTCCTTGAGTCTTTCATATGCATTCATTCTATCCAAAACTTTAGCAATTTTCTTTTGTCTGGCCTTCACTGGGGCTTCCATACTGGTTTTCAGGCCATCCCTTTAGATCTAGATGCATGCAAAAAGCCTTAACATCCTTGGTTGAATGTTATGTCATCTCAGTCCTCATCCAGAAAAAACTTCCTTATATGCCCATTCTCTCACCCTCTCTTTCCAGCTTATCAAATAAATCAAACCTGTATTGCCACAAGGAAGTTTTCAGGAAAGAAAAGAATCATTGTGAATCTCTCAGTGCCCCACTCTTCCGCAATTCCCAGCATTAACGCGTACATTTCTTTGGAAGATTACTCCCTCTTCTATGCACAAATAAATGTTGCTATTAAGATAATTAAAATGGCAGATCAAGGTGTTTGGTTGGCAAAAGCAGATATTTTGTATGCCTAAATTGCTGCCCATTCATTCCTCCTTATGGCATCTGTATGGAATTCAGTGGGAAGTCTTCCTACTTTGTTGTCCAGGTACACTTTTTGGCAAGACCAGTCCAACGTTCTTCAACATATTTTCAGAATTCCTCTACTAGATCTTACTCAACCTTCTTAGGCCATTTTTCCTTCAACTTTTAGATAACTTTCTTCTGGTGGATCCTCCTACTGCCCCTCCAGCTGGTACTTGGTGGATTTGTTTTCCTAACTACACATTTCTCACGCTCTGGACAAGACTATCATCCCAACAATGAAGCTTGAATGCTTAGGCATCCTCTTAGACTTGGACTGAATGGAAATGGGTGAATCACATCTATACAGTGTGTCCAAAGTGCTAATGCATAAATACTTTTAAATTATCTTTGTAAATAGTTTCTTTTAGATAAATAATAAATTCAAGTCAGGTCATGACTATAAATATTTATCAGCTTCCAGTATTTAAATGCATTGCAGACCACTTAGACCATAGATTCAGCAGCAAGCACTGCTTTACAATTAGTTCACAACAGTAGAGATGGCTATATTTTAAAACAAATATACAAAGTTCCGCTTGGTGACTCATTGTAAAGGTCTTTTTGTTGTGAACCATTGTGACACTGATTGTGTACATGTAATTTGTATGGTTTTCAAGATATCCACATTTATTTGGTATGTCTACTAGAGCGTTCACTCAGACAGAGCAAAAAAGTGTCTGCTGTTTGCAAGTGCATCTGCACACAAACCAAACAAACATACATTTTTGGAAACTTTACAAGGTACACAAAAATGACCAACAGCAAAGTTGTTAGGGACAAAAATACCTTTACAATGAGGGTAGTCACTAAGCTGAACTCTGTATAGTTTTTTTAAAATATAGGCATCTAATTAACCAAATTTCCATGTTTTTTACCAAATTTCTCACTTCAGATGGCTAATATTTTAAAAACTGTAAGAAGTTCAGCTTAGTGACCACCCTTATTGTAAAATTATTTTTATCCTGAGCAACATTGCTGCTTGTTGTTTTTGTGTAGCTTGTATAGTTTTCAAGATATTTGGATTTGTTTGGCATGTGTGCAGATGCACTTTTTTCTCTCTGAGTGAACACTCTATGAGACATGCCAAACAAATGTAATTATCTTGAAAACCATTCAAGTTACATGTACACAACCGAGTCACAATTGTTCACAACAAAATGACCTTTACAAAGAGGGCAGTCACTAAGCTGAACTCTGTATAGTTTTTAAAATATAGCCATCTCTACTGTTGTGAACTAAGTGTAAAACAATGCTTGCTGCTGAATCTGTGGGTCCTGGCTACATCACTGTTACATGAGACAGGATGCATTGTAGGAACAAGGAAAGCAATAAACTTAGCTGAGATGGAGATCCCTAGGGGTTGTAAAACTGCCATAAAGCTAGCAGGCAAATTTAGGAAAACTCCTAATAGCAGACAGAGGGAAGGACACACTAGGACTTCACATACAAATGAAAGCACTCTGCATAACATATGTTTTTGCAAATTCTTGATGTACTACTCCTTTAAGTCCTTAATACCATGAATAATACATTATTCCTTACTTGGATCCAAGTACATAGGTTTTTTTCCTTATTCAGGTTATTCCAAGGAAAATGTTCAAGTGGAATGAATAAACAACAACATTTTGAAAACCCCTCTATGGTGGCCAAGGCTAGACTTGTGGTCACTTCCTCCTGTAACTGTCACCTACACCCCATCCTCCATCTTCCCATCAATTGGTAGTGGTACAAAATTGCCAACTTCTGGCACTGGGACAGGAGCAGACATCATCTTTTAAATTAGTCCCCCATCCCTAAGGCACCAAAATGCCACTACTCAGCAGTGGGCCTCCCCTATTGACCCATGATTTAGGGGCCAGTGGTAGTCACAAACCAGGCTACATTGTGTTAGTTCCAATGTTATATTAAAAAGAACATTTCAGTAGCACTTTACTTAGGACAAGGTAAGGAATATGGTTTTATACAGTGCGTTAAACACACTGTCAGATTTTCAAAACTTTTTTCTTTCTGCAAGTCCTGGGTGCATCAGAGATATGCCATACCAGACTTGCAGCACAACATGGGATTATCTAGTCCTTGCATCCTGTAGATACTGTACTTGCTAGACCACATTTCTATGTTCTAGCATGCAGCAATACTGGGGCTTCTTGTATGCCTCTAGAAGTGGTTTGTAGCCAATCTTAGCTGCCACAGAGCAGGACCTCGAGCTGCAACTGCATCCAATATTAGAAAATCAAGTGTAGTGGTGGCATTTGAACATGGTGCAGCTGCAGCATCACACAGTGCAGCTGCAAGGATTGTCACAAGTACTGTGTCGGTTTGCAAATATCCAGCCCACTGTACTCCAAAGTGCTTTACAATACAGTCTATGAATAGGTAACATTAGGCACAAACACAGAGAATTTGGGAGGCTGAGGAAAGCTCAGGGGGTTACTGTAAATATAGTAAAGGAAAGAGTGACAGCAGTTAAGAAGAAGGAAGGTTAAGTAACCCACAATCATACAGTGAGTAAATGGCTTTGGCTGGATTGAAATTTTATATAGAAACTCTATGGTGTTTGGAGTGTTTGCATCAGATGTAAACTGGGAATCAGGGTCAGGGTGAAGTGAATGGTTTGCGGAGACAGCTACTAGAAATTCTGCTCCTGAACATGGGATAATAAAACATCCAATAAAGGAGTTTAAAAATGCTAATAAACAGAGGGAGCCAGACTTGCAAAACATTTGCATATGCAATGTTGTTGCTTGTACAAAATTTAATACACCTTTTTTGCTCAAAACACCTGTTCAGGGTCACCAGATAGATCAAAATGTGTTAGCAATGTAAACAGTAGATTCCCATAGTAATTCTGGGCAGGACTTTTTCTACCAAAAGGAACTGATGTTTGAAAATACACATGAAAAGCTTACCAAATTATATGCACGAATGATAAAGACATTTGATCTAGAATGATTTTAAACCAATATCTTCCAATCAGTGAGCTGTACAACATTTTCAGCCTCACAATCCAGGGGACAAGGGCAGGGCTTTGCAGATGCTACTGTAGCTTTGTTGATTCATTATTCTCCCAGCAACCTATATAGTAGCTCTGAGTATTATCATTCATATCGACATGATTGCTTTTGAGGTGTATGACAGTGGGCTGTCCCCATGCCATTGTGTCAAAAACTCTTACGGAGGGGAAAGAGGAGGTGTTGACCACAGTTAGAAGATGCATGATGCTCATCCAAAATGATATGGTGACTTTGCTTGGGTGCATACAGAGTGTAGAACATGCATTTGATTTATTTATTTAACACTTTCACCAGGAAGGTATACTGAGTGGAGTACCGCTCGATTCTAGTTGTGTCCTGGGGGTGGGGGAGTGGAGGATATACAATAAATATCAATTGAAATAAAAGACAAAAACTGAAGTGGTTACAGAAGAATGAGCAACAAGCATGGGAAAAACAGCATTAACCGTGAACGGGGATTAAACAATGTGCTATACATAGAATATTTGCATAGTAAAACAGAGAATAACAATTGCCAAGCCCAACATAGTACAGAGAGTTGATGGTAGCATAGAGGGCTATCTCAATTCGAACACCAGCATGGCAGTGGACTGCGATCACCACTAGCAGGCCAGGGTGACTGCGCAGCAGGAGGTATGAATTAAGTTTGGGGACGGGGACACTGACCCCTCTGAGGTATTAGAGGCAGGTGCATGTGAAGGAGACATGAGACTTGAGGAGAGAGTTGAGTTGTGGAGTTGTGTCAGTATGCCTAATGGCTGCTGACAAAGCATTCCATATTTTAGGCAATTAGTAATTGAAGGCAGCTAGGCTTTTGGTTGTGGTCATATGTGGGACATGGAGAAGCCGGGCATCAGTATTCCTAAATGAGTACTCGGGTTGGGGTTGAGCTGAGAGGGCTGACTTGAGGTAGTGAGAAAGGGAGTGCATCCAGTATTTTGCTGTGGTCCTGGCACAGTGGGCCTGTCTGTAATCCTGGAGCAATGGAAGATCTAGGGACCTATAGAGAGCACAGTGGTGGGTCATGGGAGGGCAGTCCAGGGCAAAGTCACTCGAGAGGGAGCAATCCTAGACCTGGTACTCTCAAATGGAGATCGCGAGAGGATCACAGATTTAGAAGTGGGTAGCCATCTGGGAACTAGTGACCATTGGACGGTATGGTTCATGATAAACACAGCAGTATACTTAAGCCATACAAAGGCAAAGGTACTGGACTTCAGGAGGGCTGACTTTGCCAGAATGAGTGAGTGCCTAAGGAATGCACTAGTAAATGGGCAGGAAGGAGGGGTGGAAGAACAATGGGGAATAATCAAAACTGCCATCACAGAGGCAACAAGCCTTTGTGTGAAGCAAATAAACAAAACAAAATGATGTAAGAAACCACTATGGTTCTCAAAGGAGGTGGCAGGGAAGATTAGGGAGAAAAAGAAAGCATTCAGGAAGTACAAGGGATCACAGAAGGAGCAGGACAGAGAACTGTATCAATTAAAGCAAAAGGAAGCAGGGAAGGCAGTCAGAACAGAAAATGCCCAAACTGAGGAAAAGATAGCCAACTCAGTTAAGAAGGGGGATAAACCCTTTTATAGGTACATCAGGGAGTGAAGGAATACCAAGGGAGGGATAGTGAGGCTTAATAAAGAGGAGGGGGTGGACAGAGGGTGACTGTGAAAAGGCACAGATAATAAACAAATATTTTTGCTCAGTATTCACAAATGAAGAGGGGGAGGTACCAAAACCAAACAATAGAAACACTCTAGATATAGGGGTTGATACCAGCCCATTCACAGAAGAAAGGGTTCTGAAAGAACTCTTAAAACTAAAGGTGGACAAAGCAATGGGGCCTGATGGGATTCATCCCAGAATTCTAAAAGAACTAAGGGTAGAACTAGTGACACCGCTGACTGCCCTCTTTAACAAATCATGGGAGGATGGGGTGGTACCTGAGGACTGGAGGAGGGCAGATGTTATTCCACTTAACAAAAGTGGGAGCAGGGCAGAAGCAGGAAACTACAGACCTGTTAGTTTAACCTCAGTGATTGGGAAAATGATGGAATCACTTCTGAAGGAAAGAATTGTTGAGTACCTAGAGGCCAGAGGGGCACAGGACCCAAGGCAGCATGGATTCACAGTGGGAAGGTCATGTCAGATGAATCTAATAGATTTCTTTGACTGGGTGACTGAAGTAATAGATCAAGGAGGGGCTGTGAACATGGCCTGCCTAGACTTTAGCAAGGCATTTGACATAGTCCCACACGAAAGAGTAATATACAAGCTGGCCAGCCTGGGAGTGGGTCCCAAGATGGAAGCCTGGGTAAAGAATTGGCTGTAGAATAGGACACAGAGGGTAATCTTAAATGGAGTCCCTCTGAAGAAAGGGAGGTTATTAATGGGGTACCGCAGGGTTCAGTACCAGGACCAGTCCTCTTTAATGCCTTTATAAGAGACATTGCAGAGGGACTGGAAGGAAAAGTATGTCTCTTTGCAGATGACACAAAGACCTGAAACAGAGTTGATACACAAGGCAGGGGTGCAAAGATTGAGAATGGACTTGGCAAGGTTGGAGGAATGGTCAGATGTATGGCAGTTTAGATTTAACGCTAAGACGTGCAAAGTAATGCACCTGAGAAACAAAACCCCAGGGGAAGAGTATACAATGGGGGAGTGAGATACTAACAACAACAAAAGTGGAAAGGGACCTTGGGGTAGTCATATCAGATGACCTAAAGGTGGGCAAGCAATGTGAGAGGGCAATAAGGAGGGCTCAGGGGATAGTGGGATGCATAGGGAGAGGCATCACCAGTAGAAAACAGAAAGTTGTTATCCTTCTGTACAGACAGCTGGTGAGACCCCATCTGGAGTACTGCATGCAGTTCTGGAGACCCAATCTCTGCAAAGACGTAGATAGGATGGAGGCAGTCCAGAGGAGGACAACTAAAATGGTGCAGAATCGGTACCAGAAGACATATGAAGAGAGTCTTAAGGAGCTTAATATGTATAGCCTCGAGGACAGAAGGGAGAGGGGAGACATGATAGAAACTTTCAAGTACCTCAAGGGAATCAACAAAGTCCAAGAGGGTAGCATCTTTCAGAAAAAGAGGTGTGCAAGAACAAGGGGGCACAATTTGAAGATTGAGGAGGACAGCTCAGAGGTAATGTGAGGAAGTATTTTTTCATGGAGAGGGTTGTGGATGCATGGAACAGCCTTCCTGAGGAGGTTGTGGAGTCAAAAACAGTGGTGGATTTCAAGAATGCATGGGACAGTCATAAGGCAATTCTAGGGGGTGGGGGTAGGAAGAAGTAGGCTGTTGATTAACTAGGATCTGCAGCTTATCCATTAGGTAGGGAAATGGGCAGACTGGGTGGGCTAAGCAGTCCTTATCTGCCATCAAATTCTATTTTCTATGTTTCTAAAGTGACAGAAAGAATGAAAAGAGAGGGTCTAGTCTAGCAAGGGTGGACTTAGAAGTGACGCTGTAGACTACATCCCCGTAGTCAAACGTGGGGAGGATAATTTTCTGTACAATTGCCTTGCGGGTTGACCCAGTTTGGGATGCAGTTTCTTATGTATCGCGTCTATATGCGAGGAAAAGTCGCGGTGCTGATCGAGCCAGACTCTGAGGTATCTGAAAGAGGTGCAAGTCTCCAAGTGAGTCCCATTGAAGGTGTGACATGTGGGGGTCGGGGGGGAGTTGGGAGAGTCTTTGCCTCGTGCCAAAAGCTAGGGAGATCGTTTTCTTGGGATTTAGAAAAAGTTGGTTTGAACAGAACCATAGCTGCATAGCATGGAAATCCTGTTGGATCCTGGAGGCCACTTCTGCAGCAGGGGAGGGACCTGATGCATACAGTACAGAGTCATCAGTGTACATTTGAATGGATGTATGTGTGCAGGCTGATGACAGGTCATTCAGGAAAATGGAGAACAGTATCAGACCAAGGACCGAGCCTTGTGGAACCCCTGCAGTGACAGGGAGGGGTACAGAAGTGTCAGGGCCAATTCCTACTGATTGAGACCTGCCAGCCATGTAAGAGTGGAACCAGCTGGTGACAGCTCCAGAGAGTCCAACATGGGAGAGTTTGGATAACAGGAGGGTGTGGGAGACAGTGTTGAAGGCCTTTGCTAGGTTGACATAAATCGCTGCGGTAGTGTGCCCCTTATCCATGCCTGTGAGGATGGTGTCGGTGAGCCTTAGTAGTGAGGTGATGGTGGAGTGTGACTTCCTAAAGCCAGACTGGTAAGGTGAGAAGAAGGAAGTTGAGTCCAGCCAGGAGGAGAGTTGGGAGAGAACAAGGTACTCCTGTAATTTGGCCAATATGGGGAGAAGGGAGATAGGATGGTAGTTGCCCTGGGAGGAGGCCTTTATGGAGGGGGATGACCGTGGCATGTTTCCAGACAGATGGGATTTTGGCAAGTGGGAAAGAGAGATTGAAGAGAGTGGCCAGAGGGGCGGCAATGGCCAGGGCAGATAGGTGAAGCATTTTGGAGTCTATTCCTGAGGGACATTTGCCTTTAGAAGGATTGAGTGCCCACAGAGCTTTTAGCACTCGGATGAGGTAACCATGCAAAAGAAGCAGAAGGGCGGGGAGGTGGGAGGGCTGGGAGGGGTGGACTTGCAGAGTGGTGCGACAGGATCGTTAGAGAGGACACATAGCTAGTGAAAAAGGTATTAAAAACTGAGGCCACTTTGCCAGGTTCTGTGACTATGGATCCTGTCATACTGAGAGTCGGGGTGGAGGGCTGGGCAGGGGGGAGGAGGGATTTGATTTTTTTCCAAAACTTAGCTAGGTGATTTAGATTTGAGTGGAAGGAGGCTTTGAAGTAGTTGGCTTTGGCCTGTTGGAGAAGCCTCATGCAGGCATTGCGAAGGGTGCGGTAGAGCTGGAGTGCCGCAGGGGAGCCAGTTGCCTTGTAGGATTTCCATGCCTGCTCCCTGGCACAGAGTTGATCTCTGATTTTGGCGGTGACCCAGGGCAGGTGGGTACCCCTTACCCTAGTCCTTCTGAGAGGCATGTAGTAGTCCCAGGCAGCGAGGAATCTGGCC
Organism: Neoceratodus forsteri; assembly: GCA_016271365.2. Lineage (NCBI taxonomy): Eukaryota > Metazoa > Chordata > Ceratodontiformes > Ceratodontidae > Neoceratodus > Neoceratodus forsteri. The sequence goes on from CM057450.1 coordinate 995,334,839, forward strand.
TTGAAAAATGCTATGGCTGAGTTGATGGAGGATGCACGTGAGATGAAGGGACAGTCAGCGATTGACAGGTCTGTTAAGAGTGCAGCAAGAGCGAGGGATTTATATGACCTGGTGAGCAGTGTAGATCATGTGGTGATTGCTTAGAGAGTCCGGAAGAAGTCTGACTTCTAGTATCTGATGGGGATGTGAAGTAAGGGCCCAGTCCATTAGGAGTGATTCTGAGAGTTGTGGTTCAGGCATGTTGGTTCAGATATTTGTTGGGCCAGGTTTAGAGCATTCACTAGGCTATGTAGCTTAGTTAAAATTGAAATCCCAAAGGATATGTAGCTCATCCCCCTCCGTGAGAGCCTTTAGGGTGCCCAGGTGGTCCAGCACATGTTTGTCCTTAAAGGTCAGGTGGATTAAGAGAACTGAAATTTCAGACAATGCATTTAGAAAATCAAGAGATGCGATTACAAAGCGTTCACAGCAGAATATGCTGTATCTTTCTGCTTTTACATGGCATGGCTTAGGATGACTTTCCTCACTACAGTAACAGGTTTAGCATCCAGAGACTATCCTATTCATTAAAGTCTGGTTTCTTAACAGTTCCGTTTATAATACTATAATGTAAGGAACAGGCAACATAACTAGTTCATTCATATTTCAAACTGAAACAATATTGTTCTGGGTCATACTTGATGCAGAAATATCAAAAATAGTTACATTTTAGGTCATTTGTTTCACATTATCTTTTTAAGGAACAATGCTAACAAAATCACAGCTTAAAAACACTGACAAGTTCTAGAACAATTATATCCTATTTTCTCTGAAAAAATCAGGGTATCCATTCTTTCCTACATTTACCACTTCCATTCTTGCTCAGGTTCATTTGTAAGCAGCAGTGGGTTTGAGGTATACTGTAGTTTTGGCAAAGGCTCTAAACAAACAGTTTACTAACTGCATAAACATATATGTTGTAATGTGGGAGATTAACAGCATTAAAATGGATTGACAGGCTCCATCTCCTTCCTCCCCTGATTAAACACACAACACTTCTTAACACTGGAGAATATAGGTATGCAAATTAAATGAAGCAGGGAGGCAAAGCACTCGGGAAGGAACTCAGAAAGGTCGTAGCACTGGGAAATGAAATCCTGACAGCAGATCTGAACTTACTAAATGTTGACTGAAGTATATGTGGAGAAAGAAGTGCCAGAAGCTAGGACCTGGTGGACAACCTCTGAGGTGGGTTCTTCCCCTAATATGTGAGGGAACCAACCAGGTACGGGGCTATCTTGGACCTGGTGCTGTCAAACCAGGAACTCATCGAAGGGTTGACAGTCAAAGCCAACCTCAGAACAAGTGACCACAAATTGGTGTGGTTCAAAATTCAATCTAGGAGCAGGTACCTGAATTCCAGAACAATAGTTTTGTATGTTAGGAGAGCTGATTTGGAGAAAATGGAGAAATATTTGAGGCAAGACTCAGCGGGGTGGGACAGATGGAGAGGTGGAGGCAAATGAGAGTCCATAAAAATGGAGGTACAGGAAGTTACCAAATGCTGTCTAAGACAGATCCCCAGGTGTGGTCAAGGGCCCAAGAACCATGATGGTGACCTGCTGCAAGCCTCTGGCTGAGGTGAGGGAGCCATCAACTCCCCAGAAGGCCTCTAAGGCTAAATAGGGAGAGCCATCAGCTCCCCAGCAGAGCACTAATGCTGAGTAAGGGGAGCCATAAACACTTCAGGAGGGTACTAGGTCTGAGGTGGGGGAGCCATTAACTCTTTAGGATGGAGCTAAATCCAACACCACCCAGTCTTCAGGTTCTGCTAACACGGTGGCACCCAGGAAGGAAGGAGCAGAGCCTCACAAGATCAGGTATGGTGATATTTGTAGTTGTTAATTCCATTGTCAGGGGAACTGAGACAGCAATGGAAGCTGGTGGGAAGGCTAGAAGAGAAAAGATAGTCAAAAGTCTCTGGTGGCATCTGCTTAAAGGCATATGAACAGAAAACAGAACATTGTCAGGTGCATGGAGGAGGGAATAGAGGTCATAGTCTTCTTAGGAACAAATGATCTGATGGCTCAGGAAATTGGAAACAGTCAAGGCCAGTTTCTAGAGGCTGGGGGTAAAAGAATGTACTATTGGAGGTAGTGACCTTCTCTGAGGACCTGCCAGTATGTGGCATGGGGTTGCAAAGCAATAGAAAGTCAAAGCATTCAACCAATGTCTTAAGAGGTGGTACAACAAGTGGGAGTATAATTTCTTAGGGGATTAAAATCACTTCTGGAAAAGAAGGCTACTTAAGAAAGACAGCGTCAGTCCAGTGTAGGAGGGAGCTTGCACATTAAGGCAGACATTTGATGCCTTCATTGACATGTATTTAAACTAGGGATGGAGGAGAGTAAGGATGTGGGCTACTATAGAATGGTAGAGGGGGTAGGGGACCCAATTGGTGCTCCCCGACTACATTAGTCAAGAAGAACAGAGGTTGCAGATCTTAAATTGAGGCTGTTAGGCAGGCAAGGGAGAAGGTAAGTGAAAGGAAGACAACCACAAGGGTAAGGAGGAAGGGAAGGCATCATTAGAATAATAGATATGGGCTTAGGAGGGGAAGGGAGAGAGCAAGGAGGAGAAAGCAGACTGGAAGAGAAAGAGTAAAAGGAAAGGGGCCAGTCAGCAATGTGATACTAGTGATAAAAACAAGAAAAGATCAGTACCAGGGATAAGGAGTGCCTCGGGGGGCAGGTGGAGAGCCATCAACCTGAATGCCAGGAGCCTGGGGAACAAAATTAGTGACCTTCAGGCATTAGTGGAAGAGGCTAACCCAGATATTTTTTGCAGTCAGTTCTTTTGATTAACTTTTCAAAACAGCATCCTAATACAGCAATTCTCTAGTAGAGTACAGCATAACATTCAGTTATCCTGTACAACAGTACAGCTCTGTACAATAGGAGAAATAAGCAAATGCACAAGGTATCAAGGCAATAGTAGAGTGCAGCAGCTAGACTATGGCAGCAGGGAAGGTAGGAGCCATCAACAGGGGGGAGGAGCAAATCAGTCAGTGATCCTGGGAATAACGTGGGGTTGGGAGCCCAGGGGAGGGGGCAAGGGAAGAAGGGAAAGCCCAGATTAGGCCTTATGGCCAGCATTATGGGGGAAGGGCATATGAGACAGCATACATAGAGGAAAGGAAAGGGGCTCAAACTGGGCGATAGGAGAAGAAGGTATTCTTGGAAAAGTGCAACATCCTGATCAAACCCACAAGGCTGTGAATGACTGCCATCCAGGTTCCAACAGAGTGGACACTGTCCATTCTCCATCGCTGGAGGACTATCTTCTTGGCTTGGAGCCCCACTATCAAAAGCCAGTGCAGCTGTGCTTTAGCTATAAGGGAACCCAGAGGGGGAATCCCCAGCAGACTGAATGAGGTAGAAGAGACAATCCACCTGGATAATGGAAGAACATCATCTGTGTACCCAGCTCCAGAACCGCATACCATTAGCAAAGCGCTATCATTAGGGTGCCATAATGTGGGCATGCTAAAGAGGGCATACACAATGTAGCCAATTGTGAGTTTTGGACATGCATCATTATGGCTGCCACCTCCCCACTGCGGTGTCTGGTCTGGCAGTGGGTGACGAGTTCCTTGGTGCTCATCTGCTAGGCGATCTTTTGCCTGTGCCTTCATTGTTGGTGCATAATTTCTTTGTGCATCGATGTGGGAGAACCCTCCAGAACTGATTAAGCTGAGTACAGGACCACAGAAAGTGCACAAGGTCTATACCTTGCTGGTGGCATCTCCAGCACATCATGGGATAGAAGACCTAGGGATTTGAGCTGGGCCATGGGATGGTATCAGTGCTGCATGATTTGTTTCTGGATCAGTAGACCTCTGCTATCTGGGCATAGTTTGTCTACTAAGATCCACAACTGGGCCCAATGGGTCTCAGAGATAAGTATTCCTAGGGCACTCTCCCAGTTGTGTCTGGCCTTGACCATTGGATCTGGTAAGCTATTTACAATGGCTCTGTATATGCTGCCTGTTTTCCCCCTTGCTGGGCAAGAGCCACAAACTTAACTGCTGTTAAGGGAAGAATGGAATCTGAGAGGGTGTGGAGTAGTGTGCTGCCTCAATTGCACTGCACATCTGGAGGTACTTCCAAAAATCCTTTTGGGGGAAAGAGTATAGTGAGCCTGGAGATTTTCAAAAGAGTTGAGATGTGAGTGAGGGGGTTGCCACAGATATCGCACTCTAGTGATGCCTTTCAGCTCCCAAGTCACCCAGTATACCGAATACCCTCCTACGCTGATCGATGGGTTGGATCACAGGGCAATAAGGGACCTAGCTGTCACAGGGACTCCCACCCAGCATTCAAGTGTTCCCCAAGAGCACACTGTCAGGGCCAGGGTCAGTCTACTACCTACATGTTTACCAGGTCTGTTAAGTAAGACAGCTGAGGAATGTAATCCTTGTAAGAGGGCCATCTCAATGCCTAAATACTGTGGTGTTGTTGCCATACAAAGGAGGAGCCACTGCAGTGTCTGGATGCTACAGAAAGCAACAAAAAAGCAGGCATGAAACCATGGAAGAGACCAGCCCCCTTTGCTCCAGTGAGCCTAAAGTTTGGCTTACTGAAGTGGGGCATGGGGGGGGGGTTGCTAATCAAGATGTCCACCTTGGAAAACCATAGCCTGAGGATATGGATTGACAAATGTGCTTGGCATTGCAGCAGTTTGGGCACAGTGACCATTTTGATTGTGGAGAATTTGCCCACCAATGAGAGATGCAGAAGTTTCCATCTGTCACATTCCTCTTTCAATTTCTTGAGAAGTGGTGACCAATTATCCAAGACCATGCCCCCTGTGTCCAGATGAACCCAGATCCCCAAATATCTTATGTCCTTCAGAGCCCACCAGAGCCCTGAGTGCCCAAGAACTGCCAGGGTATGGGAGGTACTCAAGGGGAGGACTTCTGTCTTAGAGGGGTTGGCTATCAGCCCCGAGATGGAATGGAACTTACCCAGAAGGGATGGAGAGCAGGACTAGTCCAAGCAGCATTTTCCAAAAGGACCAGGCAATCAATATATAGCAGGCTGCTATGATCAGCCTCCCCAACAGTGATGCCCTCTAGAAAATGATGCTGCCTGATGGCCACCACCACCAGTGGCTCTATGGCCAGGACGAATATTATGGGGGAGGGGGAACATCCCTAGCACATTCCCCTGTGGAGGAGAAAAGGGTCAGAGAGGATAATGTTAGTCAACAGCCCAGCTGAGGGATGATTATATAACTCTTGCCTCCAGCCAGCAAATTGTGGGCTGAAAACCAGCTACTGCAAGACCGCTACCGTGCTCCCACTTCACCAAATCAAAGGCCCTCTCTAAGTCTATGGCCACTGCTGCCACTGGAGTGGGAGCACTGGGGGTGCAGGCCATAAGAAAAAAGAGGGACTGGTAATGGTCTGTACTTAAGCGACCCTTCTCAAAACCCACCTGGGATTGGTGTATCAAAGAGAAGAGAAAAGTTTCAATATAAATATCTTAAACAAATATTTCTGCTCAGTATTCACAGTTGAGAAGGAAGGGGATGGACCACAAATAAGCAACAAGTGATTGGGGGACAGAGAAATGGACACCAGTCCCTTTTCTGAGGAAATGGCCAGGAAAACACTCACTGATCTGAAGGTGGACAAAGCCATGGAGGCAGAGGGGGTGCATCCAAGAGTGTTACAGGAACTCAAGGAGGTGCTAGATGCACCCCTGACAGACTTGTTTAACAGTTCACTGGAGGCCAGTGTGGTCCTGGAGGACTGGAGAAGGGTGGAGGTAGTGCCACTTTACAAAAGTGGTAGCAAGGAGGAGGTGGGAAATTACAGGCCTCTCAGCCTGACATCTGTGGTAGGGAAATTGATGTAAACACTATTAAAGGAAAGAATCATGGAACACTTTGAATCCAGTCGACTGCAGGACCAGGGACAGCATGGCTTTTCAGAAGGAAGGTCATGCTAAACAAATCTGATAGATTTTATTGACTGGGTAACCAGGGTGTTGGATCTGGAGTTGGGGGGGGGATGTTGCCTTCTTGGACTGCAGCAAGGCCTTTGACACCATTCCACATAGGAGGCTGGTAAACAAGCAGGGTAGCATGGGGGTGGGCAATAAGGTAGTAACCTGGGTAAGAAACTGGCAGAGGGTGGTGGTAAATGGAGTTTGCTCTGAAGAGGAGAGAGTGATCAGTGGGGTACCGCAGGGGTCAGTACTGGGGCCAGTCCTCTTCAATGTCTTCATTAGTGACATAGCAGAGGAACTGGAAGGGAAGGTCTGCCTCTTTGTGGATGACACCAAGATCTGTAACATGGTGGACACTCCAGAGGGGGTGCAAGGATGGAAGAGACTTGAAATGACTGCAGGAGTAGTCAAAACTTTGGCAGCAAAGGTTTAATGCAAAAAAGTGCTAAATAATGCAGTTGGGGCACAGAAACATGGGGGAGCAGTACAAAATGGGGGAGAGATACTAGCAGCGATCAAGCAGGAAAGAGACCTGAGGGCTAGTATGTTGGATGGCCTGAAGGTGGCCAGATAATGCGACAAAGCAATTGGGAGAGCTAGTGGGATGCTGGGATGTATAGGCAGTGGTATTACCAGCAGGAAGAGGGAGGTGGTGTTGCCACTATATAGGTCTTTAGTAAGACCACGCCTGAAGTATTGAGTCTGGTTTTGGAGGCCACAACTCAGGAAGGACATAGACAGGATGGAAGCTATCCAAAGAAGGGCTACCAAGATGGCACTGGGTTTACATCAAATTTCCTATGAGGAGAGGCTAAAGGAATTAAACATGTACACCCTGTAGGAGAGAAAGGAGAGGGGGGATATGATTGAGACCTTTAAATACCTCACTGAGGTGAATTAGGTACAAGTGTGAGATATTTTTCAGAAGAAAGGGTGGTCCAGAACAAGGGGCCATGATATGAAGCTGGAGGAGGATATGTTTAGGAGAGATGTGAGGAAATACTTCTTCACAAAAAGGGTGGTGGATGCCTGGAATGGTCTTCCAGTGGAGGTTGTGGGGCCAAAAACAGTGATGGGATTCATAACATAGCATGGGATAAGCAAAAGGTAGTCTTAAGGGATTGGTAAGGGAGTGGCAGAGAAACTGCTGTACACCTGGGGGAGGGGGAGTCTACAGTGTAAGCAATGCAACAAAAAAGGGCAGACTGGATGGGCCATGCAACCCTTATCTGCTAACAGCTTCTATGTTTCTATGATAGGATGCCAAGGCTTAGCCACAACTGTGGCATCCACGCTGATGAAAAAGATAGCCTTATCGCTAGCCAGTAGGGTATGAAACTTCCCTTCATTTGGCAAAATGGTGATGATTGCCTCATGCGTCATGGGGGGATAAGCCAGTTGTGGTTGGCCTTCTGGAATACTTGCTGTAAAACTGGGGAAACCACTTCTGGAATGACCTGATAAAAGTCGTCCAGTAGGCGATCACCACCAGTGGATTTGTGTACCACAAGCTTTGAGACAGCAGTCTTAATTTCTACCATGGAGAGGGAACCTCTTGGGACTGCTTCTGAGCCATAGTCAGAGAAGGGTGCTGGAGCATAGCCATGAAAGCAGCAAATTTCTCCTTATCTGGGGGACCTCGAGAGCAATATAGCTCCTGGTAAAATGAACACATGACAGACTAAATCTTATCCGGTCGGGTCTGGAGTGCTCCCAGTGTCCTGCAGGCCACCAATATACTTGACGGCCTGCTGCTTCCGAAGTCCATGAGACAAGAGCTTGACGGCCTTGTCGTACCCATCCCAATACTTGTGCTTTTGCCGAAGCACAGCTAGCTCCACCTTTCTCATGGCTAATGTGTAGAGCTACATGTAAAGAGCCCTCAGGCCACACAGCAGCATAGGGTTGGACTGCTGCAATCCATTTTATATAACTTTTCCTTTTCTGCTTTCCAAGGCCTTTTACTCTGCCTCCTTTTTCCTTCTACAGGCCACCGCACGCCCTATGATGCAACCTGTTATGGTGGATTTGAAAGCCTCCCAAACCATAGCCTTACTGCTGTCCCCTGTATTGTTCACCTGAAAGAGCACCAAAGCCTCTTCTTGGTGCCAACCAGAAAAGGAAATGTCCTGGAGCAGCAGAGGTTCCAGTTGCCAGGAGGTTGACTTAGTGAGGAGAACCTCATAGTAGTGTCAGAACCACTGTGTCAAGGTCTGACAGTTAAAGGGGGGCTATTTAGGAAAAGACCACCATATGTGTGGCAGCTGGAGATGTCAAGACAGAAATCAATACAGTGTGAGGCAGAGTAGGTGGAGGGAAAGCAGGAATAGTCTAGTTCCTGGGGGTGCTAAAGTCTCCAAATGTCTGACAGGTATAGGATGGACATCATGTCTCTGGCTGCCCCAAGAACTTGAACATGGAACTCCAGTTTCCCAGTGGATCTATCTATGCAGGTGTTCAGCATGAGATTAAAATCATAACCTATAAACAGAGGGGCAGTGGCATCCCTAACCTCCAAAATAAGTTTGGCTCAGGGCAAGGAACACATCAGTGTTGTTCTGGTTATGGCCATACACACTGGCCAGGATTAGGGGGCTTTCTGGTATTTCCACTTTAGTGGTTACTTACATGCCCAATGTGTCCTGCTTTGAGTGGAAGATCTTCAGCAAAGTTGTTTATAGATTAGAATAGCACTCATGTTTTAAATGAGGGGGTGATACTATGCAGCTCAAGACTCACCCACTCCCTACATAGCATGGCAGCTTCTGCTGAGGCCAGCTTGGTCTCTTGTAACAGTGCCACCTGAGCTTCTAGGGATTTCAGTCTACTCAGTTCCTTTTTTCTTTTGATAAGAGATGTTAGTCCCCTCATGTTCCAGGAAATACAGTTTAAGGAGGCCATTGGGATAGGTGATCAGATGGAGTGTTACTTGCAGCTACCCTGCCCTGAATCCTGGCTGGAGAAGAGGAAGAGGACCCAGTTCACCCTCTTGGATTCCATACTCCCAAACAAGCAGACAACTGACAATTTTGCCATACTGGACTGTAACAGTAGCACACTAGAGTTGCTGAAACTACAAAAAAGCCTAAAGTTCACAAACAAGGTCACATATAATAACAGTAATGGCATGTGAAACATAACAGCATACCCGCTTGTGGGGAGGTTGAGACATCCGTCTTGCACTGCACGGCCCGTACACAAGCAGGGTGCAAAAGCACCCCAATGCCCAAGGTCAGAGTGGAAAAGAGAGCTATTTTGCTGGGGTACATGAAGCAAACCAGAACCACCACCCCAGGAAAAACAGAGGCAGTACCTAGAACAATCATTGGTAACCTTCTGGGGTCACTTGGTTGCATATGCATCCCTTCAGTTATAAGGGAAGATGTTGTCTAAGCAATCACTTGGGGGGGGGCACAGAGTGGAGTGCAAGAAAGAAAGGCAAAGACATATAGACGAGGGAAGGAGAGGAGGGGTGGGGAAGGAGGAAGAATGGGGTTGACCACTAAACAGGAACCATCACTGACATATATGGGAAAGGACACATCTCGGACCCCACCATTTTAGAGGGGATTCCAACAAGAGTGCATTGGTATGACAACCAGCCATCAAGCTCATACTGCCAGTTTACTGAAAGCAGTGGGTGGAGGTGTGCAGTCGCTGAGAGAGGAAACCTTAGGAGAGATAAAATACACTTGCAACAGGCTTCAGACTGCAGGAGGTGCTCCCTTCACACCATCAGCCAGTGCGGCCACCCCTGCTGTAGAGGCTCCAGGATAGGAGTAGGGTGTGACATCAAGGCTGATCAATAGGAAGTTGAGGCTTATGATTTTGTAGGATGGTACCTTCTCTAGGGTGTACCCAGATCATCCCCACCTCATGGGATTACCTCAGAAGCCATCACAAACCTGCACACAGAACATGTGACCTGGCTGTGGGAAAGTGCCATCATCCTCTATGGTGGCTGAGTTAAAGTTCACTGTCCCCTTGGAGTAAAACAATGGGAGCTAGAGACAGGAGGAGGAGGGAAAGGGGGTGGGAAACCCTAAAGGAAACAGAGAGGGAAGGGGAAAAGGGCAGTGTCCTTCACTTATAGAGAAAGAAAGACTGTTGGGTAGTGGGAGAACCCTAAGGTGGGGGTACAAGCCGGATTACAGCAAGTTAGCTAGAAAGCAAGCAGGCAATTCTTTAGTTATCAAATGCTATTCCAGTAGATCATAGCATTGTACAAGCATTATAAAAACAAATATCAGTCTGGCCATACCAATAAAAACAGATAATAAAACAGCAGGACTTTAAATGTTAGGAAAAGCTGAATCAAAAACTTAAGAATTTAGGGCAGCTTTAAAGGCCTCGACAGATGAGCACTCTCTGATCAGATGAGGTAGAGAATTCCACAGGGTCGTAGCTACAAAAGCAAAGGATCTGGCTCCTGAGGTTGTCAAACGGACCCAGGGAATCTCTAGCAATCCCTCATCAGTGGAATGGAGAGGGTGAAGGGGGGAGTACGGTCGGAGGAGATCTTGCAGGTACCACAGTGCCTGTTTGTGTAGGGCTTTATTGGTCAGCAACCCGACCTTGAAGGTGATCCTCCACTGCACCATCAGCCAGTGCAGGCTGTGGAGCACAGGTGTGATGTGGCAAGATCTCGATTAGCCAGTCAACAGCCTGGCAGCCGCATTCTGCACCAGCTGTAGGCAGCGAAGGTCCACCCCGGTAGCCCTAGATATAGGGCATTGCAGTAATCAAGGTGTGAGGTCTCAAAAGCGTGGATCAGTGTTGGAAGATCATCTGATGAGGCCAGGTGTTTTATCCAGGAGATATTCCTCAGATGGTAAAGAGAGGTTTTGACAACGGCCGACACCTGAGATTTAAGTGTCAGCTCTTTATCAAACATAACGCATACATTCCGCACCTGGTCAGAGGACACTAGCTGGTTGCCTCCTAGCCAAAGCTCAGATGGCTGCCCAGCCAATGATAACTCTCCTCGATGACCTGGATCCACAACCAACACCTCAGTCTTATCCAGATTCAGCCTAAACCATTTGGTACTCTTCCAGTCCTGAATCTCTGACAGGCAGTTATTAAAGACCGAAACAGCATCATTTTTTTGGGCACAAATACATGTACAGTACTGTTGAGTATCATCTGCATAGCAGTGAAAACTCAACCCGTACCACCTAATAACGTCTACCAATGGCAGCATATACACTGCAAACAACATGGGAGAGGGCACAGAACCCTGTGGCATCCCACAAGGCAGAGGGAAAGGAGCTGAGAAAAACACCTCAGACCCCACTCTCTGCATCCTGCCCATGAGGAAACAGTGGAATCATCTGAGGACTGTACCAGACAGCCCACAGAGTAATTGCAGGTGCTCTAGCAATACCCTGTGGTCTACAGTGTCAAATGCTGCAGAGAGATCAAGGAGGACCAAGGTGGAACGGCTCCTTTGATCTCTCAGTGTCAGAAGATCATTAGGTACCCAAACCAGTGTGGTCTCGGTACTATGCCTCTTCCTGAAACCACACTGGAGATGATCATAGATATCATGGGTGGTTAGATGCTCCTCAAGCTGCGAAGTGACTACCTTCTCAATAACCTTACCTACAAAGGGCAGGTTAGAGACAGGTCTGTAGTTTGTGAGACAATCAGGGACGAGAGAAGGTTTTTTCAAGAGAGAGTGAACCACCGCCTCCTTCAGGGTGTCCAGAAACACCTCAGTCTCTAATGAACACTCGACTACCTCAGCCAGGACTGGTCTGATTACCGCCATACACCCCACCAGGAGGAGTGTTGGACCAGGGTCCAAACTATAATAAGTCTGCCGCAAGCCCTGGATCATCTTGACGACATCCTCGATTGCCAACTGGCCAAAGTCTGCCCAGACAGACCGGGTGCTTGTAATCTCACACTGATCTCTGCTCTGTCCATTTGAATGGACTGTGCGAATCTCGGATCTGATGGTGCCAAATGTATCTGCAAAAAAATCTAGCGAAATCATCACATTTCTTCAGCGAAAATATACACTGACATAGGTGACATAGCTGAGGGGTTTCAGTGAGTATAGTGCTACACCCTGGCAAAAGGCACTGACAGAGGGGTGCTCCAGAACAAAGAGCAAACTTCTGTTCCATGGTCTACCCACTTGACAGCAGATGGCAGAAAGCATGGTGAAGGGGACAGTCTGTACATGCAGGGACCACAAACATTCTTTCATGAGAACTCACAGTACTCTAATAGTAACTTTGTAATCAACAGTAAATACATTCATAAACAGGCTATAAAAAGGACATCAGATCTGCACTACAGACTGGGCTTGCAGCTGAGGTTCAAAGATAAGCCGCTGATCAGGGGTTCGAGACCTAAGAGAGGCTGCAAATCGTAATAGTTGCATAAGTGGCTTACAGCAAGTCGAGAGATGTTGCCTAGAATAGTGCCACACCCACCAAAAGGCATTGAAAGGTGGGGAGTTCTAAAACAATGAACAAAATCTTGTCCTGCAATCCACCTTACCAGATATAAATGGCAGAAAAGAATGGGGGGAGCAGGAACCAGCTGTCCCGCTCCTGCCATGAACCATAAAACAAGGCAATCTGCACAACCAGGGACCACAAACACTATTTCAAGGGAACACTAAGCACTTTAACAGTAACTCTGCATTTAACAAAACACATGTATAAAACAGCCTGTCAATTTGTAAAATAAACAAAAACAAAGGAAAGGAAAAGGATATTGTCCCAGTGTTTGTAGCAAGGCATCGGATGAGAACCACAGACTGGGCTTTCAGCACACATTTGGGTATATGGCAACCCATCAGGGTTTCAAGGCCCATGAGAGACTGCAAATGGTGCTAGCAACACAGGCTCTATAGAGATCTAAACATTGGCAGCTTGAGCAAAGTCTCAAACAAAATGCTCAGTCTCTATGTGTGTGTTAATCTTCAACTGAGAAAATAGAAAACTTCACCCCAGGCGGGTTGGGTTGCCAATGCACAGGGCTCAAGCTTCAATACTGAGGGTCATCCGTTACATTATCAGTCCTGTGGCATGCTTCTGGGAGATACATGCAGAATAATCTTACGCTGTGAATATGCATCATAGAGGAAAGGCAGCCAGACGGAAAACAAAATTCAGAAGAAAATATACACTGACATAGGTGATGCCATCTCAGCTGGGGCGTTGCTGTGGGGATCACTGCAGCTGGGAAATGGATTAGGGCTCAGAAGATAAATAGTACACAGGGCCAGACATAGGAAGAGTTGCAACCCTCTCAGCCCACAATTTATGCTGTTGCAGAGGACAGGGGGCTGGGTTGGTTTGCACTTAAGTGGGTGGAAGAACAGGTGCTGAGAGTGCCTCCCGTCTCCTGCAGGGCACCTGGGTTGAGGGGATCAAACTTGTTCTTGGTAGGCAGAGCTGAGAACATGGAGGGTCTGGTTGAGGATCCAGAAGAAAGAGAATTCTGACCTCTGCTTTGAGAGTTATATGGTGCTTGTCTCCCAGGTAGTCTCACCTCTGCTTTGTATTGCTTTCTCTATCTACCCTTCTCTTGTTGGACCCACAGATCAGATTCATCATCAGGCAGAGCAGCGCTATCAGTGAACAATCCCTTGGGTGGCTTAACAGTGCCCATTAGTAAGGCACTTCCGCAAAGGCTTGAATCATAGAAGATAGGAAACTGAAAGTCTGGCCATTGGTGTTGGATAAATTCTGCAACCATCTCCAGCATGCCAAACAAATATTGTGCCCCATTCAAAAAAAAGGTCATCTGAGCTGGGTGGTGAAGAGTGGCTTTGGCCCCCATATGGTACAGCTTCCATTTCACTGTGGCATAAGCCTGCCTGCAGTGTGAGAGTTCAGGAGAAAAGTCTTGAAAAAAGACAGAGTACACCCTTCCCAGTGCAGGGATCCACTTTCTCTGGACAGCCTCAGTATATTCACTTTGACTTGGTACCTTAGAAGTTTCATTAAGATAGGTTGGGACTGCTCTCCCTGTTTTGGCTGTGGAGCCAGAGTTCTATAGACCTGCTCTATCTTGAGCAGCAGGCAGTCAGGGGCATTCAGTACAGAAGGGATCAGTTTTTGGAGGAATATCATAATATCAGGGTCCTCAACTCCTTCAGGTAGCACCAAAGGATGTAAATTATTCTTCCCAAGCCCTGTTCTTCAGGTCATTGACTTTGAAAAACAAATAATGGAGGGATTTATCTTGCTCCTGGAGTCAGGCCTGGACCTCAGTATCTCTTCCTTTCAAATCATTCAGCCAGAGCTAAGTGCACTCTGTGTGTGACCTCAGTGCCAGTAAGTCTGTATTAGTTATTTCTGCTGCCTGTTTAATCACTATAGTGTCTGTCAGAATTCTCTGTAGGAGCTCTGTGATGTGAGCCACATTCAGCTGTGGGGTTGCTGGGGATGCTATCTGAGAAGCAGAACTCAAGATCCAAAGAAGGGACTGGTGTCTAGGCATCTACCACAAGTCTTGTATAGGAATTTCACTTTCCTGGCTGACCATGAGGTCACAGTTGAGTGAACTCTGGTAATAGTGTGAAGCAGACCATGATTTGAAACAAAAGGAACACACCCGCTGATTCCTCGGGGAGAGAGAAGACAAAACCTGATTTCTCAGATGGCTGTCACTGCTGTCTGACTTGCAGATACAGCTGGTTTCTCCTGGGGTAGAACAGTCACAAATGGTTAAGCTGCCATCTTGCTAGTGGCCAGCCATGTCCCCATGCTAACCTAGATGTAGCTGCAGTGACAGAAACATGGACTTTAGACAATCATGGGTAAGACCTCCTGGTTCCTTGGTACTTTATCTTAAGGAAGGACAGAAGAGTATGTAAGGGTGGGGGTGTAGCCCTGCATGTAAAGGAGTAAATCAAGGCAGCAGAAGACTCTTTAGTTAAGGGGAATGGTGAAGTGCAGTCTTGTATGGATCCAGCTCACATTGGAAGGAGGGAAGAAGCTCAGTATGATGGTGATGTATTTGCGACCTGGTGGTGGAACCGGTCTGATGGTCTGACCATTGCATCAGGTTCAATATCCAGGCACCCCCTCATAAGCCTTTGGAGATGGTCCGGTACCGCTCATTAAGGGGTTTGACCCCAGAAGGCCTGATGGCAGTCCTGGACCTATCGGGTTTTCTGAGTGCAAGCTCGGATCCAGAGAACCTACTGCAGATCTATAACAAGGCCGCAGTAGTGGCTCTGGATTCCATTGCTCCAGTCCGTGTTTACCCTCTCCATTCTTCCCTGGTTCCCATGGTTTGATGGGGCCTTGAGGGAGATGAGGAGGGTTGAGCAAAGGTTGGAACATTGCTGGCGGAAATCTGGCCTTAATGCCAACAAGTTTAGATTGATAGCACATTGTGTAGACTATCAATCAGTGATCTCCCGTAAGAAGACAGAGTTCCTGTCTGGAGAGAATATGGCTGCATGGAATTGACCTACCCAGCTCTTCAGAACTGTGGACAGACTGTGCAATCCAGCCTGTCTGTAGTTATGGAGAGCTCTGTCACAGGAGAAATGTCATGAGTTCACACGCTTCTTTGCAGATGAGATTGCTGACATCAGGTCAGAGATAAGTTCAGCCTGCTCTAATGAGAGTAGTGGTGATCGGTGGGAGGTCATAACACCTTGGGCTAGTTGGTTGGCTTTTGATCAGCTGGCAATCTCAGATGTCATGATGGTCATCCAGAATATGTGGCCAACCTGCTGTGGTTTGAATCCGGGCCCTACCTGTCTCCTTGTGAGATATGTGGAGGTCATTGACCCAATCCTCGCTGAGATTATCTGGTGTTTGTTAAGAGACTGGGAAGTTTCTTGACTCCCTGAAGGAGGCAGCAGTGACTCTGCTCCTCAAGAAATCTTCTCTTGACCTGGACTGTCTCATAAACTACAGGCTGGTCTCTAATCTGCCCTTTGTGGAGAAGGTTATTGAGAAGGTGGTCATGCTGCAGCTGGAGGACCATCTTACCATCCATGACATCTATGATCGCTTCCAATCAGGATTTAGGAAGGGGCATAGTACTGAGACTACCTTTGTTTGGGTGCGAGAGATCGGAGGAGCCGTTCCATCTTGGTCCTCCTTGATCTCTCTGCTGCATTTGACACTGTGGACCATGGGATATTGCTAGAGCACCTGCGGTTAATCTGTGGACTGTTGGGTACAGTCCTCAGATGGTTTCAATCCTTCCGCACTGGCAGGTATTAGAGAGTAGTGTCGGGGATTTATTCCTCTGATGCATTCTCCCTGCCATGTGGGGTACCGCAGGGCTCTGTGCTGTCTCCTGTTGTTTGCAGTGTACATGTTGCCACTGGGGGACATTGTAAGGTGGTATGGGCTGAGTTTTCACTGCTGTGCAGATGACACTCAGCTGTACATGTCCTTTGTACCCAAACAGGAGGCAGCGGTCTCAGTATTTAACAACTACCTATCCAAGATCCAAGAATGGATGAGTGCCAACTGGTTGAAGCTGAATTCAGACAAGACTGAGGTGTTGGTTGTGGACCCAGGTCATCGAATATAGGGTACTTCAGCAGGACAGGTAACTGGTCTTGTGCTAGGAGGCTGCCAGCTGAGGACCTCTGAATGAGTGCGGAGTCTAGGCATTATTCTTGACAAGGGGCTGACCCTGAAATCTCAGGTGTCATCTGTTGTCAAGACCTCATTTTACCATCTGAGGAATATCACTTGGATCAAACACCTGGTTCCGTCTGACAACCTACTGACATTGGTTCATGCCTTTGTAACCTCCCGCCTGGATTACTGTAACTCCCTGTACCTAGGGTTGCTGGGGGTTGACATCCACTGGCTGCAACTAGTGCAGAATGTGGCAGCCAGGTTACTAACTGGGCTCTCTTTGATCTAGCCATATTAAACCTGTGCTGCGCTAGCTGCATTGGTTGCCAGTTTGGTGGAGGATCACCTTCAAAGTCGGCTTGCTGACCTATAAAGCCCTACACGGACAGGGACCAATACTATCTGCAAGAGCTTCTGTGCTCCACTGCCCCCCCTGACCACTCCGCTTCACTAACAAGGGATTGCTAGAGATTCTCAGAGTTTGATTGAAGACATCTGGTACTCAAGGTTTTGTTTATGTAGCCCCTACCCTGTGGAACTCTCTACCTCATCGGGTTTGGGAGTGCCTGACGGTGGAGAGCTTTAAAGCCACACTGAAATCCTGTTTATTTAGTCTTGCTTTTCTGTAATTGGACATGGTAGATTTTAGCTGTTATTTCTTGAATTTTAACTATTTATGGCTTTTTATTTTAATTGTGATATTTTTTGTAAAGCGCTTTGATACTTGTGAATTGCACTGTATAAATAAAGTTTATTGTTATTATTATTATTAATAGTATATATCACCAGAACAGAAGGAGGAAAGTGATGGAACACTAGGGGAGGAAATCAGAAGAGTGTCAACCCAAATTGAGTGGTGATAACTGAGTAATTGAACCTGCCTAATGTAAACTGGGAGGCATTGGTGGCCAGGAGAACTAGGAGTCAGGCCCCTCTGTAAATCTTGCAGGACTGATTCCTGGTGCTGCTGTGGCAGGCAACCATGAGACAGCAGGCAACTCTGAGTCTGATGCTGACCAATACTGAAGAGGTAGGAGGTGCTGAAGGGAAAGAAACACTGGGGTCCAGTGACCACAGTTCAGTGTGGTTCATAATGGACATCAGGAGAAGACACTCCACATTGAGTGCTGTGGTCCAGGATCTAAGAACATATTTTAATAAAATGAGGGAGAAAATTACAGGTAAATTGGAAGGGGTGGCAAGAGCAGAGGGGGTGTAAAACAAATGGGACATCATTGAGAGGGATGTCCTGGAAGTCACAGAAAGCTGTGCACCAAGACTGTAGACAGGAGTCAACAAAATATTGGGATGCATTAGCAGAGGCTTTGACAACAGAAGGCAAAAGGTGATTCTGTTCCTGTATAGGTCTTTGGTGAGACCATATCTCAAGTACTGTGCCCAGTTCTGGAGACCACACCTGAAAAGGACCAGAATAGGCTGGAGGCAGTTCAGAGAAGGGCCACTAGGATGATCCAGGGGCAGCAAGGAAGAACATATGAGAAAAAAAAACGAAAGTACTTCAAAATGTACTTGCTGGAGGACAGAAGAGTGAGGGAGAACTTGAAAGAAGCCATCAAGTTTCTAAGAAGAATAAATAGGCTGGATAGTAGGAACCTTTTCACCAGGAATGTAAACATGGTAAGGAGGGGACATAACCAGAAATTGGAGGTGGTGGTGGTGGTGGGGGTTCATGAAATTCTTCTTTACTGAGAAGGTGGCGAAGCACTGTATTAGGCAACTGAAGGGAGTAGTGAAGATGAGACAATCAGTGGGTTTAAGTTTAAGGTGGAGTTGGAAGGATACGAGACATTAGCAAGGATTAAAAGTGAAGCAAATTGGAAGTAGAGCTGGCCCGGTAAGGTGCTAGACCTATGGTACTTCACATTATTGACAGCCCTCATTAGGCGGACTTTTTTTATCTCCACTTTATTTATCCTCCTGTGCAGCCACCACTCTGCCCTACATCCAGCCACTGCTCCGCTTCCCCCGACATCCTTATCCATCTTGGCATCAATGACTTAGCAAACCAGATAGTGGAGGAAGTCAAGCTAAACTTCAGTAAGCTGGGGGAGTGACTGGAAGTATGGACAGCCTCGCTAACCTCGGAGATCCTTCCAGTATGGGGAAAAAGTGCTGACATGAACAGGATCAGGGAAGAGGAAATTGAGGATTTCAATGGGAAGGCTTAAGCCTGAGGTTTGATTGGCTGGAGCAACTACGCCACTCCGCAATTAGGCTTTACATAGGTAGCTCACCCTGTGCCTTCCAAGGATTCATTTTTTTTTTGCTGCCGGAGGCTTTGTTCTTCATTCTTCCCCATGCCCTTCTGCATTCGCTGCTGCTTCTGTTGTTTGTCTCTTACCCCTTTCAGCTTCTGGTTGCTGCTTCCCTTCCCCTGTGCCGCTCGTCCCGTGGCATTCCATTGTTCTTTTCCTCCCTTCTCACCCTTCTCTGTCGGCGCTTTTGAGTGCTTGTTTCTCTATGCTTGCCCCCACCCCACGCTACTGCCGGCATCTGCCGCCTAACCCAGCAGCCTCCTTGGTGATGGATTTGGGCTGACTCCAGCTCTTTGGACACCGTCGCTCCTTTCCTGGACTTCTCTGTTGGGTCTCCCATGCTCTCTGCTTTCCCTGCTGTTGTTCCGCTTTCTGTGGAACGCGCCTCTTCTGGCCCCCCCCTTTCTTCTTGGCGTTTATGCTTGGTGGGTTCAGTAGGACTACCGTTGACACTTTCTGCAGCTCGGTTCTTCAGTTTGTTGTAGCGCTGGTTTCGTCCTGGATTTCAGTGATTAGCCTGGTCTGTAATTCGGCATCCTCAGGGTTAGTTGTGCATGCCGTGCTTCTGCTTTGCATGGCATCTCTGTTGTCCTCGTTGGCTTTCTTCTTTTTCTGCTGGAGCCAGGGACTGTGATCCAGGGTCGAATGAACGGGGAGCCATCTACTTACTCCAGCCTTTTGTCTTGCTGCAGTAGAACCTGCTCTCAGTCTTGGTTAGGTAGACTTTCTTCGACTGTGCTTGGGAGGTTCAGTGGCATCTGGTACTTTACCCAGGGATCACGTGCTCTTTGTTTCTGCACTAATCATTCCCTCATGTGGGCCTGCTGCTCTGGGGAGCTTTTTGGCTGGTTTGGCTGTGGGGTTTCTCCCCCCCCTTTCCCCGTCCGACTGGCCTCCATGTTGCACATTGCTGCTCATTTTGTTTTTCATTGTTATTTTTTGTTTCCTCCATTTCCTCTGTGACTTTCTGCGTGCTGCCTGGCCTCAGATGTGCATGGGGAACCTCAGCTAATGGGTTTACCATGCTGGCTTTGTGCTCCGTTTCTTGACCGATGCCACTACATAGCAAAAAAGAAAAAAAATTATTATCTTGAGCGCCTTTCACCATCTTGCCTCACTGCTCCCACTCTGCATGGCTCTCACTGCATCCCAGCACCTGCTGTAGCATGTCATCCCTCTATATCACACCTTCCATTCTTCCCTGTACTTGGCTCATCTTCTCCACTTGCATGGCCTTTCTCGGCGTATGCCTGTTCTTCTGTAGTTCATGCTGCATGTTGCAGGGTCTGCCTCCTCCCCTTCATTGCGCGGGACCTCGCCTCCATATGCCTATGCATTTCTTTTTTTTCCCCCCTCTCCTGCCATTCCTTTTCAAGTTAATTTCTGAATCTACCTCCTTCCGAAGAGCCTGTTTCATTGCCTTTCTCTATCATGCATACCACCAACATCCATGTTCACTTTTGAGTTCAATTCCGGTCATCGTAGTCATTCACTCCACTCCTGGCCAATCCGTATGCCTCGACTGGCCCCGGCTGGCTTGCTCTGGATGCTTCTTTTCACTCCATTGCCATCCCTCCTCATGGGATACTGCTGAAGGTCTTTAGCCTCTTAGAGCCTCGGAATCATCGTTCTCCATCACTTTCCCCTTGTCCTCACAGCTGATCTCATCGCCCTCCTCCGGTGATCATCTTCATCAGTCTTCATCACTGCCGCCTCAGTTTGACCCTAACTCCTCTCTAGGCTATGCCTTCCTGTTCATCGCCCTTTGCTAAAGGCTGGTTGACTGCTCTCCTCCATCATTCCAGTTCATCTTTGAGTCCTTCCTGTCTCCTCTTCCTCAGTCTCCTCATGTTGGTCTGCTGCACTCCTGCAGCGATCTCCATCATCGGTCTGCCTCATCCTACATCTGCTAGTGAGTGCATCTGGAATACCTCTTGCTCCTCTGACTTCTCCATGGATCTCCTCCTCCTCCTTCCCATAGCCTACTCGAGCATACCCCTCTCGGGTCCCTGCTGCCTCATGTTCTTTCTTCGATCTGTGCTTTCCTTTTGGGGTTTTCCCCTATCCTGTCATCATCCTCCCTACTCATCCCTAGTCACATTGCTCTGCCGAGCATACTGCCATTGTTCAACTTCAAATTCAAGTTCATTTCTTTCATTACAAGTTCAATTCGAGTTCTTTCCTGTCTCCTCTTCCTCAGTCCTCTCGTATAGGAATTTTTCTCTATCCCATCATCTTTCCTACTCATATGCTTCTCTTAATGAATCCTTCTCTTTAATGACATACGTCCTTCAATCAAAGTCAGCCAGGAGGGAAGGCGACCTAGGCCTTGGATCCCCAGAGGTTTCCTCCTAAAAGGGTTTTTTTTTCCTTTCCTCTGTGCCAGTGGTCATAATATTAGTTAGAGTTAGTGTTTACTTAGGTTAATATCTATTTTAGGTTAATTAGTTAGGTTCCGCTGTTGGATGGAGGCGGATGGTGGGCCCGGCTTTCCCCTCTCTCCTTAGGAAGTCTGCCTTACATTCATTCATCATCCTCACCTCTTAGATGCTCGATACCCAATTGGGTATTTTTTGGGGGCTTCTTCCTAACCTACCTTTAGCTGATGGAATCATTTCCATGGCACCTCTGCGGGGAACCCTCCTCTAGGGTTCCTTGTGTTGTACCCTAATAGGGTGGTATATCCCATGGATAGAGAGGTGGAAAGCCATAACATCAATCAAATCCACAACGTAAGTCAAGTCAAACAAGCATCATCTCATCCAGTTGCGTAAGCACAATCGAATGGTAAGGCTTAAGCCTGAGGTTCGATTGGCTGGAGCAACTATGTCATTCCCCCATCAGGTTTTAAATAGGTAGCTCACCCTGGGCCTTCCCAGGATTAATTTCTTTTTGCCTACAATCCACCCTTCCTCCTCCAGTGGCACATCTCTCTTACCCATGGACTTCTTACAAAGCTACCTTTAGCCAACAGAATCATTCCCACGGCACCTATGGGGGGGAACCCTCCTCTAGGGTTCCTTGCATTGTACCCTAATTGGGTGGTATATCCCAAGGATAGAGAGGCGGAAAGCCACAACATCAATCAAATCCACAATGTAAGTCAAGTCACACAAGCATCATCTCATCCAGCTGCGAAAGCACAATCAAACAGTTGGTTATGGGAATGGTGCAAGAAAAAAGGTTACTGTGTCATAGGTGACTGGGGGAGCTTCTGGGATAGAAGACTATTCAAGCCGGATGGACTTCACTTAAACAGGCAAGGAATGAGTACATTAGGACAGAAGTTCAACATTCACCTTGGACATTTAAACTAGGCAAAGGGGAGTATGGCACTAGGAAACCTAGCAGCGATAGTTTAGAAGATGGGAATGGCTGGGAGTGACCATCACTCAGTGTGGTTCATGCTCAGCATGGGTAAGAAAGCTGTAGGTGCAGGAACCAGGGTGGTTGACTTCAGGCTGCCTGACTTTGACAAGATGGGCAAATTCTGGGGAGTCACCTGGAGGGAATTCGGCTGGATCTAGAGGCATACCAGAAGTGGAAAATGATCAAACTTGGGCTATTGGAGGATACTGGGTCATGTACCAAGACACAGAGTAAGAAGGGAAGGGCTAAGAAGCCAAATTGGTTGAGTCAGGAGATTTTGGAAGGGGTAAGGGCAAAGAAAGCAGCTTTTGGGAGGTTCAAGAAATCTGGGGGGGGACAGGGAATTGTATGTGAAGAAGTCCAAGGAGGTAACCAGACTAGTCAAGGTGGCCAAGTCCTCCAGGGAGCTAAGGCTGGCAGAGGGTATCAAGGATGGGGAGAAAGACTTCTTCAGGTACATAAGGGAGAGAAGGAGTTGCAAGGACCAGATAGTGAGGATCAAGAAGTATGGTGGGTGGGTGGAGAAGGGGGCGGATCAGGCAGAAGCACTAAATGAATACTTATGCTCTGTGTTCATGAAGGAGAAGGGTGGGAAGCTACCTTAGGGGATGAGGAAAGTGGGCATGGGAGGAAGGAGAGATGGATGGGGCAATTATGGAGGGCAGGGTGCTGGAGGGACTGAAGGCATTAAGGGTGGATAAGGCACCAGGACCAGATGGCATTCACCCCAGAGTGCCGAAAGAGCTGGCAGAAGTCTTGGCAGGGGTGTTGACGGACCTGTTCAATACCTCCCTGGACACAGGATGCATACCACAAGATTAGAGGATGGCTCACGTGATGCCCCTCCACAAAAGTGGCCCAAAGGATGAACCAGGCAATTACAGACCTGTAAGCCTCACATCCATTGTAGGAAAACTTATGGAAACAATCTTGAAGGAGAGGCTGGTGACTTTTTTGGAGGACAATGGACTCCAGTATGGTCAGCAATATGGGTTTGTCTCAGGTAGGTCCTGCCAGACAAACCTAGTAAAGTTCTACAACTGGGTAACGAGGGAACTGGATAAAGGCCATACAGTGGATGTACTGTATTTGGACTTCAGCAGGGCTTTTGATTCAGTGCCTCATGGGCGACTGGGTGGAAAATTGGAATATGTGGGGGTAGGAACAAAGATGGTAAACTGGATCATGGACTGGCAGAAGGGGAAGCAGCAATGTGTGGTGGTGGTGGGGGGAGCTCTCATCCCCAAGGACGGTGATGAGCGGGATGCTGCAGGACTCAGTACTGGGCCTGGTGCTGTTTGGAATATTCATAGTGGATATCTCACATGGCAGTAGGAGCAAGATCAGTCTGTTCGCAGATGATACCAAGATGGGGGCGGTGGTAGATGACATAGAGGGATGGCAGGGGTACAGGAGGAACTGACCAGACTAGAGGAGTGGTTAGATAAGTGGCAGGTGGCCTTCAATGTGAAGAAGTGTAAGGTTATGCACTTTGGAGCCAGGAACCCAAGGAGGGGTTACCAGTTGGGGGGGGGATTCGGTTAGGGGTCTCTGAGGAGGAGAAGGATCTAGGGGTGGTTATAATGGGGAAGATGAACAACTCAGTGCAGTGCAGGAAGGCGGCAGCTAAAGCCAACAAGATGCTGGGGTGTATTGCTAGAGGAATCTCATCCAGAAATAGGGATGTGATCATACCGCTGTACAGGTCACTTGTCAGGCCACACTTGGAGTACTGCATGCAGTACTGATGTCCTTTTCTGAAGAAGGATATCAGATTACTGGAGGGGGTGCAGTGCAGGGCAACAACGATGATACAGGGGCTGGAGGGCAAATTCTATGAGGACAGGCTGGCTGAGTTGAATACATACTCCCTGGAGGAGAGGCAGGAGTGGGGGGGATATGATAGAGACCTTCAAATACTTGAAGGGGACTAACAAAATGGGCACAGAAGGGGTATTTAGGCTGAAAAGGGGAGGGACACGAGAGGCTATGGTCTCAGATTGGAGGGTGGAAGATATCGGATAGAGATGAGGAGGCATTTTTCATGGAGAGGGTTATGGCAAAATAGAACACTCTACCCGAGGCGGTGGTATCCTGTAAGATGGTGGACAGTTTCAAAAGGGAATGGGGCAGGGTGTGGTGGGAGGTAAAAGTGAGGGGGGCAGCAGCTGCAATATAAGGGTGCTAGCTATGCATTCGAGCAGACTTGATAGACCATAAGGCCTGTTTCTGCTGGCAGTTTCATATGTTTGCATAGGAACTTAGTGGCCACTACCCCACAATCAAGACATACTGAATGACACCACAGGTACAACCAGAATAAGCAGAGAAAGGCGCTTTAAGAACCAAAGAAGGATTCAGAATAATGGAAAACACAGGAATTTGCCAGGTGGAAGAAGCAACAATTCAGCCACAGGCTTGTGGACAAGGGTGTGCATTAATGCCAGAAGCCTGGGTAACAAGATAAGTGACCTTCAGGCATGGATGGCGGTGTCCTGTATGGATCTTGTGGCAGTCACAGAGACCTGGGCATCTGACAACAACGACTGGGATTGTGCAGTCCCTGGGTACTCACTCTTTAGGAAAGATGAGAGGGGTGTCGGGGGGGGAGGTTGCACTCTGTGTTAAGGAGGGGATAGAGGCCACATCCTGTGAAATGAGCATTATAGCAGGAAGCAGGAGTGGAATCCCTGTGGGTTCAGCTTAGTTCATCCTCAGGAAAGAAAATCCAGGTTGGGGTGGTATATAGACCTCCGAACCAAACGGAGGACAAGGATAAGGAGGTTTTGGAGGAAATCAAAGAAATGTCACTAAAAGGAGAACTAGTGGTAATAGTGGACCTTAACATGCCAGATGTGGACTGGGGCATCCCGGTGACTAGAACATCAAGGAGTCAATCAGTGGTAGAAGCCTTACAGGATTGCTATCTCACATAGTTAGTCACTGATCCTACTAGGCAGAACAACCTCTTGGATGTGGTGCTCACTAACTCAGAAAAAACTGAGGCAGTCAGAGTCAGGGAGCTGCTGGCGAACAGTGACCACAACTCGATTTAGTTTAAAATAGCCCTGAAGGATGTCAAATTCCAGTCAAAGGCAGAAGTCCTAAATTTCAGAGGGACAAATTTCTATAAAATGAGGGAACTAGTAAGAGAAAAACTAACTAAGATTCACCAACCTTTTGTAGTTGAAGGCATTTGGGGAATGATTAAACAAACCATCACAGAGTCCACAAAGGCATGTACAAGGACTCTGACCAACAGAAACAGACACAAATGCCCCATTTGGTTCACAAGTCAAGTTAGGACCATCATTAGGGTCAACAGGGAAGCATTCCACAACTTGAAAAGTATGCCGGGTAACGATCTTTGGGAGGAATACATACTAAAGAATAAAGAGGCTAAGTAGGCAGTGAGACAAGCAAAGGCTTCTGAGGAACTTCAGATAGCTAAAGGTGTCAGGGAGGGGAACAAACAGTTTTTAAGATATTTGCAAGAAAAGAAAGAATGGTGGAGGGGTAGTTAAAATAAGGGATGGGGATAGGATAGTGGAAAAGGACAGGCAGAATGCCATTGTTCCGAACAAATACTTCTGTTCAGTGTTCACCAAAGATAACAGTGGCCCAATGTGTGACTGCGGCATTACAGCACATGGCAGGGGAGTGCCAAAAATGGAAACACCAAGTATCACTGTAAGCAGGGTCAGAGAGGGGCTTGAGTGTTTAAAGATTAACAGAGCTCCTGGTCTGGATGGAATACATCCGAGGATAATTAAAGAGTTAGCCAGTGAGTTAGCAGAAAACTTAGCGCACCTGTTTAACCATTCTCTCCAGACAGGAGTCATATCTATGACCGGATAAGAGCTGACATGGTGCCTCTGCATAAGGGTGGTAGCAGGGAAGAGGTCAGTAACTACAGGCCAGTCAGCCTCACATCAGTGCTAGGAAGGCAAATGGAGGCCCTGACTAAACAAGACCTATTAGACTTCTTGGATAAGCATGGCCTACAGGACAACAAACAACACGGTTTTGTTACAGGCAGGTCATGCCAGACAAACCTTATTACTTTCTTTGATTGGCTATCTAAGGAAGTGGATAGTGGCTGGCCAGTGGACCTCCTCTATTTTGACTTCAGCAAAGCCTTTGATTCAGTTCCACACAAACACTTGCTGAAGAAGCTAGATGATCTGGGCATAGCAAGCTGCATCGTTAAGTGGGTGGGAAACTGGTTGGACAGAAGGAGGCAAAGGGTGGTGGTCAATGGGGAGATGTCAGAGGAGGGAGAAGTGATGAGTGGGGTCCTGCATGGCTCAGTCTTAGGCCCAATCCTGTTTTATGTGTTCATCAGCGACATAGGAGTAGGTATCCAGGGTAAGACTGCACTGTTCATAGACAACATTAAATTAGGGTGAAGGGTGGATAGCAAAGAAGCAGTGAGAAGTGTACAAAATGATTTGAAAAGGTTAAAACAATGGTTTAGTATCCGGCAGCTGAAATTTAATGCCAAGAAATGTAAAGTGATGCATATTGGCAGGAATAATCCTAGAACAATCTATTGGCTAAATGGGGTCAAACTCAGTGACTCAAAAGAAGAAAGGGATCTAGGAGTTATTGTTAGCAACACCCTTAAATAAACCAGCCAATGCAATGCAGCATATAGTAGGGCCAACAAGATGCTGGGATGCATAGGGAGAGGATTTGACAGTAGGCACAGGGAGGTGATACTTCCACTGTATAGATCTAAGATGAGACCTTATTTGGAATACTGCGTACAGTTTTGGAGACCATACCTTAAGACGGATAGGGACAGGATACAGACCATTCAGGGAAGGGCAACCAAAATGATACAGAGACTTAAGGGGCCGCCATATGAGGGGTGACTGGAGGTGTTAAAGATGTACTCACATGAATTTAGCAGAGAAAGGGGGGATATGATAGAAACCTTTAAGTACATGAGGGGTTTAATTTCAGTATCCTATGCTGAACTATTCACCAAGGCTCCCATCTCAAACACGAAGGGGCATGGATGAAAACTGAGGGGTGGAGTTTCAGGAGGGATCTTAGGAAACATTATTTCTCAGAAAGGATTGTGGAGCCATGGAACAAACTACCTGCAGCGGTGGTAGGAACTAGGACCATATCAGCATTCAAAAGGGGTAGGGATAAGGAGTACATTAGAATCAAACCCACAAGGGAATCTACAAGCTAGGACCTAGGATCTCCTAGGATCTCGGGATCTCAAGGGCAGACTTGATGGACATTTGGTTTCCTTCTGCTGTCACCTTTCTATGTTTCTATTTATGCATCTGTGGGAAGTACAGTAAAAGAAAAAGGCCAGTACAGTTCTCCGGGTAGGGAAGGATGCACTGATACATAGACGTTATTGGCAGATAAAGGCCTAGTGGCCCATTCAGTCTGCCCACCCTGCCTAACAAATCTGCTCTGGCCTAGTGGCTGTCCTGACCCATCTGTCCCTAGTGGCCCTCCAGGAGGTAGGGAAGTAGAAAAAGGTGGCCTTTTGAAAATACGAGGGGGAGCAATTGGAGTTCCCGAGGCAAAACTACAAGAAAAGCTCATTACGGTGATAATGATGGCCAAGGCTTAGACCAAACTTAAGACAGCAGAAGGAGTAAAAGTCTATGACAAAGGCAATCTTCAAGTATATAAGCAATACATTTAATACAAAAGAAGGCATTAATAGGCAAGCAAGGAGGATAGATTGGATAGAAGATGACCATGGAAAAGTGAATATCACCTAGCTGATGTCTTAAATTGTTCATCATTGACAGAAATAGTACCTGTGTACCAGAGAAAGGCAGGTGTTATACCACTTCATGGGGGGGGGGGGCAAGGAGAACTCAGGGAATTTCAGACTGGTGAGCCTCAGTTCTGTAGTGGGCAAACTGCTTCAGATGATTGGAGTTCCTTAAGGACAATGGCCAGCAAGACCAAGGCAACATGGCTTTGTAAAGGGGAAAGTCTGCAAGAAAAAACACTTTGTCTTCTTCAGTGTAGTGATGAAAGCAGTGGATTTGGAATGGGCCACTGGCATCCTCTATGTGGACTTTATCAAGGCATTCAATTCAGTGTTGATCAAGAGACTGGAGAAAAAGCTTGGAGACCTGGGGTTGGGAGGGTGTAAAAAGCTGAACTGGAAATTGGGAGGAGGGAGGACCTACAGAGTGGTGAAGAAAGGGCAATATTCAGAGGAGAGGACTGTCACCAGCAGAGGGTCTCAAGGATCAGTCTTGGGGCCAGTCCTATTTAACATATTCATCTGTGACTAAGGTGATGGGATACTGAGCAAGATCAGCCTATTTGCAGAAAATGCTAAACTATGTAGAGGGTCAACACTGAGGAGGGTGTTGGAGATATGAAAAGAGACCTGAGTAAGGCCCGCACATGTTACCAGTCCAAAGAAAAGATAAGTGTGGTCCAAAAAACTATGGTCCCCCCAGCCAGCCACAAAATCAGAAGGAATGTCCCTCTGCTCTAAGGTAGCCTGGCATGCTTAAAGGTGTGACTGGTAAAATAAGGCACTTAGGAGCATAACAAAACATGTTGCCAAATGCCTCAGGTAAGTCACTGTCTGACTCAAGACTTCTATCAGTTGCAGGGTGCTAAGATGGCCAAATGCTACCACTACCACTAGCACTGTTATATTAGCAAACTAATCAGTAGGTTAATTGAGGATCCACACTGGATAACCATGAGGCCTGCAAATGTGCCACTCAACTTGTGTGTGTACTGCCATGCTAGTACATGGTGCAAAGGAACTACAAGTGTTGAGAAGCACAAGAAATGATAAGCTGCCTGGCAACATGAGTGAGTCTTAAACAAAGGAGTCTGAAACAATGGGTGAACTTATTATTGTAGCCTGCTCAATCTGTAGCATCTGACACTTGCAGAGAAGGTGGACTGCCATATTGCCTAATCAAACCTCACCTTATTGATCCCTGCTTGATTCTGGAAAGCCAAACTGTTAGCAAAGTCCACCAGCCATTCAGGATCACTCAGTAAACAGGTGGCTAACAAAATATCAAACCCAGCTAGCAGCTAGGCCAGAGCACTCCCACAATGATTCGCCACTGTAGTTTTCCTATATATGCTGTCAATCTAGCAGACTTGTAAAATGTTGGGAAATTTCCTGCAGCAATAATTTACCAGTTCCGGGACAGAGTTGTAAAGTTTCTTGGGTGAATCAAGGAGGAAAAGATGGAGTTCCGGACCATTCAAGCCCTTTTAACCCCTCCTCTTTTGCTTCCTGTATTGGTCAAACCTCTACCCCTGCCCATTGCGAAGCCTCTACCTTGCATCTTCCCAGTGCCCACCCCCACAAGTCTGACCCTCCCACTCCCCTTCCTGGGAAGGGGGGCCTTCTGGCAAGTAAGGGAGGGTGAGGGAAGTGACCTCCTAACCTAAAATATACAGCAGAGAAGGGTCATCCTCCAGTGCTCCATCTGCTGTAATACTTTGTAGAATGGCAAAGAGCAGAACTTGGTGGTGCTAATGAATATTAGCATCTCTTATAGACATTTCTTGTGTAATTAAGCACTTTCATTTTCTGACCAAGAAAATGCTGGGTAATAGCAGTTCATTTACTTTACTGATTTGCAGTATTTCAAACTCAGTACCCATCAAACAGCAATGAGGGTGGGATCCCCTTGAATAGGTTATTTGCTATATGTTGAATGATTTGTATTCATAGGAAAACGTACAGTACCAGGTGAACTGGAGCTCTTTATCCCAACATTGTTTCAAATTCTAGACATCCTACAAGGGTCATTTCTCAGGCAGCTGGTTGCAGATTCCACTAGAGATGGGGCAGTGCTGGATCTGGTACTTATAAACAGAGAAACAGAGACAACATGGCAGATGCTACAGTGGGTAGTCATCTGGAGTCAGGTGATCACCGTATAGTGTGATTTAGCATAAAGATTGGGCAGGGGAAAAAAAAAAACGCAGTAGGACAATTGTCCTGGACTTCAGGAGAGCAGATTTTAGAGAGATGGGAGACAGCCTTTGGAAATACCTTGAAGGGGGGGATAGCCTGGGGGAGGAGGCACAATGGAGTAGAATATAGATGGGAATAACTGAGGTAATGGCAAGCTGTTTAAATGTTTTAAGCAAAAGTAAGAGGAGAAAGAGGCCACTGTGGTTCTCAATGGTGGTGACTAAGGAAGTAAAGGAGACAAAAACAGCTTTTTGAATGTACAAGGAGACCTAGACAGAGGTGAACAAGGAGTTATATCCAGAGAAACAAAGGGAGGCAGGTAGGAGGGTAAGGACAGCAAAGGCTCAGGCTGCGGAAAGGATCATCCAGGAGGACAATAATGGAGGTAAGATTTTCTTCAGGTACATGAGTGAGAAGAGGAAGACAAGGAGTGATACAATGAAGATTAGGGGTCCAGGAGTGGGGACTATGCAGAGGAAATCCAAGAAAAAGCTAACATTTTTAACAAATACTTCTGCTCTGTATTCACAGTGGAGCAGGGGATGGGCCAATATGCATTAACAGGCACCGGGGAGATAGACACAAGTCCACTTACAGAAGACAGAGTTCAATGTGGGTTGGAAGCCATAAAGGAAAACAAGTCAATGAGTCCGTACAGGATGCACCCAAGGGTGTTTAGAGAGCTGAGCTCCATGCTAGTCACCCTTCTGGCAAAGCTATTTAGCACCTCATTGGAGATGGGGTGGTTCCAGAGGAATAGAGGAGGGCTGATGTGGTCCATCTGCGCAAGAGTGACAGCAGAGAGGAGGCCAGCAATCACAGACCAGTCAGTCTTACATCAGAGATGGGGAAGTTAATGGAGTCCCTGCTGATAGAGGGACTGATGGAGTATCTGGAGACATGTAAGCTGCAGGACCACTGGCAGCATGGCTCACAGGTGAGAGATCATGTTAAACAAATCTCATAGATTTTTTTGACTGGGTATCTAGGGAATTGCTATCTGGACTTCAGTAAGACCTTTGACATTGTTCCACACAGAATACTGATAAAGAAACTTAGCTATCTGGGAGTTAGGGAGAAAGTGGTAAGCTGGGTATCAAACTGGGTGAAGGATAGGAGGCAAAGGGTGGTGGTAAATGGCAGCCACTCAGAGGATGGGAGAGTGACAAGGGGAGTACCACAGGGATGGATCGGTACTGGGCCCTGTACTCTTCAATGTTTTGATAAATGTCAGTGGCTCAGTAGGTAGTACACTCGCCTCTGAGGCTGGGATATCAGAGGGCTGTGGGTTCAGTTCCCACATCTGGCACTTGGGTTAATATCACAGTACTGACATTGTAGTGCAGAATGAGAGGGGTGCTGCACTTCTGAGGTGCTGTCTTTCAGATGAGACGTTAAACTAAGGTCCCATCTGCCTGGATTGGTGGTAGTTCAGGTGGATGTTAAAGATCCCAAATCACTTATTGAAAAGAGAAGGGGAAAGTTTTATTAAGAAGCTTGATTAAAAACAGTTGTAACACCCAAAATGATAACAAAGAAAGTATATCAGGAAAAAAAATGCAGGAAGATACTTAACAATAAGGAAAAAGGAAAAAAAAGCATCACGTTAGGCACAAAAAAAAATACTTCATAAACAAAGCCCTGGCAATCTTCATGATAGTGGCAAAACAAACAATGGAATGAAAAAAAATCAGGATAAAAAAAGATGTAAGTCAACCTATCTTATGTTTAAGAAAAGGAACATCCTTCCATCTAGCAATCCATTCATCATACGCTAAGTATGTCTTTTCAAAGAAACATTGAGTAAATAATTTATGTTCAACCCTATCGAGTAATGCAGTAGGCTCCTGTGACATCTGTTGAAGAACAAAACGACACCTACTCTGCCAGAGTACAAATTTAAAAAAAGCAAAAAAAGTCGAACAAATTCCTTATTCAATGCTGTTGGAATGAACAAAAACCCACCCACAATTTCCTCATAGGAGATAGCCATCCAATGCTCACAGCCCCATCGTACAGCGAGAAGCTGCCACATGTCCAACACATATGGACGCTGTACCAAAAAATGGAGCATGGTTTCCTCCTAAGCTGAACAGGACTGTTTAGGGCACATCCGCTCAGTGACACTTTTATGTTTTGCATTTCCCCTGACATGCAGCCGACCCTGGCTACACAGCCATGTTACATCCCAAATCCGGGGGGGGGGGATCTTCTTATCTCTTAAGGTCAAAAGCATTTTATCATGGTGCGGCAGCACAACACCTGAAAAGTCAGGGGTAGTCAGAAACATCGACCCCTGAATCGTGGCATAGATAATTGTCCTGGGTTTATTAATAATATCCAAATGGGATAAGGCCCACTGTTGCACTTTTTGGATAGCAGACCGAACATAAGCAGGATAAGATTTCATCTTAAAAGGAGCCAGGGCTTGGGAGGCCCAGTCTGTACTGAAACGCCTCAACCAAGAGTCAGCAAACAACACCCATAACTTACTATTGGGCCTAGAAAGATCCGACAAGTTAAAACTAAAATACAAGCTATAATAAAAGGAAATAGGATTCACCATATTCAGACCACCATGCTGCATGGGCAAATACAGATATTCCTCCGAATAGGGTTAAGTCTGCTCCCACAAATCAGTTGAAAGAATAAACTCAGAAGGGTAGGCTCTTAACTCTGGGGAATGGGATAAATTATACTAAGGAAAGTAAGCAGAGGAAGCAAAAAGGTTTTGGCCAGCATAACTTTTTTAAGTTTCACCTGCTGCCAGGCTTTCCACTGCACGACTTTACATTTTGCAGAGTCCAATTTCACAGTCCAGTTCAGGAGAGCATTATCCCCCCTCCCAAACTGAAGGCCCAGGGCCATGAAAGGTTCAGTAGACACCTCGATACTCAGTATGGAGGGAACCACAGGCATGGTGTCACTGATGGGATAAATGTGACATGTGGCTTTATTAATACAAGCACCCGCCACCGTAGAGTAAAATTCCAATTGATGTAGTACCGTCCATCCAGAATTGTAATCTGAGACAAAGAGACACATATCATCTGCATAGGCCGAGATCTTGGCCATCACTGACGAACCTCTGGGTTGGATACCGGAAATTGACCTATCCTGTTGTATTAAACGTAACAGGGGGTCGAGACAAAAAATATACAGTAAGGGGCTCAATGGGCATCCCTGATGGACCCCTCTCACAATAGAAAAATAGGAGCCCAAATAACCATTCACAAGAGGAATAACAACAGCCATGTTGTAGAACAGGCCAATCCAATCACAAAAAAGAGCAGGGAGACCATAGGCTTTAAGCACATGAGAGATAAACAAATGGGGCACCCTGTCAAATGCTTTTTCTTTATCCAAGGATAATATATAGCCTGAAAGTTCACCAGCTTTCCCTTGCTCAAAAATCTCTCTCTCTCTCTTGAAGAAGATTATCCTGAATGGATCTACTAGGTACAGAACATGTTTGAAACCCCGAGATCAGAAAAGGAGCCAGCTGTAAAAGAGACGGGACATCAAAACTTTCATCAAAATCTTAAAATCAGTGTTAAGTAAACTCAAAGATCTCCAATTATTAAGGTCACACTTCTCATTTTTCTTATGAATCAAGATTTGTACTGAAATACAGAAGTGAAAATCAACACGTTGATTCAAAAGAATCCAATTATATACCTCAGTGAGGATAGGGGCCAAGAGAAAATTA
The DNA here is from genome assembly GCA_016271365.2 of Neoceratodus forsteri. NCBI lineage: Eukaryota > Metazoa > Chordata > Ceratodontiformes > Ceratodontidae > Neoceratodus > Neoceratodus forsteri. The sequence continues at coordinate 995,368,717 of CM057450.1, forward strand.
CAAGATTTATGAAATTCAGCCAGGAGGCCTTCTAAACCCAGTGTGGTGTCTACCTTCAGTCTAGAGATAGCCTCCTGGACCTCCGTGACAGTAATAGGGTCAATCAGGGGTGATGTGCTCTCATGAGGAGGAATAGGGAGATCCAAAGTTCGGAAAAACTCTGAAACAGTGGATTCATCCATCTCGAGGGCACTATACATGGTTCTGTAATACGTAGTAACTGCTGCCATTATATCAGTCTGAGACGTAACCAAGAAACCATCTATGTTCCGGACCGCCATCAAAGTCCTATCAGACACCCTCTTAGTACTTAAAGCAAAAGCATCACTCACCAATCCCCTGTTTACCTTTAGAACAAATTCTATGCTCGTGCAACATGGAAGTCGCACAAGAATATTGCAGACTTTCCATATCCTGTTTCACATAACCTGGGAAGTCGAATTAAGTTTATGAACATTAATGCAGGAGTACAACTTATCCAAATGAGATCTGAGTGCCAAATAACATTTATATCGTCATGCACAATTAGTAGTGGACCATTGCTTGGCCAAGCACTGTATATCCAATTTAGTGCCGATCCACAGAAACTTAAATCAGACGAAAGACCAGCCACAGACATGCGAGTCTTAAGCAACCCAGTGACAGAAGTAGTGAAGAAGTCATTAGTTAGTACAGTAACATTAAACTCCCAGTATCCCTTCCTCTTGGCTGTCTGGGCACCCAAGCCTAAGACCGTGTGTCAAATAACATGGTCTGACAATTGAAAGGGGACAGTTCTGGCTTCCAGCACCTTAGTATGGGGTGGGGTATAAAGGAAATCAATCCTGATAGACAGTTTACCCTTAAAAAAAGTATGGCCTCCCTTAGGATTACAAGTCCTTTAGGCGTCACAAAGGTTACATTGTGATAAGACCAGTTTGAGACAGTTGGAATCACAAAATTCCTTGTCTGTAAGAGCACCCCTATCCTGCTTTTCCAAACCACAATTAAAGTCATCACCACTCCAGATGATATGCTTAGTAGTAGACAGAAATGGTTTAATGGCAGTAAACAAATCAACCCGTTCCTTTTTAGTCAGAGGGGCATAGTTATTAATGACCCTCAAGGCAGTGTCCAGATAAACAAAGTCAACTAAAAGAGCCCTTCCTGGACAGATATCCACCAGTCGAGTAATGTGAAACCCATCACCCTGAAACAGGATACCAACTCCATCACAGACTGACACTCCAACAGAAAACAAAAGCTGAGCCCCAATGCTACAACCGTTTAGCCTTGTGCACCAAAGACACCGTATTCAATCTGCTGTCTTGGAGAAAATAGATATCAAAGTGCAGATCATTGAGAATATTTAAAGTAACCAAGCGGCGTTGAGCATTCTTTAAACTATTGGTGTTTAAAGTGGCTATATGGAGCTGAAATGAAGACGCCATAAGTGGTATGGACAGGGAGAGGAAAAAGGGGCCCTTAATCAAGTAAGCTTCCCAAGCCTAGTACTATGCCTAGGGCAAACCCCCAGTCTCTTGGGTTTCACCTTACCATCAGAGTGACTCATAACCTCGTCATCTGAATCTGAAGTAAGCAGGGGTAATGAAGGTGTCTCAGAGTCTCTGCTCTTGTTCAGACTCATGAGACCCTGTAGCTAAGACTGCAAATTTATTGCTTAAAGGAAGAATGGGGCCAGGGGAGGAGGCCTTGGACATTTTTGATCATGTCCTAACCTGTCTTATGGCTCTTTTCTTGGTAGAAGTCCCAGAAGCAGGACGGGGCATCACCGCCTCATCCATCTCAGGTGCAGGCAGCACTGTGTCCCCAGAAACATTAAAAGCATCAGGCAGAGGAGGTACAACCAATAGAATGCTGTTCAGGCAGGGGCAGGACCTCAGTATTAAGTACGGGGGGGACCGAGGTCTTTGCCGTGGAAGGTATGACCAAGGCAGAAGGGGGGGCAGGAGTTGGAACAGAAGTATAAACAGAAATGTCTTTTTTTCTGTACCTCAATAAGCAGAACCTCCTGACCAGGGCGATCCTTCTTATTGTGAGTGGCCCAGGGACAGGTCCGAAATGCATGGCCTAACTCATCACAGAAGTTACATTTGAGATCATTAGTGCAATCAGTACTGGAGTGCCCATACGATAGACATAAATTACACTGAAGCCGATCACATGCTGAACTCAAATGCACATAGGAACCACACTTAAAACAGGTTCGAGGTTGGCCAGCATAAAAACAGTGCCCTCTTTCTCTCCCCAAAAACAAGCTATTCGGCAAATGAATGGCCCCAGTGTTAGCAAGATGGAGCCACACTTTAAACTTCCACCCACCCGTCCAAAAGTGTTCTTCATCAAAAATGGGTTGGGGGGGCCCAGAACATCACAACATTGTTGCAACCAGTGTAAAATATCATGCACAGAAACAGATTCATTACAAAATAGAACAGTAACAGTTTTAACGGCAGGCCTAGTCAAGGGTATAGCCCTGAAAGGAAGCTACAAAGCAGTATATCGAACTTTCTCATATCGAGTCCAGAACCTGTCCAATCCCTGAGGGGATTTAAAACTAATGTAAAATAAACTGTCACTTGAAATGTGAATCAATGCATAAATCTCATTCGTAAAGAAGCCTAAAGAGCTTTTAATGAGAGTTTTCCTCACATACAATCTGTCAGGTGCAAGCGACAAACCTCCCACATACTGTAAACACACTGCATTCCATCTTTGCATAGGTGGTGGTTGCCCAGAAAAATTATCATGCTTTCAAAAGCCTTCCCAGGCTGTCTTAGCCGAGTCCTGTGGTGCAGCTTGTGGCTCCTGTAAGGGAGTTGCAACATCCATATGGTCACCCCATGAGGGTGGATAAGTACTGGGGCCTTCATCACCCGAAGAACAATGGGAGGCTATTAGGATCTTCAGGGAAGGGTCAGGAAGCACAGACTTGTGCTGGACATCATCAGCGTGGAGATCTGTATCAAAATCTGACTGTTCATATGCAGTGGAAACGGTCTGCTTGGGCAAAAGAATGGGGGCCACAGACTCTGTTGAACCTGGAATCAGACTATGGGAGGGATCCAGGACCCAATGACCAGCAGAACCCAATTTCCACCCCGAGTCCTTCAACAAGTTTTCCAAGGAAGGAGAAAGACCGTGCAGCGCTGAGGGAGGTAAAGACCTGACAGTCGAACTCCTATGCTGCGTCTCCCGACTAACGACAGTCAGGTCAGGGGAAGACAACACCTGCCCAGCAGAAGAAGCAGAGAAATGACCACTTACTGAGTGTGAGGCAAGCCTTACATCGTCTGCCATAACAGCGTGCAAAAGCGGAACAACACTAGGCAAGTCAAGTGCAGGTCAGGCACCAACAATACCACAAACAGCTGATTGCGGTTCGCGTGCTGAGACCACAGCAGCAGCAGCAGCAGCCACAACTGGAGGCATTTGCACCTCATCAGCAACTGCAGTCAATGGGAACGAGGAGCCAGACTACACAAGGGGAACAGAAGAGTGTGGAATAGGGCCAGCAACATCCGGAAGATCAGGTAAGCACTGAGCTGTAGCGAGTGCCTCCACTTGAATAAACGCCAGAACCGATTGTCTGTTCGTTTTCAAAAGCTCCTTCAATAAATGTTTGTCAGACACACCAAAACCAGAAGGCAATAAGGCCAAATCAGCAGTATCCATAATCATAAGCTCCTCCTGAAGCCGTTCCTCAGTACAAACATTATCTAAACATGGAATCTCTATTGCTGGACATGTAGGGAGGGAGATCTGCTTACTTACAGGGCACCAGCAGAATGACCACTCGACTCGGAGGCCATAGCAGCAGGTCCCCCTACCACCAGAGTTGGGGAATTTTCCTGGTGTCCTGGCCAAATTTCCCTCATTCACTAAAAATACCACCAACAGCTTAATCTGGTTCAAGGTCAGCTGGCATTCATCTGTATCCCCTCCTCCGGGTCGAGCCTGAAAATAGGCAGAATTTGTCTAGTGCACTTACCTGGTCAACAAGAACTAAATAAATAAATAAAAATAAATAACTGACATTGCTGAGGAACTGGAGAGGAAGGCGTGTCTCTTTGCAGATGACACAAAAACCTGCAACAGGATGGATATCCAGGAGGGAGTGAAGAGAATGCAAAGGGATCTGGAGAAACTAAAGCAGTGGTCTAGGGAGTAGCAGCTGCATTTTAATACCAATAAGTGCAAAATCATGCACCTGGAGCAAGGTAACCTGGGGACTGTGTATAGGATGGGGGGACTTACAGTTACCAAGCAAGACAGGGACCTTGGGGTGATCATATCTGATAATCTCAAGGTAACAGGGCAGTGCGACAGGGCAGCAGGCAAGCTGAGCTGGATACTGGGATGCATTGGGAGGTGGATCTCTAGCAGGAGAAGGGAGGTGATGCTTCCTTTGTATCACTCACTGGTGAGACCCCATGTGGAGTGCTGCATCCAGTTCTGAAGGCTACTCCACTGCAAGGACATTGAAGAGGCAGTCCAGAGGAGGGCTACTAAAACCGTGCTGGGTTTGCACAAGAAGCCATAAGAGGAGAGACTGTGGGAGCTGGGCAGGTACTCCCTGGAAGTGAGGAGAATGGGAGGGGACATAACTGATATCTATAAGTACCTCACAGAGGTGAACAAAGTGCAGTAGGGAGCCTCTTTGAAAGGAAGAGGAACAACAGTACCCAGGGACATGCTATGAAACTTGAGGGGGGAGTTTAAGAGGGATGTGAGGAAATACTTACCACCTATCTGTTTGCTCTGGCATTCCCAGATATAGAGCTGTGAAGAACTTTTTTGGTATATCTGTAATGCTCACATTTTGTACTTTGTCTACTGATTTTATTATATTTTATATTTAGCCTTATTTATGTATCCCTGGCTGTCCTATCTCTTCAAATTCTCTATATTTCAAAGGCACCCAGAACGTTTGGGATTGGGCGCCTAAGAAATAAAAGTTGCCTTGCCTTACCTCTTCACAGAAAGGGTGATTGAAGCCTGGAAAGACTGCCAGAAGAGGTGGTGGGGAGAAGACAGTGAGGACCTTCAAGTATGCGTGGGATAGGCACATTGGTATTATAAACTGAGGGAAGGGAGGAGGGAGTGACACTGGTGACCAAGTAGGGTCCAGGATATAGTGTTAGGGAGGGAAAATAGGGAAGACTAGATGGGCCTACCTGTCCATTTCTGCTGACACTTTCTATGTTTCTAATTGTTTCTCATTAGTTACAAAAGCCTCTTATCACAGCACATTACTTATATCTCAGAATAAAATCCCCATCTCACATCCACCTAAAATTGACAAAGATTGCGATGGCCTTAGAGTAATGGCTGCTGCTCCATGGGACACTGTGGCCAGAGGGTCTAACATAACATTTTAATGATGAATACCAACACCCTACAAGCACTTATAGGAGGTTCATCAGATGAATTCATGGTATTTTGATATAGAATTCATATTTAAACTGGTTTGCCAAATTGCTTCATTCTAATACTCTATGTAAAAGAAAGTTGACAAAAATGGTTAGATTTAAAGTTATACATGTAAAGCCCCTTTAGGAAGAGAACCTACAGTGCGTTATTTGGAAGCATTTGAGACTTTTAAGGTTCCTGGGCTTAAAACCCATAATGGGTTAATTTTCCTTTCCTCCAGCAGAGCTGGTCAGTCATTGGTTGGGAGCACCTCTAAGGGTGGGTCTCGTTTGGACCACAAAGAAGAATGTGGGCTAAAGGAGTCAGTCTGAAGGAGGGAGCAGGTCTGATAGCCGGCTTCTGAGGGTCAGTTTATTTTTCTCTGTAAGGAAGCTTAAAGGAGACAGATTGAGGGAACGGTGGTGGCCACTGTTTGTAAGACCCCTTCGGTGGGGGGGTGCTGACAATTCAGAAGAAAGGGGGAGGTTATCTGCCTCTAGCCATCATGGGACTCGAACCTGTGGAGAGGAGAGAAGGGATTTCATGTCCACGGTGAAAACCACCACTAGCCATTAAGCCTCTGGGAGGTTTGGAGGCCTAGAACATGATTCAGCTGAAGGCATTTGGGAGTGTTGGGCAGGGTGACTCCCTGAGTATATGCCACCTGTATGGAGAGGAGCAGTATTACTCTAAAGTGACCGAAAGGGGTTGTGGTCAGTTTCATGTCCGAGACTGCAGTCCGATAATGTGAGGTGAGGTCAGTGAAACTGAGATGCAGTGGGATCCAATCGGAGTGAGTGTAACCAGCTGAGGGAAGCTTGGTTTGGATCTGCAGTAGGAAAATAAATGCTGCTTGGTGTGTCGTGTTTTAAATGCTCAGGAATGGTCACTGCATGCTACTCCATTATTATGGGCAGTTAGAAGGTCCCAGCGTGGAATATGGACATTGAAATGTATGGACTCATGGACAATGCATGGACACTGATGAGCAGACCTCCATTACCCTAACTGCTCCCCCCATGGGATATTGTGTCATTATTAGAAAATAATACTCCATGGAGTAATTAAGTTATTATTAAAGGATCCATTGTTTTTTCAGACCATTGTTTGGACTTTTAATGCCTGCCCTGCTATGTTATGACTCTAACCTAGTTTGCCTCTGAGCCCAGTACTCCATGAAGGAAGCCTTCACCCCAGTGCCAAAGAAAAGTAAAATGTATGTTATCTTTGACGTTTCAGTTGTGGTTCCCCCTCCCCATGGATATACCAATATCATACCCCTAGACACTGGGGTGGGGGGCTACATACACAAGAGATTAACTTGGGTCAGCCAGCATAGGTGAACGTCATCAATGGTAAATCAACTGCAATATCTGGAAATATCTGAGAAACCAGGATCAACTGACTTACTGTACAGTATGTGGCTGAAACATAAAAAAGGAACTTGGCAGTTGCACACAGATCAGATCTAACAGACAGAATGTTCCGAACCACAATTAAAGAATTGCCACAGAAAAGACAATTGGGGAATGTTTTCCTACCTGTAGCAGGACAAAGCGGGCTCAAGTGGCACAGTGGATGTATCTTGGCCTTATAATCAAATGGTCTGAGATTTGATTCCCAAAAATATTGGATATCTGTATTTTCAGTGAGGTGCTGGCTGCACCTCTGACACTCCTATTTAACAGATCACCGGAAACTGGAGTGGTTCTGGAGGACTAGAAGAGGGCAGATGTAGTCCTACTTCACAAATGTTGCAGCAGAGAAGAGGCTGGCAATTGTAGGCCAGTCAGCCTGACACTGGTGATGGGAAAATTAATGGAAACACTGCTGAAGGAAAGGATTGTGGAATATGTTGAATCCAATGGGCTACAGGACTGGAGGCAGCATGGATTCATGGGGGGAGGTCATGTCAAATGTAGCCCAGGCACCGTGTGCCAGTGAGCTACTACCCCTACCTGTTATCCCTGGTACAGGTTAAGGGGTCTGGGCCCTGCTACGGTGAAAGTCGGGGTTCTTTCACAAAAGTTATGAATAACAGCATGGTGCCTCCACCCAGAGTAAGTTGCAAGTGGGTCAGGTGACTAAATGGTACAATTCCCTGGGATACTGCATCTCCCCACCTCCCCGACAAGCCACCGTGCACACAAGATGCCAAATAACTCTCTCCCACCAACTACCATAAATCAGTTAGAAGGTAAAATGCAATGAACCTCTCTTGACACAGCAGCTTCAACAATCAAACTCACAGCTTTATTGGGGGTAAGGGCTAGGAAAGGGGTACTTGGAGGAGTAGCTGTGGAAGTAAAAGGAAAGTTAGTGGCAAATAGCAAAACATTAATCATAGAGGCCCACTGTCCAGTCCACCCCCGGCTGCCCACCCCCACTGGTAACAGTGTTTACACCCTGAGGAGTCCCTGGGGTATCTACTAGTTGCAGGCCTAGCCATTGCCATGGGTTGGTCAGCTGTTGGGGCCCTGAAAGCTTGGAAAATGTTTAGATTAAAGTTACACTCCCTTGCTATATCTCCAGGAACCAGGTCCTGGGTACTCACAGTTTGCAAATCACTAGCCAGAAACTGGAATCGCCAAGTGTTCTGGAGGATGGAGCTCTGATCAACAAAGACAGCAGTGGGCAGAAAGGAGGATGATCTTTGGTCCCCCTGCAGGGTGGATCTTGCTGAGTTCTGGCCACTTGTCACCTTCAGCCACTTCTGGCCCTTTGCAGAGCTTGATGGCAGGTCCACACCAACCCCAGAAGACCCAAACCTGGGAGTTGCTCCACAGCCCAGCTCTTAGCCAGGATTGTAGGTGCCCTAGCACCCCAACAAGTGCTGGTGCCCTCCTGAAACTGTGGGTCCCACTTGGAAGGCATTAACTAGTTCCCTCCCTGGCTTGAGGTGAGGACTCCCATGCAGCAGGAGCCCTCTGCAGTCCCTGCACTGAAGTGGTAACTAGGTAGTGCTTCCAAGTAAAACAGCAGTACTGGTGTGCCAGATGGGTGCTAGCCTTCTAATTTTCACTCAGAGACTACAGAACTCTGCAGGGAAGGCCCATAACTAGTCAAACCCCTGTTTTCTTCAGTGTTTGCAGCTCTACTTGTCCACAAAAAGTTCCTTTCAGCTTCAGCTGGAACACAGCTCTCAACCACTTAATTCAGTCCACACAGCAAAATCCCGGAACCTGGCTAGCACCCTGACTGGAGACAATTTGCCTCTTCAGAATCACTTTCAGAGCCCCAGTCTGCAAGTCAAGTCCTTTGCAGCAACTGATTAACTTCCAAGAATGGGACAAAACAGATCCAGCAGCACAGTCAGATTGCCAGTGCAGGGTCTCTGCAACAGATATCTTCTCCAATTAAAGCAGCACAATTCACAGTACCTGGAGAGTTTCAGAATCCAGTCGGTCTCTCACTCTCTTTCTTCTTTAACTCACTTTACTCTCTTTCTTCTTTAACTCACTTTCCACAGCACAGTCCACAGACCTAAGCAAAGCCTCTGACAGTCCAATTCCTCTCACACAGAATTCTTCTAGCTCAAGAAGAGCCCGGGAGCAGACTCCAGAAAAAACAGAAAGTGCTTGGGTTTTCCCTCTGGAATCCATCCTCACAATTGGCTGTTCAAGCCAGTCAATCATCAATAACTATAGTGATCAATATTTCCTAATCGTTCATTGGAGCATGATTGAGGCACCTGAATTAGCAAAACTCCCACTCCCAGAAGTCCTTTGGCTCAGTTTGGGTGCCTAGTAAGGGGACTGGCTGCTCTATGGGGTTAAAGTATCACCAATATGTCAGCCACCATTAAGTTCTATGCTGTCCCTATGTTTCAAAGCTAAGGTGCAGCCAGCAAATATACTCTCAACTTATAATCCCTCCACAGTATTAAAGCCCCATCGATTCCCTTTTCGAACAAACCCACACATATATTTATCCCAAACATGTTCTCTGTTACTGCCACCGATATACTGACCCCCTAGGCAGCAGCAACATCCTCATTAATATTAATACAGGGCTCATTAATATGTATGAGTCCCACTCTGAGCCCTGATTTCAAACTTAAACTTTTTGCCTCCAAGTGGCTTCTCCTCCCCATCGCTTTGGTCATTGGTCCCCATTTGACTCAGGAGGGGCACCAGGACCACTGTGCTCCTTCCCTATCGACTGCAAAACTGGCCATTGGCAAGATCAAGTGCTACATGCACATGCGTGGTCTCTGGCTGCCAAGAACATGCTGCCAACTAGCGGTCCACATTTTAAGCCTGAAACGGGTCTGGAACAAGACACTGGGCTGCATGGGGAACTTGGGAAGCACCGGGGAACACAAAAAGACAATGGGAAAATGTGGAAAACAGGAAATTAAGGGACAATTCAGGTAAGCCCCCGGGGGGGTTACACCCCACCCTTGAATGCTTGGCTTCCACACCAAGCCTATGGACAAATACCATGAAAACAGTAATGAAGAAAGTTTGAACACCAACACTTAATAACATTTCTAACTATACACATGAATCCTATCTATTATATCGTAACCGTTTCTTAGAATGGTAAAACATTTAAACAAAACATTATGTACATTTCAGTAAATACATTTCCCATTATGAGCCCCAACCATATGAAAAGTGGCACTCATATGTTTAGCCTATCAGCCACAGGATACTGAAAACCCACATAGTACACCTTTCTATCAAACCCCCTGAGTACTCATTCACCTCACTTTCCTTCTTCTGGTCACTTTTACCTTGGACTAGGGGGTTTAGCACCAGCAAGACACATGACTACTTTTTGTAGGGAGCTAGGTGTAATATATACTCCCTTGTATACTACAAATAAGGGTAAATTGGATGGAACTCCTGGGGCATCATAAGTTAACTTGAGGATGGGCTGCACCATCCTCCCAGACCTCTTGTGGATCTCCTGAACCTCCCAACTAGCAACCACCTCTTGCTTAGAGGCATATCCTACAATACATCACTGTCACATTCATCCTGGCCCATTTCTCCCTCAGCTATTGGGGCAGGGCACACCATTATCTCCCTATCTTCACTGGTTTGTCCAAGGTGGCTACCCTGGGAGCCCTTCAGAGGACACAGTCGGACCAGTGTTCAGTTCTAATGGGGGCCCTCCAAAAGGCACTTCTTCTTCCTCTTCTTCATGTTCCTCAGGACTAACTTGTGACCATTCAGAGAATCCAGGCTGACTAGTATTCAAGTCTGCGGTGGATCCTCCAAAAGGCATCTCTTCAGGGCAGCTGCTCCGGTACCACTCATAGGGCTCAGCCAGACTAATATGCAACTCTGGAGTGGTCGCTCAAGAGGCGCAGCAGGCAGCTTCCCATCTCCACCCTGTTTCCTGGGCACAGGCATTTCCACCAACATTAGTGTCAGTCCCTGAAATAGTCTAACTAACTCCATGGTAGGGTAAAAGCTTTGGTGGGTACTATCCCTGTCCCCCTCAGTCTCATCATCTGTACTTTCTCCATCTGAGAGCCCTCCACTCTGGGCAGGCCCCGCCCCCATGGCATCACTACTTCCATGCCTCTGTCTCCTGGGTGCAGCAACTCGAGTGGTGGGGGGTGAAGAAGATTCTTCCATTGGGCTCTCCATGTCCACTATTCGAACACCAATAGGCAGCAGATGGTTCCGATGTATGACACTGTGCCCTCGAGTCTCTCCCTCAGGCAGAAGCTAATACACTGGACGGCCTTCCAATTTTTCCAGAATGACATACGGCATGCTTACCCATCTGTCGGCGATCTTGTGCTTTCCTGTTATGCCCAAACATTGTAACAACACTCTGTCACTAGCTCCCAAATCCTGAATTTGCACCTTTCTGTCATTACGGTCTTTATTAGCCTGATTCATCTTGGTGGCCATCTCTGAATCAAGGCGATAGGCATCATACATTTGCTGTTTTAATTGTCTCACATACTGTAGATAGTCTCCTGTCCCAAGCCCATCAGTGGACACTCTGAAGCACAGATCCACAGGCAAATGGGCATCCCTCCTGAACATAAGCTGATAAGGAGAGAACCCTGTAGCATCATTTTGGGTGCAATTGTAGGCATTGACCAGGGCACTCGCACACTGACTCCAAGTATGCTTATCATGAGGATCTGAGGTACCTAGCATGTCCAGCAATGTCCTGTTGAACCTCTCAGGCTGGGGGTCAACTTGTGGATGGCATGGAGTGGTCCGAGACTTTTTGATTCCCTACAATGACAAGAGTTCCTTAATAAGTCAACTCTCAAAGTCACGACCTTGATCTGAATGAATCCTCTCCGGGGCTCTGTAGTGCACAAAGAATTTCTCCACCAATATTTTGGCCACTGTGGAAACTTGCTGGTCCTTGGTGGGGTAAGCTTGGGTGTACCACGTAAAATGATCATTGACCACCAATATGTTTGAGATGTTGTGTGAGTCTGGCTCCAGCATGAGGAAGTCGATGCATACCAATTCCATGGGATCGCTGATTTGGATGTTAATTAAGGGTGCCACCTCTTGGGGAAGTGCTTTCCTCCATATGCATCTCCTGCAGTTCTCACAATAGTTCTCCACATCTGCTCCCATATTTGGCCAGTAAAAACTGCTCTTGACTAATTCCTCTGTACGCTCAGCACCTAGATGGCCCATATTGTCATGTAATGCCTTTAACACAGTCTTTATATGCTGCTCCAGTAACACCAATTACTTTTAGGGAGCCCCCTGCTGGTCTTGCATCTCCTGATAGAGCAGTCCCTTCTTTAACTGCAACTTAGGCCATTCTTGTAACATAAGCTTGGCAAGGGGTAAATGGTGTCTACCTGAGTCTGGTCCCCATTGTGCTGAAGCACTCTAATTATCTCCCCCGTGACGGGACTGGCTCTTTGTTCCCTTTTCAAGTCCTGGGTTGTCTGCTGTGGGAGAGATCTCACATCTAAGGTGGCCAGATGACAATAGGCAACTGGGAGACAACTTCCCAAGGCCCCCAAGCATTCTACCAGGTGAGGGTATCTTCCACTGGGAGGATTTCTTCGTCATCATGTGTCTTGCATTGGACTTTACTGCTGGTTCCGAAATCTTATCCCAGATAGAGTGCTCAGTGGTATACGCTGAGGGGTGGGAGGCATCTTGACAGGCATGATTCAGACTGGGACGATACTCCATGCATTAATTATAGGAGGACAAAGCTGACAGCCACCTATGACCAGCTATGTCCAGTTTAGCCATGGCTTGCACGTAGTAGGTAAGTGGATTGTTGTCCATCTTCATGGTGATCGTGGTCCCATACAGGTAGTCACAAAACTGAACCACAATAGACCACTTTAAGGCCAAAAACTCCAATTTGTAGACAGGTACCTCCTCTCTGATGGGTTCAGATGGTATACCCCTTGTACCCTGGCACCAACACAGCAACCTACCAACCCGTTGACAAAATCGACAGGTTGTTGACAGGTCACGGTGCTAGTGCACCCAACACAGGGCCACACTGTCTCCCAGTCCTGCACCCTCTCCCCAAATCAACTCTGACTGGAGTTGAGTATCATAATTACAGGGGGTTTGTGGGGCAAAGCCCCCTGCTGATAAAATAGGACTGGGAGACACAGGGGTTTATGTCAAGCAAACCTGCGGCCAACATAAATCCTGTCAATGAAATGCCGGTCAACAAAAATGTTGTCGATCCAGTATTGTACAGCTGGCTCAGACTCCGGCTGGCGAAGGCTACTGGGCACAAGCCCTCTGGGTACTCTTGACATAACACTGCTCCCAGGCCACTAAAACTGGCATCAGTATGAAGGACATAGGGTTTCTGCAAATCTGTATAGGCGAGCACTGGGGTGTGTGTTACACAGTAGATGATATCTTCAAATGCCCGGTCACACTCCTTATCCCACCGGGAGCCAAAGGGTTCTGATCATCTAAAGTAGCTGGTTTGATTAGCTTGGGTCCCAGGTGAAGTGGCTTTCTTGCTTTTGTTGGTGGGTGGATACCTTTGTAGCAGATTTGGTAGGGGCCGGACTACTCAGGTGTAATGCTTCATGAATCTCCACTAGTAGTCGCAGAAACTAGGCAGACGCTGGCGCTCTCAAAGTCCGAGGCTTTGGCCAAGTGGTAAAAGGGCTTTGATCTTACTGGGGTTGGTCTGGATGCCCTGAGCAGAAACTATGTGCCCAATGTATTTAACTGAAGTCTGAAAGAATTGACACTTATCAATTGACAATTTCTGTCCAAACTCCTCCAGGTGATCCAACACCTTGAGCAGCCAAGCCTCTTGTTCTTCTAGGGTCTTCCCAAAATACAATAATGTCATCTAGGTAGACCAAACACTCCAGCAAGTTCATATCATCCACAGCCTTCTCCATTAGGCACTGAAAGGTGGTTGGGGCACCTGAGATCCCCTGTGGCATCCTGAGAAACTCATAAAATCTGAGGGGACAGATAAAGGCCATCTTCTCCTGGTCCTGGGGAGCCATCGAGATCTGATAAAAATCACTCCACTGATCCAGGACCAAGAACCACTGGCTACTATTTAAACAATCTGAGGCATCCTGTACTCTGAGCATAGTGTACTGGTCTGGCTTACTGGGTCATAATGTTGCATGCTTAATAGCGTATGACATTATGGCTAAACTGGTACAGCGCAATATGCTATCGCTACTGGTGCAGCGGCATTATACTGTTGTGGTGTTTACTCAGATCCTTTCTCAGGCAGAGGATAAGACCTCTGCTGGGAGGGGTTCAATAAGCAGCTGCTGTGGCTCACAGGACTGAACTACAGCAGTAGGAACCCTGGTGCTGCGTCTGGGATCGGGTTTGATTCCTGGTCCCAGAAACTTTTATTTTTTTACGACTTGTGTGCTTCCCGAGTTGAACCCTCCCTGGAGTTGAGAATCTTTAATGGGGGGTCCCGGGGGGGGGATGCAGCACCCCGTAATGGGGTGTGTGGGTGCCCCCCACAGAAAAAAGACATACCTCATGGCAGAAATTGTGCTGTATTGGCAGTGCGATTTTCCATGCGGCATAATGTCTTGCGACATTATGACCTTGTGCCCTGGTCTGGTACAGTCCGTTTGTTTAAGGTATGATAATATACACACATTTGGATGGCCCTGCTCTTTTTCCTCACTACAACAATAGGGGAGGCATGTGGGCTCCTCGAATCTTGAATGATCCTGGCAGCCATCATCTCCTGAAGGTGCAACCAGACATCGTTGATGTCAGCCGGGGCAAGCCGCATAGATCTTTCCCAGAATGGTGCCTCGTCAGTAAGAAGTATATGATGCTGTTCTCCACTCACACACCCCATATCCCATTCATGTAGAGAGAAAACACATTCGCCCAGGCAGCCAATTTCTCTTGTACTCTCTTTTTCCAGTCCTCTGGGATTGGGGAGTCACACAAGTTAAATAATCCAGGATCCATCTCCAGGGTGGCGTCTCCATTTACTGCAGTGGGTTGCACAGCCATATTGGAGCAGTAAACTTGCCTCTCCTCACCACCACTTCCTAGTCTGTGGCATTCTCTTCACTTGTACAATAACCTTTTGGACATAAACATGTGCTCTGGCTTGCAGAATGCTGGGCTTCACTAAGAGTCCCACTAGCAACCTATGTTCCTCTGGGGCATCCAACATCAGCAACTGATTTGTCACATCTTTATTCAAACTCACTACTCTGGCAATGTTAAATTCCACATTTGGTGGTAGCATAATTTCATCCCCCTCTCTTCTCCGCACGATTCCTACACAGTCATCCAGCTCTTCAACGGGGGACTTTCCCTTCCTTCTGTAAGCCTCTCTCTCTAACCAGGGGGTAAAGTGGCTGCTCTCTACTGTCCCTCTTGGCCTCTCGAGCTTGGCACAGTTGGGCTAGCTGTCTGAACATATGTGCATTAGTGCCCACTAGCACAGGCACTCCATTGTTGATTCCGGACTCAGGGCAGATCAATGCCAGGATCTCTACAGCCTCTCCTACACCAGCAATTTTAGTTGGGAAAGCCATCCACACCTTGATGTAACTGAGGTAAGGGTATGACTTTTCACTAAGCCTCCGCACGTGCAGTCCCTCAAGTGGTTGTATTTCAACATCTGACAAGTGCTGGTCACCAGGATTTAAAAACAAGCATTTGTCCATGCCAAATGTTTGCTTGCTGGTATTAGCATTGGAAGTGCAGGTGTTAGACAGATGCAGAATAGGAATGGCAGTGAAGTGTTGAAGTAACAACAACCCCACCCCCACCCCCACCCTGCAGAGATGGACAGGCATAGGGATGTGCCTTTGGGTCATTGCCCATAATGCTCATGCCATTTCACCTCACCCTACCCTGCAGACACTGAAAAATGCTGAGGTGTGCCTTGGGGTGTTCGGCTTTACAGTCACCCCATTCCATAAGGAAATACGCTGAAATGAGTGCAGTACAGGAGAATGGGGTGAACTTTGGGGCTGAAGAGTCCAAGACACACATCGATGTCTGTCACTGCTTGCAGGGTGGGGGTGGGGGGGTGGAATGGCATGAGCATTCCTATTGACAGTCCAAAGTCACTCCCTTGATGCCTGTCAGTCCTTACAGGGCAGGGCGTTATGGTCGGAAACCCTAGCACCCTGAGCATTTCTTGGTAATTTCACTCCAAGTTTTCGACATGGGCTTTTTGTGACCCCACCGCATGAACAGTGGCACTATCAGTTCGTTAGCTGAAGAGTGATTTTGAGCAGTGACTGTGCCATTTAGCGCAACTGGTGCAAAAACACATTTCGAACAGGATGTAAAAAATGGCAGCTGTACTGTTCATGAGGAGGTGTAAAAAAATGGTAATGTTGAAAATCTGGAGTGAAAATATAAAGAAATTGGTGGTCATGAGTGTACGTGGAAACTGTGCAATGCACCCTCGTAACATAGTCATTTTGTGGACTTTTGTCACCAAATTTTCAACATAGTCATTTTGGGACCTCCGCTCATGAACAGTATCACTGTGATTTTCTTAATCTGTCCTGAACATTGATTTACCACAGCGACCGCACCATTGCGCGACAGATGTTCAAAAACACATTTCGGGCAAGATGTGAAAAATAACAGCTATACTGTTCACAAGGAGGTGTGAAAAATGGCAATGCTGAAAATCTGGAGTGAAAATATTAAAAATTCTTGAAGTTTCAAGCATGTGTGGAAGCTGCGCAATGCACGCCAGAATACAGTCAGTTTTGAATTTTTCCATTCAAGCTCAACATGGCTTTTGGGAGCCCACCTCATGAACAGTGACACTGTCATTTCATTAATCAGTCACGAAAGGTGATTCCATGTAGTGACCACAAAATCACCTTTCAGGACCGAATAATGACATGACAGTGACTGATCTCATGAAGTGGGGTCCCAAGAACCCCATGTTGAAAATTTGTTGACAAAAGTCACAGACATTGCCGAGATATCCACCTAAGCTGAAAAAAACACATTTATGCCATTATACTGCTTACAGGCATTTCTTCAGTTAGCGGTTGGCTTTGAAGAGTGCAGACATGTTCCCGCTCCACTGAAGATTGTCGTGCCGGGCTCCAGAGGTAAGTATGGGATGATGGGGGTGTGGGGAGGTGGGGTGTACAGAGGGTGGGTTCAAGTTGGGGGAGGGGGCCACCGCAGACAATGAGAGACCGTTTTTTTCTTTTACAGGCAAAAAAAAAAAATTAAAAACACGTTGCAGGAAAGTTTTCTTAATTACAAGGACATTTGGCACGTTGGGGTGGGCTCCCAGCATGCCACATGGGTGTTTTTTTTGGGGTGACTGGAGCCAATGGGAATTGGGCACGCCATCAGCAAAAAAGAAAACTTGACCAGCCAGAGGGTGAGCCGAGGAACGAGGGAGTGGGGAGGACAGCAGCAGAGGGAGGAAGTGGGAGGAATTTTTTTTGTAGCTGGAGTGTGAGTGGGGAACGAGGGAGCGGGGAGGACAGCAGCAGTGGGAGGAAGAGGGAGGGATTTCATTGGCAGCGACGTGCAGGAGGGCTGGAGAAACTGAGTGACATCAATATGCTAAATACACACGTTACCACCACTGATTGCAGTGGTGGTTTTGTTTGAACTGAAGACCACTGCAGCCAAACTGCTGTCATAGACAGCTCACTCATCCATTGGTGTGGTACAGTCGCGCCTGCTAAACGGAGCACTGCATTGGACAGAAGGGTCACACATCTCCAAAAAGTGATGTACGGTCGCAATATGTTTCTTGCACATGCGTGCAAGCAAACATAATAATACTAACTTGAGAACCACTATCGAGAACTGCCAGTGTGCAGGTGCCATCGATTGTAATGGTGGTCTCAGTTGATGTTCCCACTAGTTTATGCATGTCGACAACAGCTGATGTGGTGATTCTAGCTGGGGAGACTCTTATGCGAGCCCTGGAGCTGGACCTGCCAAAGGGCCCTGGCACGCTCCTTTACCAGGACCCTCTGTAGTTTCCCTGGTTCTGGCTCGAATTCGTGGGCTGCCTATCTCTAATGGGGGTATGACTCAACAGCATCCTACACCCCTTCCATATATGGCCCTCACCCCCACACTGATGACATAAAAAGGGATCCTGAGGCTGCAGCAAAAGGCTTTTAACATCGTTCCACATAAGAGACTAGTAAGCAAGCTGGGTAGCTTAGGGATGGGCAAAAAAGTGGTAAACTGGGTAAGAAATTGGTTTGGGGATAGGTGAGAGATGGCAGTGGTAACTAGAGTTTGCTTTGAGAAAGGGATGGTGACTGGCAGGGTATCTTAGGGATCATTGGTGGGACAGGTCTTGTTTAATGTCTTTACAAGTGACATTGCAGAGGAGCTAGAAGGGAAGGTCTAACTCTTTGCAGATTACACCGAGATCTGCAACAGGGTGGACACTCCAGGAGGATTGGAAATGATGAGCAGGGACCTTGGAAAACTTGAGGAGTGGTCAAAGCCATGGCAGCTGGGTTTCAGGGTGAAAAACTGCAAGGTGATGCAAATAGGGCACAGAAAGTCATGGACGGAGTACAAAATGGATGGAGTGCTATTGACAACAACCAAGCAGGAAAAAAACCTGGGCTAATTATGTTGGATGAGGATGACCTAAAGGTAGACAGGCACTATGACAAGACAGTTGGGAAAGCTAGTGAGATTCTGGGGTGCATAGGAAGGGGCATCATCAGCAGAAAGCGGGAAATGGTGTTGCCCTGTATAGCTCATTGGTAAGACCCCACCCAGAGTACTGTGTCCAGTTCTGAAAACATATCTCTGGAAGGATATAAACTGAGTGGGGGCAGTCCAGGGGAGGGCAACTAAAATGGTGCAGGGTCTGCATCACAAGCCCTATAAGGAGAGAATAAAGGACCTCAATCTGTACACCCTGGAAGAATGGAGAGAGAGAGAGATAGAGAGAGAATATATGATAGAGACCTTTAAATACCTCACAGGGGTGAAGAAGGTAGAGGAGAAAAGCATTTTTCAGAAAAAAGATGGGCTCAAGAACAAGGGACATGCTATGAAGCTGGAGGGTGGTAGATTCAGGAGAGATGTGAGGAGGTACTTCTTCACAGAAAGAGTGATGGATGCCTGGAACAGTCTTCCAGTAGAGGTGATGGGGGCGAAAACAGTCTTGGGGGTTCAAGAATGCATGAGATAGGCATAAGGGAATCATAGTGGAAAGGAAGGGGGGAGGGAGAAAGATCTGTAGATCAAGCAGGATCTGCAGTGAGAATTTAGGTATGGAAAATGAGCAGACTGGGTGGGCCAAGCAGCCCTTATCTGCTGCCAGATAGACTCTGAGGCTGGTGACATGGGGAGGCTTTCAGATGGTGTGCCAACTGGAGCAAGTTTCTACCATCAAGCCCTCCCTCCTCCTCACTCTCTCAAGTCTAGCTGCACCTACACTGATCTGTGTGGGCATTACCTGGTCATCCACAGCAAATGATGCTGCTGTTAGTCCTCTAGAGGAGCCTGTTGAGTGGCAAAGAGGGGCCCACTGCCCAGAGTTGGCAGTTTCTGCCTTACTAGTGCTTTCCCGACTCCAGGATCGAGCACAAAATAAGAGCACAGAGGGAACCACAGGCACCACTGGGCTGTGTGATGTGGAATATTTTTGGCAATTCCTTTATTAACAGCATGGATACTGTGTTTGTAGTCTGAGAATATGCCAGCATACAATTATTGAAACTTAATGGGGACATAACGTTTCAAAATTCCTTTTGCAAGGCTGCAGCTTTGAACTTTAGAGAGGTCAGTGTGTTCTATGGTTAGAGCACTGAAAAATGAAAAATGCTTTATTATTCCAAACTCTGTACTTTAGTATGTACTGTATGCACAGCACCAGGGAATGTTCTGTTAGCCACAGTAACCATGCCATAAACCTTGATAAGTGCACAAAACATGATTGTGCAACTCGACTGCAAAACTCTTGGCACTCTAAGCATCTGGTTTGGTTATCTTATTCAAAAAGTACCTAAGATACAGTGGGGTTTAGTGGGTAGAGCACTACCTTATGAAACAGGAGATCACAAGTTCAAACACTGCTGGAGCTGAATACTGTAGGATCTTAGGCAACTCACTTTAACCTCCCACTACTCCAGTCCACCCAGCTGCAGAAATGGTACAAGAAAGACCCCACTTGAAACAAGATGTTTCAGCCTAGCTGGGCTATCCTGGGTAAATAAACCCCCCACCACCACCACCATTGAATGCTTGGCTTCCAGGCCAAGCCTATGGACAAATACCATGAACACAGTAATGAAGAAAGTTTATACACCAACACTTAATAACATTTCTAATTATACTGTACATCTGAATCTTAACTATTATATCACAACCATTATTTAGAACAGTAAAACATTCAAACAAAACATTATGTGCACTTCAGTAAATATGTTTCCCATTATGAGCCCCCAACCACATGAAAAGTGTCATTCATATGTTTAACCTATTAGCCATAGGATACTAAAAAACCCATATAGTATGCCTCTCCCTTAGACCCCCTGAATACTCATTCACCTCCCTTTCCTTCTCCTGGTCACTTTTCTCTCGGGCCTAGGGGGTTTAGCACCAGCAAGACACATGACTACTTTTTGTAGGGACCTAGGTGTAATATATACTCCCTTGTATACTACAAATAAGGGTAAATTGGATGGAACTCCTGGGGCATCATAAGTTAACTTGAGGATGGGCTGCACCATCCTCCCAGACCTCTTGTGGATCTCCTGAACCTCCCAACTAGCAACCACCTCTTGCTTAGAGGCATATCCTACATCACTGTCACATTCACCCTGGCCCTTTTCTCCCTCGGCTACTGGGGCAGGGTGCTCTACTATCTCCCAGTCTCTACTGGTTTGTCCAAGGGGGTTACCCTAGGGCCCTTCAGAGGACACAGTAGGACCAGTGTTCAGTTCTGATGTGGGCCCTCCAAAAGGCACTTCTCCCTCTTCTACCTGTTCCTCAGGGTTATCTTGTGGTCATTCAGAGGATCCAGGTTGACTAGTATTTAAGTTCACAGTGGATTCTCCAAAAGGCATCTCTTCAGGGTAGATGCTCTGGTACCACTCATAGGGCTCAGCCAGACTAGTATGCAAGTCCAGAGTGGTTCCCCCAAGAGGCGCAGCAGGTGCAGCTTCCCAATCTCCACCCTGTTTCCTGGGCACAGGCATTTCCACCAACATTAGTGTCAGTCCCTGAAATAGTCCACCTAACTCTGGGGCAGGGTAAAAACTTTGGTGGGTACTATCCCCATCCCCCTCAGTCTCATCATCTATAGTTTCTCCATCTGAGACCCCTCCACCCTGGGCAGGCCCACCCCCATGGCATCACTACTTCCAGGCTCCCATCTCCTGGAAGCAGCAGCTCGAGTGGTGGCTGATGAGGGAGAATCTTCCATTGGGCTCTCCGTGTCCACTATTTGGTCACCAATGGGCAGCAGATGGTTTCGATGTATGACTCTGTGCCCTCAAGTCTCTTCCTCAGGCCAAATATTATACACCAGAAGGCCTTCCCGTTTTTCTAGAATGACATATGGCATGCTTCCCCATCTCTTGGCAGTGTTGTGCTTTCCTGGTAAGCCCAGATGTCATACTAACACTCTGACACCAATTCCCAAATCCTGAACTCGTACCTTTCTGTCGTAATAGTCTTTATTAGCTTGAGTCCTCTTGGTGGCCATCTCTGAAGCAAGGTGACAGGCATTATCCAATTGCTGTATTTATTACCTCACATACTGCAGATAGTCTCCTGTCCCAAGCCCATCAGTGGACACCCCGAAGCACAGATCCACAGGCAAATGGGATTCCCTCCAGAATATAAGCTGGTAAGGAGAGAACCGTGTATCATAATTTCGGGTGCAGTTGTACGCAGGGACCAGGGCACTCGCCCACTGACTCCAAGTACACTTGACACCGTGGTGAGATAAGGCCATATTTTATTATTTTGGGTCATGTTTTATATCAATCAATTCTTTATTTTACCAGGTGGAACACCATTGAGGAGAACTCATTTGCAAGGTGGACCTGAGTATAATACATTATCAACAGCAACACACAGCCACATAGGAGGCATAAGAAATTAAAACAATCATATAATCAAATACACTAATCAGAGAGACACTAATTCAGGTTACATATGTACAAATTGAAGGAGTACATAAACAGATAAAGGTGCATACTGTAATACATCAGCTAGGGCATTGGATACATTAAGTTATCAGTCACATAAATAAAGGTACACACATGCAAAGGTTACATATGTACAATATGCAATGAATGAGAGGCAAGCACAGACACGAGTGCATTCAGTAGAGGAGCAATTTATGGAACACATCCATATAAAGACAAATCCTATGTCCTGCACATTGTTGAATTAGAGCAAGCTTTATAGAATACTAATTTACACCATGTGCTCCAACAATCAAAAGGTTCAATCTGTTACACAGGGTAAGAAAGGGATGAGGAGTGTGAGGAGGTGAGGAGGTGGGCACTGTGGAATTAAGGAAGGGGAAGGTTGTTATGTATGTTGAAAGGCTATGTATATAATGCTTCAGATTGCCAGGGTGGCCCAATGTAAGTGCAAGAAATCATGGATACAGACCATGGACCCTGTAAACTGATTTTGATTTTCTTGTTACTATAGAAAAAAAAAAACTTTTCTGCTAGCAGAAGCTGGAGTTAATAAAATTATCTGCACTGAAACAAAAAAATATTTAAGCAGAGCTGCCAGCTAGCATGTCCATTTGTGTCTCAGTGGAACACAGCATTGCTGGTGCCTCTTCATCTACCTTTCCTTTGTTTGCAGACGTCTGCAGTGGCTTAAGCTTGTTACAAATGAACAGCCTACCATGTATGTAAAATAGTTGTATTTAGGGTTGATTAACAACATCTATCTCCCAGCAGGAAGGCTGGACTATCCCCCAGAAAATCCAGTCTGAACTGGTTTACCACATGTGTTTTCATTCTTATGTTTAGAAACTGCATATCTGAGTTATTGCAATAAAGTAATAAACTGTGATTAGTTGGGTAACCATAGGAACTGAAATGCTATCCAACCGCAGGGCAGACATTATTAACTGGACCTGCCCTCTCAAACCCCTTTAAAACCAGGATGCAGAGGGGAATCTGTGCCTTTTGGAGCCTTTTTGTTGCCTTTTACCGAAGCCACTAGTTTGCCATTTTGCATTTGGGACCTTCTCTACCTGCTGTCTTGAGCAGAGGCAGTTTTCTCCTGGATCACTTAGTGCCTAGACTTCATCTACCACACTTTTAAAGGACACTTCTGCTCTTTAAAATTCCAGCTAAGGACTTTAACGGATAGCTAAGAACCTGGTGTCATGCTAAAGGATATGGGCTGGTGAGAGTTGGGGTTGGGAGAAACCTGGGAGGACAGTGGTCTCTACTGCATGGACAGACTACACTTGAGTGAGGAAGGAAAGAAAGTGTTGAAACAGAGGATGGAGGAGTACATAGAGGTAGTTGGGAATTTAAACTAGGAGTGGGTGGTGGCAAGTGGGCAAGGGATATGCAGAGACCACAGGTTGGGAAGCTATATGAGCTTACCCCCATAACAGTAACAAAGGACGAAGGGCAAGTACTAGTGGCAATGCTAGTAAAGGAGGGCAGGAGGGGAGGGAGGGAAGGGGAAGGGGTGGAAGGTGCTCACCCTTAATGCTAGGAGCCTTGGGAAGAAAACTGTAGAGCTACAGACTCTCATGACAGAGGGGGAGATGGACACAGTGGCCATCACTGAAACATGGGCTACCCAATACAATGACTGGGACCTGTCAATACCAGGGTACAGGATATTTCATAGAGATAGAGCTAATGGAAAGGTGGGGGGAGGGTGGCTGAATATGTGAGGGAAGGACTGAAGTGTGTATGGGAGGAAGGGGAGGAGGGTAGTAAGGAGTCACTAAGGATGCAAATCCAGGATTCCAAGAATAGGACTCTCAGGATAGAAGTGGTGTACAGGCCGCCCTCTCAGACAGAGGAGTCAGACAGGGAACTAGTGGACCTTCGAGAAGGGTAGTGTGGTGATTGTGTGGGACTTCAACATGCCAGGAGTGGATTGGAGTACCTCAACAACCAGGAATAGAAAGCAGCAGGTACTGCTGGATGTCTTACAGGACAGTTTCCTAATGTAAATGGTCAGCAAACCAACCAGGTTAGGGAATACCTGTGAACTCATGCTGGTAAATGGGGCATTTGTGAAGGAATTGAGGGTGGAAGAACCACTAGTGGGGAGTGACCACCACTCAATATGGTTCACGTTGGATATGGGTAAGGAAGGAGTGGAATCCTGCACAAGGGTGCTGGACTTCAGGAGGGCAGACTTTGGGAGGATGGGGAAGTAGTAAAAGGGTATCTTGCCAGAATTCAGCCTAGTATGGGCACTGACCAGAAGTGGGAGCTCATAAAGCTGGGGATAGGGGAGGCAACCTGAGCCTGCACAAGGCCCAGAGCAAGGAGGTCATGGAAAAGTTAAGAAGGAAAAGAGCTGCCTTTAGGAGGTACAAAAAAATAGGGAGGGGGAGGACAGGGAGGAGTACCTGAAGGAATTGAAGGAGGTGACATGGGCAATAAAGGCAGCCAAGGCATCTAAGGAGCTCTGGTCAGTGCAGTGCATTAAGAAGAGAGAAAAGGACTTCTTCAGGTACATCAGGGAGAAAAGGAGCTGTAAGGACCATATAGTAAGGATTTGGAAGGAGGGGGGGTGGAAGGGGAGTGATAAGGCAGAAGCGCTACATGATTACTTCTGCTCAGTATTTACCAAGGAGAAGGGGTGATACCAAAAGGGTGGGAGGGCAGGAATGGAGGGGAGGGTGTCAGATGGGGAAATCATGGAGGGCAGGGTTCTGGAGGGTTTGAGGGCACTGAGGATGAACAAGGTGCCAGGCCCAGATGGCATCCACTTTACAGTACTAAAAGAGCTGGCAGAGGTCCTGGTGGGATCTTTGGCAGACCTATTCAATGCCCTCACAGCACTCAGGGTATGTACCTCAGGACTGGAGGATGGCTCATGTGGTGCCCCTCCACAAGTGTGGCCCCAAGGATGAACCAGGGAACTACAGACTGTTGAGCCTCACATCCATCATGGGTAAGCTGATGGACACTATCCTGAAGGAGAGGCCGGTGGTCCTCCTGGAGGCCAAATGGCTACAGGACAGCAGACAGCATGGCTTCATAAGTGGCAGATCCTGCCAAACTAATCTGGTGGAGTTCTATGACTGGGTAACTAGGCAATTGGATGGGGGCCATGCAGTTGATGTCCTGTACCTGGATTTCAGTAAGGCATTCGACTCAGTGCCACATGGAAGGCTGGGAAGTAAGTTAGAAGGCACAGGGGCGGGTGCAAAGCTGGTGAGATGGGTAGGGAACTGACTTCAGGGAAGGCAACAGAGGGTGGTGGTGGGTGGGGAGCTCTCATTCCCAATGGTAGTGATGAGTGGTGTTCTGCAGGGCTTGGTGTTGGGACCAGTGTTGTTTGGGATATTCACTGCAGACATATCATTAGGGCATCAAGAGAAAGACCAGTCTGTTTGCTGATTACACTAAGATAGGAGCAGTGGTGGATGACCTAGGGAGATGACATGTGTTGCAGGATGATCTGGCAAAGCTGGAAACCTGGTTGGACACCTGGCAACTGGGGTTCAATGCCAAAAAGTGCAAGGTGCTGCATTTTGGGGTGAAAAACCCAAGGAGGAATTACCAGCTGGGGGAGTGCAGCTAGCTGAGACAGAGGAGGAAAAGGATCTAGAGGTGCTCATTATGGGGTCAATGAACAACTTGGCACAATGTAGGAAGGCAGCTGCTAAGGCCAACAAAATGCTGGTTTGCAATGCAAGGGATATATCCTTGAGGAGGGGAGAGGTGATTCTGCCACTATATAGATAATTAGTTAGACTGCACCTGGAGTACTGCATGCAGTACTGGCGCCCGTATCTGAAGAGGAACAGTAAATTACTGAAGGAGGTGCAGCGCATGGTGCTAAAGATGATCCAGGGGCTGGAGGACTTACCATACGAGAGGAGGCTGAGGCAGTTGAACATGTACTTACTGGAGGAGAGGAGGGACAGGGGGATATGATTGAAACCTTCAAATACATGAAAGGAATAAACAATACAGGTACAGAGGGGCTGTTCAAAGTAAGGGAGGGGAAGGGACACCCAGGGCCATGATATGAGACTGGAGGGAGGAAGGTTCAGGAGGGAGATAAGGAGACACTTTTTTACAGACAGGGTGGTAGCTTGGTGGAATGCGCTATTGGCAGAAGTGGTATCCAGTAGAACAGTGGGCTGCTTCAAAAGGGCTAGGACAGGGCAAGGGGAGGGTGGGGAGGGCAGCTGCAGAATAAGTGGTGCTAGCTGCACATTGGAGCAGACTTGATAGGCCACTAGGTCTTTATCTGCTGGCAAATTTCAATGTTCATGTATTTGTAAGGTAGACTTTTAACCTTAGCGTTTAGAGTGTAGGTTTTTATATACAGTATAATTCTCCTTTTATTTTCAATATCCTGTAACCAAGGTCAAAATTATTTTGTCTTTTTGTTATTTACTGTTTTCTTATTAATTTAATTAGTAAAGCCTTTGGTTTATTTAAAAATAATTCTGCCTATGTCTTTTGTGTGTGTGGCTGCCTGGGTGAAAGTTGTTCAAATGATACTATGCTTGAGTGACTATTTTTTGTTTTTATAATTTAAAGTTTATTGAAAGTTTCACAATATACAATGGACAGGGTCAAAACATCCATAGCATAAAACCTGTGACAAAACAGTTTGACTGACCCCGTCCCCATCCCCCCTGACACCCCCCCACACAGTCCCAAAGGCATGACAGTCCATGACATCTGAGAGATTAGAAATTAAGTTTTAAAAATTAGATGGTAGATAACGTATGAAGCGAGGCCCAGATCCGTTCATATTTGGACTTGTTATTATTGGTACTCAAAATAGTCTTCTCCACTCGAAGATTAAATAATAGCTCGTTTAGCCATTCAGAATAAGAGATGACCTCAGAACTCCTCCAATACTTGAGCACCAGTTTTTTAACAGACATAGAAATTAAAGCAATATGAAACTTACGCTTATTAACAGAAATCAGCAAGTAATCCCAAAAATATAAACCTCTGGGATGAACAAGTCTCTCAGCCCAAGAAGTGGGTCAGCCTTGTCCCTTATGGCCTCCCAAAGGGGTGATATCTTAGGACATTCCCAGAAAATGTGGAGTAGGGAACCTTCTGCTTGAGCACACCTAGTACAAACATTAGAGGAGGTTATTCCCCATTTAGCCAGTTTCTGAGGATAGTAGTAGAGATTATGGAGAATACGAAATTGCATCAACCGTAACCTATCTTGTGTTACAAAATGATGGCAGTTATTCCATATAGTCATCCAGTCCCTATCCCAGTGTGGGAAGAGGGTGGGGAAACGCCAATCATACAAATTATTGTACAATTTGGAGATACTCCGGGGGGAATTAACCAATGGGACTAGTTCAGTGAGGAAGGCGAAATCATAAGTTATAGGGGTACCTTCCCCAAATTTTTTAGTGAGGAGGTGTCTAAGCTGATGTACCCTGAAATAGTCACTTTCCTTAAGCCTGAATTTCACCATGATATCCTCAGCTGATAACCAGGTACCATCCTCCTTAAGAAATAAGTAAACCCCGCCATCGCCTAAACTTGGTAAACATCTGGGGATAACGCTTTGTTATCTATTTTAAAGGCAGAAGAGTTCCAAATCGACTGCTCCACATCTAACCAATTTTTATATTTTAGGAATCTACACAACTGTGAATGAATCTTCATAGAGATTCCAACTGTGGTGCCTTTTAACTCCTTGGGTACCGAGGCGATATTGAGGAATAATAGAGCGGAAGGAGCTATATTACCGAGCAGATCATTTGCCTCTCTATTTTGAGCCATGCAGGCAACTAACCCAAGGGATTGGAGACCATCCACCTTAGGTATTTGGCTGCACTACAGGCCAAAAGTACATACACATGTATGGAAGTAGTAAACCACCCTTAGACTTGGGCGCCACGAGCTTGTAAATTGTGTGACTATTTTAAGGCTAAACGCTACCAGAGTAAAGTATCTTTAGGGACTCCATGATGAAAGGAGGAGAGGAAACATGAAGGGTCTCAAGAGGAGCCTGTGGTGGGATTTGAACCGAGTGCTGCATTTCTGGGGGAAGAAAAATAATTGGGTGTATCTGGCCCCCCAAAGTCTATACACGCTTGTGGCTTTCTGGTTAGTGGTGCAGTGGCTGAAAGGGTTCTATCCCAGGAAAACAGACTCAAGACTGTATTTGTATTCCCTTGCATGGAGAAAGGGTATCTCTGATACCATCCCCCCCATCACAAGAGGGATTCACTGTAATGCAGTGAGAGGGAAATCCTGCCCCACAGGAGAGGGTTTGTGACAGTCACGAGGATCCAAGATGCCCAGCATATTCAGCAATGTCCTATTGAACCTCTCAGGCTGGGGGTCACCTTGGGGATGATACGGAATGGTCCAAGACATTCTGATTCCTTACAATGACAAGAGTTCCTTAATAAGTCAACGCCTGAAGTCATGGCCCTGGTCTGAATGGATCCTTTGAGGGACTCTGTAGTGCATGAAGAATTTCTCCACCAGTATTTTGGCCAATGTGGAAGCTCACTGCTCCTTAGTGGGGTAAACTTGGACATATCACATAAAATAATCAGTGACACCAGTATGTTTGATATGTTGCTTGAGTCTGGCACCAACATGAGGAAGATGATGTATACCAATTCCATGAGACCACTATTTTGGATGTTAACTAAGCGTGCCACCTTTTGGGGAAGTGCTTTAATCTGTATGCATCTCCTGCATTTCTTACAATAGTTCTCCACATCTGTCCCCTTCTTTGGCCAGTAGAACGTGCTCTTGACTAATTCCAGTGTGCGCTCAGTACCTAGATGGCCCATATTATCATGTAATGCCTTTAACACAGTCTTTACATGCCGCTTCAGTAACACCAATTGCTCTTGGGGATCCCCCTCCTGGTCTTGCATTTTCCGATAGAGCAGTCCCTTCTATGACCACAACTTAGGCCATTCTCATAACAGAAGCTTGGCAAGGGAATAAATGGTGTTCACTTGAGTCTGGTCCTCATTGTGCTGAAGCACTCTAATTATCTCCCCTGTGACAGAACTGGCTTTTTGTTTTCTTTTCAAGTTCTAGGAGGTCAGCTGTGGGAGAAATCTCACATCCAAGGTGGCCAGACGACAATAGGCAACTAGTAGATAACTTCCCAAGGCCCACAAGCATTCTATTAGGTAGGGGGTATCTTCCCCAGAGAGGATTTCTTCCCCATCATGTATCTTACATAGGGCTTTCAGTGCTTGTTCTGAAATCTTTTCCCAGCTAGAGTGCTCAGTGGTGTATGCTGGGGGGGGGGTGGCATCTTGACAGGGCATCAACATCCCCATGATTCAGTCCAGGACGATACTCCATGTAGTAATTATAGGTGGACAAAGCTGACAGCCACCTGTGACCAGCTGCGTCCAGTTTAGCTGTGGTCTGCATGTAGGTAAGGGGATTGTTTTCCTTCTTCATGGTAATTTTGGCCCCATACAGGTAATCATGGCACTGATCCACTATAGCCCACTTTAATGCCATAAACTCCAGTTTGTAGATCGGGTACCTCTTCTCTGATGGGCTTAGACTCTAGCTGGTGAAGGCTACTGGTTGCAAGCCCTCTGGGTACTCTTGATATAACACTGCTCCCAGGCTACTAAAACTGTGTCAGTATGGAGGACGTATGGTTTCTTTTTTTTTTTTTTGTTACTTACTCTTTATGCCTCCTTCCATCAACATGGCTGCCCCTTCCATCAGGGTCCCCAATACAACCACACAGACTGTGAAGGGAGGACCTGAGGATGTCTGTCCCCATTAATTGCTCCACTCCTGGAACCATTCAAGCACCCTGGATAACCCCCCCCAGGTGGGACAGAGGGCACTCCCCCTACCCCTTTGTACCTCAAGTGGAGCGGACAATTGGAGCTGCTCTTCCAGCTCCCCCTGGTCACCGGTGCAGAGACCCGTCTCCTGGTGCAGCTGTGGGGTGTTTTCCTTATGTTTCTAGTCCTGCCCCCTGCAGATGCCAGCACTCGAGGAGGGCCAATGAGATGAATGCATGTGGAGACATGCCTCGCTACAGGCTCTCGGCTGAAGTCTGTCCCTCCCTGCGTTACTACTGCATCCTCAGCTGAACTTCCACCCATGGTCACCCAGGTGGCAGTATAGCAGTGAGAACTGCAGCCCACCCTTCCCAGAGAAAGAGAGCAGCCCTACGGGCACTCTATCCTTCTCCCCCAGCCAGCCTTCCAGCAACCCAGGCTTGCTACCAAACCTGGGGCACTGGCATCACAAGTGGTAGCTCTACTGCTGTGCTAGTGGGCCACTGAGAT
This sequence comes from Neoceratodus forsteri, assembly GCA_016271365.2. Classification (NCBI taxonomy): domain Eukaryota; kingdom Metazoa; phylum Chordata; order Ceratodontiformes; family Ceratodontidae; genus Neoceratodus; species Neoceratodus forsteri. Next base: position 995,399,011 of record CM057450.1, read on the forward strand.
TGTATAGTTTCTGTGGATCTGCATAGGCAAGCAGCAGGGTGTGTGTCAAATAATAGATGATATCTTCAAATGCCCGGTCACACTCCTCATCCCACCAGGAGCCAGAGTGTTCTGATGGTGTAAAGTAGCTGGTTTGATTAGCTTGGGCCCCAGACAAAGTGGCTTTCTTGCTTTTGTTGATGGGTGGTTACCACTGTAGCAGATTCAGTAGGGTCCTGACTACCAAGATGTAATGCTTCATGAATCTCCAATAGTATCCACAGATACCAAGCAGATGCTGGAGCTCCTTCAAAGTCCGGGGCTTTGGCCAAGTGGTGAGGGCTTCAATATTACTGAGGTCAGTCTGGATGCCCTGAGCAGAAACTATGTGCCCAACATATTTCGCAGAAGTCTGAAAGAATTGACACTTATCAATTGACAATTTCAGTCCAAACTCCTCCAGGCGATCCAAAACCTTGAGCAACCAGGCCTCATGTTCTTCTAGGATCTTCCTGAATACAATCATGTCATCGAGGTAGAAAAAACACTCCAGCAAGTTTGTATCACCCACATCCTTCTCCATTAGGTGCTGAAAGGTGGCAGGGGCACCTGAGATCCCCTGTGACATCCAGAGAAACTCGTAAAAATCTGAGGGGACAGATAAAGGCCGTCTTCTCCTGGTCCTGAGGAGCCATCGGGATCTGATAATAACCACTCCGCAGATCCTGGACCGAGAACCACTGGCTACCATTTAAACAATCCAGGGCATCCTGTACTCTGGGCATAGTGTACTGGTCTGGCGCAGTCCATTTGTTTAAGGTACCATAATCAACACACTTTCGGATATCCCTGCTCTTTTTCCTCACTACAACAATAGGGGAGGCATATGGGCTCCTTGATTCTCAAATGATCTCGGCAGCCATCATCTCCTGAAGGTGCCATCAAATATCATTGATGTCAGCCAGGGCAAGCTGCCTAGATCTTTCCCGAAATGGTCTCTCATCACTAAGACGTATATGATGCAGTTCTCTGCTCACACACCCCCACATCCCATTCATGTAGAGAAAACTCCTTCACTCGGCTAGCTAATTTCTTTGTACTCTCTTTTTCCAGTCCTCCAGGATGGAGGAGTCACTCAAGTAAAAAAATCCATGATCCATTCCCAGAGGGACACCTCCATTCACTGCAGGGGGTTGCCCAACCATATTGGTGCAGTAAACTCTTGCAAAAGTCCAGCCTCTATTCACCAACACTTCCCAGTTTGTGGCATTCTTCACTTGTACAATAACCTTTCAGATATAAGCATGTGCTCTGGCTGGCAGAACGCTGGGCTTCACCAACAGTCCCACTGGCAACCCATGTTCCTCCAGGGCATCCAACATCAGTAACTGATTTGTCACATCTTTCTTCAACCTCATTACTCTGGCAATGTTAAATTCCGCATTTGGCGGTAGCACAATTTCATCCCCTCTCTTCTCCACATGATTGCTACAGAGTCATCTGACTCTTTGACAGGAGGCTTCCCCTTTCTTCTGTAAGCCTCTCTAACCAGGGGGTGAAGTGGCTCTTCTTTACCATCCCTCTTGGCCACTCAAGCTTGGCACAGTTGGGCCAGATAGCTGAACATATGCGCATTCATGCCCATTAGCACAGGCACTCCATCGTAGATTCCAGACTTGGGGCAGATCTAAGACAGGGTCTCTAAGGCCTCCCCTACACCAGCAACTTTAGCTGAGAAGGCCATCCACATGTTGATGTAACCGAGGTAAGGGTATGACTTTTCACTAAGCCCCCACACGTGCAGTCCCTCAAGCAGTTGTATTTCAACATCCAACAAGTGCTGGTCATACCAGGATTTAAAAATAATGGTGACTTGAGAACTGCTATCGAGAACTGTCCATGTGCGAATGCCTTTGTTGTTAATGGTGGTCTCAGTCGATGGTCCCATTAGTTCACACATGTTGACAACAGCTGATGTGGTGGTTCTAGCTGTGAAGGCTCTTACATGAGCCCTGGAACTGGACCTGCCAGGGGAACTGGCATGCTCCTTTGCCAGGCCCCTCTGTAGTTTCCCTGGATCTGGCTCAAATTTTCAGGCTGCCCATTTCAAATGGGAGTACGGTTCAACAGTATCCTACACCCCTTCTGTATATGGCCCCCGCCTCCCCACTGATGACATATAATGGGATCCTGAGGCTGCGGCCCATCTGGTGCCACAAGGCAGGTACCTGACATTCCCACTGGGGCACTTTGTACTACTGTGCTCCACTCTACAACCTGTTCATTTCCTGGGGGCATAACCAGCAACCCTGCATGCTCGAGTTCAGCTACTCTCTAGGTTAACTCATCCATTTGAACCCCAATCCTGACTTCAGAGGGGGGCACTTGCATGGGGAGCCCAGGGCCATAAAGTGAGGGGCCTGCACTAAGGACCATCCCACTAAAACCTGAAGGCTCAAATAATCCCTGATTCATTTTGGTCAAGGTGACCACATCCTTACACTCCTTCAACAGGGTCTTCAACTCCTGTAGCCCACTAGAGTGTACTTCTTTCCCTATCTGAGCAGCAGCCACAACAGCCCTCTGTGTACCCCATTGCCCTTGCTCTTCCTCTGCTTCTCTGAACTCTCATACTAATACCCAGTATGGGGGGATCACTCTTTCTACCAGCTAGATGCAGTTATAATACTAGCAGGGGAGAATGGCAGGCAACTTTTACCACATGCTCCAGTCTCACTTGATTTAGATCCTGAGCTGCCACTCCCCCTTTCCTAAACACCCTTTGCAAGGCTCTCTCCACTTAAATTAAGAAAGCAGACAAAGGTTCCCCCTCCCACTGCCAAGTGGTTTTGAATTTCCACATGAGGTCCTTGCAGGACTCTGGGCTCCCAAATATACTTTCCAATGTGGTAAGGTATACCTGAGCTGGGGCTTCGGGATCTGTGGCTCACAGGGTGCAGATGACCTCCAAGGCAGGACCACAGATACTCTCTACTAAGCACTTCTGCTTCTCAGTCTCAGAGCATTGCCAGTCCTAAACTAAGGGATGGAGCAATCTATACAGGCCTCCATATCATCTTCAATATTTGGAGTGGGCTTGACCCCTTAAAACATTCTCAGTTTACGATTTGATTTGAAGGCCACTGGCATATGGCGAGGCTGAGATTTCTCAATCTTAAGGGACCTCGGAGTAAATCCAGACCCCATCCCCCTTCCCGAAAGGAGGTTACACTAAAAGAGGTCACAATTGGCAGAGCCTCAGAAAATCCCTCCACTACCAAAGCCTCAGGTATTCAGGCAGCTTCTATAGAATTAGTACTCTCTAACAGCATAGCTAATGTACCCTTGATAGAATCCAGCATTTTCCCTTGTACCTTCACTTTACCCAATCTTGATATGGTGAATACACACTTCTCCATGTATTCCTCATCCATTTCTTGGGGTACCCCCATCAAGAGAAAGGATTTCTTGGGATCCATCTTCATGCCCCCACTCCATTCCATTCCATTCCACCAATCTCACTTTATCCTCTTTCATAGGCCTAAACTTGGGCTGGGATGGAACAGACTTGTGTGCCAAGGACCCCACAAGGGACTCTGGTTCTTCATGGCAGGCGTAACTGGTGAACATTATATCCCAGCAGTGCCTCCAAAGGTGTAGCTCAGGCTCCTTGTGCCAGCGGGCTACTACCCCTGCTTGTTGACCCTGATACAGGTTAAGGGGCCTGGGTCCTGCTACGGTGACAATGGGGGGTTCTTTTCCAAAGTTATCAATAATAGCATGGTGTCTCCACCCAGAGTAAGTTGCAAGGTGGTCAGATGACTTAATGATACAGCCCCCTGGGATACTGCACCTACCTACCTCCCTAACCAGCCACCCTGCACACAAGATCCCAAATAACTCTCTCCCACCAAATATTATAAATCAGTTAGATGTTAAAATGCAAAGAACCGCTCTTGACACCGCAGCTTCAACAATCAGATGCACAGCTTTATTGGTGCTAAGTGCTAGGAAAGGGGTACCTGGATGAGGAGTAGCTGTGGCAGTAAAATACAAGTTAGTGGCAAATTGCAAAACACTAATCATAGAGGTCTGCAGGACAGTCTACTCCTGACTGCCCACCTCCACTGGTATCAGTGTCAACATCCTGAGGAGTTCCTGGGATACCCACTAGTTGCAGGCCTGGACATTGCCGCAGGCTGGTTAGCTGTTGGGGCCCGGAAAGCTTTGAAAATGTTTAGATTAAAGTTACACTCCCTTGTTATAGCTCCAGGAACCAGGTCCTGGGTACTCATGGTTTGAAAAACTTATTAGTAGCCAGAAACTGGAATCACCAGGTATCCTGGAAGATGGAGTTCCAATCAACAAAGACAGCAGCGGGCAGAAGGGAGGATAGTCTCTGGTTCCCTTGCAGGACAGATCTTGCTTGCAAGTCTTGCAGCCTGTCCCCTTGATTGGAGTTCTGGTCGCTTGTCAGCTTCAGCTGCTTCTGACCCATTGCAGAGCTCTAGTGCAGGTCTACACCATCCCCAGAAGGCTCAGACCCGGGAGTGGCTCCACAGCCCAGCTCCTCACCATGGTTGTAGGTGCCCTGGCACCCCAGCAAGTGCCGGTGACCTCCTGAGACAGTGGGTCCCACTTGGCAAGGGTTAACTAGTTCTCCCCCTGGCTTGGGGTGAGGATGCCCAAGTAGTAGGAGCCCTCTGCAGTCCGTGCACTGAGGTGGTAACTAGGCAGTGCTTCCAAGTAAGACAGCAGTACCGGTGTGCAAAATGGTTGCTAGCCTTCTGATTTTCACTCAGACTACAGAACTTTGCAGGGGAGGCCCGTGACATGTCAGCCCCCTGTTCTCTTCAGTGTTTTCAGCTCTAGCTGTCAACAAAAAGTTCCTTTCAGCTTCAACTGGAACACAGCTCTCAGCCACTTAGTTCAGTCCACACAGCAAAATCCCAGAACCTGGCTAGCACCCTGACCAGAGACGATTTTCCCCTTCAGAATCACTTTCAGAGTCCCAGTCTGCAAGTCAAGTCCTTTGCAGGAACTGATTAACTTCCAAGAATGTGACAACGTAGGTCCAGCAGCACAGTCAGACTGCCTGTGAATGGTCTTTTGAACACTTTTCCAGTTAAAGCAGCACAATTCACAGTACCTGGAGAGTTTCAGAATCCAGTCTCTCACTCTCCTTCTCCTTTAACTCACTTTCCACAGCACAATCCACAGCTGAGACCTGAGCAAGGCCTCTGACAGTCCAATTCCTCTCACACAGAATCCTCCTAGCTCGAGAAGAGCCCGGGAACAGACTCCAGAAACCCCACAAAGTCCCTATGATTTCTCTCAGGAATCCAGCCTTCTGATTAGCTGTTCAAGCCAATCAATCATCAATAACAATAGTGATCAATATTTGCTAATCATTCAATGAAACATGATCTAGGCACCTAAATTAGTGAAATTCCCCCTCCCAGAAGTCCTTTGGCTCAGTGTTGGCTGCCTAGAAAGGGGATTGGCTACTGTATGGAGTTAAAGTATCACCAATATGTCAGCCACTATTCAATTCTATGCAGTCCTTATAGTTCAAGTGTCAGGTACAGCTAGCAAAGATGCTCTCAATTTATAATCCCCCCACAGTATTGTAGCCCCAACAACTCCCTTTCCAACAAATCCACACCTATATATTTGGGCCCTAAAACTCTGTCTACACTGTTTGCAGCATTTGCTGAGCTGCGTTTTAAATTCTGAGCTGTATTTTATATTGTGTACTTTGCGGCTCATGCTGCATTTTGAGCCCTGCCTCCAGTCACGTGTAGGAATCAGGAAGAGTAAGAGTACTTTCTGACATTGCCGGGAACTACATCTTAATATTGGGACATATTTTTTAAGCAAGAGAGCTTATTGCTGACTAATACTTGTGCCTGCTCCATGAATGAGTGGAGAACGCACATTTTAAAAGCAGCTGGGGCACATTTATTTCACTTGGGGATAGTGTGACCTCCAGCAATACTTCCAGGTCCTATCCCAGTATAAAAGCAAGCCCTGCTGTGAGCAGGGCGAGCATGAGCAGGACGAGTGAGTGTGGCAACTAGGGAGTGCATTATAAGGTAGGACCTAAATCTGTTCCATTGGAACTTTATAGATTTACCTGTAAGTGTAGGGCTAAAGTGCTGACAAACCCCTGAATAGTAGGTGGTATCCACCTGGACAACAGAGTAATGCAGAGCAAAACAAAAACACACTGACACATAATTGAGTATTCTTTACATATCACTTAAACAAACACTGCTTCAAAATGGAAATAATTGTAACCAATGAAGGGAGAAGAGCCATTGAATGCAATTCCTGTTGCATGTATGTGGTTTTCGTGGATACAATATGGGAAAACTTGTTTACATGCCAAAAATGTATTGACAATGCAGAACTAGTGGAAACAATCAGCATGTCTAACAAAAGACTCGCTGAATTAGAACAGAGCCAAAAAGGATATGGCAGATCACTTTAAGGCAAGACAATCGCCTGAAAGTTTGGAAAGTAATTCAGGGTTAAAGAATACGCAAAGTGATGTGTCAGTCACAACATACCCTATGAATAATTGTGATATTGTTACATCAGCTGAAATGCAAAATAGCATTCAAAACAATTTACATAATAAAAAATGAAATAGAGAGGATGAGGTACTAGATGATACAGAGGAAATGTGGTATCAGATACAAAGCCTAAAAAACAAATAAAAAGAGGAGACAGGATAACTAGTTCAATGTAACACTACAAAATTGGTATGACCCCCTTACGCATGAGACAATAGACACTACTAATCAGCTAGGGATTGTAACAGCTGGCTATCTCCAGACCTAATCTGCAGAATTCAGCTATTAATAACTCAGAATCAATCATTCACAAAATGTATACATTAAACAAAGATCAAATAAACTTTGAAATAGAACCCCTTGCTACTGAACCAGGTATAAGAGAACCAAATAATACTCATACATTTGAACATATAGACAATATGGAAATCAAACACCCACAAAATAATGACACTCAGGTTTTTGCCTTGGGAGACTCAATTATTAAAAAACTGGACAGAGCATGTGCGACCAGGAAAAGGGTAACAGGACATTATCATGCTTTAGGGGAGCCTTAATTTCAGACATAACTAAAATGTCAGGAACAATCCTCAAACACAAGAATGACAAACAACTTGTCATTATACACGCTGGAGCAAATGTTTTCTATCAGTCAGAACAGCAGACCAAACAAAAAATTTGTTGATATCACTAATAAATTAGTGGATCTGGGATGTGAAATTGCCATTTCAGAAATCTTGCCCATTCCAAGGGCAACTAAACAACAAAAGGGAATGCTTAAGAACATTAACAATTGGTTAAGACAGTGGTGTTTGAGGCAGTCAATGGATTGTATCACACTGGGAAGAATTTGTCAATAATGAACTTCTGTTTTGTCCAGATGGCCTACATCTAAGTAAGCAAGGTAATGGTCTCTTGGCATTATGTTTAAATAGCTTCATTAATACCCATTTAAACTAGTGCAGAGGGGGGAGGGAAGTTATGATTACAAGCAAATAATTAATTCCAGCGTTGCACTAAACACCAACTTGGGTAATTCACCTAACTACAATAATAGGAAAACAAAAGGAAAAAAAAAACACAGTAAGAAGAATAAAGTAAAGACTAACAATAAATGAATAAAAGAAGACAAGACTGATCCCAGAACAAGGACAAACACAAATGATCCTACTTAACTGATCATTGCCCTAACAAATTAAAGTTACTGTTAGTTAATGCAAGAAGTTTAACTAATAAACGGAATTAAAACATATATTAGCATCAAGAGATATTGGTGTATGTGGGGTCACTGAAACATGGTCTACAGACAATGATTGGAATACAAACATAACAGGGTATACTAAAATAACAAAAAACTGAAAAATTAAAAAAGGTGGAGGTATTGCACTATATATCTCTGAAAGGCTAAAAGGATATCAAATTAGTTTATAAGGCAACAACTCTGAAATACTATGGGCAAAAATACAAATGCACAACAAAACTATGACTTGTGGCCTAGGCTACAGATCTCTGAATCTTGGACAGGAAGAGAATCAACTGTTTCTAAATGAAATAGAAAAGATACAAGTTAAGGATGACTTTGTATTTATGGTAGATTTTAATCTACTGAATACAAATTGGACCAATCTAAAAGTGAATGGACTGATGGAGAAACAATTTTTAGAAGTTATACTTCAAGAAGATCTGGAGTAATTGGTCACTGTCTCAACAAGAGGGAAAATATTTTAGACCTTATATTTACAAATATCAAAAATGTAGAGTCATCACTATTCACTATACCACCACTTGGTGACAGTGACCATAAAATGGTAATGTTTAGTCTAAAAGGGACATTTAATACAACCAAAGGAATAACTAAGATTAAGGATTACCAAAGCGCAGATTACATTAGTACATTAGTATTAAAAATTATTTAGCAAACTGGAATTGGAAATCAAAATTCACAAATCTTAATATAGAAGAAGTATTGGAAAAAAGAAACCATAAAATAGAGTATTGTAAACAAACATGGGTTCCAGAACGCATAAAATACAATAGTAACAAACAAAGGATACCACTGTGATGGACCAATGAAATAAGAAGGGCCATAAACAAAAACCAAAAAGCATATAATAAGTGCAGTAAAACAAGAAAAGTAATATATTGGAACAGATTTAAAGTATTAGCACAAACGACTAAAAACTCATAAGAAAAGCTAAACAGAACTTAGAGTTACAGTTGGTTAAAAGATAACAGGAAGTGCTTTTACAATTACATTGGATCAATAAAAGGTAACCAGAATACTTTTGGCCCTGTACAATCCAGCAACCAAATAATAAATGATGAAATAGGGATGGCAACTGAATTAAACACTTACTTTGGAACTGTATTTAAATAAAAAAGGGATATTAACTTTGATAACATAACTTATTCAGATACACCAATGCTGTTCATAGAACAAAACACCATGGATGCAGTTGGATTACTTAAATCTAACTCCTCACCTGGGCCGGATGATATTACAGCAAGGTGTCTTAAGGAACTCTCAAAGGAAATCTCCGGACCACTGACTACCTTATTTAACTTATCAGTGAATGAGGGCATTTGTTTAATGTCCTGGAGACTAGCTAATGTTATTCCAATATTTAAGGGTGGTAGTAAACTTATGGCCAGTAATTATAGGCCCATTAGCTTTACCTCCATTATTTGCAAATTTCTAGAAATACTCCTGCATCATAAAATTACAGATCGTATTAAAATTACTGGCAGTATTGACATTTCACAACATGATTTCACCCCAGGAAGGTCTTGTTTGACAAACTTGTTGACCTTTTATGAACCAGTTAGTGAAGGACTGGAAAAAGGAATGCCTGTGGATGTTGTCTTCCTCGACGATGCAAAGGCATTCTATACAGTGTCCCATAAAACTCTTACAGATCAACCAATTGAAATAAAATTGAACACCAATATTATAAAATGGATAGCTTCCTGGCTACAAAATAGAAAACAAAAGGTTGTTTTCAGAGGACACGAATCAAATTGGACAGCAGTCACAAATAGAGTGGCCCAGGGTTCTATCCTGGGTCCACTACTGTTCAATATATTAATTTCAAGTATGCAGTCAACAGGTGGTGTCTGGATTAGTAAGTATGCAGACGACTGCAAACTTGGATGCATTGTTAATTTTCAAGCTGTAGCTGAACTATAACAAAATTTAAATAACATTTGTAACTGGCCAAAAGATAATAAAATGAATTCTAATGAGGCCAAGTGCAAAGTCATGCATATGGGTAGAAATAATAATAATGCAAAATATTTAATGAACATTGCAGAACGTATGGTAACTACTGAAGAAAGGGATCTGAGTGTTACTATAACCAATAATATGAAGTTTGACACTCATGTAAATAAAACTGTTAACAAATTGTACTCTATTATGGGTTGTATTAATAGACATATTAAAAGTAAAAAACCTGAGGTAATCATCCCCCTATATTCAAGTTTGGTACAACCTCATCTGGAATACTGTGCTCCCTTTTGTTCACCCACTTCTGTGGGAGATCTGGCAATGTATTAGAAAGTACAGCGAAGAGCAACCAGAAGAATCAACTATATATCAGGTAGAAGTTACTGTATATTGAAAGGTTAAAAGCACTCAACCTTTACTCCCAGGAATATAGATGAATTAGAGGCAATTTAATTTATATTTTCAATGCCTTTCATAGTGAAACTATGCTAGACAATATTTGTCTTGAAAGGCAACACACGAGTATCACAAGATCGCATAGTCTTCAATTAAAAACAGTTGTATGTAAAACAACTAAGAGACAGAGGTTTTTTACTCAAAGGTCCCCTTCAATATGGAACTCATTATCAAGTATCAGTGTTGGAAGTAATACTATAAAACAATTAAAAAAGCCTAGACCAATATATGGGTGATACAAAATATTCCTTCCATCTCTAGATTCCAGCGGTGGTGAGTTCATTATGAGCATCAGCCTACTGAACTTATATACAACTGTGAAACTGTATTTATCCCGATCATGTTCGCTATTGCTGTCGCCGATATACTGACCCACTAGGCATCAGCAAGTTCCTCATTAATATTAATGTGGGGCTCATTAATATGTATGAGCCCTGCTCTGAACCCTGATTTCAAACTTAAACATTTAGCCCCCAAGTGGCTTCTCTGCTGCATCGCTTTGGTCACCAGTCCCCATTTGACCCAGAAGGGGCACTGGGACTGCTGTGCTCCTTCCCAATTGACTGCAAAACTGGCAAACAGCAAGATCAAGTGCCTCTTGTGCATGCACGGTTGCCAGCTGTCCAAGAACATGTCACAGACCCACAGTCCACATTTTAAGCCCCAGTAATGGGCTGGAACAAGACACTGGGCTGCATGGTAAACTTGGGAAGCACTGGGGAGCACACAGAAACAATGGGAAAGTGTAGAAAACAGGAAATGAAGGGAAAATTCAGGTGAGGGGTTACACAGACAAATCTGATAGCGTTCTGTGACAGGGAGATCAAGGAATTAGATCAGGGAGGAGAAGTGGACTTGATCTACTTAGATTTCAGTAAGGCTTTCGACATCATTCCACATAAAAGACTAGTAAGCAAGCTGGGTAGCTTGGGGTGGGCAAGAAAGTGGTAAACTGGGTAACAAATTGGTTTGGGGAAGCTGACAGATGACTGTGGTAAACAGAGTTTGCTCTGAGAAAGGGATGGTGACCCACGGGGTAACTTAGGGATCATTAGTGGGAAAGGTCCTCTTTAATGTCTTTACAAGTGACATTGCAGAGGAGCTGGAAGGGAAGATCTGCCTCTTTGCAGATTACATTGAGATCTGCAATAGGGTGGACACTCCAGGGGGGTTGGAAATGATCAGCAGAGACTTGGGAAAACTTGTGGAGTGGTCAATGCTCTGGCAGCTGGGTTTCAGTGTGAAAAACTGCAAGGTGATGCTCATAGGGCACAGAAAGTCATGGGCGGAATACAAAATGGATGGAGTGCTATTGACAACAACCAAGCAGGAAAGAAACCTGGGGTAATTATATTGGATGCCCTAAAGGTAGCCAGGCAGTGTGACAAGGCAGTTGGGAAAGCTAGTGAGATTCTGGGGTGCATAGGAAGGGGTATCACCAGCAGAAAGAGGGAAGTGGTGTTGCCCCTGTATAGCTCGCTGGTAAGATCCCACCTAGAGTACTGTGTCCAGTTCTGGAAACATATCTCCAGAAGGATGTAAACAGAGTGGGGGCAGTCCAGAGGAGGGCAGCTAAAATGGTGCAGGGTCTACATCAAATGCCCTATAATGAGAGACTAAAGGTCCTCAATCTATACAGCCTGGAAGAAAGGAGAGAGAGAGAGAGAGAGAGAAGGTATGATAGAAACCTTTAATAATAATAATAATAATAATAATAATAATAATAAACTTTATTTATATAGCGCTCTACACAAAGTATCAGCACGCTGCACAGCAAACAACAATTAAAACCATTGAATATTAAAATACAATTCAGTAATTCAGTAATCACAATTCAATAATAAAAATCCATTACAAAGCAGCACCAAATGCCAACTGAAATAAATAAGTTTTTAAGCCAGTTTTAAAGCTCTCCACACTCAGGCACTCCCATACCCAACAAGGCAGAGAATTCCACAGGGTTGGGGCCACAAAGGAAAATGCCCTCAATCCAGATGTTTTTAACCGTACCCTGGGAATCTCCAGCAATCCCTCGTCAGTCAAGTGGAGTGGTCGGAGAGGGCAGTAAGAGTGCAGGAGATCTTGCAGGTAGCTCAGAAGTGAAGACGGTAGAGGAGGGAAGCATTTTTCAGAAAAAGATGTGCTCAAGAACAAGGGACATGCTATGAAGCTGGAGGGGGATAGATTCAGGAGAGATGTGAGGAGGTACGTCTTTACAGAAAGAGTGGTGGATGCCTGGAACAGTCTTCCAGTAGAGGTGGTGGGGGCAAAAACAGTCTTGGGGTTCAAGAATGCATGGGATGGGCATAAGGGAATCACACTGGAAAGGAGGGGGAGGGAAAAAGATCTGTAGATCAAGTAGGGTCTGCAGTGAGAATGTAGGTATGGAAAATAAGCAGACTGGGTGGGCCAAGCAGCCCTTATCTGCTGCCAGATTCTATGTTTCTGTGATATGCCAAAAACTAGAGGAAACTCAGACCTGCAACAACCTGAGAGCTGTAGAGAATCTTTATCCCAGACAGTATTCCTGTCTCCAAAGTTTGTTCAAAAGCAGAGGTGAAAAAGAAAGGTCTAGCTTCCAAAAAAGATTTTCTCCAGGATACATGGAAGGATATGTGGGATTTTTATTCATGCCCTAGCACATACCTTCCTCATCTCCTGCTCCTATTAGTCATCTGCCACCCTGCCCTCTAACATCACAGCACTCACTCATCTCCAGAGCAAATTTGCCCAGCACACAAACCCACCCCTCTGAGGCAGCTCCTGAGAACCAGATGTCATGCGTTTAGTTCCATTTCATGGCCTGGTCTGGGAGAAACGAGGGCTAGATTTTGAGGTTGGTGGCATGGTGAGGCTTCCAGATAGTGTGCCAACTGGAACAAGTTTCTACCATCAAGCCATCCCTCCTTACTCTCTCAAGTCTATCTGCACCTATGCTGACCTGTGTGGGCATTACATGGTCACCCACAAGAAATGATGCTGTCCTTAGTTCTCTAGAGGAGCCACTTGATTGGCAAAGAGGTGCCCACTGACCAGAGTTGGCAGTTGCTGCCTTACTAGTGCTTCCCTGACTCCAGGATCGAGGCACAAAATAAGAACACAGAGGGCACCACAGGCACCACTGGGCTGTGTGATGTGGAATATTTTTGGCAATTCCTTTATTAACAGCATAGATACTGTGTTTGTAGTCGGAGAATATGCCAGCATACAATTACTGAAACTTAATGGAGACATAAAGTTTCAAAATTCCTTTTGCAAGGCTGCAGCTTTGAAATTTAGAGAGGTCAGTATGTTCTATGGTTAAAGCACTGAAAAATGAAAAAATGCCTTATTACTTCAAGCTCTGTACTTTAGTATGTACTGTATGTACAGCACCAGGGAATGTTCTGTTAACCACAGTAACCATGCCTTAAACCTTGATAAGTGCACAAACCATGATTGTGCAACTCGACTGCAAAACTCTTGGCACACTAAGCATGTCTGGTCTGGTTATCTTATTCAAAAAGTACCTAAGATACAGTGTGGTTTAGTGTGAATAGCACTAAATTGGGAAACAGGAGATCACAAGCTCAAACACTGCTAGAGCCAAATACTGTAGGATCTTAGGCAACCCACTTTAACCTCCCACTACTCCAGTCCACCCAGCTGCAGAAATGGTACAAGAAGTACCCCACTTGAAACAAGATGTTTCAGCCTAGCTGGGCTATTCTGGGTAAATAAATTTGTCCTCATAAAAGGTTGAATCTTTCTGGAGATAAGGTAGATTGACAGCACTTTTACAGAAAGATTAGCGTAAGAGACTACTTACTTTTTAAAAACAGAATGAAACAGATCGTAGTGAAAAGTGGAAAAGAAGGTTTTAGCTACAAGCCAATGTTTCTGAGCAGGAATTATGCAGTACAATAAACTGCAGATGAAGAATATACAGTGAGCAACAATGCAATAAGAAGAGGGGTGGGATAGTGGCAGAAAACTAGTGGAGAGAGGGCTGTACTAGTGACAATGTAGGGTGGAATGCAGTTAATGATCCATAGAAACATAGAATTGTATGTCAAAAGGAGACTGACTGTAAATCAAGCCTGCCCTCATTATACTACCTCACCCCACTAATCTACTCCCGGTGGACCTTATCTTCCCTGATACTCCACCTTCAAACCCTTGCTGTCTCCCTTGGGGACTATGAGCCCCCTTGCCCTATCCCAACCCTATTTAAACTTATTAAGGTTAGCTGCCCCCACCACATCTGCCAGCAGTCTCTTCCACGGATCCACCACCATCTCAGTGATATAGAACTTCCTCAAGTTTCTCCTCTTAATTTGCACCACCAACTTCCAGCCATGTCCCCCAGTGACTGCATCCCTATTTCCATAACCCTAGTTGCTGATCAATAACCCTGTAGTTAGTAATCCATAGCCCCACAGTTAGCAATCTACTGTATAATCCCAAGGTAATGATGCAGATTCCCAATTAGTGATCCATGATACCCCACACAGTTAGTAGTCCATAGCACCCAGGTAGTAATACACAGCCTTCCATTAGTGATTCATAACCTCAGCGTTAGCAATGTGGATCCCAAGTAATTAAATCATAGCCCAATTTAATTAGTCATTCTCCCTCTTCTAAGATTTTGATCCTTGAGGACTCTAACGTAGAATAGCTTGACCATCCTGATGCCCTGGCAGCTGATTTGGTAAGAGAACACAACTTCACCCAACTTATACACATGGCCCTAGATAAACAGTACTGCTGAATTTAAGAAAGGTATGTGCACTGACTAGATTTAATCAAACAGGTCAGATAGAATAGCAAATGCTGATATTTACTCAGAATCCTTTTGAGACCACAATCTTACACACTGAAGTTCAATTTGCATTGACTGTAATGTGATCCTACCTCAGTACCACCGAGGTATACCTCAGTAGTGATAAACTTTTGTACAATCACCACTGTATATTGCACATGGAAATGTAAAACTAGCAAATATCCACAGCAGTTTACCAGAATCACAGTGTACAAAAAACTGGACTCAGCCAAACTACAGCATACAAGTACAGAAACATAGAAACTGATGGCAGATAAGGGCCACTTGGCCCATCCACTTTGCCCATTTTCATTGTGATTGCTTTTGCTGCAGACCCTCCTTCATCTATGGTACTGTCTCTTCCACTCTTTTCCTTTCCATTATGATTCTCTTGTTCCTATCCCAAGTTTTTTTGAATCCCACCTCTGTTTTTGCCCCCACTGTCTGCATTGGATGGTTGTTCCAAGCATCCACAACCTTTTCTGTGAAGAAATATTTCTTCAGATCTATCCTGAACCTATCCTATGTCAGCTTGATATCATGACCCATTGCTTTACAGCACCATTTTCTCTAAAAAATACCTCCCACCTGTACCTTATTCACCCCCCGTGAGGTATTTAAAGGTCTTAATCATATCTCTCTGTCCCTCCTCTTTTCCAGGGTGTATATATTGAGCCCCTTAAGCCTCTCCCTCACAGAGCTTTTGATGCAGACCCTGCACCATCTTGGTAGCTCTCCTCTAGACCACATCTACTCTGTGTATATCTTTCTTGAGATGTACTCTCTAAAACTGGACACAGTACTCCACGTGGATGTCATTGAGGTATAAATCAGGAAGCACAGGAAAACTAGGAGCAGTTATAAAATTCACAGGTCTCCTACTCCCTCCTCCTCAAAACTCTCTCATCAGCTGGCTTGTCTCTGTCTGTCTGTAACTGGTTCAGAGCCTACCTGGTAGTAGAACTCAATTTGTTAAAATAGCTGACTCTACATCCCCTCCACTACCTATCTCTACTGGTGTGCCTCAAGGCTCCGTACTTGGCCCAGTCTTATTCCCAATTTTTCTAAATGACGTACCATCAGTATGCTCCTCATCCTCTATCCACATTTATGCTGGCGACATGCTCTTGTTCACCTCTGGCCAATCTCCCTCTGATGTGACTTCCAGACTATAGCTACTACAGCTTGACTTCAGTAATGTTCAATGCTGGCTAAACTCACATCAACATTTCCTCAACACCAAGAAGACAGTCTCTATGACCTTTAGCACTAGGCCGAGACTCTCTAGGCTGCCCTCCCTTCCTTCCCTCCTTCCCTCCTTCCACACCCTTGATGGGACAACACTGGAGGACACCACCTATACCTGAGTGTCTGGCTTGACCAATACCTTAACTTTTCTGTACATATCTACGCCATCCTGAAAAAACTGTGCCCCAAGCTTGGTGCCCTTTACAGGAACTGTAGTTCCTTACCACTACCAGTTAAGTGTGATCTTGTTCAGAAAATGATACTCCCTATTTTTGACTATTGCAACATAGTCTACAGTGCTGCTCCTAAGTCTTCCATGACTAAGTTGGATACACTCTCTGCAATGCTTTCTTTCACTTTGCTCTTGACACCCCTTCCTGCACACATCACTGTACCTTGTACCATTTGTCATCGAGGCACAAGTCCGGAAGCATAGGAAAAACCAGGAGCAGTTGTAAAATTCACAAAAAATATTTATTTACACTAGCAGTAAAATAAAAAAAATAAACTTGTTTAGAATAACTATTTACAAAGGGAGAATAAACAGCAGATTCATCAGAGTTTTCCTTCAATCTCTGTGTGTCCATCTGCATGCCATTGCAGCTCTGTCTTTTTATAAGTCCTTGCAACAACCCCCCCTTCTTAACAAGCATCCTGTTTTTTTCTAAAATGTCCTTGTAAGTATCATGCAGGTGCTGCTAGAACACATTGTCCCAGAATAGAGGCCCCTTTTCCACAACTCTTCTGCAAAAGGCTTAAATATTGCACTGGTAACCTCTTGAGTTTCCAATAGCTTTTTGCAATCATCTCAAACCACAATTATATACATTTCAATAGTAACACTATTCTAAACAAAAGGGATCCCAATATCAGTTACATTTCTACATAATGATTTGCATATATTTTTATATCAGTAGATATGCAAGGGAAGAAAAGACAAACAGCAAGGGAAGACTGAGAGACAGCGAGAGGCGAATAATTGTGAGACTGTTGGGGTGATCAATTCCTAGGTCCCACAGGAAAATTTGATTGCGCAACCAGACAGAGGACAGAGAAGAGACAGGAAAGGAGGGAATAGAACAGATCCCTGCATTCAAACTCTTTCCATAACAACTGGGATAGGGTCCTATTCAACCCTGTCACACACACCCCCTCCTTAAGAGGAAACCTATTTTATTAAACAGGTTTCCAAAACTTTCCATTAGTTCTCTAATAATATTAGCGTCTAACTTTCAGACATTAAGCACATGTGCAGTATCCTTTTTCCTATAACAGTACAGCAAACAGTAAAGTTTAAACTCATATATTTGTTTTTCAGCCTTCAGAACCCTCAATTCCTGATCCATATCTTGACAGAAAATCAGCATTGGTATTCTCTTTACCAGATCTGTGTATCACATAGAATTTAAATTGTTGTAGTGCCAGGTACCACCTTGTAATTCTGGAATTGTTGTCTTTCATTTGGTTAAGCCAACAGAGAGGATTGTGCTCTGTTATAAGTACAATGTCAGTTTCTAGCAAATAAAACTTAAGTAACTCCATGGGCCACTTAGCTGCTAAACATTCCTTTTCAATGGTGGAGCACCTTTTCTCTCTGTCATGTAACTTCCTACTTATGTACATAATATGATGTTCTGTCCCATCTATATTTTGTCTCAGGACTGCACCTAGGCCTACCTCTGATGCATCTGTTTGTAACAAAAATGGTTTCCCAAAATCTGGGCTCCTTAAAACAGGGGCTGAACATAATGGAGCCTTAATGGCTTGAAAAGCTTCATCACACTCTGGGGACCATTTCACATTATTTGGGTACTGTTTTTTTGTGAGCTCAGTGAGGGGAGTAGCTAACTCAGCAAAGTTAGGAACAAATCTGCGATAATAACCAGCCAGTCCTAAAATTGACCTGACATGTTTCCTTGTTTTAGGGACAGGGCTATTAGCTACAGCTACTATTTTAGAAACCTCTGGCTTAATGTCTCCATTTTCCAACACATAGCCCGAATATCTAGTTTCCTGCATGCCCAATGCACATTTGGTAGGATTAATAGTCAGACCTGAATTTTTGATAGCTTGGATAACTGCCCATAGGTGTTCCAGGTGGCTTTTCCAGTCTGGATTGTACACCACAACATCATTCAAGTATGCAGCACAATAACCAGTGTGAGGTGATACAATTACATCCATGTACCACTAGAATATAGCTGGCACAACATGTAAACCAAATGGCATAGTGGTGAACCGATAGAATCCAACAGGAGTGACAGATGCAGTTTTGTCTCTGGATTCTTTAGCTAAAGGTATTTGCCAGTAACCCTTGTTGAGATCAAGGATATTGATATACTTTGCACTCCCCAGTCTGTTCACCAAATCATCTATCCTGGGCATAGGATAACTGTCAAATTCAGACACTTGATTAAGTTTCCCATAAGCAAGGCAGATTCTAACACCCCCTTCTTTTTGTTTACAATTACCATTGGAGATGACCAAGCACTCCTCGACTCTTCTATGACCCCCAGTTCTTTCATTTTTTTGTATTTCTTTAACCACGTCACATCTTAACCGCTCTGGTAACCAGTATGTCTTTTGCCTATTACTTGCTCGATCTCTTTTGCTCGGCCTGGTACTGTGGTAAAAGTACTGTCAAATGTCTTTAGCACATTACAAATTTCTGTAGTTTGTTCTGAGGTTAAGGAAACATTCAGCTTTACAGCATTAGCAGTTACAGTTTGTTCCAGTCTATCATAAGCTAAATCAATATCTTCTTTATCAGTTTCTGGCAAAACTAGCAAAGCAACTTTTGCCATTTTTTCAACCCATTTCTTGAGGAGGTTATCATGGTATATCTTAGCAGGATTTTTCCTGTCAGGGGTCTCAATCTCATAGTTAACAGTGCCAGTACATCTAAGCACTCTATAAGGCCCTTGCCTCTCCATTAACAGTTTATTTTCTGTTGTGGGTAACAGTAGCAAAACCTTTTTCCCAGCTCAAAAACATTGTCTTTTACCCCATGGTCATAATATGCCTTCTGCTGATTTTGGGCCTCTTCCTGATTACTATGGGCAATTACAACATATTTTGCCAGCTTCTTTCTTAAGGCACACTTATAAGACACTACAGGTTGTTTCTGAGTGGAGTTTTCTTCCCACATTTCTTTTGTCACATGCAGTGGCTCTCTTGGCTGCCTACCATACATCATTTCAAATGGTGAAAACCCTGTTGATACCTGTAGCACTTCACTGTAAGTAAAATGTAGGTAAGGCAGGTATTGGTCCCAATCTGATGGGGGAGGTTCTTATGGCAGTGATACCTAGAAGTCTGTACAGCTCCTTAAGCAATGCAGCACCCAAATTACTACCCCAATCAATAATAATTTCTTTAGATATGCCCACTCTGCTGAAAAAGTTTGGCAAGCTCTGCTG
Organism: Neoceratodus forsteri; assembly: GCA_016271365.2. Classification (NCBI taxonomy): domain Eukaryota; kingdom Metazoa; phylum Chordata; order Ceratodontiformes; family Ceratodontidae; genus Neoceratodus; species Neoceratodus forsteri. The sequence continues at coordinate 995,418,718 of CM057450.1, forward strand.
CCACTTTTGAAGCTGTGACAGTATGCATCGGAACTGCTTCTGGCTATCGAGTAGCATAATCGCATACTAGCAGGCTAAATCAATTACCCTTTTTACTTTTGTCTAAAGGACCAACCACATCCATTGCAATTCTCTCAAAAGGCACATCTATCAAGGGTAGGGGCACCAAAGGCACTTTGTCTTTTCTAGTGACTGGGGCTATCTTCTAACACTCAGCACAGTAATTACAATAGGTAGCAACATCTTCATGAATTCCATGTCAGTAAAATCTATACAGCAATCTGGCAAGGGCGCGATCCCTCCCTGAGTGACCAGTCATAGGACTATCATGTGCTATCTATAACAACTCTGTTCTATACTTTTGCTGTATAACCAGTTGTTCTGTCTGTTACTGTGTCTGAGGTTTAACCCAAACTCTGTATAGTAACCCATTAATTTTTTTACATATTGGTCCACCCTATTTTGGGTTCACCCTCCAGCTGCTTAAAATAACCCTGGAGAGAAACACTGTTAGCTTGTTCTGAAAGAAAATCACAATTAGTAATCAGTTTAGTTTCAGCATTTTCATATGTTAACCCCTTATGTCCATCAGTCATTTGTTGCCACAGTTTCTTCAGGCATCGTCTTTCTTTCCTTCCTGGATTTCTGGATCTTGGAGCTGTGCTCAAACAAGTCTGAATCAAAATCACTGAAAGGAAAAGTGTCCCCACCATTTGAGATTTTCCTTGCCTGAGCTCTTGTTACCACTGCTGCTGAAACTGCAGGGTTCAGTTCATCTGAGATCAACTCAGTAAATCCTTGACAGTCATTTCCAATAACCACAAGTACAGATAACTTAGGTACTACCCCCACTTTCATTTGGTGTGACAGACCCTTAATGGTCAGAGTCACTTGGGTGGTGGGATAGAATTGAGTGTCCCTGTGGATGCAGATGACACCAGTACCTGGTCCTTTTACACAGCATTTTCCCAGCACTTAAACATGCACTAGGGTGCAGCTTGCAACTAGTGCAGAATGCGGCAGCCAGGCTACTGACTGATTCTTCTAGGTCCAGTCATATAACACCTGTGCTCTGCGGACTGCACTGGCTGCCAATTCACTGGCGAATCACCTTCAAGGTCGGTTTGCTGACCTATAAGGCCCTACATGATCAGGGACCTGCTTACCTGAAAGATCTCCTTTGTCCCTACTATCCCTCCCGCTCTCTCTGATCCACTAATGAGGGATTGTTAGAGATTCCCAGGGTTTGTTTAAAAACTTCAGGCGCCAGATCTTTTAGTTTTATGGCCCCAACCCTGTGGAATTCTCTGCCTCATCAGGTGCGAGATTACCCGACTGTCCAAAGCTTTAAGGACGCTTTAAAAATGTATCTTTTTAGCCAAGCATACAGTGAATTTTGAATGCTGCTGTTTAACTTAATTTTAATATTGTTTTAATTATTTATTGCTTTATCATGTATTGTACAGGTGCCTTGGTTTCAGAAAGGTGCCTTATACAAAGATTGAATTGAAAACTGAAAATTGAATGTCTGCTTCCCGAATCAGTGAGTCTCTTTACAGTTTTACCTCCCACCTTCACATCTATTAAGTACTTGCCCCAATTTGCAAAGGACAAATCTGTTCCAGTGTCACTGTTCTTATAGCAATTTCTTGCAATATGACTTGGCCTATTACAGTTATAGCAAATAATGTCTTTGAGCACAGATTTGTTACCCCCACCAGACTTCCTATCATACTTGGAGTTTAAATGGAAAAAAGAGTGGCTTACTGGTGCTTGGCTGTCACCTCACTGCTGTGGCATTTGTCTGGCCATTTAGTAGTCCTCAGCCAAAGAAACAGCGTTTTCCCCACTTTCTGGTTTATGTTCCTTTACCCAAAGCTGCACATCTGTAGGCAGCTTATGAATGAATTGCTCCATGGCAAATGTGTCGACAATCTGTGGGACTGTTTTGCCCTCTAGTTGGAGCCATTTTATCAGAAGTTCTCTGAGTCTGGTGAAGGCTTCTTGAGGATTGTCGACTGAGTTGTACTTCAGAGATCGAAATCTCCGCCTGTAGGTCTCTCCCGAGATGTCATACCTTTTCAGGATTTCGCTTTTCACCAGGTCATAGTTTTCTGACTGTGTGTTGTCCATATTGCTGTAGGCAAGTTGGGCTTTCCCTGTCAGGTAGGGTACTAGTCTGACTGTCCATTGCTGCTTTGGCCATTGGCAGGCCGTGTGAAAACTCTTTCAAAAGTTGTCAGGTATGCCTCGATATCATCCGAGGGACACAACTTTGTAAGTTCAATGGCTTTTAAGTTGCTTGTGTTTTGTTGCTCATCTGGATCTGTGCCAGATCATCTGCCTTTGATAGCTTACAAGGCATCCAGCCATCACTGCTCCTGTCGCTGCATCTCTTCTCTCATCTGCTGCTCCTGTCGCTGCATCTCTTCTCTCCTCTGCTTCTCCATCTTTTTTTGTTGTATAGCTCACCATTTGAAAAAGTCTATCAGGCTTTCAGGTTCTGTCTCTGCTTGTTCTTTTTGCATAACTTGTGCTGGTTGTACAATCTCAGCTTGGACTTCTGTCTCTGCTAGATTGGCTGCCATTCTCCCAGGTAACCACTCCTGTACTTGCTGCTGCAGAATCCATACCTTTCTCTGTGCTTCCCTGGTACTAGGTCCAGTACCCATGCACAAAACCCCAGACTTAGAGTATGCATGGCATAAATCCCATCTAGGCTGACACCATCTGTCATCGAGGCACAGGTCAGGAAGCACAGGAAAAAACAAAAACTATTTATTTACACTAGCAGTAACATAAAAAAATGCACTTGTTCAGAATAACTATTTACAATGAAAGAATAAACAGCAGATTCATCAGAGTTTCCCTTATGTTACGCTTGGGTTATGCTCCCAAAGACATGTTCATTGTCCAGAAGGGTAGTGAGGCCCTACTGAATGTTATGATCATTGTTTTGGACCAATTCTAAAAGTCAGACATGATCTAGACTCCTGTTTACATTTTATTGATAATCAGGAATTTTGCATCCAAAATTATATGGCAATAAAAGCCATTAGACCTTAAAGGTGTTTAACGCTATGACGCCCCATAATTTCTGACACCTAATATTGAGTGCCTAAAACAGAACCCTGGCTCACCCAGTGGTCTATCAGCCACTTCCAAACCAGGTACCTTAGTTAATTATGTGCAGTTCATGCACTTCCCAGTGATTTTAAATCTCACCCTTTAAACTTGAAATGATTTGTTTTATGTTTCACAACAAACATTTCCCACTTTCTTTTCTTTCCATAATGATGTGATTGAATACCCTGGCAGCATACCAGGTACTCATTAATGACTCCCTATACAGGGACTGATAGCACCACACATACACACACTTAGGATTTCACATCCTGACTGCTAGTGGTACATCTTATGACTGTAAACCTACACAAACACACTAGGCAATTTGTTTTTGTTTTGTTTTTTTATTAAAAAAAAAACAGGTTTAGACTCAGGCCTATTTGGCTCTGACACATTGATTTGAAATAGGGCTGATATAGCCATTATTCAAGCACACATGTTAAAGATTTGTGATAGTATGAAATATAATATCACCCCCCCCCCAACCATTGCATGGTATACATGATTTTGCTCAGTAAGAGTGATTTACATTTACAATATTAAGGATATTGTGAAGGGGTTTGTCCTGGAAAATGTTCATGTTAATGAATTAATTTTCTGCTCACATTATGGAAGCAGATGAGCATCACAAAGCTAGGAAAATCTTTTGCACTGCCTATAGCTAAGTTCACTTCTAAATTCAAGTTTGGGATTCTTCCCTCTTACCACTCCTCCTCACTCTCTACACCACCTCCCTCCTCCCACCCTCTCAGATCCACTGATGCATGCACTCTAGCTATTCCACATCGCTCTACCTCCATAGGCCAGGAAGCTTTCTTCTACCGCTTCCCAAAGCTTTGGAACTCACTGTCACCTCCCATCAGACTTTCCCCATCTTCAATCTCCTTAGCCCTTCACAATTTCTAGTCCCCTAACTGCACTTGTTTTTAGCCCTCCTTCAACCCTCCCCACCCTGGCGCATTATCCTCCTACTTTACTTCTACTTTCCTAACTGTGCTTGTTCTTAGCCCCCCTCCCCAGCCTTGTGCACCATCCCCTACCTCTCTGTCCCTGACTTACCTCCTGTCTCCTAACTAACCCCTTCCTCTGATTACTACCTCACATGCTACCACCTATTATACCCCCTCCTCCCACCCCTACCACAACCTACTGTGCCATTGACACTCTACTACCATCCACAACCTACTGTGTATTTCAACAGTCTACTGCTGTCCTTACCCCCCACTACCCCCCCACTAATGCCCTCCCTTTTTCCATTCCTAGTTTACCCATATTTCCTCCAGCCTCCCTATTTCTTATTCCTCTCCTCCCCTCCGGTCACCCGCCATATTACATTCCTCCACCCTGCTCACCTTTCTCTCCCCTTCTTTTCTGCCTGTTCCTGCCCCCCTTGCAGGGTTCTCTGTCATCCTGAAGGGGTATAGATCTTGGCTATCTCTCTTCTACCCCTCTTCCTTTCCCATCACTTTCTAATCCTCACCCCCTTTCAGGGTTCTCTGCATCCTGCAGGGGTATAGATTGTCTCTCTCTCTTTCCCCCTCTCCCTTTCCTCAACTTTCAATTCCATCACCTGCCCATCTCCCTACTTCCTTATTCCCTTCTTCCCCTCCTGTTCTCCTGCCCCTTTCTTCTCTACCTCCCCCATCCCTTTCTCTCCCCTCCCTTTCTACCTGGTCCTGCACCCCTTGCAGGGTTCTCAGCATCCTGAAGAGGTGTAGATCTTGGCTGTCCCTCTCTCTCCCTCTTCCATATCCACATCCTTTACCCCTCACCCATCCACTTCCCCACTTGTCTTATAACTGCCCTCACTTTGGTATACCATAGTGTTTTGAATCTTTTTCTTAGCCTACTAACTCTAGCATTTCAAAAGTGTTATCCATCCAGATCACCTGCTCTTGGGTTGTTGCAATGTATGTTATATCCAAATATGGTTTTGTTTACCATGGCTGGTTGGTCTGGATTATTTCTGCTCTGTAACTGTACCATAGTACACTGTTCATTTTTAGTAATTGTACTTTCATTGCTCTGTTATTATTATGTGTTTACTTGTTCTCCCAACTCTTGCAACCCCCTCCTTGCAGGACGCTTCTGGAAATGAGCTGTTTACAGCTCTTGTTGTCTTTCCTGGTGAAACATTTTCCAAATAAAAATAAATAAAAGAAATAAAAGTAGCTTTTTATTGTTAGCAATAATAGTAAAATAAAATTGTTCAGTATAACTATTTACAAAGGCAATACAAACAGAGAGAACAAAATCCTTCATCTGAGGGCAGCACTAATTCTAAGTTTCAGTCTCTCCCTCTAACAAGAGATTACTGCTCTGTTTTATAACAAGTCTTTGCCTGGCAGTTGGCTTCTGTTTTCACACAAAATGTATCAGAGCTTTTTCAATGTCTTTGCAGGTGCAACAAAATAGAATATGGTGTCCCAGGACTAATCTCCTATTGACAGTTCTGCAAAACAGTTCATGGAGGTCAAACTACATCTCAAAGCTAACTCCCTGAGTTGCAAATAGCTTTTTGCAATCATTTCAAGCAATATACCTATAACTGCACTCCACATTTTGAACTCCGACTGTATTATCATATGTTGTGTATATTATGTAAAATTTATTTTACATTTTGTTACCTACTGTTTTCCACTCCCTTGGGTTGCACCTGTAAATGATCCTTGGCTTAGTGTGCCTTTCCTGGTTACCACAGTTTTAATTAAATAAATACATTTTCAAACCAAGGATCCGAGTTTCAAAAAAAGAGTCATATACATTTTTATACCTGAAGATATGCAAGGATGAAGAAAAGACAGAAATAGCAAGAAACAGCAAGCAAAGGCAGGGAGTTAGTAAGGGGGTGGATCGTGAGACCATGAGAGTTATCTGTTCCAAGGTCTCACAAGAAAATTTGATTGCACAATCAGAAAGACAAGAGACAGAAAAGTAGAGGATAGAACAGACTGTTGTGTTTAACTCTTTCTGCATAACAAATGGGACATGATCTTATTCAACCCTGTTATGTGTGGTCTCTCTAATCACCTATATAAGAGCAACATCACTTCCCTCATTCTGCTGGTGATACCCCTACTATGCACCCCAGTATCCCACTAGCTCTCCCGAGTGCCTTGTTACATTGTCTGGCCACCTTTAGGTCATCCGATATGATTACTCCCAGGTCCCTTTCCTGCTTGGTTGTTGCAAGTATCTCTTCCCCCATTTTGTACTCCACCCCGGGTTTCTGTGGCTCAAATACATTATTTTGCACTTATTTGCATTGAATCTTAGCTGTCAAACTTTTGACCACTTCTCCAGTCATTTTAAATCTCTTACCATCCTTTGCATCCACAGATTGTCCACTCTGCTGCAGATCTTGTGTCATCTGCAAAGAGGCAGACATTCTATTCCAGCTCCTCTGCTATATCACTAATGAAGACATTAAAGAGGACCAGCCCCAGTACTGATCCCTGAGGTAACCCATGGTCATTCTCCCCTCCTCAGAGCAAACTTCATTTACCACCACCCTCTGTCTCCTATTCCCTAACCAGTTTCTTACCCAGGTTACCACCTTATTGCCACCCTCATGCTACCCAACTTGTTTACCAGTCTCCTATTTGGAATGGTGTTGATGGCCTTGCTGAAGTCAAGGTAGGCCACATCCACCAATCCTCCCTGATCCAACACCTTGGTTACCCAGTCAAAACAATCTGTCAGGTTTGTTTGATACGACTTTCCTTCTGGAAAATCATGCTGCCTCAGATCCTGCAGTCAACTGGATCCCAGGTATTCTACAATCCTTTCCTTTAACAGTGTTTCCAATAACTTCACTACCACAAAAGTGATGCTGAGGCCTATAATTGTCTGCCTCCTCTTTGCTACCACTTTTGTGAAGTGGGACTATGTCTGCTCTTTTTCAATCCTCCAGGTCCACATCAGTTTCCAGTGAATTGTTAAATAAGTCTGCCAGGGGTGCAGCCAGTGCCTTCAAGAGTTCCTTCAGCACGCTTGGATGCATGCCGTCTGGCTCCATGGCTTTGTCCACCCTCAGATTAGTGAGTGATTTCCTGACCCTCTCCTCAGAAAAGGGACTTTTATCTACTTCCCTACCCTCAAAGCTCTTGATGCCTTTTTGTTGTCCCTCCCCTTCCCCTTCTACTGTGAACACTGAGCAGAAGAATTTCTTTAAGATTGTTGCCTTTTCTTTGTTCTCCTCCATATCACCCCCTCCCCTTTAACCTTACAATCTCTCCCTTTGTCTTTCTTTTCTTGCTAACATACCTGAAAAGTGTTTCGTCCCCTTTTGATACTGCCTGGGCTATTCTTTTCTCAGTCTGTGTCTTTGTACTCCTTATTGCTTTGTCTGCCTCCCCTCATTTCTCCAGATGCACTTCCCTATCCTCCTCTCGCTGGGTCTCCTTATACCTACTGAATGACTCTTTGTTTTGCCTTTACCTTTTCTGCCACCTCTTTTCAGAACCATAATTTATTTATTTATTTAGCTTTTGTTTACCGGGTAAGTACACTAGACAAGTATTATGCCTATTTTCAGGAACGACCCGGGAGAGTACAACATGAGGAACAACAGTCAAGGAGACATGGCAAAGAGAGTACAGTTTTTTGTCATAGTAAAACATGTGGGAAATACATAATTTGATGCTAGGGGGAAACATATAGTAGTAAGCACATTTCAAATTATACACTCTAGACTAGCTAGTTCAACTGACAGATATATACAGGTCATCATACAAAGGAGTGGAGCATAGCTCAAGGACTGGATTGATCATAATATAACTTATAACATTGTTGTATACACCCCATAGGCTAGTTGGATCGTGGACAGGTATATACAGCTCATCACATTTTTCTAAATATGCACATGTTAGACAGAAACAGAAACACTTGGTAGTACAAGTTTCTACCAAGTGACCAAGGTGCAATATGTCACGGTTAGCCTATGACCATGGAGCAATAATGGGTGTAAAAATGCCCAAGGCTTTTTAAGCAGGAGTAGTCAGAAGTCATTGATACAGTGGGGAAAATATCTCCAGGAATTTAATGGAGACACCCTGGGGATGTTCAGACAAAACAATTTGACACTTTACTCTAGGGAGGTTTAGGGCAGTCACACTGTGATGCTAGTTTTAGGAAACCCCACAGGGAATTTCAAAAACTCAGATAGGAGGGGGCAGCTTGGATATCCACAGGCAGCGAATTCTAGAGTCTGGGTGCACTTATGGCAAAGTCCCGATCCCCCATGAGGGTCTGGGTAGGAGGGACTTTGAGCATCCCTGATGTGAGAGACCTAAGTTGGTAGGGGGTGGGATTCAGTTTAAGCAGAAGCCGGGCCAGCCCCTGGGGTTGCTAGTTCTGATCACTTTCCCAGTGAGGCATCCCAAACCAAAATCAAGGTATCTAGCTGGTGAGAGCCAGCAGAGTTTCTCATATAGCTCTACAATGGTGGTGAGTCGGGGGCAGCCAAGGCAAATGACAAATGTTATTGTAAGCAGTGTACCACCGGGTGAGATGTGTCTTTGGAGAGAGCAAATAGGTGCAGCCATAGCTGAGGGAGGAAAGGAGCACCCTTCGCTAGGCAAGCCTGACTGCCAATGTAGGTTATACTTGGCCCTATAGGCCAGACCCAGTTTGCAGTTTGCCGCCTGCAGATGTTAAGGATATGATTACCCATGTCAGTTGGGGGTCAAGTGTTACCCCAGATATTTGATGGCTGCTCACTATGGGTAGTGAGGATCCATCTGTGCTGGTGACATGTAAGCAGGCCAATGAGGCTTTGATTTTAGCCATTGAGCCAAAGAGCATAGCCTGTGTCTTTTTCAGGTTCAGGACCAGCTTGTGACTAGTAACCCATGACAATACCCTGTTAAAGTCATTGGTCAGGTTCTGGTTTAGGGTAGTGGCATTCTGGGAGTGAGCCAGGATTACCAGATCATCTGCATACATGGTGGCACTACAGCTGGTAGTAACCATGGGTAGTTGATTGTTGAAGAGGGAAAAGAGGAGGGGACCCAGTACCGAGCCTTGAGGCACCCCAGAGGTCACCGGTAGGGGCTCAGAGAGGACTTTATTGAAGCAGGTACACTGCTTTCTGCCATGTAGATAACCCATTAGCCATTTCATGGCATGGGGGGGGAGAGGCCAAGTGACCACAACTGTGCACCAAGCAGTTTGTGGTCAACAACGTCAAAGGCTTTGGACAGGTCGATAAATATTGCACCAGGGAGTTTGCCCTGGTCCATGGCTGTCCGGATACTTGATGTAACCGAGATTAAGGCTGTGGTGGTGCTGTGTCCCTTATGAAAGCCGTGTTGGGTGGGGGACAGAAGTTCATGAGAGTGGATATATTCCGAAAGCTGCCCAGCCACTACCTTTTCAAGGAGCTTGCTAAGGATTGAGAGAATGGCAATTGGTCGATAATTGTCAGGTAGTTTGAGATTTCCTTGCTTCAGTACAGGGACAATCCTCGCCTCTTTCCAGATGTCTGGGATGGTCCCCAGACCAAGGGATAGGTTGAAGATAAAGGCTACTGGTGAGGCAATGTGTGCAGCACCAAGCTTAAGGGGTTTAGGCTCCAGGTTGTCTAGGCCAGGACTGGAGTACTGGGAGAGGCCAGCTAGGCATTTCTGCAGGTCCTGAACTGATATAGCCCTGAGGTGGAATATTTGACGAGGAGGGTCACCCCCAGCAGAGTGGAGGGAAGGGGGTGGGACTTGTGGTCTCACCTTCCTTCTACTTTTGATTTCTTGCTTGACATACAGATTTGTTGCCTTTACAATGCCCTCTTTTAGTGTGGCTTATTTGCCTTTCACCCCACCCAGGACATATTCCCCCACCATCTCCTCTTGGTGGAATTCTCCTATCTTTGTAAAGTCAGCCCTTCTGAAATCCAGGACCATCACCCTTGTGAGGGTGGATTCTGTTGCTGTTCTTATATTGAAACACACAGTGTGATAATCACTGGTCCCCAGATGACTTCCCACCCTGTTGTCATAAATGCTATCCCTGTTAGTAAGCAGCAGGTCCAGTATTGCACCACCCTAAGTGGGTTCACTGACTAGTTGCCTGAGGAATGCCCCCTGCAGGGAGTCCAGGACATCTCTACTTCTAGCTAATGCTGCAGCAGGAGGCTCATCTACATCTGGCAGATTAAAGTCCTCCACCAGCACCACCTCCCCTTTTTCAGTCATTTTGCCAGTTGCTGCTAACATCTCTTTATCTAAGTCCTCCCCCGTGTCAGAGGCCTGTAGGTCACTCCTATCTGAATAGTGGCTCCATTTCCTGACTCAAGGGTGACCCACAACACCTCACCCCCCCCTTGAATTCCATGTACTTCTGTTGCTTTTATGTTTTCTGTAACATAAAGTACCACTCCCCCTCCTTTCCTTCCTATTATGTCCCTTCTAAACATTGTGTAGCCTGGTATGCCCATTTCTCAGACATAGTTGGGAGTGAACCATGATTCGGTAATGAGCACACTATTCAGGGCTGCCTATGCCATGATGGTCTCCAGGTCTGGGATCTCATTTCTCAGACATCTAGCACTGGCACACATGGCTTTCCATATTTTGTTTGCCCTTGTCTTGTCACTTCCCCCCTTTTCCAGCTGTTCCTCCTTTCTCATATTTTTTTTTTGACTGCTTCTCTTCCTCTCCTCCTCCTTTGCTAACCCCTGCTACCTTGATTGTCTTGCATCCCACTGTGACTCTCTCATCTTGAAATCTCTCTACTCTCTCTCTCAGCCTGTTGGGGGGGGGAGTTACTGCCTCCCCTTTGCCTTCCACAGCCCCCTTCAGCTAGTTTAAATGCCCATGGATGTGACATTTAAACTGTCTATTGAGAACTGCTGTTCCCCTCCTGGATGGATGCAAGCCATTTCCTGGTATAAGTTCTGATCCCCCCAGGTGGAACCCCAGTCAACGATGTAGCCATACCCATCCTCTCTGCACCATTCCTTCAACCATGAGTTGAAGGTCTTAGTGCCAAGCTCCCTCTTCTTTCCCCTGTAGTAGACAGGAAGCACTTCCATAAAGGCTACACTGCATGCTACCTGCTCTTGCACTGCTCCTGTCCAGTCCATAGCTAGGTCATTCATTCCCATGTGGACAATGACATCCAACTCACCCTTCCTTCCTATTCCCCTCATGATCCATTGGATACGCTTCCCATCACTCCAAGCCATTGTGCCAGGTAGGCACTTTACTTCCCTCTCTACTCCCTTTCCTTCCCCCCATTCTATCCCCCTGACAATAGAGTCCCCAACCAAAAGCTGCTTCCTCCTTCTCTGGGAGTCTATTTCTTCCCTCTTAGGACTCCATTAAAGAAGGCCTCCACATCCTCACTCTTCACGACCTCAGGTGCCCCTTCTTGACAGTCCAGCTCTGCCAAAATGGTGTAAGAATTTCTTAGTGGTACTAGTTGAGGAATGTGCCTGCGACCCACTTTTCCCAGCCTTCCAGATCCCATCATCTCCACCCTCCTTGAGCGCACTGTAGTCCAACTGCTCCACCCTTCTGGCATCCTTTGAGGCAGCGGTGTCTGGCTAGGTGGCCCCTGGGTGGGGAGGTCAGGAAGTGAGTCAAATCAACATGGAAAGGCTGTGCCTCATTATTAACTGCCAATTCTTGGAGTTACTTCCCTTGTTAAGACTAAACTGATCTGTGACAAACTGCTCTCAACAAGAGCTGCCAGAGTCAGAGGAGTTCAGCACAGGTGGATCACATCTGACTGGTTTGAATGTAACAAGCTTTGAGAAAAAGTATGGAATACATTTACTGCTACACATGATGATGGGGACGAAATATAGGCAACTCTAAACACAGCTTTTACATGAACCAGGAAAGGTAAAACAGCCTATTAGCAAAGCACAGGTTAATACCCTCTGTTCACACCAAAAAGCTCTGGTTAGGTATCAATTCCCTCCTAGGCAAGGATCAATTTCAGCCCATAGTGCACCTACTGTACACAGTGATGGTATGCTAATATCTGTGAACTCTGAAATAGCTAGTACTTTGAATTTGTACTTCACTAACCTCAATCTCCCTCCGTCCTGGCCATTGTATCATCCTATTCAGAATACTCCCATTAGTGAGGGTAACTACCCCGACACCAAGCAAAGAGTAAAACCCACCTTTTATTTCAAGGAAGTAAACCAGTCTGCAGATATTAAGTGCCTTAAAGATCTTTATCTCTCTCTCTAAAAGTGCAGATTCTGATGAAATTGAGACTTAAGGGCTTAAAACTACAGCTGAACAGTTACGTCCACCTGTAATTATGCTCTTTCATATCCTCCACCATACTGGGACAATATCAGAAATCTGCAAAAAAAATCAAGAGTCACCCCACTCCACCAGTCAGGACCTCTGTCTCTAGCCGTAACAATTACTATGGATGTGTATGGGCCAAGTAGTACTGTAGAACTAATTATTTCAGTGTAACCAAATTCTCACAGACAGCTGATGTTGGGCAGCTTCATATCATTCAAATTTTGCTCCCTGTTGCCAGTCAGCTGATAGCTGTAAGTGCACAGACTTATGCGGTTGCACACTGACTAATACGGTTACACTGCTTTTCGGTCCATATTGCAACGGTTAACTGTCATTCTGCACAATGTGTTTGGTAAAGTGGCTGAGTTCTCCTCATCCCAAATCTACCAAAAGGGACTTTTCTTGCTTCAACATCAGCTCTATTGATACTGAGGTGCTTGTTGAGAGTGCTAGTGTGTTTGACACTGTGGCACAGTCAGTTGTCAGAGAGCTTTCAGCAGTATCACCTCCTTCCAAGAAATGACGTGGCCAGTATTCCACCTATGCCCCCGATGTGTGGTTTGCTATCAGTCATAAAAAATGTTTTGTGTGGCAGCCAGCTCTTGTTGAAGCTTATTACCACAAACTTCACTACCATATAACTGAGCTAATTTTATTTATTTTTATTTATTTAGCTTTTGTTGACCGGGTAGGTACACTAGACAAGACATTTGCCTATTTTCAGGTACGACCCGGGAGGGTACAGGAAATACAAGTTCAGTACATTGGACAACACAGTTACAGATACAATCAGTATACAGATTCACAACACACATTGCATGATAAGTGATTACTCATAGCAGAACTTACATTTTAAGAATCAAACAGTGCAAATTAGAGGCACAATAAATACTATTATGTATACAACTATAGGACCCCTGAAAGGAGGGCCTCCCCAGTACAGATTATGTACCACTATTGGGCCCTAGAGAAGTGGACCATGGACAGGGCCATGCCCAAAGCTGAGTCAAGGGTGGAGGTAACACAAACCAAGCCACACCCCAGGGCTGAGGTCAGGTGAATCATGGGGGCTTGGGACAGTCATACACAGAGGAAAGCTTCAGGTGGTTCCATAGGGAGGATCTGAGGCAGCCATGCGAGGGAGAGGAGTGGATCAGGACAGGAAGTGAGTTCCACAGCCTGGGTGTGCTCGAGGCAAAATCTCTGTCTCCCATTTGTGTGCGAGTGGCCGGTATCTTAAAGACAGCAGAGCCCAGGGACCTAAGAGAGTAATGAGAGGAGGAAGCCGGCACAAGGAGCTCCGCCAGCCCGGGGGGGGTGCCAGTCCGAAGAACCTTATCCATAAAGCATCCAAGGACAAAGTCTAAGTAGTGAGATGGAGAGAGCCAATTTAGCTAGCTGTATAGGTCGCAGTGGTGGGTGAGACGAGGGGCAGTGAGAGCAAAGCGACAAATATTATTATAGGAGTCGGTCCATCTAGAAAGGTGCGCTTTGGCAGTGCGAGCAAACAGAAGGAGTCCATAAGAGAGACAGGGCAGGAACACACCCTGAGCCAGTGCTAGTCATGTAGCAGGGGTGAGGTTACTCTTTGCTCTGTAAGCCATACCCAGTTTACAGTTGACAGTTTTGCACATGTTCTGGATATGATGCCCAAGGTCAAGCTGTGGGTCAAGTGTTACTCCAAGGTATTTAAAGGTATTAGTGATGAGTACCAGAGCACCATCAAGTCCAGTGATGCTCAATAGGGCATGAGAGGCCTTAATCTTGGCCAGGGACCCAAAAAGCATGGCCTGAGATTTTTTAAGGTTGAGTACCAGTTTATGGGATGCAATCCTGGATTGGATACTCCTGAAATCCTCACTCAATTGACGGTTAATGTCACCAATATTCCGAGAATGAGTGAGAGTGACCAGATCATCTGCATACAGGGTGGATCTGCAGTGGGCAGTGGCAGAGGTAGGGCATTGACAAAGACAGAGAAGAGCAAGGGACCCAGGACTGAACCCTGGGGAACACCTGTGGATACAGTGGTAGTCCCGAGAGCACCTTGCTGAACTTGACCAGCTGTTGTCTACCTTGTAGGTAATTGGAGAACCACCGAAGGACCAAAGGGGACAGGCTAAGGGTCCTAAGCTGAGAGCAAAGCAGTATATGATCAACAAGGTCAAAGGCCTTGGAGAGGTCAATGAAGAGAGCAACACTGAGTTTACCCGGGTCCATTGCTGCTCTTATTCCAGAGGAGACTGATACTAGGGCAGAGGATGTACTATGCCCTTTCCTAAAACCATGCTGCGCTAGAGACAGCAGCTCATGATGCTGTATATACTCCGAAAGTTGCACAGCTACTACTTTCTCACATAGTTTACTGACCCTGGATAATATTGCTATTGGACGGTAGTTGTCTATTAGTTTAGGGTTGCCCTGCTTAAGGACAGGGACCACCCTGGAGAACTTCCATATGTCAGGGATAATCCTGGAAGTGAGGTACAAGTTGAAAATATGAGCCAACGGGGTGGCTATATAAAAGGCACCAAGACAAAGGAGCTTGGGCTCCAAACCATCATGGCCTGCACTGGAGTGGGGGAGAGACCAGAGAATGATCTCTGCATCTCTTGCACCATCACAGCCTTGAAATAGAAGAGCGGCCTGGAGCTGGAGCCAAGGATGGAGCAGTGTCCAGGCCACAACTGCCAACCTCACTAGGGGAGAGCGGGGAGGTGAATGCAGACAGATCAGAAAAATGCATGTTAAATGCATTAGTGATGGTAAGTGGATTGTAACAGCTAGCACCATCAATGAGTATATCAGAGACCTCACAAGAGGAGGAACCACTAACAATGTTTTTGATGCACCTCCAAAAGCTCATGGGGTCCTTTGCTGAATTCAGTAGAGCAGCTTTGCAGAATTCACTTTTGGCAATGCGTATTGCCTTTTTACACTCGTTTCTAAGTCGCCTGTACTGCTGAAATAGGTCCTGGTCCATCATGACCATAAAGTTGGCCCAGCACTTGTCCCTGGTCCTCATGAGGGCAAGGAGGCTCCCATGCAGCCATTTGGTAGCAGCCCCCTAACCCTCCTCCTAATGAGAGGGGCATGCTTATCCTGCAGTGCCCCAAAGGTGTTGAGAAATAGGTCAGCAGCTGAGGAGGAGTCGTGTGCATTCCACACTTGTGACCAGTCAGTATTCAGGAGATCCTCATGGAATGATCCTAGATCAAACCTGGAGAAGTCTCTAACCTGAATGACTTTATGAGGAATTTTCGGAGAGGAGATCTTCCATATACAGTACACTGGAGAGTGGTCAGAGATGGAGTCAGGAAGAATACCCAATGAGCTAATCCTCTCAGGCCTATTGGACAATATCCAGTCTAAGAGGGAGCAAGACCCACCAGCGGATGACCACCTACTTGATTTCTTAATAAGTTGTGACAGCAAGAGGCCAGCAAGCAAAGGCTTGTACGACTTGGTATTCCCACCAAGCCAGTTTAAGTTAAGATCACCCAATATCAACAATTCGTTATGTCCAGTCTTTGATCCCACAATGTTAAGTAGGGAGGTCAACCCCGATAAACCTCCTGTAGGGGGATTATATGTACATACAATATGTAGTTTCTTTGTGTCACCCAGCAACAGCATTGTGTGTAGTAGCTCACAGGGAGACTGCAATGGCTGTTGGCAGGGTAGGATGGTTAGGTTGAGGTGACACCTGAAGTAGACCAGAATGCCAATCCCCCCTTTCATTTCCCTGCTGATCCAACCTGATGAAATCATATCCAGGAAGAGCACAGGCCAAGTCTGGAAAGGACGGTTTAAGCCAGGTTTCCGTTACTCCTAGGATGTCAGGCCTATGTTGAGTTACCCAAGCAAGGAGTTCGGCCATGTTGAGCAGGAGGTTGCGAATGTTTAGATGAGCTATTTTTAGCCCCTTACCCAACTTCCAACTGTCTGGTGCAGAGAAGGCTTGACAGGGAGGACCAGGGTTGGGCTCAATGTCTCCTGCCAGTACCAGGATCACCAGCAAGAGCCAGAGGAAATGATTTGGTGGGGGCCGCCCTGTGCAGGAGGCTTATGGTCATATCGCCTGACCATAATGACAGGACCCAGATAGCACCTTAGGTCGAGACAGCCAACAGTCAGGGGAGGCTGTCTAGTACCAGCTATAAGGTTGGAGAAGGTGAAGTCCAACTCTGCATGCAGACTATGTGCAAACCAGGGACCCCCCCACAGAAGTGATGTTGCCACTAGAGGACCAAGGCTCAATAAGCAGACCGATGGTGAGGGAGCATATAAGGATGATGGGCAGTGCCCACTTTAGGCAATGATCAAGGACCACCATGATGGTACAGCCAGAGCTTAGGCTAGGGACAGCCCTAATAGTAGGTGAGGGGGACCACAGGTGGGTGAGAGGGGAGCAGTAAACCCTGGACCCCCTAGATACTTTCAGGGCAGCTAAGATTCATAAGACCAGCTGCCACTGTTAGTGGAGGGCTCCCCCTTATGTAAGAGAAGTTACAGCCCATGGAACACACCACCATTCGTTAGAGCACAACAACGGTCGCAGAGAAAGTGCCACTGTCACAAGGAGACCCACTAGTGGTCAAGTAGCAGGGACCAGTCTGTATATGAGAAATACTAGCACCAGGAAAAAGGATGCTCAAGTACAAGTCAGGCAGCCAATAGTTGTATGTACAGTTATCTGCCCAGCATACAGGTTGAGCAGAGACCAGTCAACTCAGAACGATAAAGGCAGTGATGGGCCTGAGTAGGCACAAGAGGTTAGCACATCTAGGAAACCCCACTGTATACATAAAAAATGGCATAGGTTAATCAGTCATCACCTAGTCAACTCAGTGAGCACCTCAGTACACTCTACAACAGGAGATCATCCCGGGGGGGGGGCAGGATCAACAGTCGTGCAACTAAAACAAAGCTGGGGTTAGCTACTGATGGAAGTGATGCATACAGGATAACCCCCCCAGAAGTTGGAACAAGGAATCAGGATGAGAAGATATTTAATCTGTATTGTTAGCCTACCACTACTGATAGGCAGCAGTAGCATGATAACCAACCTGTGGTACACTGAGATAATGCAGAGGGCAAAGAGTGCCAGAAGTAGGCTCATCTAGGCAGGGGATGTCGTGACTGAAAGTTCTACCTTAAGTAAGCACATCAAGGTAGGGGGTGTGGACAGCAAGCATTTGAGGGGAGGAGGGAACGGGGTGAGTAAGTGGGAAATTTTTCACCCTCTTGATACTGGGACCACATGCAGCAAGTAGTAGACACAGTTTGCACAATAACACTTTCTTTCAACATAGTCCAAAAAAACGATAGCTTTCTTTAATTTCTTTAGTCCAGTCAACGAGCGTTCAGCAGCTCCTGCATGAAAGCAGGCGAAGGAATTCACACACAGATGATTGAGTCCTGGTTATGGTCCTGTTGGAGAGCAGGGGTAGAAGCGCAATCGTGGAGGAGGCTAACCAGTTGGCTTACGGTGGAAACGGTGCCTCAACCACATTCAGCAATACGGCGGCAACGGTTGCGGGGGGGGGGATCCACTCACAGAGAGAACTCCCTCACCACCCCTGATTAGCAGTGGCGCGCCGGCGCACATACCAGAATGAGCTGCAGGGCTCGGAATCTTGCATTAAGTTAAGTATGCATTGTTTTAATGCACTAAAGGAGTTACTAGTGTGTTTGCAAAATGTTTAATTGTCAAGGACGATTTCAGTGCAGTTTTCTTAGTTTTCTTAATGAGTGTGAACCAGTGCAATTTTTTGAAACCAAACACGAATGTAGCAAAATGTGGATACTGCTTCAAATGTAAAATTATTTTTTGCCCACATTGTGTATTTACATTTTTCCCTCCAAAAACCAAGAGTTTAGTTTTTCAGTATCAGAACTGTAAATGATCCAAAGTTGACATCACCGTGGTCATAGCTCTTTTAAGGCCTAATTGGGTTTCAGAAAGCACTACCACATCATCTGTGTGCAGTAGTATTTAGAGGGGAAAATTATCTAATATTGGAACTGAAGTATCTGTCTTTTTTAGCTCAATAACAGCAGGGTTTTAAATAATTGATTAGCAGTTTTTTTTCTTGGGACAATGCTAACTATACAGAAAGTATTTATATAGGTTTTCTAGAAGTGTTATGTTTTTTAAACACATTGAGGCAAGTGCTATGCATTTTCACAATGTTTTAGCACTTTTATGAGCAAAACGTTAATCAATTTTTGGAGTTAAATAAAACCCTGAACAAGATTGTCAATGTATAAGTTAAATAGTATGGGAGCAAGCAGGCATCCCTGCTTTACACCCAAATTACCATCAAATGTTTTAGATACTTTGCCATATTTGCTTACATGAATGCAAGCTTGTGTATTGTGTAAGCAATAATACCCGACAGGGCGGGAGGTATTGGGTGTAATGAGATGTGATTCCACAGGCAGAAGGCCTTATAAGCCCTGAAAGTCTGGTATTGCCCATACTACACACACTGGAGGGCATTATTGCACTTAGAAAGTGGGCACTGTATTTAATATGCTTAAAAAGTAAAAGATTTCATGTTAAAGTGTTGAATATCTTACGTATTTTATTTATTGTGTAAAAAAAGTAGTTCCTCATCTGCTTTTTTTTTTTTTAATGATGGACTTTTGTTCTAGTTCAGCTTCTGTACTTCTGGCTACCGAAGTTGGATGCAATGGTTGCCCCGCCACAGAGGTCTTCCATTTGAAACATAGAAACATGGAAATTGTCAGCAAATAAAGACCGCTTGGCCCATCCAGTATGCCCGTAGGCCCTATACATTGTATGTGGCCACTGAACCTATATGATCAATGGCTTTTCATCACTTCCTCCCCTCTCAAGCTTCCCCTGTGCCTGTCCCAGGCATGCATAAACCCCTCCACTGTGCTTGCCCCCACTACTTCCTGTGGCAGACTAGTCCAAGCATCGACTACCCTTTTGGTATAGAAACACTTCCTCAAATTACCTCTTAATCTACCCCCTTCCAATTTCATACTGTGCCCCCTTGTTCTAGTACTTTTTCTACATTGGAAAAGGTCCCACACCTGCACCTTGTTTATACCCTTGAGGTACTTGAAAGCTTCAATCATGTCCCCCCACTGTCTCCTCTCCTCCAGTGAGTACATATTGCCTAGTCTCTCCTCATATGTTTTGTGGTGCAAGCCCTGCACCATCGTTGTTGCCCTTCTCTGGATAGTCTCCATCATATCTATGTCCTTGCGCAGGTGTGGCATCCAGAACTGCATGCAGTACTCCAGGTGAGGCTTTACCATTATTTTATACAATGGCATCACCACCTCCCGCCTCATGCTAATGATACCCCGGCCTATGCGCCCCAGAATGTCACTGGTCCTCCCTGCTGCCTTTATGCACTGCTTTGATACCTTAAGGTCATCAGAAATTATAACCCCTAGGTCCCGTTTCTCTTTGGTGACAGTCAGCTCCCCCCCAAACCTGTAGCTCTCCCAAGGTTTCCCTCTACCCAGATGAATTATTTTATACTTCTTTGCATTGAACCTCAGTTGCCACATCTCTGACCATCTTTCAAGCTTCTCCAGGTTCCTCTTCATTTTCTGTACCCCTTTGGAAATATTCATCCTGTTGCAGATCTTGGTGTCATCTGCAAACAGGCAGACCTTTCCTTCCATCCCCTCTGCAATGTCACTAATGAAAGACATTGAACAGGACTGGTCATAGTTCTGATCCCTGTGGTACCCTACTGATCACCCCCCCTCCCCAGATTGTACCCCATTTATTACCACCCTCTCCCTCCTGTCTGTTAAATAGTTTCTAACCCAGTTTTCCACTTTGTCTCCCATGCCCGGACTACCCATCTTGTTAATCAGCCTTCTATGTGGGACAGTGTTGAAGGCTTTGCTGAAATCTAGGTAGGCAACATCTACCACCCTTCCCTGATTTATTTCCCTAGTCGCCCAATCAAAAAAATCTATTAGATTCATTTGACATGATCTTTCTGCTGTGAATCCGTGTTGCCTCAGATCCTGAACACCGTTGGATTCCATATGTGCCACTGTTCTTTCTTTCAGTAGTGTCTCCATGATCTTTCCCACCACTGAGGTGAGGTTGACTGGCCTGTAGCTCCCCACTTCCTCCCTACTGCCGCTTTTGTGCAGTGGGACTACATGTGCCATCCACCGGTCCTCTGGAATGATACCCGTGTTGCGTGACTCTGAATAGGGCCACCAGATGCACTGCTAGTTCCCTTAGCAGCTCCTTTAATATCCTCGGATGGATGCTGTCTGGCCCCATGTCGTTATCCACCTTCAGCTTTGTGAGTTCTTCCAGAACTCTCTCCACTGTGAATGGACTGGTGTCCACTTCTCCTCCCTCCATTGTCTCTGCAACCCAACTGTGGTCCTTGACCCTCCCCCTCCTTAGTGAATACTGAGAAGAAGTATTTTTTCAGTATTCCCACCTTGTCCAGATCCCCCTCCTTACACTCTTCCCTCTTTGGAGAACCATAGTAGTTTCCTTCTTCTTTTCCCTTTGGCCACTATCCTAATGCATTAGTTCATTATATCCACTATGGTTCCTTTCAGTTTCTATCCACAAAAACGTCTCTCTAGGTTCCTTTTAAATTTTAAATGGGGTGTGGGGGGGAGGAGACTATAAAATGGATATCTGTAGACTTGTTTCTAAATGTTTAAGTCTCACTCAAAACCCAATACTATGATTCTTTTAAGATTTGAAGGTCTAAATTTATCTTTTTTGTTTCAAAGTTTAGAGTATTAAGGTTAAAAATAAATCAAACTGAATCAAAATGATCATGTTATAACTGTTTTAAATTAGGTCCCAAATTTATTGGTTTCTTCCAAATGGTAACGTTTCAGAACTTTTAAAGTCATTCCTTCATCAGACCTGGAGCTTTATATTCTCTGTGAAAATGAAATACAATATATGTTAGAACATTTCTGTTAGAACTATTTTGTTATACTTAATTTCAGAATATATAGTGCAAGAAATCAGGTGGAACAAACCTGATTAAATCACAAAATCATTAGCGAGTCAATGACGTTGGGAGAACACGAAAAAGTCTCAAAATAACTTCAGGTTCAGAAGTCTATAAAAAGTAAGGTTCAAAAAGTTTTATTTAATATTTAGGTTTCATTTTCATTTTTTACAAAATACAAATTAGGGATCAGTGACAGTTCTATCTTAAGAGATACTTACTAAAAAAGTCTATTAAAATCCACTATTAGCGTGGTTTTAATTGTTTAACACCAAAGTAAAACAGTGCTTCGTTTCAAACGCTGCAATAGTCAAAAAGCCAAATGTGCACTATCTCCGGATGCTTTTAGATCCAGGAATCTGGAAACAAAAAATCAAATATATGAAAGTTCTTTGTTTGATATATGGATTCATTTTTCCAAAATTAAAACTGCTTCATTAAGTGAGGAGAGACTTACTAAGATGACTTCACATAGTTTTAACGATCCATAATCAAAATGAAATAATGTTTCTGTGAAGCGCTGTAAAGAATAACGATGCAAATCAAAATCCACAATTATAACTTTGTTTCTTTTAAATTTTTCCTAAAACTGGATTTAAAACTTGACAGAGAAACAAGGAAATATTAGGTCTGCTTGACAAAGGTAATCACAGACTTTAAATACAAATCCCCTCTTTTAAAATTTAAAAGAAACAAAGTTATAATTGTGGATTTTGATTTGTATCGTTATTCTTTACAGCGCTTCACAGAAACATTATTTCTTTTGATTATGGATCATTAAAACTATGTGAAGTTGTCTTAGTAAGTCTCTCCTCAGTTAATGAAGCAGTTTTAATTTTGGAAAAATGAATCCATATATCAAACAAAGAACTTTTATATATTTGATTTTTTGTTTCCAGATTCCTGGATCTAAAAGCATCCAGAGATAGTGCACATTTGACTTTTTGACTATTGCAGCATTTGAAACGAAGCAGTGTTTTACTTTGGTGTTAAACAATTAAAACCACGCTAATAGTGGATTGAATATACTTTTTTAGAAAGTATCTCTTAAGATAGAACTGTCACTGATCCATAATTTGTATTTTGTAAAAAATGAAAATGAAACCTAAATATTAAATAAAACTTTTTGAACCTTACTTTTTATAGACTTCTGAACCTGAAGTCATTTTGAGACTTTTTCGTGTTTTCCCAACGTCATTGACTCGCTAATGATTTTGTGATTTAATCAGATTTGTTCCACCTGATTTCTTGCACTATATATTCTGAAATTAAGTATAACAAAATAGTTCTAACAGAAATGTTCTAAAATATATTGTATTTCATTTTCACAGAGAATATAAAGCTCCAGGTCTGATGAAGGAACGATTTTAAAAGTTCTGAAACGTTATCATTTGGAAGAAACCAATAAATTTGGGAGCTAATTTAAAACAGTTATAACATGATCATTTTGATTCAGTTTGATTTATTTTTAACCTTAATACTCTAAACTTTGAAACAAAAAAGATAAATTTAGACCTTCAAATCTTAAAAGAATCATAGTATTGGGTTTTGAGTGAGACTTAAACATTTAGAAACAAGTCTACAGATATCCTTTCAGTTTCTCCCATTATTCTTCCACCTCCTCTATTACCTCTCCCATCCCCAGGACTGCTTGTATACATCTACCCATTTCAGTGAAATCCACCCTCCTGAAATCTAACACTTTTGCCCTTGTGTGGCTTAATTGAATCCACATCTCTAAGTTGAACCACACCAAGTGGTGGTCACTGGACCCCAACTGCCCTTCCACCCATATTTCTTTGACTCTGTTCCCATTGGTCCATACCAGGTCCAGAATTGGCTTGTCCCTGGATGGCTCATGCACCAGATGCCTGAGTCCAACCCCCTTCAGGGATTCCAGGATGGCTGTGCTTCTGGCTAAAGCAGCCACCTGGGTGGCCCAGTCCACATCCTGCATATTGAAATCCCCCAGTAGCAGGATTTTGCCTTTAGCTGCCATGTCATGTATGTTCCCTACTAGTCCCCTGTCTACTTCCTCCCTCTGTGCCAGATGTCTGTAGATTACCCCTGTGTGTATTGTTGTACCATTTCCTGGCTCCAGGGTGACCCACATTACTTCAGTCTCCCCCTGTCTTCCCTGAACTTCTGTAGCCTTTATACCATCTCTGATGTACAGGGCCACTCCCCCACCCTTTTTACCCTTCCTGTCCCTCCTGAACAGTGTATAGCCTGGTACTGGTACATTGGCTTCCCAGCCATGATTAGCAGAGTACCATGTCTCTATTACTGCTGCTATATCAAGGTCTGCATCTGCCAACAAGGCCTCCAGGTCTGGAATCTTATTTCCTAGGCTACGGGCACTCGTTAGCATGACCTTCCATGTTTTACAGTCTGCCCTTCCTCTGCTCCAGTGTTTTCCCCCATCCTGGTTTCCTTTCCTATGTGCTCTTGCCCCCCATAACAGTCATTATACATTCTTCATCTGCCTGCCCCTCCCTGTCTGCTTCAGCTGTACCTGTAGTCAGCTTATGTTGCACTTGGTACAACTTGTTTTTCTTTCTGTATCAGTATACTTTATTTTTTGTCAGTCTATTAATGTTTGCAGCCTTTTTTATTATTATAATTAATGCGCTGGGATTGGGGAGAACAGCCATTATTATACGCATGCGTTCCCCTGAAAGTTCATGTCAAGAGGGATGGGAATGGACACAGGACCACTGAGTTGCTTTTTATAAAGTTACAGTTTTTGTTTTCTTTCATATTTTGTTTGTACAGTGAGTGATGTGTCAAAAGCCAGATCTGTTGTGGCACTGAGTGGGACATAAGCACCGTGCTGAGCGCGAGATGAGCAGTGCATCAGGCACAGGGAGACAAGCAACGGTGGCAGCAATGCGGTGCAAAAACTTTTAGGGTAGGAATAAATTGATTGTTATTTTACACTTATAAAGGTGTTTTGTGTTGGGACTGAAGTAACTTACATTCTGGCACATGAAGTCATGTTGGGGATGGGGGAGTCTCTCGCTCGCTAAGTGAGGGTGAAAAAATGTTGTCTGGTCTGTATACAAATTCAGGGTACCCAAAGATATTCTAAGTAATGGGGCACCCCGAATTGACATTTGTATTTCACCAGGCACCTACTGAAAAATAAATGCATTCCTGACTATGGCTTTTAGCTAATCAGGATGCATTATTTTTCAAGTCCATTTTCTAAAATGCAGTAACTGGAGAATATCAAGTGAAGTCTAGTTTATATATAAGTGTTTTAGAATTTCCCATAAAATGTGCCTCTTGACAGACTCGAATGCTACCCTTATGTCAATACAGGCAGCATATAATTGTCTCTTTTTGATTCTTTACATATTTTTATATAGGTATTTTAACATAAAGATTAAATCCACTGTACTCTAATGTTTTGTAAACTCCTCCTTGGTTTATGGAGATGATATCTAATTCATCTGCCCTCCACTGCAGACAGTCCAAAATGAGGCAGGAAAAATTCTTTAAAGCGATTGGAAGAAATATTATAGGTCTGTAATTTTCAATGCACATCTTTGAGTCCTTTTTATTTAATGGAATAATAAAACTGAGCTTCCACAATTCTGGAATCACTTTGGGTTTAGCAATCAAGTTAAAGACAGGGGTTAACAGTTCTGTCCGCCATGCTACATTTACATGAAACATTTCTGCAGACAGCCTATCAACTCTGCGAGCCTTATTTTCTTTTGATATCTTATTGTATTACAGAGATTATATAGTTGGATTTTCAGTGTGAAGCAATTTTCATAGTTGGTCTTGGTAGACCTTTCACAAAAAAAATTGGAAGGTAGAAACTAGAGTCTATTACCATCTCCTTCTGCTTCCATCTCTTCTTCCCCAAGATAATCCATGTGTTGCATATTGTGAATAATAATGAAAATCATCTTGAAAGGTGCACTGTATATTTATTATATAGAGCATAATGTGTGGGCAGCCATTCACAACAAACCTGTGTCTGCAATGGCAGGTTTCTATGGCAACCAGGAACTTCAAGAATGAAGCTTGAGAGGTTCTCTGTTTGCCATAAAAAACTCCAGATGAAGACACAGGTTTGCCTGTGTATGGATGCTCATACATTGTGCTTTATAGTATATGTGCATCCATGCCCATTTCAGACACTCCACTTCCTTTCAATCGACTGGTGGTTGGAGGGAAACAATTCACGGTTGGTGGTGGACTCAAATGATTGATTCAGTGTGCAGCTAGTGACTGCAGAGTGCAGGTTTAAAAAAACAGCTTCTAGCTTGATTGGGTAGAGGAGGGCAGCTGGGCGGCAGCATTTGTAAGTTGTTCTGCAGTAGTGACATCAATACTGCAGCACAGTAACAGATTGAAGTCACTACTACAGCACAGCAAGCATATTTATATATTTATTTTTATTTATTTGGAAAATGTTTCACCAGGAAAGACAACATGAGCTATAAACAGCTCGTTTCTAGAAGTTTCCGGGGGGGGGGGCAAGAGTTGGGAGAACAAGCAAATACATAGGCATACAAGTACAATTACTAAAACAAAACAGTGTAGTACAATTACAGAGCAGAAATAACCCAGACCAACTGGCCAGGATAAACAAAATCATATTCAGATATAGCTTACATTGCAAAAACCCAAGGACATGTGATCCAATAGAGTAAAGGTTAGAGGATGGATAATGCATTTGAAGTGCTAGAAGTAGTAGGCTGAGCACAAGATTCGAAGTGCTATTGTATACCCAAGGGAGGACAGTTATAAGACAAGTGGGGAAGTGGATGGGTGAGAGGTAGATAGTGGGAGATAAAAGAGGGAGAGAGGGGTACAGCCAAGATCTATACCCATTCAGGTTGCTGAGAATCCTGCAATGGGGCTAGGACCAGGCAGAAAAGAAGGGGAAAGAAATGGGGAGAGGTGGTAGAGAACAGAGGGGCAGGGGAACAGGAGTGGATGAGGGGGATAAGGAAGAAGGGAGGTGGGCAGTGATGGATTTGAAAGTGGGGGAAGGGAGAGGGGAAAGAGAGAGCCAATCTATACCCTTCAGGATGACAAAGAACCCCTGCAAGAGGGACAGGACCAGGCAGAAAAGGAGGGGAGAGAAGGGGGAGAGAAGGGGGGTCAGGGAGGAGAAGTGGAGTGTGGCGGGTGACCAGAGGGGAGAAGAGGGATAAGGAATATGAAGGCTGGAGAAAATAGGGGTAAACTAGAAATGAAAAAAGGGGAGAACATCAGTGGGGGGAAGAGGGAGTTGTGGGGAGAAGGACAGCCATAAAGTGTCAAAATAGCACAGCAGGTTGTGGATGATAGTAGTGTCGAAATGGCACAGTAGGTTGTGATAGGGGTTGGGAGGAGGGAGGTATAATAAGTAGCATGTGAGGAAGTAATCAGATGAAGGGTTTGGTTAGGAGACAGGAGGTAAGTCAGGGATAGAGGAGTAGGGGATAGTGCACAATGGTTGGTAGGGTTGTGAAGGGGGCTAAGAACAAGTACAGTTAGGAGAATAGAAGTAAAGTAGGATTGAAGAATAATGCACCAGGGTGGGGAGTGTTGAAGGGGGGGGGCTAAGAACAAGTGCAGTTAGGGGAATAGAAATTGTGAAGGGCTAAGGAAATTGAAGATGGGGAAGAGGAGGGTCTGATAGGAGGTAGCAGTGAGTTCCAAAGCTCTGAGAAGCTGTAGAAGAAAGCTTCCTGTCCTATGGAGGTAGAGTGATGAGGAATAGCTAGAGTGCATGTGTCAGTAGATCAGAGAGGGCGGGAGGAGGGAGGTGGAGTAGAGAGTAAGGAGGATAGGCAAGAGGGGAGAGTGCCAAACCAGAATTTAGAATTGAACTTGGCACAGTGAGAGAGATGCCTACACTCAAGGGAGGGGAAATCTAGAGAATGATATAGGGTACAGTGATGTGTGAAGGAGGTGGAGTCAAGAGTAAAGTGACAGAAAGCATTGAAGAGAAAATCCAACCTGGTAAGGGAAGACTTAGGAGCAGCACTGTAGACTATGTCGCAATAGTCAAAAATAGGGAGTATCATTTTCTGAACAAGATCAAGCCCAACCGGTAGTGGTAAGGAACTACAGTTCCTGTAAAGGGCGCCAAGCTTGAGGTGCAGTTTTTTTCAGGATGGCATCAATATGTACAGAAAAGTTAATGTGTTGGTCAGGCTAGACATCCAGGTATTTGAAAGAGGTGGTGTCCTCTAGTGTTGTCCCGTCAATGGTATGGAAGGAGGGAAGGAAGAGCAGCCTGGAGAGTCGCTGGCTTGTGCCAGAGGTCATGGAGACTGTTTTCTTGGCATTGAGGAAGAGTTGATGATGGTTCCTGGTTAAACAATTTCTCCTTTGCCTTTCCCTGATGTGAGTTTAGCCAGCGTTGAACATTATTGAAGTCAAGCTGTAGTCTGGAAGTCACATAGAAGGGAGATTGGCCAGAGGTGAACAAGACCGTGCCAGCAGTATACATATGGATAGAGGATGAGGCGCATACTGATGGTAGGTCATTTAGAAAAATTGAGAATAAGAGTGGGCTAAATATGGAGCCTTGAGGCACACCAGTAGAGATGGGTAGTGGAAGGGATGTAGAGTCAGCTATTTTAACAGATTGAGTTCTACCTACTAGGTAAGCTCTGAACTAGTTGCAGGCAGACAGAGACAAGCCAGCTGACAAGAGAGTTTCATGGGGGAGGAAGTGGGAGATTGTGTTGAAAGCCTTGGCAAGGTCAACAAAGATAGCAAAAGTAATGTGATCTATATCCATGGCTAAATGGATAGTCAGTGAGTCTAAGTAGGGAAGTAGTTGTGGAGTTATTCTTCCAAAAACCAGAATGGAAGGGAGTGAAGAAGGAGGAGTCATCAAGAAAGGAGGTGAGTTGGGAGAGAACAAGGATATTCCTGAAGTTTAGCCAGGGTGGGTAGAAGTGAGATGGGGCGGTAATTCCCAGAAGATAGGAGATCACCTCCCTTTGGTATGGGGAGAATTGTAGCATGTGTCCAGGCTTCACAGATAGTCACAGTGCGGAAAGACAGATTGAGAAGATCAGCGAGAGAGAGGGAGGGAAACAGCAGGAGCAGAGAGGTACAGCAACTTAGGGTCAAGGCCATCGGGGGAGTTGCCCTTAGCTGGGTTGATAGAGAGTAGTGCCTTTAAGGTGTTGTTTGTAGAGATAGGTGAAAAGGCAAAACTCTCCGCAAATTGGTGGTGTTAGGACTAATTGTGAGGAGGGAAGAGGTAGTAGGGTGGGGTGGGAGGGAGGCTAACATGGTAGAGGCACAGGAAGTAAAGTAGGAATTAAATTCTGCCGCTACTGTAGGATGGTCGGCAATGAGTTGGTTGTTTATTTTGAGCAGCGGAGATGGGGTTTAATTTGAGGAGAGAAAAGTGAGTGAACTACTTTCCAAAACTTTGATGGATTGTTTATGTTAGTATTAAAGGTTGTCCGGAAATATTCCACTTTGGCCAGGCAGATTGCTTTGGTGCAGGCATTTCAGAGTGTCTGGTAGATAGTGCAGTCATGAGGTAGTTTGGAGGTTTAGTGGGTTTTCCATGCTTTATCACGTACTTGCTGATAGGGCAGGAGTTCAGTGTTACCCGGGGGAGATGACTACCACACACTCTAACTTGCTTCAGGGGAGCATGTTTGTTCAAGACGTTGATGAAATTATCTTTGAAATAAGACAGGGCATGATTGATAGTTTTGGCTGAGGATATAGGGGCCCAGTCAATGTGAGTTAAGTCATGATGTAGAGGGGCAAGGTCTAATGTTTTGTAAGAGCGGATCGTTGTTAGTTTGTGGGATGCCTTACATCTATGTACTTTCCTAACTATGTAGATCATATGATGATCGCTAAGAGTGTCTGGCAGTAGGCCCAACTGGATTACCCTGTGAGGATGGGTGGTAAGGGCCCAGTCTATGAGAGTGTGGTTATGGGATTTATGGTTTAGGCAAGTAGGTTCCATGATTAATTGGGACAAGTTAAGGGCAGCTATTTCAGTACGAGTCTTATCTATCAAGAGCACTTTGTCTTCTTCTCTGTCACCCATTCTCCCCTGCAACACCCCTCTCCTCGCTCCTCCTGGGAACTATCCTCCCACAGCCCTATCACCCTCTCCTGTCTCTCTAACTTTGAATGCCGTCAACTTGGCCACTACCTGACCTCCCTCTCTGGTTCTCCTATGGTCTCCTCCTACCCATATATACTCTTGCTATCCCTCCTTCTCATAGCCGTTGCATCGAATGCAACCCTGGCCCACCCAACTCCCACATTAACCCCTCCTGCACCATCTGGGCTAATGCTCCAGGGCTGAAAATTGTACACATCAATGTGTACAGTCTTCCATCTAAATTCCCTGACCTGGAGGCATGGGTTGCACTATACAAGCCCCACATTCTGGGACTTTCCGAAACCTGACTAAAGCCCCATCATGCTGACACCACTTATCAGCTACCTGGATACTCCTTCCTGTGGCATGCTAGGCCAGGCAGTAAAAAGAGTGGTGGTGTTGCACTATTCCTTAGGGAACTCCTCTCAGCCAATATTGTTCTCTGCTCAGATCCCACCTCACCTAGCGAATGGCTCCTATCCAAAATTACCATGGGAGACTGTAAGAAATTCTACATAGGCTGTGGCTACAACTCTCCCTCTGTTGGAACTGTGGGCCTAAACAGCTTCCTCTCGGGCCTGAGCTCTTTATCCCCCCACAGAGATGCAGCTCTCCTTAGTGATGTTAACTTAAACTGGCTGAGCACCCACCAGTCTGACTATGCCTCCCTCCTAAAACAACACAACCTGATGCAAACTATTACGCTTCCCACCAGGCAAAACCCACATATAGGCACGCAATTCCTTCTGGACTGGATCATTACCAACTGGGATGATTATGTACTGCATGCTGATACCTTGGCAGGCTCTATCAGTGACCACTCCCCAATGTATCTCCTCTGGTCATCTAAATTCAAACATCCCCCTCCCAAATACTTGTTCTTTCACAATTTCAGTAGTCCCAACAACTCCAGTCTCCTCGAAGAGGCTCAGTCCTTGGACTGGTCTGCTCATTACTCACTCTCCAATGTAACACAGGCAGTAACCCTCCTCACACAGACCCTTTTGGCCCTGCAGCACTGGCACTTCCCGGTCACCACAAGAAGGGTCAGAGGTGACTGCTCATGCTGGGTCATGAAAGACCTCCTTATCCTTATGAAGGATAGGGACCGTGCTTGGTCCACTTACAAAGCATCCCCTGCCTTACCCTATGGGATGCCTACAGGATCCGGAGGAATCTATGCAAACATCTGGCAACATCCTTCAAGCAGACCCACTTCTGTAATCTCCAACAGGCTAACCTTGGAGACCCTAGGAAATTCTAAGCATCCATCGGCTCCTTACTTAACCGCCACTTCAACAAGGCTGCCCTGCAACTTAACTCCCCAAATGGCCTTATTACAAATCCTCTGGAAGTGGCTAGGGCTTTTAACAACAAGTTCTCCGACCTATCCATGTATCAAAGTAAAGTACCTAAAGGGCAATCAAATAACTTGATCCACCATCTGATCCCCCTGCCTACCTCCGATGGGCCGACCACCCAACCCCAGATTCCCACTTCTTAAAATCTCTCTCTCTCACAAGAGAGAGAGAGAGAGCTGATACAGCTAAACTTCTCAAAAGCCTTCCAAACCATGGCTTCCCTGGAGTTGATGGTCTATCCCCAGTCTTCCTTAGGCTCATCTCTCCAGCCATCATTGAACCACGCACTTGTATCTTTAACCTCATCCTCTCCTCCTCCATCTCCATGCCTGACTCCTGGAAGACTGCAAAGGTGATTCCCATTTTTAAAGCTGAGGACCCCCTATCTATGGACAACTATCATCTGATCTCCATCCTCCCCCACCTAAGTAAACTACTCAAGAAAGCTGTCCACCATCAGCTTGCTGACTACATAGGCAAACACAACCTA
This sequence comes from Neoceratodus forsteri, assembly GCA_016271365.2. NCBI lineage: Eukaryota > Metazoa > Chordata > Ceratodontiformes > Ceratodontidae > Neoceratodus > Neoceratodus forsteri. Next base: position 995,450,055 of record CM057450.1, read on the forward strand.
CTGAGCAACCAACAGCATGGCTTTTGAAAAAAACACTCTACCGCCTCTGTCCTCAGTCTTCAGACCAACCACATCCTTATTAATATGGACCATGGTAATGCCACCGGAGCAGTCTTTGTTGACCTCTCCAAAGATTTTGACATGGTAAACCATGCTCTTCTCCTCTCCAAACTATGTAGCCTTGGCTGCTCTCAAGAGGTTACTATTTGGTTCAAGAGCTACCTCACCATCCACTCCCAATTTGTGTGTATTGGCCCTGCCCGCTACCCCATCCTGCCCATCTCTACAGGTGTCTCCCAGGGCTCCATACTAGGCCATCTGCTATTCTCTTCATTTATAAACTCCTTCCCCTCTGACTGTCTCAGTTGTCACTCTCTCCTCTATGCTGATGACCTTGTGCTCTTCCTCAGTGACAAACCCCAGACAATATTCCCTCAGTTCTCTCCTGAAACTATGCTTGCATCCCATAACTGGTTCACAAATAACCTCCTTCTGATTAATGCCGAAAAAACCTAAATCTATGCTGTTCAGATCAAAGCCCTTCCTAGCTAAACACAAAAATTACCCCCCCTCTCAACATCATGTCCACTGATGGCAAAGCCCTTGAACATGTGTGTACTTTTAAATATCTAGGAGGTATACTTGCACCATAGCCTCCGCTCAGACAGTATCCCCCCTTGAATGTCCTCAGGGTATCTACCAACATGGGCGGCAGAGCCTTGTCTCTGACAGCCCCTACACTGTGGAATAATCTGTCTGCCGAGCTCCGCTCCCCCGACACCCACTGCCATTTCAAAATACACCACAAAGACTGGCTCCTGATGACTTCCTGCTGCCACTGCTTCCATGGGTTGTTCACTCCCTTTCCTGACTGCACCCCACCAGGGAATGTGTGTGTATATTAGGTAAAGCTGGAATCAATTAAGCTGGCCTGCTTGTGCACTTGAACTTTAGTACCTATGTTTGTTAATCCTGCCTCCCACCCCTCTGCCCCTCCCTTGTACTTTGCTATGCCTCATCCCTCTTTCTACTTATACTTTGACTCCCTTGTTTGTCTCCTATTGTAACTGCTGTTGATAGAACTGTACATTTATGTATATCCTCACTTATTGTAATGCTTAACTGATGTATGGTTTATGGAATCCTGTATTTTTTGTTACTCTTCTATTTGCTATTCCCATGCACTGTTGTAACCTTTATCTTTTTTTTTTGTCTACTGTTCTATGCTTTGTTGTTTGTTACATTAGCTCCTGTGCCACTGTATGTGGCCCAGATTGTGCCTGAAAACGGCACCTCTAATCAGCGCATCTACCTGGTTACCAAAGTCATAAATAACATCAATCAATCAATCTTGTGCAGGTGACAACCAGTTCAGGTTTAGATCCCTAACAAGTAGAGCTCACCTGAAGAGGCAAGGGACCCAACTGTGGTGATTAGATCAGTGGCTACACAGTGGTGTAGACCAGGTCAGCAAGAGGCTGCTGTGAAAATATTGGTAAAGAAAAGGGTAGAGATAATCTAATGATGACAACTTCATAGGCATTGGGGGCAGTGGTCGATAGAACAGTAGTGGTTTGGAGAGAGGCGGGTGAGTAAATAGCTCTGCCCCCACCCCTATTAGTGCGGTCCAGGTGTATAACAACATATCCAGGAATTGTGATAGAAGCATCAGGGATTTTGTTTGTTAATCAGGTCTCTGATACAATGTGAATGTCTGGATTGAGGGGTCCTATAAGTGGGAGTAACAGGTCAAGTTTAGGGAACAGACTGTGATATATAGTGTATAGTGTATGGTGGAATGCTGTTCTGCATGGAAGTCCATGCCTAGAAGTGTTGTTGTACTGCAGTAGCAACATCACAATGTTGTTGTGCTGCACTAGTGACATCACTACTGCAGCACAACAAGACTGAATGTCTTCACGCAGGCATGATGAAGTAGCCACTGCAGTGAGAGCTGGCCCAGGAAGTGAGCTGTGCTGGAAAAAAAAAAGTAACAGCCCATGGTACAGTAAGGCAATTCTAGTACTGGGGAACCTTTTTTGGACACAGAATGGCAATAATGGTTGCTCATACACTATGAAAGATTATTTATGATCAACCATACACATACAACGCTGTTATTTTCAATCTTTAGGTTTCTGTCGTAATGAGTCCTCTTGAGCTACGATTCTGAGGTCTCTTATTACCGCAGAAACCTCTTGATTGAAATACAGCATTGTTGGGTATGATTGCTTATACAAAATCCCGTATATTCTAGGCATGGATTTCCATGCAGAACAACATTCCACCATACACTATATAAACCATCATTTTAAATTGCACAGTAATTCCTTACTAACATCCATGTTCAGACTTGGTGCACATTTAATTGACCCTACACTGTGGATATACAGTGCCCTCACCAGGATGAACCACTCTGTAATTAGATATCACAGTGTCCTGCATAATAAATTGGGATATTATACAATGGGGTTAATCCAAATGCCCAGTCCCTGAAATCTGATTGGTTGGCCGGAACCTTTTCAGAGTTATAAATACTCCAGTGTACCCACTGGAAAAGATGCCAGCCACCAGTCAGCAGCAGCAGAAACCCTTGCAGAAATCACTCTGACTGCCACAAACGCTTAAACAACACAGGTCCTTTTTGCTCTAAACCCGTCGAACATTGCGTTCTCTAGATCCTACCAAAAAGGAACGGAAACACTGCCAAAAGCCATACAAGCACCCAAAACAGTGTTTTTTTCAGAGTACTTTCCCAGTAACCACTTCCTCACAGCTCAACTTTTCCACTTTCCACTGTCAGCTCTTCTCCATTCATACGTTCCCCAAATCATCATGGCTCGCAAAGTCACTGAAAGCTCCTGCTCAATAAATCAATCGATTGATGTCCCCCATTAAAAAACAACTCCTTTAAGTCACAATAATTAAAAAAAATAGCACTTCAACAACAAAGGCACCCAGAAACAGACTATTACAAACATCAGCTAGTACTCCTTTAGGACGTAGCCCAAGTGCTAAATTATCGCCCCTCACTACACACTGCAGTCAAAAATATCACATTGGGAACAAAAATAACAAAATCCTCAACCTACCAACACTTGCTGCATACTGATTTTACCCACTGCTGCTCCTTACTAAACTAAAAAAAGTCTCCAGATTCAGTGCCACCTATCCTATTACAGGATAGGGCTCACTTGATCTTGCCTCTCAAGTTACTACTGTATATTCTGCCTATCAACAGAAAGCTATTTTTTCCCTGCATGATAATAAATAAATAAAAAAGATTTAAAATTTTAAAAAAAAATGTATTTTCCTTTTTTTCCAAAAACTGAAAGGGGACATTGTATAATAGCAATATACCACTCCAGGGTTTGGGTACATGGGTGGATTTACCACTTCTGGTGTGGTTAAGTCAGTCAGCCTGTGGCCTCATGACCGAACCACACCAGGCATGGTAAATCCACCCATATACTTACACCCTGTTGTGGTATATTGCTTAAATTACTCTTGGATTACATTAATTACACAGTATCCTACAGGATATCACTGGCTAAAATGTATACTATGCTTCATCCTGGGGTTGTGCATGCTATAGTATTCAAGAACTTGTTGAAATTACTCAAAGGCACTTTAACATACCTAACTGATGACCATGGCTTGTGAAGGGCTTTGCTGATGGCCAGAGAGGGTGCTGAACATCGACGCTGTGCCAGACTCCGGAGCTGTTAAAGTCAAGAGAAATGATGATTTGCAAGATTACTAAATGGCAAAAAATAGATATGCTGCTAAACTTCAAAACAATTCTTATGAAACTAAATGAATACAAGAACATTTATTTTTTCTATGTACCACTTATTTATTGCAGTAATGTAATTAAAGTAGGCAATTCTTGAAGCAATTGCTATGCAATTGATAGTAATATCTAAACCATGGTCCTCAGTTTTGAAAGAAATTGTACAATGAATTATCCATCGAATAAGTCACAAGCCAGTTGTCCAAACTTCCATACTAATTTTGGAACAGCAAAGAATTCTGTGTTTTAGCAAACAGGAAAGCTGCACTAATTTACACAAGTTATGACTTTAGGAGCTGTACCTGGTTGGGCACACATACAGTGGTGCCAGCCAGGATGCATTACAAAACTGCAGCATACTGCAGCAGTGTTACTGCAGCGAACAAGGCAATTTCAGTGGCTGCTAATCCCTTTTGTGATGCAGTGCCATGGGATTCTACGTTGCATCCTGGTCCTCTCTACTGTATGTGGAGCATATTCTGTATTCAGTACTAAGGTCTCTGAAACTTTCCACAGTTACATTAGCTGAGTCGGTTTACTATTCAGAAAGATACCAGGGAAGATACCAGGCTGGATTTTCTGAATTCTTATGCAAGCCTCATGAAAAACTTTGTCTCCCTTCGAGTCATAATTTGAGGTGGAATCCTGAAGGGTCAGATTAGGTCAAAATATCAAAGTAGGGTAAAACAAAAATACTGAAAGAGAAGCATTCATGAACCATGGCCATCATAGTCTCAAAATCATTGAACATCTCTTTTTAAATGATATATTGTTCTTCGCTGTAGCTGGCAGCAGTCCTGAGATATAGGTTACTATACTTGCTCCTTGCTGATACTACATTGCCTCCATTTTTAGAACCTTGTGATGTCACTGATAATCTCAAGGTGTGGTTAACCATACTGTAGTCAGAGACAGCTTAGTTGTCAGTAACATTGCAAGGTTCTGAAAATGGTGACAATTTACAGTAGTATCAATATGGGGCAGACTTAATCATCAATATCTCTGGAATGCTGTGAGGGACTGAAGAGTACAATACCTCAATTAAAAGGGCTTTTTACTGACTTTCAAACAATGATGGACAGTGTTTATAAATGCTCCCCTTCAATAATAGCTTATTAACAGTGGCAGTGCTGGTGGGGGAGGGGGATTTTGAAGTGTTTAAAGTTTTTCATCCTGTGCATTCAACTGTATGGGAGGATCAAAATATTAAGTTTTTTTTTTTTGGGCGGGGAGAAAAATTTATAGGTTTACATTTTTTTTCCCTACATTTAACTATTGCCTTTGCCTATGAGCAACCTAACCAGTCTGCTGCAGCATGCAGTGATTTTCCGCTGTATGTTTTCTAGCCTGAAACTTTTTCCCCACAAGCATCCATTTTTCTGATGTGCTGCACTGGTGTCCATCAGCAGAAAAAGGCAATGACTGTGGCAACAAATTCAGGACATGCAGCACTTTGAAGGAAAATCCCAAAGAGTCAGAGGCACTTCTATAGAGAAGAAGGGTGTCTGCAAACTACTATCTGTGGACTCATGGACACTCAGGTCCCAAGCTCTTACCATCTATCTGACTCAGATCTAATACTTGTCACAAGCTTTACCCAGTTTCTGGCATGGTTTTTCAGTAAGACCTACACAGAGCTTATATCTCTGATTTTAAACTAAAGCAAACAAAAATCAGAAATGTTTATTAGAGCTCGAATGGGTTCTGCTTTAATTGAATTTATAGACTGAGGGAGCACTCCCAACCAATGGGAGTGCTCCCTTCCTCTGCACATGAGACACTCTTATTCTCTGAAGAGAGTCTCATGTGCAGCTGCCCTGGAAACTAGCATGTTTGGGTAATTTATTTAAAATATTTAATATATTACTGATTGAGCTCGATCACTAATATATTAAGACAGCTGACGAGACCAATCTTAAAGTTGTAACAGTGGTCTCATTTACATTCTTAGGGTACTGGCACCACTCATGTTTGCTTTGCAGTTCTCATACTTTAGAATGCATGTGAGACCACTCTTACAATTGTCAGAGTGATCTCATCCACTGTAGTAACATATATCATCAGCTAGTTCCCCCTTAATAAGTTGTCCATGTAAGTGCTCTTTAATTGCAAGTGAGACTAGGATCATTTGGAATGTCTGAGTGTTTCAGAAATTTTAGGCCGGAAAACAAATTCTTACATTGTAATGCAATATTAAAACCTTTTTTCATGTGTGATTTAAAAAAAGCATGTTTAAATACCGAGGATGTAGCAATGCTACATGCTGATGGCATGGAGATGACAGCAACATAAAAAAAAGAGATGGCGATCAGAAGGCGGAGGGGTGCCATATATAGCAGAAGACAACAAGAGAACCTTAGACAGTGGAGGGTGCCATATGAAGGAAATGAAAAAAATATGGAGATCATCCAAGAACAGGGATAAATCATTCCTCGTAGATGGTCAGAAATTACTGTCACAAACTCATTCAGCAGGTCAGGCCCTCTACTTCCAAAGTGCCAACCTCCGAGCGCAGTCTTGTGAACAGTGTAACAGACAAGGTAACCCTCTTGTCTGTTTTGAGAGTTTGGATCAACCTTTGGTCTCAAGTTCTAGAGGGATTCAAACTGTAAACCTCTTTCTGTCTTCGGAGGCCAGATATCTTTGCCTATGGGCACCTAACCAGGTAGACAGAGATGAACCCTTAAAAACTTTAATTAACTTTAATAAAGACCTCAGATTTAAAACACTTCTCTTTCCAGTTTGGTACCACCATTCAAGCTTAGGTTTAGTATCTGCAATAACCATAAATACTTTTCTTACAACTAAAAGAAATTCAAAGACAGACCAAGTAAATTCTAAAAAGAATTTTACAAAATATAGTAAAAAAATATGTAAAACGCAATATACAGAACTCTTATATCACAAGACAAAAATCTTTTAAAAGAACAAGGTTTAAACAGTGCAAATTCCTACTTACAATACTTAGATCTGAAATATTTCTAAATACTTGTTTACAAGTGCTCCAAAGATCTTTCCTTAGTCAGAGTCTAGGTAAAAATGTGTGTAAGTAAAACAGAGTATTCCTTAAACAACTGTATTGGCCAACCCTTTTTTTTGTGAGGTCAGCTAGCTCCTTTTCTGTCAGACTATGTATAAAAAATATACATATCATATACAAAAACAGGATGTCTTTTTTTTAAAGTATTACATTCTGCAACTTCAATATAATTCATGTCCTTCAAATGACACTTATTTTGATTTATGCTGTATCCTCCCTCACACAGGCTTCACCAGAGCATTTACAACCTTGCACCCCTGTGTAACAATCTAGGTTAGAAACATAGAAATATAAAAACATAGAAGCATAGAATTTGATGGCAGATAAGGACCATTTGGCCCACCCAGTCTGCCCATTTCCCTACCTAATGGATAAGCTGCAGATCCTAGTTAACCAGCAGCCTACTTTTTCCTACCCGCAACCCCTAGAATTGCCTTATGACTGTCCCATGCATGCTTGAATTCCACCACTGTTTTTGACTCCACAACCTCCTCCCGAAGGCTGTTCCATGCATCCACAACCCTCTCTGTGAAAAAATACTTCCTTAAATTACCTCTGAGCCGCCCCCCATCTTCAAATTGTGCCCCCTTGTTCTTGCACACCTCTTTTTTTGAAAGATGCTAACCTCTTGGACTTTGTTGATTCCCTTGAGGTACTTGAAAGTTTCTATCATGTCCCCCTCCTCCTTTCCTCGAGGCTATACATATTAAGCTCCTTTAGTCTCTCTTTCATATGTCTCTGCGTGCAGACCCTGCACTATTTTAGTTGCCCTCCTCTGGACAGCTTCCATCCTGTCTATGTCTTTGCAGAGATTGGGTCTCCAGAACTGCACGCAGTACTCCAGATGGGGCCTCACCAGTTGTCTGTACAGAGGGATAATAACTTCCTGTTTTCTACTGGTGATGCCTCTCTCTATGTATCCCAGCATCCCCCAGCCCTCCTTGCTGCCCTCTCACATTGCTTGCCCACCTTTAGGTCATCTGATATGACTACCCCCAGGTCCCTTTCCATTTTTGTTGTTGTTAGTATCTCATCCCCCATTGTGTACTCTTCCCCTGGGTTCTGTTTCCCAGGTGCATTACCTTGCACTTCTTAGCATTGAATCTAAGCTGCCATACATCTCACCATTCCTCTAACCTTGCCAAGTCCCTTCTCATCCTTTCCAACACACCCTGTGCATCAACTCTGTTGCAGATCTTTGTGTCATCTGCAAAGAGACATACTTTTCCTTCCAGTCCCTCTGCAATGTCACTTATAAAGACATTGACGTGGACCGGTCCTAATACTGAACCCTGTGGTACCCCACTAATACCCCCCCTTTCTTCAGAGTGGACTCCATTTACTATTACTCTCTGTGTCCTATTCTCCAGCCAATTCTTTACCCAGGCTGTCATCTTGGGACCCACTCCCAGGCTGGCTAACTTGTATATTAATCTTTTGTGTGGGACTGTGTCAAATGTCTTGCTAAAGTCTAGGCAGGCCATGTCCACAGCCCCTTCCTGATCTACTACTTTGGTCACCCAGTCAAAGGAATCTATTAGATTTGTCTGGCATGACCGTCCTGCTGTGAATCCATGTTGCCTTGGATCCTGTGCCCCTCTGGCCTCTAGATACTCGACAATTCTTTCCTTCAGAAGTGATTCCATCATTTTCCCTATCACCGAGGTTAAAATAACAGGTCTGTAGTTTCCTGCTTCTGCCTTGCTCCCACTTTTGTGAAGGGGAATCACATCTGCCCTCCTCCAGTCCTCGGGTACCACCCCATCCTCCCATGATTTGTTAAAGAGGGTAGTCAGTGGTGTCACTAATTCTACCCTTAGTTCTTTTAGAATTCTGGGATGAATCCCATCAGGCCCCATTGCTTTGTGCACTTTCAGTTTTAAGAGCTCTTTCAGAACCCTTTCTTCTGTAAATGGGCTGGTATCAACTTCTGTATCCAGAGTGTTTCTATTGTTTGTTTTAGGTACCTCCCCCTCTTCATTTGTAAATACTGAGCAAAAATATTTGTTTAGTATCTCTGCCTTTTCACAGTCACCCTCTGCCCACCCCTCCCTTTATTAAGCCTCACTATCCCTCCCTTGGTCTTCCTTTGCTCCCTGATGTGGCTATAAAAGGTTTTATCCCCCTTCTTAACTGAGTTGGCGATCTTTTCCTTGGTTTGGGCCTTTGCTGTTCTGACTGCCTTCCCAGCTTCCTTTTTCTTTAACTGACACAATTCTCTTTCCTGCTCCTTCTGTGATTCCTTGTACTTCCTGAATGCTTTCTTTTTCTCTTGAACCTTCACTGCCACTTCCTTTGAGAACCATAGTGGGTTCTTACATCGTTTTGTTTTGTTTATTTGCTTCACACAAAGGCTTGTTACCTCTCTGATGGCAGTTTTTATTATTCCCCATTGTTCTTCCACCCCTCCTTCCTGTCCATTTGCTAGTGCATTCCTTAGGCACTCACCCATTTTGGAAAAGTCAGCCCTCCTAAAGTCCAGTACTTTTGCTTTTGTATGACCTGACTCTATTGCTGTGTTTATTGTGAACCATACTGTTCGATGATTGCTAGTTCCCAGACGGCTACCCACTTCTACATCTGTGATCCTCCCTCCATCTCCATTTGAGAGAACCAGGTCTAAGATTGCTCCCTCTCGAGTGGGTTCCAATACTAGTTGTCTAAGGCATGACCCCTGTAGGGCATCTAGAGTAACCCCACTCTTCGAAGTGACTGCTGCAACTGCACTCCAGTTAACATCTGGCATATTCAGATCACCCATCAGCAATGTCTCCCCTTTTTCTACCATTCTAAGTATACTTGCTATCATTTCCTTGTCCATTTCCTCCCCCTGAGAGGGGGGTCTGTATACAACCCCTGTGCGGATTGTGGTGCCATTGCCGGTCTCCAAATTTACCCACAGTGCTTCTTCTCCTCCCTGTTTACCCTTTTGTTCTGTTTCTTTGATTCCTTCCCTTATGTAAAGAGCTACTCCTCCTCCTCTTTTACCCTCCCTTTCCTCCTGTAGATAGTGTATCCTGATGTTTACATCCCAGTCATGGTTTTGTGTGTACCATGTTTCTGTGACTGCCACGATATCCAGATGTTCCTCCTCCATCAAGGCCACTAATTCAGGAAGCTTGTTACCCAGACTACGGCAGTGGTACTCATTGCTCTCCATTTTTGATGGCTTTACCTTCTGTTGCAGCATCCCCACTGACCTTTCTACCTCGGTCTTTTCTCATTTAGTACCCTGTTTTGTAGGGAGAGGCTGGGATTTTCCTGCTGCTTTATCAGTGTCTCCCCCCTGACTAGTTTAAAAGCTTGCCAACGAAGCACTTTGACTAGTTTAAACCGATTGCTCAAAAGACTTGTTCCCTTCCTGGACGGATGCAGACCATCCTGCCAGTATAGGCTGGTGTCCCTCCAGGTGGAACCCCAGTCCCCAATGAAGCCAAACCCCTGTGCTCCACACCATTTTTTCAATCATTCATTAAACTGCATGGTGCAAAGTACCCTCACCTCACCCATGCCTTTGACAGGCAGCACCTCTGAGAAGGATAATGTGTGTGCTACTTGTCTTAGGCCCCTCCCTAACTCTACAAAGTCCTCCTGCACTGCTCTAATCTCGTGATGAGCCAAGTCATTTGTCCCTAGGTGGACAATGACATCCAGCTCAGACTCCCGTGAAGCTGTTCTCGTGATCCTGAGGATGTGCTTCCTGTCCCTCCAAGCCATGGCACCAGGCAGGAACCTTACTTCAGTTTTCCCTGAACCCCCCAGTTCTATCCCCCTAATAATTGAGTCCCCCACCAGGAGCTGCTTCCTTTCCCTGTGGTGTCCTCTGCCTCCTTCCTGTGGGCCTCCCTTGTGACAGTTGTCCTCAGCCTCCTTAGTCTCCTCTGTAGGTACATCCATAGGGGAACTATGCTCTCCCAGAATGGTGTATGGACTGTGGAGTGGAACAACTGACTGGGTGTACCTCTGTTCCACCATCCTCACCCTCCCTGAGCCTACTTTGGTCCAACTGTGGGGCTTTCTTCATAACCTCTGAGGTAGTGGTGGTGGCTTTGGTGCTCCCTGGATGGGGGAGGTTCCCTTCCTACTGTCCAGTGTGGCCTGGGGGAAGGTTCCCTTACTACTGTCCAGTGTGGCCTGAAGACAGGCAACTTCCTTCCTCAGGGCAGAGAGTTGTCTGCAAATAGGGCAGCATCTCAGCCTCCAGAAAGACTCCCAGAAGACTGCTGTCCCACAGCCATTACATTGCACTACTCCCCACATGTTTATCTACTTTTTTTTATGTGTGTGTATGTGATTGGTTTGTTATATAGAAATATATATATTATACAATGTGTATGCTTATATTGTCAGTGCATTGTGCTATAGAGGATATGACAGTGATATGCACCTTGCACTCTTGAGGAAATTATGTCAGAACCCCAGGTATAAAGGAACTATTTCCAGGGTGGGTGGGGTGAGGGGTGGGAAGGGGTTGGGCCTAAACTGTGCCCTCACAAAACAATCAGCTAAAAGCTCTCATCCACCACTGCGATGAGTGCCTTCCTGCCAGCAGGATGCCCTACACAACAATTTGACAGAGAAATTACCCTGCTAATCAAACAGAGGAAAAATCCAGACATCCAAGTCAGACACAGGTAAACTTCCCCAGCCCCAAAACAGCCTGGTGATTTGTGCTTTGAAAGCAGTCAGCCTCAAAATAAGTCAGCTGTGCACCAGGACAGACACAGTAAACAGTATTCCGTCCCTCAGGGTTTAAACTCTTCCTGCACTGAAAATCTTAATCAAAAGTAAAGCAAGAGCCACCTCCCTCTGTTGCTTGAAAGACTGTCTTTCCTGATAATTCTAAGTTCCTTATTTCACCTTTCAGTTAGAAGTAGCCTCCACCTGCAGAATATCTGCTACAAACCAAAGACAATTGTAAGGTTCACCTCCCTCTGTTGTGAGCACAACTCACTTTCTTGCAAATCCTATGTTCAGTATTGTAGCTTCCAGCCAGAGGTAGCTTCACCTGAAGAATATTAGCTGTTCCTCTCCAACGTCATAAAATGGATATGCTATAGCAACTACAGCTGTAATAAACTCAAAAAAACATGAGATCCTTGATTAAAGCCTTCCATGTAACACATTGTCTCTAAAAACTGAGTGTGTGTGTGAACTCACTTGCTGTCAGCATTTTCTCAAGGCTTGCATCTTTCAGCTGAAAGCCGGGGGGGGGAGTGAGGTCACTCCTAGAGCACCAGGCCTTCAGCAGTGACAGTCAGTAGTACGTTTTATATTTAAAAAAAAATGATACAGCACTCAGAACTGGCTGTCTATGTCACAATTACATATTTGGAAACATTCAAATGGGATTTGGATATAAAGATAAAGCAATGAGTTAGATAGTGGTAATGCAGGGACAGTAAGCAGCAGCTACTAGATGCAGTAATAACACTCACATAGACATACTGCATTAGAACCAGTTTTATTGAGAGAAGTAATGCTAACCAGGATAACAGAGATTATTCCCTTATTCTTTTCTAATTTATTAGGGGACCTTAAGTTCCACATGACTCCAGAGTGTGGCATCATGGAGATATAACTGCATTTCTCAGGTGTATTTAATAGCACTTGGCTGCACCTCGTGTCTAACAACGAACCTGAGGTGTATGATTATATCATCATAATGAGATGGGTAGGAAACTGGCTGCAGGGAAGGCAACAGAGGGTGGTGGTGGGTGGGGAGCTCTCACACCCAAGGGCAGTGATGAGCGGTGTTCCACAGGGCTCAGTTTTGGGACCAGTGTTGTTTGGGATATTCATTGCAGACATATCATGGGACAGCAAGAGCAAGACCAGTCTGTTTGCTGATGATACCAAGTTTGGCGTGGTGGTGGATGACCTAGGGGGATGGCAGGGATTGCAGGATGATCTGGCAAAGCTTGAAACCTGGTCAGACACCTGGCAACTGGGCTTTAATGCCAAAAAGTGCAAGGTGCTGCATTTTGGGATGAAGAACCCAAGGAGGAGGAGTTACCAGTTAGGGGGAGTGCAGCTAGCCCAGACAGAGGAGGTGAAGGATCTGGGTGTGCTCATTACAGGGTCAATGAACAACTCAGCACAATGTAGGAAGGCAGCTGCAAAGGCCAACAAGATGCTGATTTGTATTGCAAGGAGTATATCCTCGAGGAGGGAGGAGGTGATTCTGCCACTGTATAGGTCATTAGTTAGACCACACCTGGAGTACTGCATGCAGTACTGGCGTCCGTATCTGAAGAGGGAAATTAAGTTACTGGAGGGGGTGCAGCGCAGAGTGACAAAGATGATCAAGGGGCTGGGGGACTTATCATACGAGAGGAGGTTGAAGGAGTTGAACATGTACTCACTGGAGGAGAGGAGAGACAGGGGTGACATGATTGAAACCTTTAAATACATGAAAGGAATAAACAAGATGGGTACAGAGGGGCTGTTCAAAGTAAGGAAGGGGAGGGCCACCAGGGGCCATGATATGAGACTGGAGCGAGGAAGGTTCAGGAGGGAGATGAGGAGACACTTTTTTACAGAGAGGGTGGTGGCTGGGTGGAATGCGTTACCTGCTGAAGTGGTATGCAGTAGAACAGTGGACTGCTTCAAACGAGGATGTGACAGGACAAGGGGAGGGTTAATGAAGGGAAGGGTGGAAGGGAGGGGCAGCTGCAGAATAAGGGGTGCTAGCTGCACATTCGAGCAGACTTGATAGACCTCTATGCCTTTATCTGCTGGCAAATTTTGTATGTTCGTATGTTCATAATGCACACCCTGTCATGTGTTATTGCTCTCGTAGAAACATATGGAACCACATGAAAACATAGAACATGGTAGCAGAAAAAGGCCCAATGGCCTTTTAGTCTGCCCACCCTAATTAACCATCCTGTATAAACGCTAGTGGCCACCTCCTCACTCACCTTTGCCCACTCACCTCTCACTATGGCCATGTACCTGACCCATCCAATCCTACTTTGAAAACACTATTGTTTTGTCCATCACCACCTCCTCTGGCAGCCTGTTCCACTTGTCCACCATCCTTTCACTGAAGTAGCACTTATAGACATCCTACCAGAATTTCCCCCAGCCAGGAAAATACACTCTCAGAGAAGAGAAAATGGGGGGACTATGTGAATTTGATTGCAGGCCAGATTTGTTTGAAAAGGGCAAAGAGCCCTAAAAATAGATAAGGCTCCAGGGTCAGATGGAATGAATCCAAGGGTGTTCAATGGACTGCCGACAGATCTAACTAAACTCCTGGTAAATCTATTCAATAGGTCAATTCAGACTGGGGCAATTCCAAAAGACTAGAGGGTAGCGGACATAGTCTCACTATATAAGGGGGGGAGGGGGAACAAGAAGCAAGTGGGTAACTACAGACCTGTCAGTCTTACCTCTATGGTGAGCAAAATGATGGATAAACTAGTCAAAGAGGACCTCATGCACTACCTGGAGAGCAATGGACTTCAGTGTAGTAAACAGCGTGGGCTTGTGGCAGGGAGGTCTTTTCAGACCAACATGATAATATTCTTTAACTGAGTAATAAGGGTACTGGATAAGGGCCATGCTATGGATTTCAACTCAGTGCCTCACAGAAGGTTGCTGAAGAAGCTAGGAGATCTGGGTGCAGCAAAGGACACAGATGAGTGAAAAACTGGTTGGAGGGAAATCTATTCAATAGGTCAATTTAGACTAGGGTAATTCCAAAAGACTAGAGGGTAGCGAACATAGTCCTGCTACATAAAGGGGGAAGGGGGAACAAGGAGCAAGTGGGTAACTACAGAACTGTCAGTCTTATCTCTATAGTGGGTAAAATGATGGAGACACTAGTGCCAAGTGGGAATCCAGAAGCCTTGGTATTGGCCTATAAAAGGGTCATGACCATGGCCCTGGATTCTATCGCTCCTGTCCATGTTCGTCCTCTCTCTCTCTTCGCCCTCGGTCCCTTTGGTTCAATGATACCTTGAGGGAGTTGAGACAATGTGGCTGAAGGTTAGAGTGCTGTTGGTGGAAATCCACCCTGGATGCCGACCATCTTAGATTGTTAGAACATTATCAAGTATACCAATCAACAATCGCCCATAAGAAGGCAGAGTTCCTGTCAGGGGAGATTGCCACTGCTCAAAACTGACCAGCTCAGCTCTTTCAAACAGTAGACAGCCTGTGTAACCCAGCCTGTCTACAGTCTCAAAGAGCCTTTTTGCAGTCAGAGTACGATGAATTTGCTCGGTTCTTTTCGGATAAGATGGCCGACATCAGGGCGGAGATCCGATCTTCTCACTTTATGGGGGAATCTGTTGGTCGGTGCTCGATCACTGTCCCTCACTTTTCCTGGACTACCTTTGACCAGCTGGAGTTCACATATGTCATGTGGATTGTCCAGGGTATGCACCCTACATGTTGTAGTTTGGATCTGAGCCCAACATCCCTGATTATGCGTTGTTGTGACATCATTGGCCCGATCATGGCACAGATAGTCTGGTGCTCCCTTGACTCAGGTGAGTTTCTGAGCTCACTGAAGGAGGCGGTGGTGACACCCCTCCTGATGAAAGCTTCATTGGACCTAGACTCTCTTGCTAACTACAGACTGATCTCAAACCTTCCCTTTGTGGGGAAGGCTACTGAGAAAGTAGTGGTGGTACAACTGGAGAACCACCTGATCATCCATAACATCTACAAACCTCTCCAGTCCAGTTTTTGAAAGAGGCACAGTACTGAGACTGCTCTGGTTTGGGTGCTCAATGATCTCCTAATGGTGAGAGATTGGAGAAGCCACTTCATTCTGGAGCCCCTTGATCTCTCTTCAGCTTTTGACACTGTGGACCATGAGGTGCTGCTTGACTGCCTGAGGTTCATCTGTTGCCTGACTGGTTCAGTCCTCAGATGGTTTAAATCTTTCCTCACTGGTAGAACTCAAAGGGTGGTGTTGGGGATTTATTCCTCTGACCCTCTCTTTCTCTGTCATGTGGGGTCCCTCAGGGCTCGGTGCTGTCCCCCCATGTTGTTTGCGGTGTACCTGCTGCCCCTCAGAGACATTGTAAGATGGTATGGGTTGAGGTTTCATTGCTATGCTGATGGTACCCATCTCTAACCGTCTTTTGCACCTGACCAGGATAGTGCACTCTCTGTGTTTAATAACTGCCTCACTGAAATCCAGGATTGGATGAATTCCAGCTGGCTGAAGTTGAACTTGGGAAAGACTGAGGTGATGGTGGTGGATCCTGGTCACTGGATAGGGGGGTTGGGAGCTGGTCAACCCACACGTCTTTTCCTGGGGGCTCCCAGCTCCTTACCTCTGATCGGGTGCAGAACCTGGGGTGTAGCTTGATGATTGGCTGACTCTGTGGGCTCAGATGTCGGCAGTCATTTATTTATTTATTTATTTAGCTTTTTTTGATCGGGTAAGTGCACTAGACAAATCCTGCCTATTTTCAGGCACGACCCGGGGGAGGGGGATACAGATGAATGCCAACTGTCCTTGAACCAGATTAAGCTGTTGGTGGTATTTTTTAGTGAATGAGGGAAATTTGGCCAGGACACTGGGGAAATTCCCCTACTCTTTTCCATAAGTGCCATGGGATCTTTAACATCCACCTGAACTACCACCAATCCAGGCAGATGGGACCTTGGTTTAACGTCTCATCTGAAAGACGGCACCTCAGAAGTACAGCACCCCTCTCATGCTGCACTGCAGTGTCAGTACTGGGATATTAACCCAAGTGCCAGATGTGGGAACTGAACCCACAGCCCTCTGATCTCCCAGCCTCAGAGGCGAGTGTGCTACCTACTGAGCCACTGACACTGACTTTTGCCATCCTTTTACCATCTGAGGAACAATGCTAGGATCAAGCACCTTGTTCTGTCCAGTGATCTTCCCACTCTGATCCACGCCTTTGTGACCTCGCACCTTGACTATTGCAACTCCCTTTACTTAGGGCTACCAGGGGATTGATATCTGCCCCTTGCAGCTGCTGCAGAATGCTGCAGCATGACTTTTGATGGGGATTCCCCGGTCATGTCATATCACTCTGGTGCTGCGTGAACTGCACTGGTTGCCGATTCAGTGGTGGATCACCTTTAAGGCTGGTTTACGGATGTATAAAGCCCTCCATGGACTTGGCCCTGTCTACATGAAAGAGCTTCTGTCTCCCTACTGCCCTGAGTGATGGCTCCAATCGGCTGACAAGGGATTGCTACAGATTCCAAGGGTTTCATTAAAATCTTCAGGGGCCCGTGCATTTATGTACGTGGCCCCTGTCCTCTGGAATTCTCTACCCCATCAGCTACAGGAGTGCGCAACTCTGGGGGGCTTCAAATAGGCACTTAAAACTTATTTATTAGGCCATGCATTCATTATGTAAATATATATAATAATTGATTTTACTGACTTTTATATTATTATTTTATCTTAATGTTTTAGTTATTTTGTAAAGCGCTTTGGTACTACTGAAATACTCTTAATCAAATAAAGATTTATTATTATTATTATCATCACTGACTCCCTAAAATGCTGGGATGTATAAGGGATACAGAACAGCAGAAAGAAGGAGGTATTACTGCCTCTCTATAGATCACTGGTGAAGCTCCACCTGGAGTACTGTGCCCAGTTGTGAAGTCCTCACCTAAGTAAAGGTAAGAACAGACTGGAGATGGTGCAGTGTGGGGTAACCAAAATTATTCAGAGCCAGCAGGTAGATCTTATGAGGATCAATTGAAGATACTGAACTCGTACTCTCTGAGGCCAGGCAAGAGAGGGGTGATATGATACAAACCTTCAAGATCTTGAAAGGAATGAACACGGTAAACTGTGAGGAACTATTTAGCTTAAGTAGTGGATCAAGAACATGGGGGCATGAGTGGAAACTGATGGGGGGAGGTTCAAGAGGGAAGTGAGAAAGTTTTATTTTATAGACAGGGTGGCAGAGCTGTGGAACAATCTGCAAATTGACATGGTGGGTGCCAAAACAATCAATGGTTTCAAGCACGACTGTGACAGAATGAAGGGCTTAGTGGTTATCCAGGTGGTTGTGATTTGGGGGAGCATGTGAGTGGATAGTGTGAGTTAGACCCTGTATGTATAATAGGTCCTGGGTTTGTTAGGGCTTTATGGGAAGACTGCATGGACCAATGGTCTTTTCATGCCATTATTCAATGTCCTGTACAGCCAGTAAACTGTTATGCTTGTGCAACTATGTTAGTTTGGTTTTGGCTGTTCACACTCTTTATTCCAGAGGAATCACCACCTTGTCGGGCTACGAAAAGCAAGGAACCCTCAGAGAGGGTTTCACCCCTAGAGGTGCCACAGGATGATTCCTGTGGCTAAAGGTACCTTAGGAATCCCCCTAAGGAGAGAGTGCTGCTGCTGGAGGAGGAGGGGAGGATGGTGGGGCAAAGAAAAAGTGCTTCACAATGAGGCTGAAAGGAACTGCTTATATAGCTTAGGAAGTGGGAGTGGCTAGCTGCTTGGCCATTGAACTCCAGGCATAGCCTTTCCAATTCAATGTCCTGTGCAGCTAGTATAATGTTATAATTGTGCAACTATGTTAGATTGATTTTGGCCATTCGCACTCTCTATTCCAGAGGAATTACCATCCTGTAGGGGTACGAAAGGCAAGGAACTCTCAGAAAGGGTTCCACCCTTAGAGGTGCCATGGGATGATTCCCGTGGTTAAAGGTAACTTAGAAATCCTCAAAAGAAATATAGTACAATCATATCCCAAAGAATGAGGTGACCCGAAGCTTATGAGCAAGCAGGAACTGTGACATAGGAGCAGTAACTGTGAAGAGTAGTACAGAAGCATAGACAGTTTGATAACATAATGAGATGCTGAGTTTGATGATGTAATGAAATGCCCAGGTTTGTGTAGCATGATACTGATGGTTTGCATTGAGAATGGGGGATTCTCTAAGGAGAGAGGGAACAGCAGGACATCCTCTACCTCCATCCAACAACGGAACCTGCCTAAGAAACTAGGGGACACTACTTTGCTAACCAACAGTTAAAACCTGAAGCGGAGGAGGAGGAGAGAAAGAAAACCCTGTGAGGAGGAGATCTCTGGGGATCCAAGGCCTAGGTCACCTTCCCTCCAGGCTTGGAATAGTTTATTTAGTGATGGCACTGCAGCTGCAATTTGGAAAATCCAATTAAAGGGAGGTGGAAAATATTCCAATGTGGAGGAAGGCTCTCGCTCAAACCCTCTAGCGGGAACACCGTGGAAGGTTGCAAGAAAACTCTGCAGCACGATAGGCAACCAAGGCGGGAGGAGGAGAACAACAACTGTAGAGGCACTCACCTGGCCTACTTACCCTAAACTCAAACCAGGTGAACCAGAGGCAGTCGTAGGGAAAATGCAGTGAAGGTGCCTTGCTAGGGAAACCACTAAAGTCAATAGCTAACCATTATAGTGGAACACTAGAGCCAAAGGAGGTAACTTTTTCCACCCTTCACAGCTAGCCTTAAATGCTGCATCAGGAGCTGCTAAAGCTAAAGCCAAACCCAGAGCAAGGACATTCCCAGCTATAGACCAGGTGAGAAGGACCCCACCCCAAGTCGGACATGCTTGAGATACGGACTAAATGCAGAGCGAGACCGTCGGTTGAAGGGAACCTGCACCAGAATGGTATGGCTGGCATGCCCCAAAAACTGATTGAGAGCTGAAAAGCTGTTGATCAGCTGAATGAGCACTGGTACACTGAAACGTAATGAGTGATGAGTGCTGAGACCTTGCAGGTTGAATGCAGATTGAGTGCAGCAGACATCCCAGAGGCTGAAGCTGAGGGGATGCAGTAGGCATGAAGCAACAATTGCGTAAGCAAGAGTGGACCTGCACGTAGGTCAGAAAACAGTAGTGGTGATAGGTGGACCTGCACGTAGGTCTGCATAACATGTAGCAATGAAATAGCACTGGATTGTGGGCAAGCCAGCCGGACATGAAAAAGCCAACTCAAGGTGATGAATATTCTAAGGATTTTCGGCAGTGAGGCAGGATTTAGTACAGAAATAATTAACCACATGGGGCCAAAACTCTGCAAACACTTCCCAGTCCCACCGTAGGACAAACAAAAAAGTGATGGAAGGGCTGAGAACCACATGGAGATATTAAAGCTAGGTTAACAGCTTCAGCAGGAGCTTTTTGGCTGACCTCAGAGTAGAACAGGGTGAATAAATATAAAAGCAATATCTGTATGAAGTACACTAAGTAGTAACTGCAATGAACATAAATAAGGAGACACAATGCTCTGAAAGCAGGTGTAGCAGGCAGTGCAATGAAACTGCTATAATGAGGCAAGTAGAATGAGAGAACATGATTGAGCTGCATAGCTAGGTTCAGTGTGAGCCTGAGTCAGGTGAAATCAATTTAGTATGCAACATGGAGCAGCAATGACTAAGCTGAAACACACAAATAATGATTGCAGTGTTGCATTGCAGACGTTTGAGAGTTGTGAGTAACTAAAAGCAAGCAGTAGGAGCTCTGGAACAATATGCTAAGAGTTTAGAAACAAATCCCCTCCTCCCAAAAAAAAACAAAGATACACAAACACAGAAAACAGGAAACAAAGAAAAAGAAGCACACACAGCCGAACGCAAAATAAAAACCAGAAGCAGGAAAAGAAACACAAAAATCCAGCAAAGACAAACATGAGCAGTGGGGGGGGGGGGCTCAGCCAGCCCTGCTGGCCCCTACCAGCTCAGAGGACAAATGGTTACAGCCTTTGGCTGCAAAGAAAAAGTGCTTCACAATGAGGCTGAGAGGAACTGCTTCTATAGCTCAGGAAGTAGAGGTGGCTGTCTGCTTGGCCATTGAACTCCAGGCATAGCCTTTCCAATTGTCTATGTTTCTATGTATGCAGCTTAGTGCACCCCTTGGTCTTTGTGGAAAGATCAGTTCTACAGTATTGCAAAGAACCCTCAACAGCATCTCAGCACCCACATTCATTTCCCCTGCAACAGAGAGGACTCCTGAAGGATTCCTGGTGAAGGAGGGGCCACAGAGTCTGGCACTTTTTCTTGGACCTATGGACTGTCGAGTGTGCTGAGTGACAGCACCAGGAACCAATGGATGTGGACTTCAAACAGTAGCTATAAGAAGGGGACTGTGCTGTAGATAAGCAGAAGAGAGGGAGATTTTGTGGTGTCAAGGAATGCATTCCTAGGAATTGGTGCAAGCTGCGTCAACCAAGCAAGACAGTGCAGAACATGAATGTTACAGTCTGTTGAAGACAGCAGTATCCATGTGCTTATCTGCAATGGAGATGATACTGGAGAGACAGCAGGGAGCATAGAAGATGAGAGAAGGACTACCAGTCCAGAATTGCAGCAGAGTAGAGAGAAGATCCAAATAGGGAGTCCAGTGGCATCTGGCACACCATGAGAGAATGATGCTCCAGTGGCCTGCTGCTTCAGGAAGAGCCATCCATGTTCAGAAATCACGAGTCTGCCACAGGGCAGCCCCACGTTTGGGTAAGATTGTTCTTTGTTCAGCCTGTTGGTAAACTGATTACATTAATAAATAAAAAATAAATAAAATAAGTTGTCCACTGGACTGGATTACAGCACCTTAGTTTGTGGGGGGTTGTTCTGCCATTTAAGGAATTACATAACCTTTGGGGGGAATTTTAATTAGAGCATGTTGCTCCTTTTCTAGTGCATCAATTATGGCCAACCCATGGCAACTACAATGGGCCTGCAATGGATAAATATTTGTGATACCCAGGGATTGTTTTGAAGGGATCAGATGGGAGAGGGTACAGCAATATTACCTGGAGGAGCACCTCACTAAGGGCCATTCACAGTTTATGGATACATTAACTGTTTCCTTCACAGGTTCATAATTTAATTGTCAATAAAGCTGTGTTTTTTCATTAAACCTTGTCTTGGTATTGACTTCCAAGTTGGTGATGTAAATAGTGTTTTCCTTGCCAAGCCCACCAACAGCTAAGGCCATAGTAGTTTAGTTGATTGGAGTGTCCTCAGTACTCACTCCTGACCCTAATAAACTGGACTGCTTGGATTTACCGAAGGCGATGAGAGCACCATGTATGCAACCCAAGCAAATCTTGCCATGGTGGCTGTCACAGACTGGGGGCAGTGGTGGGATTCATGTACAAGCAAAGCTTGTAGGGTAAACAAGAAACTGTTTTTGTGTGTATTTCTGGTATTGTGTGGGTTATGAATAAAGGTAAACATGCCCCCAGAGGCAGGAGCAGTAAGCCCACAGGTACTCCGGGTGGAGGGAAGTCTAAGACAGCCTGACTTTATGCCTGTTTCCTTCAACAGAAAGAACATTGAGTGGACAGACTGGTTGGAGTAATTTGATCACTCAGTTGAGCTGCAGTCTGGATGTAGATACCAGTTAGAAATTTATGTAAATTTCTGCTGTGGGGCAAAACCAGTGAAGTGTATCAAGGGCTGGAGCTCGATATCAAACAAGATTGATTTGCCAGCAGAAATAAAACAGTCCCCTGATCCTGCCAAATGTGCTGATCAAGAAAGAACCACATTCTTCAATTTAATGAGGCAAACATAGAAACATAGAATTTGCTGGCAGAAAAGGAACACTTGGCTCACCCACTCTACCCAGGTGGTCCCTGCTTAGTCTGTCTCTGAAGACCCTAACTGGTCTCTGGTGACCGTCCCTTCTCCCTGTCGATTTACTAATATTCCCCATATCTATCCCATGTATGCTTGAAGTCTGCTATTATTTTCACCTCCGCCACTTCTGCTAGCAGTTTTGTTCCAGGTGTCCACCACTCTTTCAGTGAAGTAATATTTCCTCATATACCTCTTAAACCTTCCACCCCACTTAATTGCAAACCCCCAGCTCCTATTGCTCTTTCTCATTTGAAAGAGACTCCACTCCTGCACCCTGTTCACCTCCAGGTACTTGTAGGTCTCAATCATGTTCCTCTTACCCTTCTCTCTTCCAGGGTGTACATGTTGAGATTTCTCAGTCTCTCCTCATAGGGCTTTTGATGCAACCCCTGTACCATTTTAGTTGCCCTCCTCTGGACTGCCTCCACCATGTCTATGTCCTTTCTGAGGTGTGGCCTCCAGCATGGAACACAAAACTCAAGATGGGGTCTCACAAGTGACTGACACAGTGGCAACACCACCTCCGTCCTCCTGCTAGAGATATCCCTCCTTACTAGTGTTATTCAGATAGTGCTTTTGTGGATTCTACCACTATCTGTTGGATAGTGCTGGTATCCTACCTAGGATCCTACCAGAAATCTTATCAAAGACACATGTAGGACCCAGGGTCAGACAGTGATGGATCCTAGTTAGGATCCAGGGATCATAGGTCAGATCCAGGGATCCTAGGTAAGATAATTAGGATCCGGGGGTTAGACAGCAATGGATCTTAGTTAAGATCCAGGGATCCTAGGTCAGATAGGTAGGATCTGAGCTTTATCTATTGATAGGATCCACAAGATTCACAATGTTTGTTGCTAGGATCCACAGTATACATGTTTGTGAAATCCATGTACTGGATCCTAGAGGGTAGGATCAATGATCAGATAGCACTGCTATACTACCACAGCAACTATCTGGCCAAATGAGAGGTATCTGTTGGTATCCCAGTTTCTAAAATACTATCTGAGCAACACTACTCTCTATGCACCCCAGCATCCCACAGACCCTACCCACTGCTTTGCCACACTGTCCTGCCACTTTGAGGCCATCAGATATGATATCCCCAAGGTCCCCTTCCTGCTTAGTGACCATCAGCACCTCTCCCCACATCCTATACTGAACTCCTGAGTTCCTATGCCCTAGGTACATGAGTTTGCACTTTTGGCATTGAACCCCAGCAGCCATGCTTTTGACCATGCCTTGAGTTTCTCAAAGTCCCTATGCATTTTCTCCACCACTTCACGAGTGTCCACCCTATTACAGGTTTTGGTGTCATGCACAAGAAGGCATGCCTTCCCTTTCAATTCTTCTGCAATGTTATTTATGAAGACATTGAAGAGGACCAGTCACAGTACTGAGCCATACAGCTCCCTGAAGGTCACTCTCCCCTCATTAGATTGAGTGCTGTTAAAGGAAAACTCCATGTTAAAATCAGAAAAAGATATGTAGTAGTCTTTTTTTTCTGTCATCTAACCAGTTCCCAGTGTTTTCTTTTCCTCTGGCTGTGAGAGATGTTTTTTCTAACTTTCCCTAACTGTTTTATTGCCCTTGGAGGTTGCCATTCTGGTTTCTTTTATGGCCTCTTGTCCAAGATAGTCTTCCCAGAGTGCCCTTTGGTGTGATGTTTAATTGCCCCTGCAGGAAGCCAGTGTCTTGTTACAGGGTCTGTCACAGCTCAGCCACAGAGAAAATACTTCTCCAGAGAAGACACACTGCTAAATTTTGAGTGAGTGTAATCATTATTATTTTTTGATATCCGTACATTGTCCTGCTATGTTCTGGTGTGTGTGTGTGTGTGTGTATGTGTGTATGTGTGTTTTTGAATCATGTCACTGTTTACTCTATTCCTCTCAGTCACTTTCAGTTTTTGCACCAGTACTAAGTAGCAATAATTAAACATCACCTTATAGGTTGCAACATAGCAGGATAAGGTTCCAATATCAAAAAATAATAATGATCACACTCACCCAAAATCTAGCAGTGTGACTTCTCTGAAAGAGGTATTATCTTTGTGGCTGAGCTGTGACAGACCCTGCTAAATCTAAGGGCATAGCTATATCACTGTCACATGAGCCAGGGTGCATCGTAGGAGAAAGAAAGCCAAAAAACCTATTTGTGATGGAGATCCCTAGGGGTCGTAAAACAACTATACAGCTAGCAGGCTAATTTAGGAAAAACTCCTAATAGCAGACAGAGGGAAGGACACACTAGGACATAACATACATACCAAAACACTGTACATAACATATGTTTTTGCACAGTCTGGGTGGACTTCTCCTTTAACCACCACCCTCTGTCACCTATATATTAACCAGTTCCTTATCCAATTCACAACTTTGGATCCCACCCTAGGCTGGAGAATTTACTTATCAGTCTCATAGTAGTAGTAAAAATCTTTATTTTTATGCAAGAAAAGTACTACAATGACACCATTAGGATATTTATCCCATTTCCAAGGTGCTCCTGTAAACTTATTGCATTTACAAATAGTAGAAACCTATAAAACTTATAAGAAAAAACATACATACACATATTACCATATGACTTAGTCATTACATTTACATCGTACTGCTAGTTCCTGTTTTAGGGCAACATTTAACCTTTTTAATTTTTCTGGAGCTTCGCCAGTGCTTGAAATTACTCTGTTCCATACTTGAGCAGCTATAAAAGAAAAGGTTTTCTCACCATATTTGTTTTTTAAACATGGTACCTTAAAGAAGCCCTTGTTTGAGCTTCTCAATGCATATTTGGATTCAGACTTTACCAACTTATCAGACAGATCTAGTAATTTGGCTGAATTTATTACTTTATACACCAGGGCCTGGATATTCAGAGGGATTGCGTCCCGGTGGGATATTGAAAGGGCTACAGGCGCAGCTCAAATCCCAATGCACCGGGGCACAATGTAATGGTATGTGGTGCAGATGCAGGGGGTGTGCCCATGCATATGTGGCACATCTCGATATTCAGCCCAGGATGTGCGGTGCATATGGTGGCACAGCCCTGCAGTGCGCCACATAGGAGGGCTCAAAGTTGAGCCAGGGAAGAGTGGGAACAAGTCCCGGCCAACCACAGGCGGGATGCTATATTGCAGGATGCAACACAGTGGCCGCCAGCCGTGGTGGCCACCCACCCACCCACCCAGAACACCGTCTATAAGCACACATTCCCCACTGGTAGTCGGTTACCCGTTAAAACAGCGATTAAACAATCACGACTACAAAAAGAGCAACTACATATCAGCGACAGCAAAATCAGTGACTTGTACAATTCAGCACCCTTACTTAAATAACGACTTACTATAAGTATTTCATGGTCAAAATAGTGACCGTGTTGAAATTGCATAATTTGTGCACAAAATAGGATTAGGGGACGCTGCAGCCACAGCTACAGTGAGCAAGCAACCAGCTAAGCATCTGCTATGCCTGCTGTCTCCGTTTCTCTTAACTCTTTCTTGTTCATGGAAGAAGCTGCTGCTGCTACTGTTCCAGAGAGTGGTGTTTCACAGCTGTTCATCATCAGTGCGTCATAGACACACCTTGGTTCTGCAAAAGAAAGAGAGGAAGAAGGCAAAGGCAGGCTTCTGATTAGCTCCCTCCAGTGCACCGTTCCTAAGCTATCATCCTCGCACAGCATCCTTGTGCTTTAGCAACTGGAAGGTCTCCTCTGTTGGATGCTGTAGAGTTCCTTCTCAATACTGACTGTCTCACTGTTCAAAAGGTAATGCACAACAGTTCTGAGAAGGTCATTTCAAACAGAAGCTACTGCTGTGTGGTTGTAAGGAATGATAATTATAAAAAAAGTGAGAAAGAAGACAAACTGTGCTTTGCTCAAAGAAAGGCAAACTACTACTTCAGTTCTTGAGTAATGCTCATATGTTAATCAGAACAAAAACTAAACGTTATGCCCAAATGTTAACACTCTTTACTAGAAAAAAGACTTACTTGTTTTTAAGTTCACTGAATGGATACTAATACAGGCTTACTTTTTTCTTCTTTTTTTAATGATCATATAATACTGGGAAAATCAGTTCAGGCACCCCATAAAATGAACCCCTTTGTTGGATCCATGATATGATCCAAAGAGCAACACCAAAAACAGACATAACAGTTGTAAGTACATTCACAACAACCGGGCGCTGTTATTACATGTTAGCTCATTTTGCAAGGCGCTAAAGTGCATGATCGCTAATTTTGAGGTTGCCGAAATAAAGACGCGATTTTTGCGGTCGCGATTTTATAATCGCTGTTTTAACATTGAACCATTCTAACCCACAGAAATGGACCTGCACTGGGGTATGCTACCTCTCTGATTAAAATGTCTCACTAAGAGGGAATTCTCATCTTTATTTCTTATTCTGCTTTTGTGTTCTGAAATTCTTATTCTAAGTTCTCTAAGTGTTTTGCCCACATAAAGTTGATCACATGGGCATTGTACTACATATACTACTCCGGTAGATGAACAAGTAATATGTGACTTAATTTGAAACTCCTTTTCTGTATGGGGATGGTTAAACTGATCTTTTTTTAGATGTATGTCCACAAGTTACACATTTTCCACAAGGAAACATGCCATTCTTTAATGGACCTGACAACAATTGTGTACCTTTGTTTTCAATGTTCACATGTTGTGAGTGCACTATTTTGTCTGTAATAGTAGAGGTATTTCTTGAGACTACAATAGGTGTCTGCACAAAAATATTTTCAATTGTAGGATCCTCTTTTAAAATTCTCCAATTCCCCACAATTACTTTTGTAATTTGTGTCATCACACTATTATGTTCTGTGCTAAATACTATTCGATTTTCTTGTTTGCCTTTGGAGGATTTCTCTCTGTTAATCTCCAGAAGTTCCTGTCTGTCTATTTGTGAGGCTCTAACACGTGCTTCTTCAATTTTCTCTGCATTATAGGCTCTTTCCTTAAATCTTTCTACTGTTTTATTCTCTTCTTTTTGGTATTCTTGTGGCTCACTGCACTTCCGCTTGGCTCTCAGAAATTGTGAGTACGGAATAATTTCTACTAGATTCCTGGGTTGGAAACTGTTACAGTGTAATACTGTATTATGATCTGTTTTCTTCCTAAAGAGTTTAGTTTCCAACTGATTTACTCCCTTATAAATTGTAATATCTAGAAAGTCCATGTGTTAAATCGATATTAAACACAAATTTCAAGTTTATAATCACGAGTTTATATATGTTTGAAACTCTTCAAGCTCTTCTTTACGCCCTGTCGAAATTAATAATATATCGTCTATATATCTCTTCCAGAAATAAATGTTATCTTTAAAGTTATGTCATCCTTCATTTGTATCAAAAATGTATTTCATTTCAAAACTATGCATAAAAGCATTAGCATAACTGGGGGCCATTGTGCTTCCCATGGCTGTCCCCCTTGACTGTTCACAGAACTGTTCTTCAAACTTAAAGTAGTTTTTAGTTAAAACAATGTCTGCCAGCTCTAGAAGAGTTCTTGTGCTGGGACGTGACTCTAATTTGTCTGCTGACAATGGATACAATAAATGCAGCAGGAGGTAGTGCGGAGGCAGGTTTCTCCTTTTGTACATTCACTGATAGTGAGCGTGAACATCTATCTAAGCAAATGAAAGGAGATAGAGACCTGTCTCAGTTAGATACTGACAGTATTAAAACACTTAAAAATAAGATTGTAAACTTGAAAAATAAAGATTTAAGGCTTTATCTACATGGATTAACATTGGCCAAAAGTTTATGTCTACAGAACCAGTCTTCTAGTTTGTTGAAGGAGCTCTGCAGTTCGGATTGGAGGTCATAGAGGGATGTATTGCTGTTAAGAAATACCGCGTCATCTGCATATAGGATCAGTCTAGTGTCACATAAATTAGGAAGATTGTTCAGAAAATGGCTGAACAAGAGAGATCCCACTATTGAACCCTGGGGAACCCCTAATGATACTTCTCTGGAGCGTGATACTATGTGTCCAGTTTTAACATGTTGGCTTCTGTGTGTCAGGTGGTCCTTGATCCAACAAGTGGCATTTGTCACAACACCCAGGTTCTGCAGCTGTGCCAGGAGAAGGGAATGATTGACAGTGCTGAAGGCTTTGGTAATGTCAATGAACATAGACTCCACCAATTTGCCTTCATCTAGTTCCTTATGTGTGTAGTCCATGTACTCCAGCAGTGCAGTGGAAGTACTATGATTCTGTCTGAAGCCGTGCTGGTTAGGGCATAATAACTGGTGTTTGTTGAAGTACTCAGTGACTTGTGCTGCCACTATCATTTCCAATGCTTTAGATAGGAGGGAGAGGATGGACATTGGCCTATAGTTAGACATACATGTCCTGTCACCGTTCTTGTGCACAGGTGTCACGAGGGCCTGTTTCCAGATCTCTGGGAATTGAGCGAAAGCCAGTGATTTATTAAATAGTTTTGTAATTGGCACGATGAGGAAATCCAGTGTAAGGGATAGGAGTTTCATGTCTACTCCATCACTGCCCATTCTAGTCT
This sequence comes from Neoceratodus forsteri, assembly GCA_016271365.2. Lineage (NCBI taxonomy): Eukaryota > Metazoa > Chordata > Ceratodontiformes > Ceratodontidae > Neoceratodus > Neoceratodus forsteri. The sequence goes on from CM057450.1 coordinate 995,479,009, forward strand.
TGCCTAGCACTTTTTTTTGCGTGTTGCAGTGCCTCCTTTACTGTCACTCTTTAGAAGTAGAAGTCAGGAGGGGAGCCCCTGTGAGGCATGCAGTTGGGTTGATCAGCAGCAGGAAGCAGGTAGTTGGGGGGTAGTAGTGAGGTCAGGTCGGTGAAAGCCGTGTTGAAAGAGTCCGCGATAAGTCGTGGGTCGGTTATCAGGAGTTGTTGATGTTGAGCAGATGGGGGTTCTTCTTATCGTCTTTCCCAAGGAGATTTTTAATGTTCTCCCCAAATCTCTTCCCATCACCCCAGGATTTGCTAAGCTGTTCCTTGTGGAAGTTGTCCTTCGCCTGACGGATGAGGTTAGTGCAGTAGTTTCTTGTGGCTTTGTAGCACTGGAAGTCATGTTTGCTGTGAGTGGACCTGGCTTTTTCCCAGAGGCTGTCTTTCATCTGGGTTCCATTTTCATACCCCCGGATTTTTGTTTTCCTCAGGGTGGCGAAGAGATTGCAAATGCTGTTGAATCCATCAATAAAGTAGCTAAGGGCCTGGTCATGATTGGGTGCTAGATCGATGGGGGATCAGTCATGCTGGTAGAGGGCAGAGGAGAGGGCCCCAAGCTTGCACTTCCTCAGGACCCTACTTTCGATTATGATGAGTGGGGGTTTACCAAATTTGTTAGACCAAATGAATGTGACTGGGGAGTGGTCACTTAAGGTGTCAGGCAGAACCTTGAGCTCAGAGATCCGGGAAGGGGAACTCGAGAGGAGTCAATCAAGGAGGTGTCTTTGTAGTTCCGCCTGGTTGGGCAGGATACAGGTTGGGTTAGGTTGGAAGTAGTGACCATATCCCTTATGGGGGTTGATTCCTTGACAACCCAGTTGATGTTACAGTCACCTGTTATGATAGGTTCTGTGCCCTTAGGGAGGGTGGCAATTGCATTCAGGATTTTGGGGAGGCCTTCTCTGACTTTTTTGGGGGGAAGGCAAACAGAGGCATGATTAGAGTCTTTATCATGCTGCCTGACCTGTGCCTTTATTGCTAATAGTTCATAATCAACCTCCACTTTGGTAAGAGGGAGGATGGAGTAGCACAGGTATTCCCTGCCGTAGATGAGGCCTCCCCTACCTCTCTTGCCATTCCTGTCAATCCTGGAGGTTCAGTATCCAGGAAGTGCTACTTAATAGTCTTTAATTTTGCTTGACAACCAGGTCTCTGTCAGGCAGGGAATGTTGGGTGCATGGTGGGTCATCCATGCTGTTCGAGTTTAGCTGTTATACTGCAGATATTCAGTGCAGCTACTCTCAGGCTTTTGATCTTGTTTCCTCCAGCGCCTGATACAGATGGTGGGCCTTGGCTGGCATGGATATTTCTCAATAGGAGAAGAAGCATAACAATTATTTTCCTGGTTATGAGGCTGATACTTCTAGTGGTCCATATCTTATGTCTCATACTCTTGCAGAACAAAAGACTAGCGAAGGAGTGGTGAAAGAGATCTCTGACAGACCCACATCCTGAGCAATCTCTTGCTTACATCTAGCAGACTGAAGTCCACAACTAGCAGCACTTCTCCTTTACTTGCCAACCTGATGATGGATGGCTTCCCCAAGTGCCTTATCTAGCTCTTCTCCCTGAGCTGGAGGTCTGTATACTACTGCTGTATGGAAAGCAGCCACAGTACCAGTCTCCAGGATGACCCACAACACTTTTAACCCCTCTTTTTCTTCCAGGTGTCACTGTATATCTGTGGCTTTGATTCTCTCCCTCACATATGGTACAACCCAATCTACCTTCCTTCTTTGGTCTGAACAGAGAGTAGCCTGGTATGGTTATTTCCCAGTCATGGCTGTCTGTGAACCATGACTCTATTATGGCCACCAAATCCAGTTCAGCCTCTGCCATGAGGACCTCCAGTTCTGGAATTTTATTTCTCCTACTCCTAGCACTGGCACACATGGCAAAAAAAGGAATTTGCATGAGATTTTGGAAAAGTATGTGGTGCCAGGTAGTCAGGGCCTTTTGGGATGCCAGCTCAGCCACCTAATATATACTGATCCAAGACCACTTCATCGCCCATGCGGAGAGTGGAGTACTCTGTTTTCAGCTACCCCTATGGAAAACCCTGGGGTTATAATAAGCTATCCAGTATGCCACTGAGCTGGAGGTTATGTGGGACTCCTGGGTTCAGACCTCTGAAATTGCCCCAGAGACTGTAATTCTCAAAGAGCGGAATGGAGTCATCACTGAGGTATGGGAGGAAATTGCTGGGTCTCTTGCTACTCTGCACACTAAAACTGCAAAATTGAAAGTGAACCTCAAGTCTTCTTAGACTCCATAGCCAGAGATACTGACTAAATAAAAGGAATGGTGAAAGAGAGCTCTGACAGACCCATATCCTGAGTTGATCAGGTTTTGGAATTGGAGGTCAGCTAATGAGATGTGTTAGATGTGTGGAGGCCCGAGCCACTATGCAAGACAGTGCCCCAAAGAGACAGGTTTATCTGAGCCTAGAGCAATACTGACAGTGGTTGGGGACCAGACACAACTCAAGCAACAAAAGAACTTCCACTGGCAGATTATGATTAGCACTACTATGGGACTGAGCTATTTGCTTCTGGGAGGAAAAAAGGATTCTGGTTCACAGGTGTCTATTACGCACAGCAGGGCATGGGGGAACCACTAAAATATTCTCACAGAGCCTGCAGCCTTATGAAGGAATGGTCCACATGCAAACAAAACTGCCCTCAAGGAGTTGGCAGCATGGTAGACGGTGATTGCTCTAAAGGAGTTGTGATTAGCCTGTGAATTTCTAGTAGCTGAAGATGTGACACAGACTATGCTACTCAGGACTGACTTCCTCAGTCAATACACAGCCACACTGAATTTTGCAGAAGTTGTCTGTACAGTGTTGGGAAGGAACTTTCTCCTGACATCCAACAGCAAAGGGATGGAGGCCCACGAGGCTGTGGTCAGCAGATATCTGACTCTCCCACCCAGAAGTGAAGTGCCATCCTTAGCCAGGCCATGCTAGGTGAGGCACAAGACAGAAGAGTGTTAACAATGAGTAGAGTTCAATGGAGAAATGTGCAAGTTCGGGTTGCCAGTGTGACAAACTGGACCACAAACCATTTACCGAGGGATGATGATTGGCATTTTTCAGTTGAGGGTGACAGTATTGATGATATTGCCCAGCAATCCAATCACAGCACAAGGCTTGCAGACCAAACTCTTGAAACCCACAAGAGGAGAATAGGCCCCTGGTTGGATGGAGCAGACTTTATCACAGAAACTCCAACTCTAAAAGCAGGAACTAATGCCAGAGCAGATGCAGGTAGCACAGATCATGATGTGGCAGTGTGCTGATGTGTTCAGTATGGGGAATCATGAGCAGGATGTACTTGGCTAGCCAAGCACTGGTCCATTAATGGAGATACCCGGTCAATCAAGCAAGGATCTTGGGGGATCTCTCTTCACCATTAAAGGGAATTTAAAGTAAGTGTGGATGCTAAATTGTGTTTCAAATGTCAGTCATGAAGTACTGCAGTGAGTCATTAGGTGTGCAAGAAAAGAAACAGCATGTCAAAATGACTTACCAGTGCAGCGTTATGGCAAATTTCATGTGAGGAGCGCCTTGCAGACAGCAGCATTGTTTACATTCTAAAAGCAATCCCATGATGCAACGCGCAGGCACTGTGATGTCATACCAGGTAGTCAGCCAACTGCTATAAAGCAGAGAGAACAGCAGAGGGGCTGGGAAAATGGTAAAAGTACCACAGAAAACTGGCACCGCAGACCAGTCCTGCATTGAACAGTAGTCCGAAGCCGTCCGTGGACACAGAAATGGGAACGGCATCCTGACTGACAGAGAAAGATTAGCAGTCACAGACCCGAGCAACACAGCCCCCCCCAAACAGTGCAGTAGTTCACAGGGTGTCATTGTGTGGGAGAGATTGAGCTGCAACAAGAAGACTGTGAGGTCCCAGAAAAGAACCCCCCACACCCCAACAAGGTGGAAGCAGAGGTACACCACAGGCAGGGAAGAGCACTGCAGAGTAGGGACCAGTCCTGAGGTGTGACACCCAGCAGTGACACACAACCCACACTGAACAGCACACAATGGTGGTGCACTGACAAGTGGCCAGATCCGCCACATGCAATGCACTGTGTGAACCAAAGTGACAACAGCAGACAGTGCCATATGGCAACTGTATGACCACACAACTGGCCTACAGATGAAAAAGAGTGCCCCCTTCCCCCAAACCCTGACAGAAGGTATATCCCAGCTAGTCACAGAAATGGTGCAGCAATAGTGACTGTGCATCTGTGCACCAGAAGGGAGTGTGTGTGGACATCTGGATGCGACACACAGTGCTAGGCCCTGGAGAGGACAGCGACAGTGATGCCTCAGAGATACCACCATTGGAATAACAAGCAATAGCATACAGTACAAAAACAACTACTTAAAGAAGGCAGTAGTACAAGTACAATATACCAACACCACCCACTGGACTGTGACTGTCAGACACATGTCCGCACGAAAGCAATGCCACTGACGCCCAGCCGAAGCTGATCAGACACCCAGAGGGGACTGTATAGTGCATTAGTAATGCTGATGTATACAGCACAGTGACAGGTGACTGCCAAGAGGCATACACAGTGGAAAACTGCAACGAAGAATAGTACGCCATACACTGAGTACAGTGTCTGAGCAGTGACAGATAACGCCATCATCGATGGAGGACCAGCCAGGCACACAGAACACTGTAAAATAGGTAGAGTGAGTCAATGTGGTGAATTACTGCATGGTGGCAAGATGCACCAACAAGCCCTCTACACAAGTCTCCCTATTTGACTTCCCCAACAGAGACAAATCACCCACACAATTCAGGAAGTGGGTACAGTTTGTAAAGCTAGACAGGGAGTGGGATTGGCAGCATGCCATGGCTCCAAACATATGCTCAGACAACTTCACAAATGACTCATTCATGAATCGTATGCAGTTCAAAATGGGCTATGCAAAATGTCTATGACTGCTCAAAGATGCCATCCCAACAGTACATCCTGAACTGCAGAAGAGCCAACCACCAACCAAGAATAGGAGTAAATGGCCACATGATGCAACAGTGACAACAGACACTGAACCCAAAAGGAGAAGCTGAGCCCTGAACAAGCTAACAGTCAGCCGGGTAAGACACTGAGTCCCTGTCCCACACTATGTGATGTTGTGTGAAGTGTGAACCACTATGAATGCCTGTGCACATGTATGAGAAGCACCAGTCACACACATGCAGAAACATGTCCGGGCATAGAAAGGAATACGTATGGCACAGATAGCCCAATGCCATGGCACGCAGCAGCAACTGTCACACACCCATGACACCATGTCGTTGATGATGAGGAACATGTACATGAGGACCCTCACTGGCCCCCCCAGCAGGAAACCAGGTGGCACATGAATGCTGGGACAAAGAACAACACCAATGTGACCAAAGCCCCCACATGTAACACGTGGACATGGATAATACCACTGCCAAACAGCAGCCAAAGGTGCACACACACACGTACACACACACACACACACACACACAGTACACATTGTCACTCAGTTCAACAATCCCATGCCCCCATGGCAGCAACCTAATACACAGGTACTGGGGAAGCATGTGTAGGTACACAACACACCATTATGTACATGCAAAGAAATATATGTGTGAACTGTGTGCAACAGCCACACACCACTAGCAGGTACACACACAGCAGCATGCAGCAACACAGACATGCACACAGGTGGAATATGGCACAGCCACCATGTGACTCCCTGCCAGGGTAACAACAGTACCACACACAATTGTGGTGGTACTGGTGCCCATACACACCATGGAAACATGGTACCGGTCGCATGCAGTGCCCACAGGAAGTGTGGGGTCCACATAGACATGTACAGGACCACTTGACATGCCACATATGCAGAGACTGCAAATGGTGGGAAAGTGAGTGGAGCACAGGCAAAACACACCCACGGTGGCACAGTCTGTCTATGACAAGAGGCATCACCTTATCGAGCAGATGTGACACTGAGCACTATGAGGGTCTGCAGACAGGATGTTGAACAAAACCCATCTGTGAACACTTCCACACATAGGCACCACAAGGGGGATGGAGAACAACATGTCTGGCAATGACCATACACAGCAGCACAGTGCCACAAGTGGACTAAGCAAGGGACAGCACCACAGTGTGGTAAACAGACAAGGCAGGAAGTGCAAAACACTGGAAAGGTTGTGTGCAATAGGATGTACACAGATGATGGTTTGCATTGTATGTCCAAATGCAGTGTTGAGGTAGTGATACAAAGGTACCAGTGGCCCTGCATATCCCAAAGGATGAACCCAGTCAGCAGATGCAGGGGTGGCACAATGGCCACATAACACCCACATACTGTAGCATACCAGTCAAAAACACATAATGTCCACACAGAGTGGACAGATATACTAAGTGCAGGCAACACAACACAAACAGGAAATACATGTTGTGTGTGCAATGAACAGCACCGTCAGCATACCATGACAGTCCCATGCAGTACTGACATCTGTAATGACTGTGGCACAACACACATGCTGCTAGCCTGCACTGTGCAAGCAACATCCTACCGCCATGCACACGCATCCTGTCCACAGCACCCACACACACACACACACACACACACACACCCACAAGACCCACGGCCTACAGTCACCTGACATTGGACACACACAGTACACCGTCCATCATGGGGGCAACACAAACCCATAATGACAGAAAACACAGTACCCCCTGATGTGAACCACACACCATGGTGTATGTGTCAAGGTGAGCAAACAACTGTGGGGCAACCAGGGGGAGCCAAGGACGCACCACTATGCCCACACCAGCAACATCCAGCACACAGGCATTGACAAAAATATGTGTGTCATGTAATTAGGGCAGCACCCCCCTGCTGACACCACACACACACATACAACATGCAGGAACACAACATGCACAATATCACCAAGGTCACACAATACTGGTCCCAGTGGACGGCGCGTGTCAGCTGCTGCACACCTGGCTAGCAGTGTGCTGTTGTAAGGTTGCACATTAGACACTGGTGCTGTGAAAATGAATGAAACTGCCAAGGGGCTGCAGTGTGGTGGTGAGAACATGGGCTTGTTGTTATTCATATTGGATGGACAGTTTCACCAACAATTGCGCAGTTACTGCCCCAATACCACTGTTGTGCTATCACCTACTGTACATGGCCATGCACCTGCATGTGCACAAGGGTGGTTTGGACAATGTCACAGACACATGACAGTATTGGGGCACACTACATCAGGTGTGCTGTTGTTGTAAGCCTCCGTGTGGATGCTCACTGTGGCCACAGGCTGCTGTGGTCCTATTTGCTTCACCTGAGGCATTGTATGCCTGCTGTGATCATGTCTGCTGATTCTGGCATGATTCATTGCTCTCCAGTTCCATTTACCTGCCCTGGGGACACCGTGTTGCAGTGTGTAGATTTTCACCTGTGTGTCAGGTGTTGTTCCCTGTATGAGTCAGTTCCCTGGGGGCACTGTGTGGGCCACTGCACCGGCATGTGCTGTGTGTGTGTGTTCCAACAGGGGACAACTGCACTGGCGTCAGTGGAGCACTTCCGTAGCCAGTCATGCTGGTCTGTATGATGTAGGTCACTGCAGGTTTTGCGACTATTTGTGGCTGGACAACACACAGGGTGTGTTGTGCTTCTGATGTGTGCAGTCCATGTCCACTCTGCGCGGTAGATATTCTCTCATCACCACTGCCCTCCCACACTGTCCTCTGTTGTTGCACTTCTCACATTCGGGGGTTTCTGACTGCGCAAGCAAGGCAGCCATTCCTGCTGCAGTCATGTACAGGGTGTGACATTTTCATGTGTTCTGCCCTATGCACTTCCTCTGTGGTGGTTGCAGTGTGGGACATGGTGACACGCTCACACGTGTGTTGTGCACTGTGTGTTCTCAGCTTGGTGTGTATCCATCCTTGGCACATGCAGAGGGTGGGTGCACTCGTCCGGGTATTGAATCACCTCCTAATAGTGAGAGATTGAAAGGCACGTACCATCTTGGTCCTTCTCCGTCTCTCTGCTGCATTTGACACTAGACCATGGTGTGTTTTTGGAGTGCCTGTGTTTTCTTTGTGGACTGTCGGGTATGGTCCTCAAATGGTTTCAATCATTCCTCATGGGCAGATCTCAGAGGATTGTCACCGGAATTTATTCCTCTGACGTCCTGCCTCTGTCCTGTGGGGTGCTGCAGGGCTCCATATTGTCACCCATGCTGTTCGCAGTGTATATGCTACCATTAGAAGATATCATCAGATGATACGGTTTGAGTTTTCACAGCTATGCAGATGATACTCAACTGTATATGTCTCTTTTATTAGGACAGGAACATGTAGTCTCTGTCTTTAACAACTGTCTCACCGAGATCAAGGACTGGATGAGTGCAGCTGGCTGAGGCTGAACCTGGATAAAACTGAGGTGTTGGTGATGGACCCAGGTTGGCTGGGGAGTATGTATGGGAGCTGGGCAGATGTTGGGCTTATGGCTGGATGGCGTCCAGCTCACCACCTCAGACCAGGTGAGGAACATGGGCACTTTATTTATTTTTTTTTTCAATTATGTTTATGCACTGGTACTCACCAAGGCATCCTTCAGAGGTGCCCTCTCAATCATGACCCTTCTCCTGTCATGGCCAGCCCTCCCAGAGGAACTTTCCAGCACTCCGGATCACCCCCCGGAACAGGGCCCACCCGCTCTCAGCAGCCTTTCTGAAATTAGAGGGTCCATCCCTCTGGGAGGTCAGCTGTGTATCCCTGGTGTGGCCTGGCCTGGCAGTGGGATGAGAGGCAGATTCCTGGGGCCCCCATCATCTCCTCGGTGAGCCAGGGATTTTTTGTGATTTAGTTCCCTCCCTATCCCCCATGGAGCCCGGCCAGCAAGGCAATGGAGTGCCGTGGCCCTGCCCCCCTAGGCATATGCCACGCTGCTGCAGTTGGTGACCCTCCAGACACCATCAGAGGTTGCTCCAAGAGTGAGTGCACCATGCACCCACCCCCGGGAAGAGAGAACAGTTCTTCGGATGTTCAATCTCTCCCCCCCCGCCGCTGACCCATGGCAGCCCCGGCTCATTCCCGACCCCGGGTCGCCGGCGTGGCACAAGGTGTGGCGTCCAGTGCCTCAACCCTCAGCGCCACTGGGCCAACTTCACATGGGCATTATTTCTGATGACGGCTTGACTCTGAGATCTCAGGTATAGGCCGTGGTCGAATCCTCTTTTTACCACCTGAGGCATATCACCCGGGAGAAACACCTGGTTCCTCTGGATGACCTATCAACTTTGGTCCACGCCTTCATCACCACCTGCCTAGATTACTGCAATGCCCTATACCTAGGGCTTCCAGGGGTTGATATCCACCACTTGCAGCTGGTGCAGAACGCAGCAGCCAGGCTTTTGACTGGCACATCCAGGGCTAGTCATATTACACCTGTGCTGCGCAAACTGCACTGTGCTGCGTGAACTACACTGGCTGCCTGTTCAGTGGCAGATCACCTTTAAGGTAGGCTTGCTGACCTTTAAAGCCCTACATGATCAGGGACTCAGCTATCTGAAAAATTGACACCTTTATTGGCCCCACCGTCCTCACCAATCTGCCAATGAGGGATTGCTAGAGATTCCCAGAGTGCATCTGAAAAGCTCTGGTGCTCAAGCTTTTTCCTTTGAGGCTCCCACCCTGTGGAATTCTCCACCTTGTCGGTTAAGAGAATGCCTGACTGTTGACAGCTTTAAAGCTGAATTTAAGATCTATCTTCTTAACCAGGCTTTTCCTTGATGTTTTTAATTTGGATTATCATATCTGTAATACTATGAAGTTATTTATATTACTGTTACTGTTTTATTTATACGGGGTATTGTTATGCTTTATTAAAGCACCTTGGTTTTGAAAAGACACTATATAAATACAGTTTTACTTATGTATTTATTTACTTACTTACACAGAGTGGCACTGTCCTGTGGACAGGTACAGTGTTTCTGCCTGTATCTATGTATTTCTCTCTGACTCTCTGCCACTCTCCATCTCTCTCTCTCTCTCTCATCCCTTCCCCCAACCTTTTTGTCATGTCCAGAACTGTGCAAGTGCTACATGTGAGTGGCCACATGATATCCTTTTGATGTGGGGGCAGGGTGGCCTTGCTTCATGGTGTGCTGTGGGACGTGTTGGCACATCATTCAGTGTGCATGTTGCTGTCATCTTTTTTTCCCATCATTTTAGCATGTTGTGTCACTTTTTTGGTGTTCTGCTCCACTATGCCCTCCACGCATCCACAGAGGGTTACACCTCACAGAATTTCTGTGAGGTTCTGGGTTGTCTGTATGTTGCCAGGTATGACCATTACACCAGGGTTTTCTGGCAGTGCATGGGGGTCATTCATGTTGTCCTGCCCAGCAGTCCCCTTCCATGATCCTTTTCATACGATTGTCCAGGCTGTGTGTAGGTGTGGCGGTGCAGGATGGCCGCCAGCCTACATTAGGTCAATTCACTGACAGTCTGGCATTGCTTGTACAGCGCTTTGTCGTACGGTATATCTGGGAGGTGCTGCATATCTGCTTATTGTCTGCCCTCTTGCTGTACATTACAGTGTGGCACAGGATACACTGTGTGGCATCCTGTTCCCATGCGTTGCCCGCTGTTGCTCTGTCAGTCTCCAACACTTGCAGTACTGTGCATTCTGTATTATTGGGCAATGGCTGGTCTCTCAGCCTGATGCACTTTAGACAGCTTAGCATTCAGTGTCCCTATGTCATTCTGTGCCTATCACTCGCGGCAGCGTTGCCTGGTATCCAATATCATTTGTCCCACTCTCTCTATCTCTCTCTCTCCTCCTCCTCCCTCTCTCTCCTCCCTCCCTCCCTCTCTCTCCCTCCCTCCTCTCTCTCTCTCTCCCTCTCTCTCTCTCTCTTTCTCTCAGGGTGTTCTCTGGTATCCAGTCTTTCTGGGGGGGTGGGGTGGGAAAGGTCTACTGAGGGTTCACCTGTGCGGATGTGCATGGGGATATTGAGACACCCTATCTGTGTGGCCTGGATGCACTAGGACATTACAGTGGCTTCGGTTTGTGCCTCCATGCTCAGCCATTTCACTGGACTGTGGGAGTGCAGTATTACGTGTATCATTCATGGTACAGCTATGCCAGTTGCATATGCAGGCACAGCATGCATGTTATGCTGCTGTCCAGCACGCTGCCATCATACCCTGCAGCTTGTTTGCCCATTTCCATTGTTTGTGTGGGATGCCCTACTGTGTTTTGCCAGGATGATGTTTGTTTGGGCACTATGTTGTCTGTGGCTACCGGGGGGGAGCATAGACCAGGTTCGTTTGCCAGTCCCTTGGCCACACATGTTGTTTGGAGTGTATCTTTGTGCCATTTGGGGGTTACAGAGTTTGTCTGCAGGGTGACAATGTGTCTGTGCAGTGGCAAGTGCTACAGTTTGGGTCCAGGGGTGGGCTACTGCATCTTACTGCAACGGTGCTATGCATGTCTTTACCAGTTTTCTGCAGCATGGTTCTGTCAGCACCTGACTGTGTATCTCAGGGTCCACTGTTTGGGACCTGCACCATTGCGGTTTGGAACCCCTGTCCGTTCTCCAGGGGTCGTGGTGGGCATTCCTGATGGTGCTGGGGTTCCTGTGCTCTGTATTGGCTCTGTGCTGTTCTACCCACACAGCCTCCTACATGCAGTGTGTGTGGTACACAGTTCCTATGTTGACTTCCTTTGTGCTCTGTTCCCCTTCTTGCAGTGTGCTGGGTTAGTTTGCTGGGGTGCTAGTGGACTGCTGTTTGCATTCCTGTGGCTGCTGTGGCTGCCCGTGCCGTGTGTGTGTGTGTGTGTGTGCGTGTGTCTGGATTGTGCTTTGTATGCAGAGACGTGCAGCCGTGTATCTGGTGCCTGGTGCCTACATTCTGCTGTGTGGTCGTGGGTTGCTGACTGGTTGCCAATGATATTGTACATCCCAGTCGCACAGTTGTATTGCCATGCTGCCTCCTTGTTCTGCTATTTTGTGCTGTGCTGTGGGGGGGGGGGGGTTGCCTGATTGTCACTGTATGTCTCTCGTGCTAGCCCTGCATTGTGTTTATGTCTTTGGCATGCTGTCAGGCATACATGCAGATGTTGTTCTCAGTTCTGCACTTTGTGGCTTTCCCTTGTTCTGCTAGCTGCTCCCTCCACCATTCTTTTGCATGTTCCTCTGCCCCCTAATTCACATTGCTGCTGGTTTCTACTTGTCACCTGTCCACAATGCTGCACTTGTGTTTACATCTGAAACTGTGATTGCTTTTCCCTCTGTCAGGCTACATACATTTATTTTTTTTATTTTTATTTATTAAATTCTAGGAATACAAACACCTTTGAGCAGAAACTGCTCTTTTACAAAGGTTCCACATCAGAGGATGAGGGGCAACATACATACAAAGGTAGTAAGAATGCACAATGAACCAAAAATTATACAGTTACAACACACTTTGAGGTAATGTACATACAGCGAGCAGCTTGAGTAGGCAGCCGGCTGAGGTAACAATAAGAGATAGAGGGTATAAGAAGTAAATAAGAATGTAGGCATGAGACGGGGTGGGGGAGAAGAGGAAGTAGACAGGCTAATGGGTCTGTCAGTAGGTGGGTGGGGGAAGATGTCTTGCACCAGTGGAGAAGGGAAGCAGGAAAGGGGTCACGAAGAAGGCCAGGTACCAGAGCGAATGTAACTAGGGAAAGGGCAGGCTGTGGGATACGAGTGAGCTGGGTGGTGTTTAGAGTAAACTCTATTCAGAGAAACAGTCACATTGAGTGGAAGAGGTGAGGTAAAGTCTGAGATTCCTTTTAAAGGGTCCAAGTGTAGCAGAGGAAAGTGTTTCTTTATTGAGGGAATTGAACCATTGAGGAGCTCTATAGATAAAGGACCGCTGACCCATGGAGGTGCGACATCTGGGGACCTGAAAGGTTAGAGACTGGGCACCGTGCGTTTGCTGAGTACCACTGAAGGTAGTAAGGAGTGTGCTAACACCAGGTGGCATGAGTCCAAGGAGATTCTTTTTGGTAAGTAAGCAGGTCTGGTATTATATTCTGCTGAGTAGGGGTAGCCAGCCGGTTTGTGCATAGAGGTCACAGGTGTGTGTTTGTCGGGCCGCACCCATTAATAGTCTGCAGGCTTTGTTGAGAGAAACTGAGATCCTGTGGTGGGCACTTGTTGAGGCAGAGCCGTAGATGACAAGGCCGTAGTCAATGATAGATATGACAGAGCTGTAGATGGCTAGTTTAAGGGCATCCGCAGGCATACAGTGCTTGTTTGTGTAGCAGTCCAATCTGTATATTAGCGGCCTTGGCAACAGTGTCAATATGCTGAGTGTAGGAGAGGGTACTATCCAGCGTGATACCAAGGTACTTGAACTCCTTGACATGTTCGAGTGGGTTCCCAGCGTGGTTCTTGATGGTGAGGGACAGAGAATTGTGCCTGCTCCGTGGGTTACAGAAGCACATGGCTTTAGTCTTGCTGTGGGTCAGGACAAGTTTATGAGAGTTGAACCAGTCTTTGATGCGCTTGAAGTCGAGCTGTAGCTGGGATTCAACGACTATAATGTCATGGTGGCTGGAAAACAGGACTGCATCGTACGCGTATAGTAATATTTTTTGGTGGCAAACACTAGGGAGACTGTTGATGAAGAGGGAGAAGAGTAAAGGGCCCAGAATAGACCCCTGAGGGACTCCGGAGAGGACTGTTTTTTCATCTGATGAGATCCCTGCAATCCTCGCACATTGGATCTGATTATCAAGGTAGCTGGTAAACCATGGAAGGGCATCACTGTAGATCCCAATGGAAGACAGTTGCCTGAGCAGTAGTGGGTGATTAACTGTGTCGAAGGCCTTGGTCAGGTCTATAAATACTGCCCTCCCCCACAGTTACCTTTGTCGAGCGTGGCGTGGATGAAAGTTGTAAATTCCAGTAGTGCAGTGGTGGTGCTGTGCCCTTTTCTGAAGCCATGCTGTTCTGGGCACTGGACTTTGTACTTATCCAGGAATTCAACTAGTTGGTCCAACACTGCACGCTCCAGAGCTTTAGATAATGGGGGGAGGAGTGAGATAGGTCTGTAATTGGTGTGGAGTATCCTGTCACCACTTTTGTGAACCAGTGTGACAGTGGCTTTCTTCCAGAGAGAGGGGAAATGGCCCAATCTGAGTGAGAGATTGAAGATCTTTGTTAGTGGTTCAAGGATTTCATCGAGAACTTGTGCCAGCAGTTTCAGGTCAAGGGAGTCACCACTGTATCCTTGTTTGCAGATGGCCTTTTGAATATAGTTTCTAGCTACTTGTGGTGGGACCTCCTTAAAGAAAAACTGTGGGGTTGTAAGATCATGTGGGGGGGTCACGTGGGAGGAGCTGGAGGGGAGGTCATCGAAAAAATTAGGAGGAAGGACATTGTCCAGGTTTGTAAATGCATTATTAAAAGTGCTGGTGATGGTACCTAGGTCGAGTGTAGGAGTACCATGAAGGTTGAGCATAGTGGGTGGTGCTTTAGGATCCTTGCCTGTGAGTTCTTTCAGGTTGTTCCAGAAGTTTTTCCTCTGGCCCCAAGAGTTGGTCAGAGCCTCTTTGTAATAGATGCGTTTAGCATTCCGTATCTTTTGAGTGGAGTCATTTCTGGCTGCTTTGTATTTTTGTATGTTTACTTGCGTCGGAGTTGCATGAGCACAATGCCAGAGGTGGTCTCTGTGCTTGAGTTGAGTTAAAAGGTCAGTAGTAACCCAAGGGTTGGTCTGTCCTTTGAACTTCATCTTTTTCACCGGTGCATAGATGTCACAGGCTTCGTTGAAACGTTTGATAAATAGGTCCAAGGCTTTATTAGTGTCACTGAGGGTGTCAAGCACTGCCCAGTTCAGTCTGGTTAGATGGGATTTTAGCAGCTGAAGGTGCCCCTGTTTGATAACCCTTGCATAGATTAGCTTGGGAGGGGGCTTGTGGAATTTGTTAGACCAGGAGCAGATGACAGGCGAGTGGTCACTTATTGTATCCGGGAGTACAGAAACATTGGAAATATGTTCAGGGTGGTTAGACAGAATCCAGTCTAGAAGCGTAAGGGAGCCTGTCCTATAGTAACACCTGATGGGGGCATTGACCAGCTGAGTGAGGTGCTGTGCCGTGACTGCATCCTTATAGGTAGAAGCCTCAGGGGAGAACAAGTTAATGTTAAAATCACCCATAATTATGGTTTCGGAGTTATGTTGCTGGACCCTTAGATATTCCATGATGTTATGGAAGCCAGTGGCCTGGTCTCTTGGGGGCAGGTAAAATGAGACGGCAGTGAGTTCCTTGTTATGTGCACCAAGGAGGATTTTGATTGTGAGGACTTGAGAGGAGTTGCCAGGCTAGGGGATGGGATGATGTGACCCGTGAGGGTATCCCTAAGATAGATGGGGCAGCCCCCACCCCGGTTAGCAATCCTGTCTTGTCTGAATATGCAGTAGCCAGGGATTGAGACTGAGGTATCGGGGATTTTAGGGTTTAGCCACGTTTCAACAACAACATTCATTGTGGCAGTTTTTGGATGTTGCTGTGGGCACTTACCATTGATTGTGTGTCAGATGTCCTTCTCCCCCATATGCCTCAGGATCCTCCCCTCCACTGCCTTCACTGTTGCCTGACTCGGAGGCGGCAGACGCATCTGTCTCATGGGGTCATCCCTGTATGAATCGATTATTGAGATCCCTGCCTCCAGCTCACTGACATTGCCACCTGTGTCGCTGGACAAGGTGTAGTGATCAGAATCTTCACCTCCATTCCCTCTGTCTTCACTTCCAGTTGCCATACTTTCAGATGGTCGTCCCTGGTATGACATCACATCTCAGTTCTCACAAGACTTTGTGATCTGCTGCCTGCAGCTTCCACTGGCTTGCACTTCCTGGTTTTTGCTTGTTGTTTTCACATTTTCTTCTTCTCACAGTTAGCATTTGGATGGCTGGTGCAGTGTTTCAATGTTTTTAGGCCATTTAGCTTTCGGTGCTGCAAAGTTGCTGGTAGGTTCCACACTTACTGTAAGGAGCAACAGATTAAGGAACAAGGAGTCAGCCACCCTTCAAGAGTCTATGGGCCATCCCAGCAGTCTTGGCATGAAAAAACAGATGGGATCATGCAAGTGTGTGTCAACTACCGGCACCTGAATTAGGTCACTATGAAGAATGTGTACCTGCTACCTTATTTTAATGACACCCTCGATCTGCTGGCAAAGTCTTGCTGGTTTTGCATCCTAGATTTGACCAGTAGATACTGGCAGATGGAGGTTTGCCCAGAAGACTGCATTTATAACAAAGGAAGACTGTTTGAACTTAATGTTATGCCATCTGGGTTGTCTAATGTCCCAGGGATGTTTCAGCATCTAAACAATGTTGTGCTGATGGATCTGCAGGAGTCATCATGCTTGGTAGACCTCAATGATATCATCTTTGGGAGGACCTTTTAAGAACATCACAAGCTGAAAGTGGTCCTGAAAAAGCTAGAGACCACAATCTTGGAGGTGAAACCAACTAAATGTAGCCTTTTCTGTAGTGAAGTGAAGTGTCTGGGATATCTGATCTCTGTAGCTGGAGTAGGAACATATCCAGACAAAGCAGAGGCTGTACAGTCCTGGCTGGTACTTCACTCAGTGATGGAGGTGAGGAGTTTCTTGGGGCTGGCATCCTACTATGAAGAGTCTTTTGCAGAGTTCACCACCATCACCCAACCACTGCAAATGCTTACTGAAAAGGGAATGCAGTTTACCAGGACAGACACCTACCACGAGGCCTTTGTGGAGCTCAAATAATGACTGATCTCTGCTCCATTCTTAAAGTATCCCAACTTGCAGCTGCCATTTCTACAGGTTGCTGGTGCCAGTAGGATGTGCTTCAGAGCAGTATTGACCAATGTGGTGGATGGTAAGGAGAAACTGGTTATTTATATGAGTCGGGTCCTAACCAAAGTGGAATGCAAATATGCCAAGACAGGTAAGGAGTTACTGGCTGTTGTAACCTTAATGCATCATCTCCACCACTTCTTGGTGGGACAGACATTCACACTACAAATGGATCATGGCTTGCTCTGCTGGATGCATAATTTCCATGAACTTGAGAGACTGCTCTCTTGGTGGCTGGAGCAATTGGCAGTTTGGAGCAATTGGCCATTTGATTACCAAATCATGAACCACCCAGGGATCTGGATGCCTTGTCCATGAGGCCAGAGTAGGCAGTGAAACAGAGGACAAGTGCTACAACATTAGAAGAGATCCTGACCCTGCAGTGTGCTGAGCCCCCAACTCCTGATTAAACAGCAGAGGATGGCGAGTAGGCAAGTTTGTCATATCACCAGAAGGAAGATCCGGTGATCACTGGTTCCCTGCATTCCCACTAAGAGGCACAAAACAACCCTGAACTCTGCAAGTACCTATCCATGTGTCCATACCATCATGTACAGCAAGGAGTTTTGGTGCTGATGGCTGAAGGCAAAGAAGGCAGGCATGATCACAGCTGTATAGTGGTACCCAAGGGGGTGGTCACAGAGGTCCTAAAAGCATTATATGACACAACCATTGGGGGCAGTTAGGTGTCAAAAAGCTCACACACAAAATGTATGTTCTTGAAGTATTTTCTTTTTTGCCTTCAGCATTGACTTGAGGGCAGTGCTACTCCATGGGCAGTGTGTTCTTCCTGTCCCCTCCTCATACTGATTGGATGCAGCAGATCACTCAGCTTTGAGCCATGAAAACTGAAAAGCTATAGGCCAGTCAGCTGCAGCTCTACAGTGCTGCCCTGCAGGCAGAGAGTCTGTCTACCCTAGATGCCTAAATCAAGTGACATGATTGCTGAATGCTTATTCACAGTAATTTTATATTGATGTGAAGCATGCTATTCACCCCATTGAGGCTCTGGCTTTCCATGTCAGCATGAGCTGTTATGGCTGCTATTGTCCTGCTCTTCTGATTGCCATAATAGCCCAGTATTAAAAATGGTAAAAATACTAATATTTTTGACTATATAAATTAATTGTACATTTAATAACTGTGGCTACTGTTGTTGATCCTGCAGGTGACTTTTTTTCAGTGTTTGCTTAGTTTTGTGTTTGTGATGCACCTCAGCCACAGTTTGCCATAGGTGCTTGCCCTTGGTTACTGGTTGCCAACTTGGCACAGTGTATTGCCTATGTGACCCTTAATGGGCATGTCTAAGAAGTTGCTGCCCTCAGGGCAATTGTTTATCATTTGTTACTGCCCTGAGGTATACAGTTCCCTGTCTGTGCACCCCAAGGGCATTGCATAGGGCAAACTGTGCAAGCAGTACCCCAAAGGTAGCATGTAGGGACAACTTCACAACCAGTACCCCATAGGCTGCACATATTGTCAACAGAATAGACAGGACAGAAACCAGTGCTTGTGCTCTGCCCACACTGCAGATTGACTGAATATTGTAGAAGCGGTACCCCAAGGGCTGCCCGCACGGACAGTCATACAACGTCTATCCCAAGGGTAGCATGTCACAGGTATTAACCCCTGGGACATCAGCTAAAGAAACTGGACAACAGGTACCCCAAGGTAGACACTGTATGGTTGTCTATTCTGTTCCCTTTTGAAAATATGCGCTGCACATGGGGACCTTACCCTTGCACTCGCATCTTATTAACTTCAGAAGGAGGACTTGGAGTGTGGACTGCACTAGGAGCTAGATTGTTAGGAAAGGAGGCCCCTATATGCAGTCACACTGGCAAGGGGGGGGGGAGAAAAGTATTGATGACCTTACGGTAAGCTTGTGGGCAGTAGTACCTTTGGGATTCCTACCCCTCCAACCCACGTATCTGCCCCTAAGAGGAGCCATAAGAGTGGTCAGTGTGAGTTCTGCACTTGTTTTCTGGTAGGGGGAGGGTGGTTGCCCAAAGTAATAGAGCCATAAGAAAGGCTGTAAAGCTGCTGCTGTTAAAGGGGAAGATGGTATTCGCTTGTAAAACAAAAGACAATACATTAGTTCGCACTGCTGATCCCAGACTTAGGAAGTCCACAGGAAATGCCACCAATCAAGTCTTCAGCTGCCACACCCTGATGCTGATTCATGAAGCAAGACCAAATTAGGGGGATGAGGTGGGGCAGTTAAGATTTCAAAGTGACACAGTCACTTTCCTTCACTCGTTTTATTTCAAATAATCCACCCAAGCATGAAATATCATCCTCTATGTTTCTCCTAAAGTACAGGCCTCCTCAGGAGATTGCCCAAAAGAGCTAATAAACATAAAATATATTTTTTAAATATTTAAATATCCAATCAAGTTTATCATGAGTATTTGATCCTTTCAGAAAAAAATATATTTAGTAAGTTTAAAATTTACTCAGTTCAATTAGTTTGTCATTTTAGTCTTTACAACAAACAATCAAAATTGAATCCTACAATGAACACACAAAAATGGTTTAGGAGGTTCAAATCATACTACCAAACATTCTAATTAGTAGTATCAGCACACATTACTCTTCACCTGTGATGCTTACCTAGATATGGGGTTGTGCCCATGTGTTGCAAGTATAGCATTTGCAATCTTTAGCCCCGTTTACACCACCTTCTTTGCAGTGCATCAACTCATGCACTCCGGTTGATATGCTGCAAAGACAGTGGTGTGGACACTCACTACATCGCCCTAAGTGTGCTCAAACTCAGTTTTTTAATCCAATGGAAAATAGGGGAAGTATACTGGATTGAGCACATTAGCCTGCGGTGTGAACGATCGATGCGCTCGATCTGCTGTGACCCTCTATTTCCCAGACACAAGTCACCGGTCATGTCATTTCCCCAGAAGCCCCCAGACACTCCTCTCAGCACGATCTGTGGCACATCAAGCTCAGGAGTATAAATTAAACAGCATAGCATTAAGTCACAGTTCAGCGGGAAGGCAACGGATTGGTGAGTAAACCACTGCTGCTGTGTAAACAGGGCATTTATCTCACCCAAACCTGCTCTCTATATTCTCTTTCCCAAGCTGGTGACTTACTTTAGTTAAAGCTATCTCAAACATGAAAGTTATTGTTTTTACTTGTCTCTATGTGTTGAATTCTTATGGCTCTAAGTCTGGTAACCTAACTTGCAAATGTGTAACTCTGCCGTGTATTGCTTCATCCGTCGGTGTATGTAACATGTTGTTTCCTGTTGAATGTAATTAACTCTAGTTCGACCCTGAAAAAGGGACACCATGTCTCAGATGGCATACCTGGTTAACACATTTCAATAAAATAAAAATAATTTAATGTTTTTAAAGTTCAGATTGTACTCCCCACCACCACAAACCAAACATCAGCTTGTGCTTGCAAAACGACAAATGTCCTTAAAAAACTAAAATCAATTTTTAACTGCTGGCCATCATTTTTTATACACTTCAACTGCATTTTTATTCTGTATTACAACTGCCCGGTTTATATTTTGTGTTATAAAAGGGCAGTTATAATCACTAGCTGTCAATCTAGCTCACGTTACACTCAGCATGAGCTCAAAAAACTGTTCTCAATACCACCAGTTCAACTCCCCAAATAAAAAACTGTAACAAAGTGCCATCCTGAGAGGAAAAAAATGGAATTGCAGTTCGACTGTGAGCTGACACTGAGTGTAGCCAAAAAAATGATAGCCAGTAATTAAAAAAAATAAAATGTGGCCGGGTATCTGTAAAACCAGAATTTTACACACACCCTCAGTGTGGGATGCTTTTATAAACCCTTTGGGCTTCACCCTCAGGGTTTATGTAGCATCTGACACCTTGGATGTGTGCAAAATTCTGGTTACACACACCCACTCATGTATTATTCTATATGTTATTCACATCTGGCAGGCCTGCTAAATAATTTCAGAATTTGGGACTATTCAATATACCTGTAACCAGAACCAGGGTAAACAATATGTTTAAAACCTTATATGACTGGCTTCACGCTTTATTATGAATAACATAAACTTGAAACTTCTGGCATGAATGCAACTTACTTTTTAAGCAATTTTCAAACAGTGGCTCACTATTACTGTGCTGATTCAAGGAGATGTTACAATCCATTTAGATGTAAATCATGTCATTCATGGACAGAATGTTTTAAAATTCTAATCTGAACCCACTGCCATGTTCCAACATAATTAACAGTACACCATGGGCCAGTTTGTCAAAAGTTAGCTCGGGGCACAAATCTGTTGCACTGGACTAGCGCTGAATTTGCCCCCAAATGCTATATTGAAAAGGACATTTAGCACCGGTGCTAGGTGTTAGTGCCGACACTAAATTATAATGTATAAAAGGGAGGGACTTAGGGAAGGGGCACTGAATGCCGGTGCACCGGCATATTCCAAAGTATAGCACTGCACTACAGGCATTAGGGCTATCTGTAGCTTGGCGCCAAATACCGCTGGCAAAAAGCTGGTGGTAATGCTGTGGTGTCAACCCCCCATCACGATCCCCGACCCTCAGTAGCACCGAATAACATGGAATGCTATGGTGGTGTAGTGGATCCCACCCCCCAGCATGTATCCTGACCCCCGTCTAAAATAAAAATAGATCCATTGCCCTGGTAGTCTAGTGGTCCCCCCCACCCCCCAGCATGTATCCTGACCCCTGTTTAAAATAAAAATAGATCCATTTCCCTGGTAGTCTAGTGGTGCCCCCACTCCCCAGCACACATCCTGACCCCATTTCAAATAAAGACAGTCAATTTCCCTGGTAGTCTAGTGATCCCCTCCCCCAGCACATATCCCGACCCCCATTAGAAATTGAAATAGATCTGTTTCCCTGGTAGTCTAGTGGCCCCCCCCACACTGCTGACGGAGGTAGGAAGGAGGTCTCCTTCCTACCTTAGTTGGCGGCCAGCTGTGGTGGTGAGAGAAGGGCTGAGCCGGTCGCCGGCTCCATTCTGGGTAGAAATTTTGATGGTAGGGGTGTCACTGCTGGTTGGGGGGGGGGCGCCACTAGACTACCAGGGAAACAGATCTATTTCAATTGCAAATGGGGGTCCGGATATGTGCTGGTGATCAAACAAATGCATCATCTTCTGACTCCTCTCCTGCTCTCACAGAAGCCCAGTTTTTACAAGAACTCACCCCTCTCAAGGATTCTATACAGCCCATTTCAGACGACTTGAAGTCGATGCACTCCATGATCGCGCAACTTAATACCAGGGTAGGTGATGTGGAAGTAAGGGTGAGCTCACTTGATGATTGGAGAGTATGGATGGACCCAGAGACTGCATCCGTCAGACAGCGCTTACACCAGATGGGAGAAAAATTAGGCGATCTTGAGGGACGCAGTCGCCAGAATAATTTAGTGATCCTTGGCATTCTGGAAGGTTCTAAGGGTCAGTCAGCAGTGCAAAAAAAAAATTCTAGGAAAAGGTGGCTGGCCCATCTCCTAATGGCTCACAATATATTGTCGAACTTGCCCATCGGGCTTTGAGGCCACCTCCTCCTCCCACAGCAGCAACTCAACCCTTTATTATCAAGCTTTTAAATTTTCTGGATAAAGTTCATGTCCTTGGTAAAATCAGAGATATTAAGGACATTACTTGGGATGGGCACAAAATTTCAGGTAGTACAGGATTTACTCAAATCAGTCCAACTCAAATGCTCTGCCTACAACCCGGTGATCTCAAAGCTGATGGCTGTGCAGATTTGTTTTAAAATGTTGTACTCTGCGTGGCTTCGACTTACTTATAAGTTCCCTCAAAAGACTTTTGATTCCTATGAACAAGCTAGGAAAGAGCTTGCATCCATGTATCCTGACCTTTTTGGGAGTTCTACTTGAATGGGCTGTTTCAGCTGTCGGCTATCTGTTTGTACGTGGTCTAGTGCAGTGCACAATACTTCTGCATCCCATATGCCTGTCTATACACAAGTGCAAATTAAACCTTACTTTTTTCTGCTGGATATTATTTTGGTGTGTCTTTTTCCAGTCTACCGTGATATTTCACCTTGTGCAGCATTTCCAGTTTGATTACTGTTGGGGCTATGTCTCCCCCTGCACCGAACTATCTTTGTGCATCGATTTAAGTTTATGGCACTGCCTATCGATTTATGTTTAAGTTGGACTGTTTTGGATATATGGACTATTGGGGCTGCCAAGTGCATTTTGCTTTGTTGCCGTTCTGTGGATCCTGGGTTTTCACTGGTGAACTGTTCTGTATTTACATCGTTAAGAGTCAAAGTTTGGTTTATGGAGAGGCCCCAAGCCCTCATGAGCTCCTCATTGTGGTAGTTAGACTTTGATGGACAATCCTAGTGTGATCTAGATCTCCTTCTTTTTAAGAACGAGGAGTGCAGATCGCACTAATGTCTTCCACTTTGCTTTGGATCAGTATCCTGCTACAGAACTGGGATATTCAACATTTCTAAACAGTCTTGCTACTCTGTGATTTTCCTTTTGGTGAACAGACTGGTGACTAGGGTGATGAGTGAGACCTTGCAGTCGGATTGGTAGTGAGTGCAACCTGGGGTGGAGGGATGGGGAGGGGTCCTCTTTAACCCCCTACTGCAGCTTATGTGTCCAGCTGTGAGACAGCACTGGCTTTTTTCACTACCTGGTGGTATATGTCCCTAACATTGTTATTGCCAATGGTCGGTAGTGACTCAGCTCTGTCTGCTTTGTGGATATTGGCAGAGTGAGCTTTAATACCAGTTTCACTCTGCAACTGGCTTTAATCTCTTTGACTTCCTGAAGTGAGTATTTCACCTTGGTTGGGTGCCCTGGTGCTACGAGTCACTCCCTGAGGTGTCCTCGCTTAGTGTCATACAATTTTTGCTTAGGTAAGAAACCTGCACCTTCTTTTTTTCTCTCTCCTTCTGTTTGATTTACTGACCATTGGCAGTGTAGGTGACAGGATCAGGGGCAGTGTGGAGATGATAATAGCCATAGCCGGTGAGTTCCCTTATATGGCGGTGGTTGCTGCTGGTTGTTTTGGGAAGGGGGACTCACCTTCTGTTCTCCGGTTCCTGGGTGTACGAGCATGGAAGAGCTTGCATGGTCTTTCTCACCCTTTATTTTACTCAATAAATGCTGTTCGTAGTTCCAGTTTCTTGGCCTTTCAGGACAGTAATGTTAAATTGTTTAAGTTATAAGAGTGGCTTTAGATTGTGCTGGGACTTATTTCACTTTGTTCCTTTGGCACTGTCTAGGGGCTTATTGAAGAAACTTCACCTGTACTTACCGAAGATGGACTTTACTGGATTATATTTTGCACTGGTTTGTCATTGATGCAGTGATATTATATTGCCAGCTATTGTAGTTGCTAACAGGATATGGAACTTGCTTTAACTGACACTCTGGGGGATATTATGTTGCTGGGTTTGGGAGCTATCCTAAGTAATTCTGTACCCACTTTGAGGGCTGCTTTTTGGTTAGTTGTAATTTTGGACCTTTGTTTATTGGAATGAGGTTTTACTCTCATAGTTTGAAATTTGATTTTAATTACCTTGGCCTTTTAGAATTCACTAAATACACACCTATTTTTCTGTTAGGGGACAGAAAGAAATCAAGTCGTTATCATTAAATGCCATGGTTATCTGTTTGTAATGTTCCTTTTCTATACTGGATATTTACAGTGTGTAACCATTTTTTTCCTTTTGTGGATATGCGAGGCATAGGTTGTTATCTTCATTGCATAGCTTTACTTAGTGGCTGTTTGAGGGAGTTAAGGGGCAGGGGTGGGGGATATACCTGGTGGGGTTGATATATTTATCCCAGACTAAGAACATATTTTTTGTTCAACTTATTCATTAGAGACATGTATATCTCGGCCAATAAGATTATGGTCAAATTTGCTGATGGCACCAAACTTGGGGGTAAGGTTAACAACCAGGATAATAGTTATAATCTAAAATCTGACCTAGCCTCAATCGAGCATTGGGCACTTATCAACAGAATGTACTTTAATGTTTCTAAATGTGCAGTACTTCGCTTGGGAAAAAATAACCCCAGACAAGCATATTACCTAAACAACACTATTATTAGGACCTCAAATGTAGAAAAAGACCTGGGAATATTATTAAATGACAAATTATCTTCTACTTCTCACTGCTCTAGAATTGCAAATCAAACTAATGCACTACTTCATAGGGTTAATAAAACCTTTATTTCTAGATCAGAACAATGCCTTATGACTCTGTATAGGTCCCATGTTAGGCCCCATCTGGATTATGGCTCCCCATTTTGTAGTCCTTACTTAAAGACTGACATCAACAGAATAGAGCAAGTCCAACGTTACGTAGAGACACAAACTTGTCCCCCATCTCACTCACTTAGATTACAACATCAGACTACAAAAAACAGGACTATAGTCACTCAAGCGAAGACGAATCAGAAGTGATCTTCTGCGGTTGTTTAACATTCTTGAGTCTCCTGTTCAAATGACAATATGTGGTATTGCTTACTCCACAAGAAAAATTGTGGCTAGACTCCATAATAAACAACTAAAAGTAAAGAAGGCAAATAACAACAAGAGGCTAAATTATTTCACTATTAGAACACCCAAAATATGGAACACATTACCCCAGGATATTGTTGATTCACCAACTATTACAACATTTAAAAATAAACTTGATAAATGGATGGATGATCAGAATTTGGGTTAATGTTCCATGTATATGGAGGAGAATCACGATAGGCAAACTGCCTCCTTTTGTCCTACAAACCAAGTAACCAAATATTTATTTAAGAGTTCTGTCAGTCGTGGGACCAGGGGTCCTATTGGTTCTTTTGAGTTGGGGTGGGAAGGGGAGTGGGCTTTTTCTTCTTTTCTGTTTTTTTTTATAGTTTCAGTGTTGCTGTTGCATTTATGGGAGGGCCTAGGGGGGCAGTATGCAGGGATAATTCTGCTGTTATGGGGATGGGTTGAGCTGAGTCATTCCCCATTGGAGCACACTTGTGACCATCTTCCGATACTCTTGTTTCAACAAAGTTGGTGGATAAGTCTTAAGTTTGATATTCGTCTGTACTTTCATTGGCCTTTCTGGGAGATGACTCTGCTCTATTTTGTTTTTTGGGGGGATATTCTTTTCAGTGGAGATGTATTCTTCTTTTATCATTGGGACTTTTTCTTGTTTTGGGGAGCCTATCTTAGCTAAGGATACATTTTCGATTTTTTGTATGAAATATGCTACTTGGAATGTTAAAGGTGCATGCTTGAAGGTGAGGCACTATCAGATTACTAAACACCTTAATTTGTTGCAATGCAAGACTGCATTTTTGCAGGAGACCCACCTCCTTGCATCGGAAAGTTCCGCTTTCCATAGACAATTTATGGAGCAGGACTTTGCGGCAGATAACAGTACCTCTAAAGCTGGAGTGGCTATACTAATTTCTAGAGCAATTAAATTTCAATTCCTTCAAAGTATTTAAGACCCACAGGGGAGATATGTACTTGTCAAAGGTATTTTAGAATATACCGAAGTAGTGGTTGGTTGCGTATACGGACGGACCTAATTAGGACTCTCCGGACTTTTTTTCTGAATTATCTACACTCTTGGCTCCTTTCTTCTCCTTATCAGTTATTTTAGTGGGTTACTGGAACCTGACCCTAACCCATGATCTGGATAGGTCTTGGAGGAGAGTTTCCAATCTTTCTCCGGCACAGCGTTCATTTCAGGAGGTAATTGCTACAGCTGGTCTATGTGATTCATGGCGCGTTTTCAATCCTTCCATCCGTGAATTTTCTTTTTTTTTCTCAGCGGTACAACTTCTTCATGCATTAAATTTTCTTATTAGCTGGTAAGGTCTACCTGGGGTTTTGAGTTGTGGGCTCACTCCAAGAGTTTTGTCATGTCATTCTCTTATTTGACTAGATTATATTTTCTTCCTAATCTTCAGAAAGTGACTATATGGAAACTGAACACTCAATTACTAAATGACACTCATACTGTTACCCATATAAAGGACCTTATCACCTTATTCGTAGAAAGAAATGTAGGATCCACTGACCATATAGACAAAGAATGGGCTGCACTTAAGTGCTTCTTGCAGGGTGAATTTATTCATGTATCATCTACAAGGAAATGCAAACAGGAATCTAATTTGCGTCTCCTACTTCATCATATTTCTGAGACTGAAAATGAGCTTGTAGTCAACCCTTTTGATGAGGTTCATCATACTCTAGTAATACTTCAGGACAAATACGTGGAGAGCTTATGAGAAAAAGCCGAATACACCATTTTGAAGACCCAGTCGGTGTTTGTGGAACTGGGTGAGAAGATTAGTTGTCTTCTTGTCATGTGACTGCTGCAACAGGAAGCATCTTGATTGCTCCTTCCCATTACCTATGTCACTGACAATTCTATTAAAACATCCCCATAAGTCGTAATTGGAGAATTTGAAATGTATTACTGCTCATTATATAAACTCCCATCAGATTCTCAGTCTGCTATTGCAACACATCAGTACTTGGCTGGTATTCCATTCCAGCAATTACCACCAGACCAGAAGCTTTTTCTTAGCTACCCTATTTTGTACCAAGAGATTTCAGATGCCATTAACTCCTTGGTGCTAGATAAAGCAACAGGTCCAGATGGCTTACTGTCAAATTTTTATAAGATTTTTTTGGCAGAGTTGGTGCCTATTTTGCATCATCTTTATACATACTTTTGTGAGTCTGGGCTTACAGAGTCTTCATAGTTCTGCCCAAACCAGGAAAGCCTGCAGATAGGGTCATTAATTATCAGTCCATATCGCTCATGAACTGTGACATTAAAATTTTTGCCAAAATATTGGTTAATAGAATTATGCAGGTATGGGAGGGACTAATCAGTCTGGAACAAATTGACTTTATGAAGGGGGCGGTCTTCATCAGATCATTTGTGTAAGATTTTCCACATTTTCTCCGCATCCAGAGGGGCAAAGCAATCTATGGCTCTTGTTTCTCTGGGCACAGCGAAAGCCTTTGACAGAGTGGAATTGAATTTCCCTTTCTCAAGTCCTGAATGTGTTTGGCTTTCACCTGGCTTTTGTGAAATGGATTAAAACCCTTTATGCGCAACCCACAGCAAAAATGTATTGCAACTGTGTAATTTCTTCTTCTTTTCCGCTTTGTTCAGGCAATCAACAGTGTTGCCTTCTCTCTCTCTCCCATATTGTTTAATTTATATCTAAAACCTCTTTTGTTCAAGATTAAGAAATCTCCTGAGATAACGGGTATACAGTTTAATTTGCTTGACCTTAAGCTTTCAGCATATGCTGACGATACACTGTTGCATGTCACTAATCTGGTTACTTCTATTCCTTCGGCCTTATTGAGTATTCATGAATTTGGTTGGTACTCAAACTATAAGCTTAATATTGATAAGACATACGTGATGCCCCTAACTTCTACAGTTTACAAACTGGACATTGTGGCCATGAGACTGACATGGACTAATCGACTTAAGTATTTAGGGATAGTACTTGCCCATAGTGTTACCCTTATGAAAAAGTTAAACCTTAATGATCTTCTTTCTACTATCCAACAGGATCTTGCCAGATGGCTCTCTCTTCCACTATCTCTGTCAGGAAGAATTAATATTGTTAAGATGAATGTACTTCAGTATATTTTTTATCCTCTTAATTCTCTAAATTTTTTTCTTCTGATGGGATGGTTTCAAAGAGTCCATCAGATAACAGCCTGTATTTGAAAGTACAAATCCCCAAGAATTGCTTATTGGCGATTATCAGCCCCTAAAACGCTAGGTGGTCTTAAACTCCCCAACTTTTTTCTTTACTATTTAGCCAGCCACATTACAAAGTATGCAAAATGGTCTGGAGCTGCTTCACAAGCAGATGATTCTTTATATACTCCAGTAAGGTTACAGTTGGAGAGGAATATAATGAGTGATGTGAGCTTATCTGTACACAGTCTTTTCTATATCCTCCCCTAAGTTACTTCCAAAATGACTACACTGTACTGTTATCCACACCCCTAAGGGTACATGCCCAATTGTGTAGACATCTGAAATGTAACCCATATATTGATATTTCACAATCACTGTGTGCCAACCCAAATTTTAAAGTGGGTGGAACTATGTGTATATTTCTAATGACAAATTGAGACTCACACAATTTTATATTTTACACAATATTTATTTTACACTGACTAAATTGTATCAGATGGGGAAGCTAGACTCTTCCTTCTGTACGAGGTGTGGTCGATCAGAATATACTATTTTTCATGTTCTTTGGAAATGCCCTAAAATTGTTCCCTTGTGGGATACTATCAAATCTAGAAGCAATCCCCTATTAGGGCTCGATCAGTGTTTTACACCTGAGATCTATGTTACTGGAGACTGTTTGGGCATTCTGGTCAAAGAAAGGAGATATCACATAGCTATGATTTCTCTTTTGGTGAAATGGGTACTCCTCTGCCATTGGAAGGATCAGGAGACCATTACTTATAATGAGTGGTTGCAAAAGCTCTTGTGCAACGTTAGACTTGAGCACATGATAGCCAACTCCAGATTCAGGATTCAGAGATACAATAAAAAATGGGATAGATTATATGCCCTATATTCTCTTTGACTTCCCCTTCATGAGGCACTGTAATTGGTATATGGTGCCATTGACATAACTTTACATTAATTACTATTTTGTCCTCATCTTAGTGGCTTTTTTTGGGGGGGTCCGCCATATATTCATGGCACTTGGACATCCTTTATTTCCAGATAGCCTTTATACCAGGTTTGGCCATGTCATATGGTGTTTGTTATATGTATCATGCATGTATTTCTGAATCTCTGCTGTGGTGGGGGGAGGAGGGATGAGGGTATGTTTATTCTTTTATTCTATATTGTGATTTGTTTTGGGGTGTCGATTGTTTTAGTCATCACATTTACGGGTACTGTTATGATGTTCATGACTGTTTCCTTTTGTGTATTTCACTTCCTTTATGAAAATTAATGAAGTTTATTGAGTTTAAAAAAAGGGGGAGAGTCAGTGAAAGAATATGAGTAGGGGAGGGCAGAGGCAGACTAGAAGGACAAATAGGTCCTTTTCTGCTGACATGATTCTATGATTCTATCTGAGCCAACCCATACATTCATAGCATTATACCAGGCCGCCCAACAATTACAGGGCCATACCCCCCTTTATCCATACCCTGCTGCAGACTTTAATCACAAGCCCAGCACCTGTAGTGGGCTACTGCACCTCAATAACACATGCTTAGCACAACATACGGTTGTATTTGTTTACCTTGGTCTTCCGAGCCTTGCCCCTCAAGGGACTGGCTGCAACATAATTCTTTATAAGACTTGCACTCCGAGGAGAAAATCCAGCTTCAAGCAACTGTTCTAATCAAACCTTCTTCTTCTCCTCCTGGTCTTCATTACTCCAACATTTCTTCAGCAGAGCCTATTTGGATATCCTCAAAGGGGAGCCCTTGAGAGTGTAGACTCCTGTGTCATTGGACTGTGTCTTATGGCTCCTTCAGGGTCATCCTGGTTAGTGCTTGTACAGCCTTAAATGGGGAGTCCTCAAGAGTGTTGGCTTCTTTGTCACCAGGCTGTGTTCCGTGGTTCCTTTTGGAGAGTGGTAGTCTCCCACAGGGGACAATAGAAAGGGCACTCCTGAAGCCCCTTTCAACCCAAAGTGACAGGTGCTGGGTACTAGTCCTAGCAGCTTCCTAAATATTATACTGCACATAGCAACCCTTTAATCAATTTAACAAAACATATGCAGGCCTGGAGGGATGGCAATCTATGCCTTGGCCAGTGTTGGGTAAGTTACTTTTTCTATTACTTTCTGTTATGTTTGGAAACTTGTTCCAGGAAGCTCTGTGCAGTCACTAGCAAGGATGGAGACATACTAGACAAAGTAATACACCTTACAATTATAGTTGCTTATTTCTTTTAATACAAAAATAATAAATAACAGGTTGCATTTTTTGAAAGTAATAGGTTAGTTACTAGTTACTTTCAAATAAATGTAATCAGTTACAGTTACGTATTTCCTTTTGTATAAAAAGACATAAGTAAATGTTACTGTAAGGTGTATTACATCTTCCAGTACTTCTTCATTCTTGATAGTGACTGCACTGAGCTTTCTGGAATAAGTTTTCAAAAGAAATAGAAAGTAATAGAAAAAGTAACTTACCCAACACTGGCCTTGGTCCCCAGAGGTTTCTTCCATGCTCCACCAAGGTTTCTCCTCCCTCCCTCCCTCCTCTCCTCTCCTCTCCTCTCCTCTCTCTCCTCTCCTCCTCTCCTCTCTCTCCTTTGTGCCAGTGCTCTAAAAGTTAGATATTATTCTCCTATAGTTGGAGACTACCTTTTTACAATGTTGATTACCTCCTGAAGCTGGGGCTGGATGGTGGCATGCTTGGTGGCCTATTTGTCTCTTTGAGTTCGTCTGAAGTTATATCCAGCAGTCGTCATACATAGTTTTCAAACCTTCTTCCAAAGGGGCCTTGAGCTGGTGGTTATCATACCTCTGCCACCTCTAGAGGTAGAAACCTCCCCAAGAGGGTTCACTAGCACCTTAAAAGGTAGGTTGTCCTAGTGGACTGTGAGAGAGTGTTTGCTAAAGTTTACATTTGCACAAGCACTCTAATCAGTATTCATCAAGCACCCTCATGATCTATATGGTCTAATTCATATTGACAACTATTTCTCGTGCATTATCATATTTGAGTTGCCCTCAGAAACTCAGAATACCTTAGCTAATATACTGAGAGTGTCTTTCTTCCTTGGTGAGGCATCGTGGCTACAGTGACAGTGCTTGCATGCAGGCAGGGGGCAGGTACAGCAGCACTTGTGCAACTGAAGATTTTAACAGGCTGCACTTGCCAGGAAGCCTAACTCAGCCTATTGTATATTTAAGTAAACTGCTGGGGTTCAGAATAGGAGTAGCAAGTGGCTAGGGGGTCTGTGCTTAAATGGAGAAGTCTACACAAGTAGACAGCATGATAAATCACAAACACCCTCCCTATCAAAAGTAGGCATCACAAATGGTGCCATGTGACTGGCAGCTTGAAAAGTGAAATTGTAATTCTGCCAGCCTAGAGTGTAGAGAGAAACTCCACCTGCAACATCAATCAGATATAGCAATACTCGCTTTTAGCAAATACAGTATGTAGTAATATGTAAAAGGCCAAAAAGGGAACCATGGTAGTTTGCTTAAACATCCTTCTGTTTTATAGAGGATTCTCTATAGCCTGTATGAAACAGACACCTTCCTATTTTTCTTGACATCACAAATCACGAGTGTGTTGCTGATATGGCTGTCTAGACCAAGCTGTGCCTGTTTCTATTTTCATTTCATCTCATCTCAGAAAGAGTTACAAAACGCCCCCTAGTGGTTACCTAAATTGTTTACAATGGCATTGTACAGTACATAATGTGGCCAAATCCTGCTCGGTGACCTGTGATGTTTAGTACAGGATGTCTAAAAGCACAACTCTTACATCTGAGTGTGTCATACTTAACAGATTAACTCTTTCTAAGAATGTATGATATTCCTTTTTCTATAGCTGATACCTGCTGCTGAGGCCCCTTAGAGGAACCTACAGGAAGCGATACTTCATGAATATGGTTTATTTTTTCAAACATGAATAAAACGTAATTACTATGAATTCATTTAATCCAGAAACAAGACTGAACAGCCAAATGAAACTCCCATACCTTTTTCGTTACCCATTCCATGTAGAAATCTACCTAAATTGAATAAATGAATCACTCTGATTTTCTGAATTACATCTGCATCACATCCAGTAAACTCTGTTGTTAAGGTCAGAGTTTCACTGTTGCAACTGTCCTTAAAGAAGACTTTGATTGGGAACTTACAGAAATGTATTATGCCAAATGAGTTTTGTTGCATTTCATGTTTGAAGGACTTTCTTCACAAAGCTTACACACCTCTGATATGTGGCACATAGGCTTTGTTATGACAATCTGCTGTGCGGTGGAGGTGGTGCAAAAATTCTGCACATGTACAATGGGGATTCTGCATCACTTCTGCACCCTCGACCTGCACCAGACATCAGCTATATGGGTGGCCCAATGGGGAGGGTGGCTGGGGCATGCCACAGCTATGCACAATGTACAAACTACAACTTCAGCATCTGGTGTGATAATAAATAAGTACAGTAAGTAAACTTTATTTCTAAAGCGCCCATCCCCAGTGGCTCTAGGCACTGAACAATGAAATACAACAACGTAAGACATAAACAACAGGTAATAAAATATAACAAATTTAAATTAGTAAGACAAAAAAATTTTAAAGATATGAACAAAACATGGCCAGTAGAATTAGTATAAGGAAAAAGCCTCCTTAAATAGGTGGGGTAATGGTGGAGGGCTCCGGATATGCTAACTGGGAGCAACTGTAGCCACTTATGTGCCCCTTCCCACTGGCCACTTAGGGCTATGGACATTGTGCTGCCCCCCCACACTGTAACCCTGGCCCTCTGAGCATACCTGAAGAGCTGGGGGTATGTCCGTGACCATGGACTGAAGAGCCCATTATTTTAAGGGATACACCTGTCCCTGGAGTACTGGCATTATCTTACAATCCCCCACATCAGCTCTCAAATCCTGTTTAACATTTCTGCTCAGAACTAGAGATCAGCACAGCTGATGTGTACTTTGAAGGACCTGCTAAAACTGATAATTTCTTCTCTGACAGGGGTGGAGGTTTCTGGCATCCCTTCTATACTGAGACACTTTGATGTTATCATGCAGCATTTTTAACAGGCATCATATGGCACAGTGAACTGAACTCTGAGTTAGCCACATGACTTGCAGCACCAATCAACGACACTAAATATTGCGATATATTTGCACTGCACATGTCTTGGCATTATTTCCAGCTTAAACTTGGCAGAATGGATGTGAGTGGGAGGTCTTGCAGCTTTTCCCCAAACACTTGCTTTTCTTAATAAAACACTTGGAGAATTGTTCATTATTATTACCTTCTGGTGCTTTGCAGGCATAAAAGTTCTGCACGCAACCATAGAGTTTACCTTGTCATCAGCAGCTGGGCTTCATTCACATAGCCACTGCCATCTGATACTAAGAAAGCTCCTCTGAAAATCATGGAGTAAAAAAAAGGGAGTAGGAAAGTAAAAAAATTGTAAAGGATCGCAGGTCGCTTTGAGGGCAGGTACTGGATTCTGTTGATTTCTGCTGTGAAAGGATTTTATTGAAGTTTCTGAAAAAAATATATACAGTACTACGTATACAATCAGGTGAAAGGCATAGAATATAACAGGGTATTTCATGCATGGATCTACATCCTATTATCAGCACATTTCACACTGTACAGACCACATAACTGAGCTCATTAAAGCAGGTGCACGTGAGGCATCTCAACAATAACATGCATGGTCCTTCTGTTATCTATGTCTGACCTATCCACATGTCACAGGATTACCCCTCAGGGTTGCTAAGGGTGTAGAAATTGATAACTCTCCCCCTAGGGCAGAAGTACAGTAGAAAAAGAGAACATACCTGTCCCCCCTGCACAGGGAGATATGGTGATGTGATCCAAAGGGTAGGGTTAAGCAGAGGCCTCATCTGGATGTATAAACACTCATTTGTCCAGTGGCCCAGTAGTTTAGCCATTCACATGAGGCCAATAACCCAACAGCATGTTGCCAAAGTGCCATTGAAGGGATCACAGCAGTGCCCCAAGCCCTCAGTATTTGCCTCTTAGCTTCAGTACCCACTGTGTCCAACCAACGTCATATCTTCTGTACCTCCCTAGGTAATTGGGAAGTGTTCCTTAGTATGTTTACCTAATATGTTTATCTGAGACAGTTTAGGAAAGGGGGAACCTACTACCCCTTGACAGGTCTTGAGCATGGCTGACTAGAATGGAGCAAAAAGGAGGTGCGACCATAGGGTGATTAGCAACTTACCACCAGGTGCCCCATATTGCCAGCAATTATCTTGAGAGAGTAGGTATAGAATTTTGTATTAGCCTGCTGCTGCTGTCCTGTCAGTTTTTATGAGCCATGAGCCATCCCTTGTCAAAGGACTCAGGTGAAATGGTGTAACCAGGGTCCCTGTCCCAGCCTCCCTGCCTTTTTCCGGTGTGGGGTGGAGTACTATCTAATTGCACAATAAGTCTGACTTGCCCATCCTTTGTATCTTTTAACCCTGATGGACACGGTGTCATTGCCGGGATGTGGGGCATGCTCCCCCCTATTGCTCAGCAAGAAGAGTATTATATTCCGTGAACTGCAAGTATCTCCAAAAATCATGGGTCTGTTGATCTTCTGATTTAGGCCACTCACCAAGAGCACCTTTAGTAAATATACTGCAGTAACTTATAAGAAATATGGTAAATGGTCAGGAGTAGAGCCGGCTACATCCTGATTTCTCTAATAATTAGGAGAGAGGCGGTACTCTTCATTAGCGTGCTGCCTGCTAACCTTCACGAGTCTCTTGGTATCTGCACTCAGCAGTGAAGATGCCAGCTCATATAAGCAAAATAAAAATTAAAATGATATAGTAGATACCCACACATGTATGACAGTGTTGAGCCAATGGGGACTTATCTGTTGGAGAACATTAGGTTGGCAATTCACTAGAAGGAACACATTGATATTCTCTCCTTCCTGCACAGAAGCATGGTGACTGAAAAGAAAGACAGAAAGAAAGGTAAAGAGCCGAAGTGGCCAGAGATCATGCATGATCTTCAAGAGTAGGTCTTCGTGATTCCTCATGAATGTGCATATGATATGTGAGGTGAAGTCAGAGCTGTTGCAGGTTATTGAATCATTGCATCGGGGTGATGAGGCTGTACATTTCTCAAGGAAGAACAGCACGGCTGCAGTACAGTAAAGTCTTTCGGCAGTGCATGCAATACAATTATGAGAGGTAGTGGCACAAGGTGGACATGCTGCTCTGGGTGGCTATTATGACATCCGTCATGTAACAGGCATTTCTGAGGTACTTGATGGGGGACACTGCTTAAGTACGTAAACTATACCACAGAGTTCTGTTGATCTCCCAGATAAAGGAATATCATGCTGCCTGGGGAATATTCTTGACAAACGTTATCAGCATGATGGCATGGCCCAAGGCAGAGGTCTTGAATGTCATCATTGAGCTGCTTTTAGATGTCTCTGGAGGGAAAGGTTTTGGGGCATGTTTCCAGGGATCTTGGTGTGAAGGATCATGGCCAGGGACCTGGAAAGGTTTGGGGTTGACTAGGAATGTTACATTTTTATAATTTGTCCCAGTAATAGTAGTAGTATTGGTGGTATGGACTCGATGGAGTGGGGTGTTTTCCTGATGGATAATATGGGGTGGTATACACAGTTAACAGGCAGAAAGGCAAGAAAGGGTCAGAAGGAGACCTGTTGCACATTTTTTATGCTGTGTTGCCTGTTACTTAAGGTTCATGCATGGGGTGATGACTGGCCAATACCAGAGTACTAGTTGCTCTGGTCTGTGCTGGCACTGAGAGAGGAGGGTTTTTCAGCTGCTGCAGCATGCCGCTTTCTGGCAAGTATTGTCTGTCTCAGCATGGTTCTAGGTCTAGAAAAGCACACACAAGCCTAACAAGGGAAGAAAACTGAAAGGCTGGGGAAGGTTAGAGTTCAGGAGGTATGATAACCGATGACTGCGGAAGCTCAGTACATTGGAAGTCATGGCAGAGGCCCTGACATCATTATACCACACCCCTCAGGAGGCACACCCTTTTAGTGTGGCCTTAATTTTGAAATTTTTCAGGTTCTTCTGAGTATCGGAGATCGCAGCAGTAGCAAAGCATGATAAGGCCAGAAGGGGCCTACTCAAAGGTGACATCCTACCATTCAGAGAGGGTGACATGGAGTATATTAAAAGGTTGAAATGGGGTGCGAATTAAAGAAAGTGTTGGTGGAGTATGCAGCAAGGGCTCTGGAACAAGCTGGGCATATGTTTAGCATGCTGATGGGATGCCACTGACCCAGTTTCAGTTCACCTGCATTATGTTTAACAGGACCTTCAGGGCAGTGCATGAGTACCCTGGAAGTATGAGACTCATTCACTCCCCATAGGGGACTATGACATGAGCAGTCAGCCATAGCATATCAGAAGGGGAAGTGAAAAACTGAGGAGACAGACATCTCATGCAGTTAAGCAGTACATGCATCTATACACTATATGCTTTACTAAATCTTTCTATTTCTTATTAAAGCAGGTCAGTGGATTTCTCTGCAGCAAGTGTTGGTTTGCAGTCAGTCCTGTATGCAGTGGGCAGCAGTCCGAGACTCATGCTGCTGAAGGGGCCACAGCTTACTTTCAACACTGCCCAGGTTTAAGTGAAGTGCATTGGAGGAGGAGCATGCTGTGGGATCAGATGGGCTCCTCCTGTGGGAAGAGGGCCTCAAATGACCTATACAGTTCCTAGTGACACAGCTCAGAGGAAATAACCTAGGGAGAAAGAAGATGTAGCACTACTATGTGCAGTGAACAAGGCAGACATCAGGGTGATCCAGCAGAGATTCCGTACACCAAGTTATTTTGTTTGCACATTATACAGCACAGGGAATGGCGCCACACTGAGGACAAGAATGCCATAGAAAGGACCCAGAGAGGAACTGTAATGGGGACATTAGGACTTTTATGTCAGGCTTGCTTGGGGGCATGGTTAAACATGATGAGATCACCATTGATACCTGGAAGCTGTATCGTTAGGATGGGGTGCACCTGTCTGACCTGGGACAGGACCTGTTATGCCTGTCTATACAGACCTCACTAGAGCCTTACAATTTATGAAGTACTGTGGGAAGCCCAGTCTAGGTGGCTCAGGCATGTTGTGAGTGGCAAGTCTCTCTATGGTTTGCCTCAGGTGGGGCCGTGTCCACCAAGCCCCAAGGCAGGGGAAAGGAGAGGTGCCTGTGCCCAGAACAGACTGGTGCTTCCCCTATGGGTGACCACACAAAGTGGCAAAGCTCATGCCCCGCACAGATGAGTCTAAGCTTACCAAGGTCATGACATTCCCCCAGGGCCAGGACACATTGCTTTGGACCCTGAGTGTGGGATTCCATGATAAAGGTTTGCAATCTCTGGTATGTGATGGGGTAGGCCAGCCAAATGCAGGAGATCTACCTAATGCTTTGTCCAGGATTGATGGCATGAAAGTGCTTCTCCATACATTCATCCCTGTGTACAGCCTGTTCATGGGGTGGCTATTGCCCTCATTCTCTTGACACAACAGTGGAGGTCAGGATCTTTGCGAGAGACTTCCCTTAGTGCACACCATGTTTATAATGCTTGAAAACTATTTTTAAAAAACGCAAGGCTCTCAACATTTAAATTCCAACAATGGTGTGGTCAATGTCTTGGGTGCATGGGGGGGTTGAAGAAAGGTGAGGCTTGAAAAATAAATGCCCCTTTCAGGAGGAATCAAGAGATACAGGGGGTTGGTTTTTGACCAATAATCCACAGTTTCACCAGTAGTGCCAGAGGCTGGGTTGCTTCTTCCCTTCCCCCCAGTCCAACCCTGCCAAGAAACTAAGGAGTTGGCAGGACAGAGAACTGGGCTCTGCCCACAGGAAGGGGTCACATCCAGGTTGGAGAGTAGTGGGTGAGAAGATAAACATAAAGTGGAGTCCTCTTTCCTGCTTCTCTCCTGGAAGACGACTACCTACTTACCCAGGTTTTGGTAGTTGAGGTAGACAGGGCACTGCCTCCTACTGGGGGAACCAGCTTCTGGGTTCTAGAGGACTGTTCATGTTTATTCCCTCCGAAAGTGTTTTTTCCTTGTTTTTTCCCCTCTGCTAGGCAGGTCAAAGTTGGTGGGAGTAGGCAGTACCAATTGTCACAGGCAAATTTTAAGCATGTGGGGATTCTCTCCAAGGTTTGCCTCAAGTAAGGTCAATTCAGTCCAGCTCCAAGGCAGGGGAAGGGGAAGGGGAAGGCATCTACACCCAGAATAGACTAGTGCCTCCCTTATGGGTGACCACAAAAGGTGGTGAAACTCACACCAAGCACAGATGAGTCTGAGCTTAACATGGGTATGCATTCTTGCATGGCTGGGATCCTCGGCATTGGCCCTCGGTGTGGAACGTTAGCCTATAATCTCCAGTTTGGGTATGGGCGGGACTGCCTAATGCTCTGCACAGAACAGACGGCATGAGTGCTGTCCTCTATAGATTCACTGCAATGTAGCGCTTAGCCATGGGGACAGGGTGCGGCCCTCGCTGCCTTATACAAGGTGGGGTGCAGGATCCATGTGAGAGACTCCCTCTGTGTACATCATTTTAGTAATGCTTGAGAACTAGTTTAAATAAACACACTGTTGTGGTCATTTAAATCTCAGCAATGGTGTACTTACTGTTTTGAGTGTGGGAGGGTGGTGAGGCTTGAGGAGCCAGTATTATATAATCAAACACCAGCTCATCATGTGGGCATACACAGCCATAATCTTTCATCAGTACTACAGGGCCTGCTTCCGCCACTGTCACTGTTGCCATCACCCTCTCCCACACTGGCAGTGCCATGTCATGGACTTCCAAGAATATAGTTGTATATATTCATCATCAGATGAAACAGTGGGTGACCGCACTACTTTATTAATTGATTTAAAATTTGGTGAGTAGGATACGCACAGTAAGCCGGACCTTTTTTCCTGGTGCAATCTGTAAAAGTTTTACAAGGGGAGTAAAAACAGAAAAATTGTTTGGCAAGAACAAGTGCATGCACAGAACAATTAAAAGCAAAATACAAGCAAACTACTAATAAATTCAAGTAAACAAACATGAGTAAAAGTCAACTCAGCTCAAGTAAAAAGTACAGAACAAAAAAGTAGGCAAAACTTCACAGGTCCTCAAGCCTACTACTAACTATGCCTCTTCCTCCTCCTCTACTATCATCTGTTCCTCAAAACAATAAAAATAATAAATATTCAGTTTAACATATGTCTAATATGTTATATAAAAACAAAATACTATAATAATCACAAAAGATATGCTCTGAATGCTACTATCTTGTTCAGTAAATGAGTAGCAGTGGAGGGCAAATACACAGTACATGCCGTAAAGTTAATTTGTTTTAATTTGTTTTGTAGTTGGATGTTTTCTTCTTTTTTTTGTTGAGGTAATTATATATAAATTTTAAAATGATTGCGGCCATGGAAAATGTAACAACTAGCATAGAAGTAAGGCAGGCTACTTTATTACTGTGGGTAAGCAGGGTGTTGCCGTAGTGGGTTGCAGTCCAGAGTGCATCACACCACCACAAACACAGCAATTCCCTGCATTCTCACACTAATACCACCTGCTGCATTGAAGCTAGAGTAATCAATGTTCATTGCTGATCTCAGTGTTGTATACCCCCATTTGTAGACTACTTTACCTCATATGAAGAAGCCAGCAGAAGAAGGCCCTTTGGTCTATCAAGTGTGCTCGTATTGCAGGGTCCACAGCTTGAGCTAATGTCCCTGCCCTCCCTGCCCACTTCTCTCATCCTCCATACCCATGATCCTTATCTTCCCCCTGTACCTATCCCAGCCTCTCTTAATGCTGCCCACTGTCTTCAATGAGATGACCTCTTCCAGCAGCGTATTCCAAGTGTCCACTACCTTCTCAGTGAAGAAGTACTTCCTGACCTCCCTCCTAAGCCTCCCACCCTCCAGCTTAAAACTGTGCCCCCTCATGTTTAGGTTGCCACTCAGCTTAAAGAGACTCTCCTTATCAATCTTATTTATCCCTTTCAAGTACTTGAAGGTCGCAATCATGTCCCATCTCTCTCTCTCCTGTCTTCCAGGAAGTACATGTTCGGTACCCTCAACCTCTCCTCGTATGATTTACCCTGCTGACCCACTGTCATCTTTGTAGCCCTTCTCTGGGCCTTTTCTAGCAGGTTTATGTCCTTTTTGAAGTGTGGGCACCAGTACTGAACTATGTACTCTAGATGCAGCCTTACCAGTGACCTGTACAAGGGCAGTATAACCTCCTCTTTTCTACTACTGATCCCCCTAGATATGCATCTCAGCATCTTGTTTGGCTTTGCTACTGCTTTCTTGCACTGCGTGGAGTGCTTCAGGTCACTAGTGATCATCACTCCCAGATCCTTCTCCACTGATGATGCAGATACTCAGACTCCACCCAAGTAGTACTCTATCCTGGGATTCTTGGCTCCAATATGCATAACTTCACATTTCTTGGCATTGAAGCCAAGCTACCAGATCCCTGACTAACTCCCCAGTCTTTCCAGATCTTCCTGTAGGACCTGTATCCCTTCAGCTGTGTCTGCTCTCCTGTGGAGCTTGGTGACATCCATGAATAGGCACATTTTGCCCTTAATGCTATCCCCAATGCCATTGGTGAAGACATTGAACAACACTGGCCCTAGCACTGAGTCCTGCAGGACCCCACTGGTTACCTCTCTGGTAACAGATAACTCTCCCCCCACAACCACCCTCTGGATTCTGTCCCTCAGCCAGTTTTCCACCCATCTGACCATCTTTTCCCCAACTCCAAGATCCACCAACTTCCTTATCAACCTTTTGTGGGGTACAGAATAAAAGGCCTTGCTGGAATCAAGATAGAGGATATCTCCCACTTGGCCCCTGTCTACTGCCTTAGTGACACAGTCAAAGAAGTCAATCAGATTCATTTGACATGATCCCCCCCCCCATTAACCCATGCTGCTTAATATCCTGGAGACCATGCTCCTCTAGATATTCCACCAACCTTTCCTTTAGTATGGTCTCCATGAGCTTGCCCACAATGGAGGGCAGGCTGACTGGTCTGTAATTCCCTGGGTCATCCTTGGGGCCGCTTTTGTGGAGGGGCACTACATGTGCTGTTCTCCAGTCCTGCGGTGCCACGCCTGGCTCTAGTGAACTATTAAATAAGTCTGCCAGTGGCCCTGCCAGCTCCTCAGCCAGTTCCTTTAGTACCCTTGGATGTACTCTGTCTGGGCCTGGTGATTTTCCCACCTTCAATGCCAGCAGCCCCTCCCTCACTGTATCCTTCTCTATCACTACATCTGTGTTCCCCTTCTCCCTGCTCCTCTTTTCCCTCCTGAAGGCACTGGTCCATCCTTCTCCCTGGTGAAGACAGAACAGAAATATTAATTCAGTATCTCTGCTTTTCCCCCATTATCCTCCACTCACTCCACCCCTTTCTTAAGCCTAGCAATCCCTTTCTTCTTGTCCCTTTTCTCACTCATATAGTGAAAGAAAGCCTCTCCTCTTCTTAGCTTCTTCAGCTATCTGCAGCTCCTTCTGTGCCTTAGAAACATAGAAACATAGAATTTGACTTCAGATAAGGACCGCTTGGCCCACCCAGTCTGCCCATTTCTCTACCTAATGGATAAGCTGCAGATCCTAGTTAACCAGCAGCCTACTTCTTTCTACCCCAACCCCCTAGAATTGCCATATGACTGTCCCATGCATGCTTGAATTCAACCACTGTTTTTGACTCCACAACCTCCTCTGGAAGGCCGTTCCATGCACCCACAACCCTCTCTGTGAAAAATACTTCCTTACATTATCTCTGAGCCACCCCCGCTCTATCTTCAAATTGTGTCCCCTTGTTCTTGCACACCTCTTTTTTTGAAAGATGCTACTCTCTTGGACTTTGTTGATTCCCTTGAGGTACTTGAAAGTTTCTATCATGTCCCCCCTCTCCCTCCTTTCCTCGAGGCTATACATATTAAGTTCCTTTAGTCTCTCTTCATATGTCTTCCGGTGCAGACCCTGCACCATTTTAGTTGCCCTCCTCTGGACAGCTTCCATCTTGTCTATGTCCTTGTGGAGATTGGGTCTCCAGAACTGCACACAGTACTCCAGATGGGGTCTCATCAGCTGTCTGTACAGAGGGACAACAACTTCCTGTTTTCTACTGGTGATGCCTCTCCCTATGCATCCCA
This sequence comes from Neoceratodus forsteri, assembly GCA_016271365.2. Lineage (NCBI taxonomy): Eukaryota > Metazoa > Chordata > Ceratodontiformes > Ceratodontidae > Neoceratodus > Neoceratodus forsteri. The sequence continues at coordinate 995,521,878 of CM057450.1, forward strand.
GTATCCCCCCAGTCCTCCTTACTGCCCTCTCACATTGCTTGCCCACCTTTAAGTCACCTGATATGACTACCCCAGGTCCCTTTCCATTTTTGTTGTTGTTAGTATCTCACCCCCCATTGTGTACTCTTTCCCTGGGTTTTTGTTTCCCAGGTGCATTACCTTGCACTTCTTAGCACTGAATCTAAGCTGCCATACATCTGACCATTCCTCTAACCTTGCTAAGTCCCTTCTCATCCTTTCCACCCCACCTTGTTCATCAACTCTGTTGCAGATCTTTGTGTCATCTGCAAAGAGACATAATTTTCTTCAGTCCCTCTGCAATGTTGCTTATAAAGACATTGAAGAGGACCGGTCCTAATACGAACCCTGCAGTACCCACTAGTAACCCCCTTTCTTCAGAGTGGACTCCATTTGCTATTACCCTCTGTGTCCTATTCTCCAGCCAATTCTTTACCCAGGCTATCATCTTGGGACCCACTCCCAGGCTGGCTAACTTGTATATTAATCTTTTGTGTGGGACTGAGTCAAATGCCTTGCTAAAGTCTAAGTAGGCCATGTCTGCAGCCCCTCCCTGATCTACTACTTTGGTCACCCAGTCAAAGAAATCTATTAGATTCGTCTGGCATGACCTTCCCGCTGTGAATCCATGCTGCCTTGGGTCCTGTGCCTCTCTGGCCTCTAGGTACTCCACAACTCTTTCCTTCAGAAGTGATTCCATCATTTTCCATATCACTGAGGTTAAACTAACAGGTCTGTAGTTTCTTGCTTCTGCCCTGCTCCCACTTTTGTGAAGGGGAATCGCATCTGCCCTCCTCCAGTCCTCAGGTACCACCTCATCCTCCCATGATTTGTTAAAGAGGGTAGTCAGTGGTGTCACTAGTTCTACCCTTAGTTCTTTTAGAATTCTGGGATAAATCCCATCAGGCCCCATTGCTTTGTCCACCTTCAGGTTTAAGAGTTCTTTAGAACCCTTTCTTCTGTAAATGGGCTGGTATCAACTTCTGTATCCAGAGTGCTTCTATTGTTTGTTTTAGGTACCTCCCCATCTTCATTTGTAAATACTGAGCAAAAATATTTGTTTAGTATCTCTGCCTTTGCTCGCCGGACTTCCTTACTTGCCTCATTAGCCAACCTTAGGTAATTTTCCCTATCTACTTCTCTCTTGGCCTTCCTGAATTTTTTATAGGCCAACCTCTTTTCCCTTACTGCCTGGGTAACCCCAGAACTGAACCAGCTGGGTGCTTTGGCCCTTGTGTTCTTTCCCCTGAGCCTAACACACTCATCTGTGGCAACCAGTATTACTTCCTTCATGATGGACTATCTTTGGTTCACCCCATATCTGTTCTGATGCCCGCCAGATGGCTCCTAAGCACTTAGCCCATTTTCCTGAAGTCCACCCTCCTGAAATCCAAGATTTTGGTCTTAGTCAGGATGCTTTCCCTGCCCATATCCAACTGGAACTACACTGTGCAATGGTCACTTCCACCCAATGGCTTCCTGACCATTATTTCCTGTACATGCTTCCCATTTGTGAGCACCAGATCAAGAATTGCCTCAGCTCTTGTTGGTTCAGTGATGCCCTGAGTCAGGAACCCACTCTACAATCCTTCCAGGATCACCTGGCTTCTAGCACATGTTGTGGATGGTATGCTTCAGTCCACCTTGGGCAGGTTGTAGTCCCCAACAATTACCACCTCTCCTTTCCTTGCAGCTTCCAATATTTGTGAGCTCAGTTCCCTGTCCCTCTCCTCATCCTGATTGAGTGGTCTGTAAACCACCCCCAACCTCACCTTTCTCTCTCTATTGGACCTTAACTGAACCCATAATGCCTCCAGCTCCCCTTTCTCTGACTTCTCCCTCATGCAAGTTATTCCCTCCCTGATATAAACTGCCACCCCTCCCCCCTTCCCAACTACCCTGTCCCTTCTGTACAGTTTATATCCAGGGATCGCAAGGTCCCAGTCATGGTGTGATGTTGCCCAGGTCTTGGTAACTGCAGCTATGTCCACCCTCCTGTCTGCTAATAGTGCCTGTAGGGCATCCATCTTGTTTCCAATATTCCATGCATTCAGAGACACGACCCTCCACCTCGAATCTGACCTCCATTCTCTTCTCTATTCTTCTATTCACATTTATTCCCTCTGTGTGCACCCCTCCATGTACCCTTGTTATGTGCTCCTTACCCCTCCACCCTTTGCTAACTGTGTTCTCACCCCTTCCACCTCCTCCCTCCAGGCCTCATCCATCGCTGTAGGGGGAGGTTCACTGACGTCCTCCTCTTGGAGTCTGTGGGCCTGCGCGTCTGCTGCCCTCCCTTCAGTAGTTTAAATTAAGTGTAATGGTTATGTATTGCCCCAGTTTGTCCCTGAGTACCCTCAAATCCTCCCTACTGAGGCGTTGCCTGTCTGGTGAAAAGAGTGCTTTGTTTGACCAGGTGTCCTCCCAGTCCCCAATACAGATAAACATCTTCTCCCTTCACCATTTCCTCAGCCAGTCATTAAAATCCTCTGTTCTTCTTTTCCTGGCTGTGCTGGCCCTTGGTACTGGTATCACCTCTGAGAAGGCCAGCAAACTTCCTTCCTCCCTGCAGATCTTTCCTAACTCCCTGAACCTACTTTGCACTACTTCAGCCTCCTCCCCAGCAAGGTCATTGGTTCTCAAATGTATAATTAAATTAGGTTTTCCTCCAACCTCCTTTGCTATTTCCCTTATTCTTGGACTCACCTTCCCTGCTGTCATCCCTGGCATACAAACTACCCTCCTGCTTGTATTTAGGTCCCCTTTCCTTGCCTTCCCCACTGAATACCCCTAATTATGGAGTCCCCTATAATTGCCACCCTTCCATCCCTTGCACCCATGCTCCCCGTCCTTTGTTTCTTACCTTTGGTACTACCTGCTTCCCCTTTTAACTGCTCCTTCTGCACCTTAGTCAACTTATCTCCACATCCACAATCTATCCACTTAACTATTTTTCCATCTCCTACTCTGCCCCTCCCCTTCTGACTATCTGTATCTGCTTTCGGTTTTTCCTTCCCTCTTCCTTTCCTTTTCTCTCCCTCCCCCTCATCCTCCACTTTGTTGTGCCTGCCTCCTCTTCCCTGCCCACCCTGAATAGTTCCCTCTCCCCATCCCTGTACTCCTACTCTCAGCCCTGGCTCAATCTAACCTCCTACCTCACCTCCTGCTGCCTCCCCTCCTTCCAGACAGTGGTGCAAATCTGTTTAATAAAGGCACCCCTTTAGAATTTCCCACCCCTGATGCTACTCTCACATTCCCACCCCATCCCCTTACCACTTGCCATTCCTCCACCCTGGGCTTCCTAGTCCTCTGAGGAAGAGATACTACTGTATATTGGGTGCTCCTCCCTACTCCCATCCCCTGCCTGATGCCTTCATTCCCCCAGGCATCACCCCTCTGCCTTTTCCTCCACTGCTCTGCTCCTCTGACTTCCCACACCATCCTCCCCAGCTCCCATCCGAGCAGCCTTATTTCAGCCCTTAGCTGCTCCAGGCTCTTACACAAAGGACATCCCCTTTCCTCCACAACACCACCAGAAAGACTGTAGCCCCACAGCTATTGCAGTTTACCACTCTCCTGCTTCCCATACATGTACCTATTTGCCCACATCCTCCCAGCCCAGCTTCTCCTAGCCTCCAGTTATACATTATTATAAAATAGCTATAACATTCAAAAATATATATATTTCTATCTCACTTTACCATCAAAATGTAGCAACAATCTTAATAATCTAGAACTCAGTAGGCTGCTACTCCCAGTATTACATTGTGAACTGAAGTTCTTCAGCCAAATTCTTAAAGTTGAAACAGAGATAGGGCGCAGAATCAAGGAAAAACTGAATTTACCACTGGCCACTTTCTCTCACCCTGCTCAAACCATTTGGGCTATTATCCTTTCTTTTCTCTAGGGCTGAGACCCATTCGCTGATTTTTTATAACTCTCAGCCATTAAAATGTGAGAGGCTCCTGATAATCCAAAGTAACTTCTGGATAACCAGGATAATGCTGATTTTGTCAGGTGGGGATAATGGGGTATCTAGATTATTTTCCTGATAAATTATGGTATCTGGGACTATCTGAGCAAGTTACCTGTTATTTAAGCAATATGCCATGACAGGGTGTGGGTGGTGCTAGGATTTACCCACGCCTAGGGTGTTGTTTGGTCACAAGACCACAGGCTGAGTGGGCAAACACCCCAAGTGTGGATAAATTCTAGGATCACCCACACCCTGGAGTGGGATATTGCTATTATACAATGGCTTCCCTCATTTCTGTTAAAAAACACTAAAGATAAATATGTTTTTTTTGCATTTTACTATTTTTTTTTACTTTTTTTTTATTCAGCTAAACATCTGAACATAGTCAGTTGATTATACAGATTAATGACATGAGTGATGGCTACAACGCTCTTATTTTAGCAACAGGAGGAGATGAGTCATTAACATGTGATACTACATATGGGGTATCACCTAAGAAATGTCCACAAGTTTCCAATGAAACTGTCCATATATTTCAGGAGCTTAGCCATGCCATGACTGTGGGAGAGAAACATAGAAACATAGAAGTTGACGGCAGATAAGGACCACAAGGCCCATCCAGTTTGCCCATTTCTTTTTCTACCTTATGAATGTGCCATCGACCTTTGCTCTGTCAATGACCTATCTATTCATACTCATCTGTATTACTCCCTTATGCCTATCCCATGCCTGTTTAAAGCTCTACACTGTATTCATATCCACCACTTCCTGAAGTAGGCCGTTCCATGCATCCACCAGCCGTTCTGTGAAAAAGAACTTCCTAACATTACCCCTTAATCAGCCTCCCTCTAATCTCATGCTGTGTCCTCTTGTCCTGCTATTTTTCTTGTATTGAAACATCTTAGACTCTCTCACCTTGCTAATGTCCTTAAGGTGTTTGAATGTTTCGATCATATCACCTCTCTCCCCTCCTTTGCTCTAAGGTATACATATTCGGCTCCGTTAATCTGTCCTCATATGTTTTCTGATGCAGTCCCTGCACTATTTTGATTGCCCTTCTCTGGACTGCCTCAATCTGGTTAATGTCCTTGTGAAGGTGTGGCCTCCAGTACTGCATGCAGTACTCCAGACGGGGCCTAACCAGTGTCTTGTAAAGTGGGATTATTACCGCCCTCTAACGACTTGTGATACCCCTACTAATACACCCCAACATCCCCCTAGCCTTACCTACTGCTTTAGTGGTCTGCTTGGATGATTTCAGGTCATCTGTGATGATGATGCCCAAGTCTCTTTCTTTCCTTGTGACTGCCAGCAACTCCCCCTCCCAGCCTATAGGTGGCATCAGGGTTTCTCTTCCCTAAGTACATGATCTTGCACTTCTTTGCATTAAACCCCAGTTGCCACTCTTCTGACCATTTTGCCAGTTTATCCAGATCTCTTCTCATTCTGCCCACCCCATCTCCATCATCTACTCTGTTGCAGATGCTGGTGTCATCTGCAAACAGACAAATCTTACCCTCCAGTCCATCTGCAATGTCACTGATGAAGATACTGAAGAAGACTGGCCCCAGGACTGATCCCTGAGGTACTCCACTTGTGACTTGCATCTCTTCTGACTGTATATCATTTACCACCACCCTCTGTTTTCTGCCTGTCAACCAGTTTGCCACCCAGTTGACCAACTTCTGACCCACCCCAAGCCTTCCCAGCTTATTAATCAAACTTCTATGTGGAACAGTATCGAAAGCTTTGCTGAAGTCAAGGTAGGCGATATCAAGTGCTCCCCCTTGGTCCACCACTCTGGTTACCCAGTCAAAGAAATCTATGAGATTAGTTTGACAGGACCTTCCTGTTGTAAACCCATGCTGTCTTGGATCCTATGCTCCTATGGATTCCAGGTGTTGCACTATTCTTTCCTTAAGGAGTGCCTCCATAATCTTGCCCACTACTGAGGTAAGACTGGTCTGTAGTTCCTTGTCTCCTCCCTGGTACCACTCTTGTGGAGCGGGATCACATGAGCCCTTCTCCAGACTTCTGGGACCTCTCCTGTGCTCAGAGACTCACTAAACAGTTCTGATAATGACTCTGCTAGTTCCACCTTTAGTGCCTTTAGTACCCTGGGATGTATGCCATCAGGTCTCATTGCCCTGTCCATCCTGAGCTTAGCGAGCTCTTGTAGGACCCTTTCTTTTGTGAAGGGACTAGTACACATCTCCCTCCCCCTGTGTCCATGGTGCTGAGCTGTGGGCCCTGCCCTATCTTCTCTTCAGTAAATACTGAGCAGAAGTATCTATTTAGGATAGATGCTTTTACATGGTCCTCCTCCTCACATGCCCCCTTATTCCCTTTGATCTTAGCAATACCCCCTCTGGACTTTCTGCTTTCACTAATATATCTATAGAAAGTCTTGTCATGTTCTTTTACTGTTCGTGCTAGTGTTTCCTCAGTTTGCACCATTGCCTGCCTTACTGCCTTCCCTGCTTCCCTTAGGGAAGTTTGGTATGCCTCCCTATCTTCATCCCGCTGTTTTCCTGTATATTTCCTGAAGGCCAGCCTTTTGGCTCCGACCTTTTCTGCTACTGTTTTTGAGAACCAAAGTGGTTTACTACTTCTTTTGCACTTCCTTTTCTCTATAACACAATGGGATGTTGCTTCAAGTATTGCATCCTTAATGCTTGCCCACTTTGCCTGTACCTCATCATCTGTATTTCTTTTTGCCATGGCTAGCTTAACTCTGTTGGCAATCTTATCAAAGTCAGCTCCTCTGAAGTACCATATTTTTGCCTTGGAATGGGATGATTTAGTTCTAGTGGCCAAACTGAACCATACCATGTGATGGTCACTGGCCCCCAGGTGACCTTCTACCTGAAGATCTGTGATCCTTTCCCTGTTAGTCAGTACTAGATCTAGGATAGCCATGTCTCTTGTGGGTTGTTGTACCAGTTGTTTGAGGCCTTCCCCCTGAAGGAAATCCACTATGTGTTTAGTTCTGGCAGATGTTCCTGCTGGTATTGACCAATTTGTGTCTGGCATGTTGAAGTCTCCCATTATCAGAACCTCCCCTTTAGCTGTCATGTTTTGTATATCTTCTAACAGTAATGTGTCTGTCCTCCCCCTGGTCTGCAGGCCTGTAGACAACCCCAGTTCATATGGCTATCCCATTTCCTGTTTCCAGGGTGACCCACAGTTCTTCTGGCTCCTTATGTGTATTCTGAATTTCTGTAGCTTTAATACTTTCATTGGCATAAAGGGCTACTCCATCCCCCTTTTTGCACCTCGGTCTCCTCTGAACAGTACATAGCCAGGTACTGAAGTCTCCCAAGTGCTCGTACTGGTAAATCATGTCTCACTAATGGTTACTATGTCCTGTTTAGCCTCTGTCATTATTGTCTGCAGGTCTGGGATCTTGTTTCCCAGACTGCGAGCATTTGTGTACATGATTTTCCATTGGCCAGATTTCGGTGTGTTAGTTGTTGGGCGAGTTCTGGCGATTTCCCTGTGCATCTTATGGGGAGCCAGACCTTTTCCTTATCTGGTGATGCAAATGAACTACAAACATGCTGAACTCCTGTTTGACCACTAGCTGAGGGGGGAGGGGTGTTCTTCCCATTCGACGTATCGGGTGCTGCACGCCTCTCCCCATTTGCTAGTTTAAATATCCTGCAAAGACGTCAAACTTCTGCCCCAATGTACTGACTCTCTCCTTAATCAGATGCAGTCCATCAAATTTAAAGAACTTTTGCTCCCAAAACTGTTGCCAGTTCCTTACACATTTGTGTCCTTTTTCCTGGCACTGGCCCTTGAGCCACATGTTTAGCTCCCCTATCTCCCCTTCTCTGACCTTCTGTCCATCTGCCCCCATCTCCCAGACTGGCAGTATCTCAGAGAAGTAGATGCCAGATGAAATGGATGAGAGTTTGTCACCCAGCCTGGTCAGGTGTTCCTTGGTCTCCACAACTGACCGGCTGGCGAGATCGTTAGTCGCTATGTGTTCCAGGACGTCAATGTTTTCTCCTGCTTCCTGAACAATTTTAGCAATGCAGTCAGTGTCTCTCCACACTGATGTACCTGGGAGACATTTGACCATTATCCCTGGTTGGAGATAGGTATCAACTCCCTGAATCATGGAGTCTCCTATGAGCAGAAGTTTTTGGGATTTCCTTTTTGCTTTTTTTGTTTTGGTTCCTGTTTTGTTGTGCTAGCTCCTGTGTTGCAGTGTCCTGCTCTGCAGTGTTCTCTGCCCCTTTGTTTTATTTAGGAGATAGAGGCAGATACCTGTTTGTAGTTTTTGTATGGTTTGTGGAGGTGATATGTTGGAGAGCACCGAGTGATGGGGCACCTGATTTGCCCCTCCTAACCACCTGCCAACCTCCTGGACCAACTACCCCTCTAAGTCGAGATGCTTCTGTTGGGTGTTGGGGAAATGGCGGGTGGTTCTTATAATATATTTCCTCTTGAATAGAGCCTGAAGAAGAAGGCAGCAAAACATGTAAGAGTTAGGAACATGACTGAGACTAGTCATTGTTCTCACTAACAACAATATCTCATTCTATGGAGAATGTAGTGCCTTCGAACCTCCCTGCTCAGAGCCCATATAAAAGTTATAGGGTTCCATGTAAAAAAAGCAAATAAAAAATAGCGATAATCAATATTGGCAATGCATTACGGCGAACTGCAAAATAACATCTGTAAATAATGGCGCTTACCTATTTTCGGCGACTGCAATAAAAGCGCACCATTTGAATAAATCTTTTCATTCCAAATAATCTCTAACAAACTTTGTATACTGTATGTACTATGATCGTGTATTTCCTGTTACCCACAATGCAAAGGGGTACTGCTATTTTACACAGCATTACATGGAGATAGGTGGTGAGAGATTGAGATGTATATATTTGAAACGGTCGTTAGCCAGAAAGGTAAGCCACTGACAATACATGCTGGCTTCTTGTATAGAAAAGACAAGGAAAGGGGTGAAAAGATTTATTGGCACTGTGTAAAGCACCTCTTCCACTTGTGCTGACCTTATGTGTTGTTTTGCTGATCTATGAGACTTCCTAGGCTGCTGACAGGTGAGACAGTCATTTTGGAGAGTCGCTATAATAGTGCTGCTGCATATGTGTTGTTTGGTGAGAGTCGCTATTATACTGGAGAGTCGCTACCCTAGTGCTGCTTTCTGGTTGTTCACCTGTTGTGCTGTGCTTGCATTAGTCGCTTAGTCGCTTATGTTGTTAAGTATCAGGTGAGCGGTGGCACTATTTATGCCTGCTCGCTATCATTACTGTCGCTGTATTATTACTTCGCTGATTTGCCTTCGCTATTATTGCGGTCGAATTTTAGAGTCGCTATTAACACGGGTTACCAAGTTATAGCATTTAGTAACATGTAATAATACATCCAACCATTCCCTTAATAACACAAATGGCACAGGAACTTGCTTTAGCCTTAAGGTTAGTAGGAATCAAAAGGAAAAACCATCTCCAACACCCCAGTGATTAACAAACCCAGAACGGTAAAACTGCAGTAAAATCCAAAAAAACAATCCCTGAGCTGCTCAGAGAGTGCAAACCAACATGGGCCATACTTTGCCATGTGGTCGGTGCCATGTTTAACATGCCACTCCCTAACACCAAAAGAAGAATGCCTCCAACATAGATTAAATTAAGATGAACAGCAATATAAAACAAAAAGTCCCATTCAACCACTCACTCCCTGATGTCTGATTCAGCTTGTTCTTCCTCCATTGAAGCTCTTATTTGGTGAAATTCAGCAGCAATCTGGTCCACTCTTTTCCTTACTTTGGTTGGCTCATTAAACTGGAAGGCACTGGAGCTAGTAGTGTGTGCACTACTCTGAGGCCCCTCGACTGCTGGCGTATAGGGTCAAACAACATCCGACGGGTCTAAGTAGCATAGGAACAGTCAGGAAACAGCTTAACATTGTGTTCCTCCAGAGTGATTGGAAATTTTGCCCTGGCTCAAGCAAGGATCTGATCATTGGATGTCAGAACCGGCAGTCACAATTAAGAGAGTCTGGGGAGTGTCTCTAGACCCTTGTGATTGATACAAATTTATGCATATACTTTGCAGATATTTTCGGGATCAAAGGACTTCTCCTCAGGGATCACATTGTTCAGCCAGTTCCAGATGTAGGTATGGGGGTCCTCTCCTTCTGAGCCTTCAGGGAATCCCACCAGTCAGATATTCATGGCCCATTGTACGTTTTCCATATTTTCCAGTCAGGCGCGTAGGCACCCTGTTTCGGTCATCAACTAGCTGAAGGCAGGTTGTATGTGGAGAGAGTGCTCATCTGCTTCTTTTGCTGTTGCCACTGCCTCACCAATTTTGGCATCCTGGGCACCCATGCAGTCAAGGATTTTTTTGACCATTGTATCCATCGATCTTACTGCCTGTAGGACTGATTCCCAGGGTGGATGCTCACCCGTCCCCCCTGAGCCTGAAGCCGCTGTATGGTCTAGCATGGTTTTCAAGGCCTGTTGTGTCAGCAATGCCTGTTTTTGTCCTTGGTCACCCATCACTCCTTTGGGTCTACCCATTGTAAATTCTGGGATCCTCAGATTTAGAAGAATGAGAGCTTTTAGTTGAAGTCAACTAAAGTCTAAAATTGTCACTTTAAACAATGATAATTAAAATGTGATACAGAGCTCTGGCAGAGCTGTTGGAAAGCACGTCCTGTCCCAGGCCTGGCTATCTAGCACCCCCCCTCAATTTTACTATTTTTAACTGATTGCGTAGATCTACTAGAAAAAATTGTTCCATGTTGCTAGGGAGTCAGAGGGCTTCTTTTGTAGGTAGGCTAGGGTGTTGGTGAAGGTAGAGGTGCAATATAGGCAGCAGGGAGACATGGTAATGGAGTAAGAGCAGCCGCTGGTGTAAGTGTGGCACCATACCCATTCAGGTAAAGTAACAGTGTAACACTTTGAAGAATGCTGAATTGGGGAAAGTGTGTCTCAATTAAAATTCAGGGCTACAAGTTATGAAAATCATGGTGGGAAAGTCAAGCCGTGATAGTGGGCATGCACGTATGCGCATGCTGATATCACAAATTGTCTTTTCGGCTGTGATTTCCGAAACGTCTAGCCCTCATTTTTGAGTTCATCATGTGTGCAAGCACAGATGAACTCACTGAAATGAGAGTTGCTATACAGGGATGTGAGGGGGTGCATCCATTGGAGAGCTCAGTTCTAAGGGGCAGGTCAGCGGCAGACGAATCAGTTGGCAGGCTGGCGATGACTCACTTTCTGTTTTTGGAATGGAGTTGGAAAAGTTTTCAAAGGACAGAGCCAAACCAATAGTGGCGCAACTCAATCCTTTGATGTTGCAGTGACCTGCACTGCATTTACTTCCTGGTTGCGCATTCACACTGCCGTAGTGCTTACAGTGTGAACGTGCTGAGCCTCCCCACTGCTCCTGTCCTCCCTGCATTCCTGTTCAAGCCCCCCTGCTAACAAATCACTCCCCCCTGCTTCCTCCCACTGCTGCTATCCTCCCCACATCCTCGTTCTGTTTAAGGCCCCCCTGCCAGCAAATCAATTCCTCCCTCTCCCTCCCACTGCTGCTGTCCTCCTCACGCCCTTCATTTCCCATCCCCCCAGACACTGGATAGCATATTCCCAGTGTCCAGAAATGTTCACATCCTTTCTCCTATTAAAAAAAAAGAAAACGGTCCTCAGTGTCTTTATTTCTTTAAACCTGAAAAAAAAAAGATCCATCGTTGTCTCCCCCTCCCCCATCCCGATCCTCCCACTGCGCACCCACCTCCCCACACCTCCCTTACCCATACTTACCTCCGGAGGTCGGTGTGATGTTTGACCAGCTGGTTATGATTATTGTATGATATTTGTAAAATAAAAATATAGTATGTGATTGTCTTACATAAGACAGCCTGTGCTTCCATGGGTGCCCCCCCCCCCAGGTTTCAGTGAAGCTACAGGATATGTAAACTGACCAGGAGATCTCTGTAATGTAATTTACTTCCTTGAGAAATTGCATTTTATGGCCTTTTTATGACCTCATGCTTTTGAAGTTGGAAAAATAAATATACATTTTATTACAGGACATGACGTCATTTAGCTGATTCCTGTTGGCTATATCACACCTAGGTGACAGACCACAGAGTTGTAAAACCTCAAAGGAACTGGTTGATCAAAGACTCATAATTTGGGAAATTAGTTTTTGCTGATGTCACATTTATTTATTTGCTTTTGGTAACCGGGTAAGCACACTAGACAGCTAGTACCTATTTTCAGGTGCGACCCGGGAGAATTACAAGGTATACATGAGAGAAATACATTGTCAACATTACAAACCTGGAGCAGCATGCTCCAACAGTGGGATAAAACAGCAAGGGTTTTTAAGGCAGTAGAACATAGCAAAGGAATTACATATCAGCAACCACAGTGGGTCAGATATCATACATACAGGCCCAGGGGTGACATGGTGGTATAGGACTGCCCCTAGGTTGAATAAGAAACAATATATAACATAACCACTAGTAAAGTGCATCACCAAAGTGGCAAGGGGGGACAGAGCCTAGCTGGGGTACCATTGAGGGTTGGTGGGCTGTAGGGCTGGGTGTTAGGCGGCACACAGGCAGGTCACAGCAGATTTCAGGAAGCTCCAGAGGGAGGTTTTGAAGGTGGAATGGGAGGGGGAAGAACAAACTTGCAAAGGAAGGGAGTTCCACAGCTTGGGTGCGTGGGTGGTAAAATGCTGATCCCCTGTGAGGGTGCAGGTCTTGGGGACCAGGTGGGTCTGGGACGCACAAGACCTGAGGTGGTAGATGGGGGAGGCATGTTTCAGGGGGAGGGCAAGTGAAGCAGGAGTGGCCATACGAATTATGTTGTCAATGAAGTTTCCCATGATGTAGAGCCGTTGTTTTTCAGGGGGGAGCCATTCCAGTCGGAAGTAGAGCGTGCATCGTGTGTGAGACGGAGGGCCGCAAGTGCAAAGCAGCAGATGTTGTATGTGGTGTCCCACTTTGCAAGGCTTGAGGAAGGGACAGAGGCAAAGGCAAAGAGACCATAGCAGAGGGTAGGAAGTAATATCCCCCTGGCTATGGCCAGCTGGGCATCTGTGCTAATGCAGTCAACATTATTTAATATACCTCCTGATAGGACATCATGTTTGTATTTTTTTGATTCTAAAAGAAGGAGCTAGATGACTCACAGAAGGGGTGTGGAGACACACTTTAAACTGATACTAGTGTCTGAAATGAATGTTATATTATTTTGGGACTCTGAGTTCTCTGATCTAACTTAAGCACTTCCAGAGGTAATACCTTAGATAACAAAGGTCTAAATGTATTGTGGTAGGAGTTTTTGTTTTGTATTTTTCTCTTGTTCTTTTATGTGATAGTTAGCACTTTGATATATTGTTCTGTTTTTACATTTTTCATATTTTTGTCATCTTTTAGTAAAATACCTTTTCTTTAAAAGACTGCCTGGATGTCTGCCAGTTCTTTTTTTTTCATGTGACATAAAGATGGTTAAGTTTGGCAACTGTTCAAGGGTTTGATGGTGTTACTAAGCTCGGAAAAAGGTAAGAATATACCTAAGGTCTCTTACAGAGTTTTAAAGGTTCATTTTGGATATGAGGTTAGGTGCTCTTAGGTGAAAGATATATTGCATCCCCTGAAGAGAATATTATCTGACACTGTACATTTGGGTACGCTAGCATAAGGTTCACAGTTTGAGTCCCCCCAGAACTTGAGATTAAAGGTGATTTGGACCCAAAAGCAGACAGAAGGATTACCCTGTCTGTTACCTGTTCACACTATTGCACTCTGAGGTTGGCACTGTGGGAGCAAAGGGCCTGACCTGCGGAGTGCATTCTGACAGTTGGGAGTAATGATCTTCTGTGGACCAGGACACATCTGCACTCTTCAAAGCTAACCAACAAAGTGAAGCTTTCAAGGTAAGCCATATAATGGGAATCATTGGGGGGGGGGGTCAACGTGTTGATATCGCAGCCATTTTTAGGAATTTTGGCCCCACATTTTCAACATGGGGTTCTTGGGACCCCACCTCCTAAACACTGTTGCTGTCATTTCTTTACTCAGTCCTGAAAGTTGATTTCACAGTTGCTATGCAGAATCACCTTTCAGGACTGATTAATGAAATGACAGTGCCACTGGTCATGAGGTGGGGTCCCAAAAAGACCATGTTGCAAATCTGGTGAAAAAATTCAAAAAAAATGACTGTGTTATGAGCATGCATTGGGCAGTTTCTATGCACATTCCTAACTTTGCCAGTTTTTAATATTTTCACTACAGATTTTCAGCAATGCCGTTATTTCACACCTCCTTATGAACAGTATAGCTGTCATTTTTCATATCCTGCCTGAAACATGTTTTTGCATTTGTGGCGCAGAATGGCATGGTGGCTCAGCAAAATCACCTTTCAGGATGAGTGAACCAAACGACACTGACACTTTTCATGAGGGAGGTCATAAGAATGCTACATTGAAAATTTGGTGTGAAATTATTAACAAACAACAGTTACGAGCATGCACTTAAATTAACAAACACAGGCTCATACCTTTGGTACTTTTCAATATTTTGACCTCAAATTTTCATCATAGTCATCTCTTCACTGCACATCATGAAAGTGACAGCTGTCATTTTCCAGATCCTGGGCAAAATGGGTTTTTTTTCATCCCGAAAGGTGATTTCGCAGCCACTGCGTGAAAGTACCTTTGGGACAGGAGCTGAAATTGTACTCTTCCTTTCTTCATGAGGTGGCATAATAAGACAGCTATGTTGAATATGTGGTGTAAAAATATTCAAAAAACAATGACGTCATGAACCCATGTTGAAATTTGCCAACACCGGCTCATAACCCCACCCCCATGGCACCAGTGCACACGACAAACTTTCGGCATTGACAAATGCTTGTTAATTGAGACACACTTTCCACAGTTCAGCATTCTTCAAAGTGTGAAACTGTTCCTTTAGTTGAATGGGGATGGTGCAAGGCATGGTGTATGGTAGGAGTCTCGTGGCATATGGTATTGAGGTAATGATAGGAAGTGGAGCTCACACTTTTTTTTAGTAGGCAGCCATTGCGGCGATGAACAGAACTCTTTCTCAACATAAATATATTCTTTGAGAGGTGAGGCAGGCTCAGGAAGTGTAATGGAAAGTACTTTTATCCTGTTATGAATGAGTTAGGAGTTTTTGTGAGAGAGCGGGAATGGCCAGTAGTGTGGAATTCTGTGAGTGCTGATCTCGCCATCCATGCCTATTTTTGCCGCTCCTGAGTTGGTCATGGTCGGAGTGATTTCAGGCAGGGGTCCTGATGTAGCTGACTGGTGGCTAGAACCTTCTTCTGTGGGTTAATACTGGGAAATATCATGCTTAGAAGATGCCATTCATCTAATCAGAATGCTTTATTTTGGCGCCCATTGTATAATTAGGTGTATACAGTTGGATTTGGATACTTGAGCTACCTGCAGCTCATGATCCAGAGTGGTTCATTCAGTATCCGAGCACCTGTAATTACAGGTGTTCTGCACCATTACCACTGCACACCTGTGCTGCACTGGAAAATGGTCTTTATGAATGTTCTTCTCCTGTACAGGGCTTAGAGTTCAGAACTGTGACCCAGGAGGCCCCATATTGTACCATCACAGCGACTGACTCAGTTCAAACTTCAGCAGATCACTTGGCCTTCCTGTCATTTAATCCACCAGCACAATGGTGTCAAAGCGGGAGTCAGTACCTTAGGAAAAACTAAATGTTTCCTCTTGCTTGGGCTATCCTCCTAAGTAAATGAATTGCTAAACATTTGCATTTGGGCTCACTCTTCTTTGATACAATATACTGTATGCTTCTGAGAAAATCTTATTCATTCAATTATTTTTTTCCTATACCTAAATTATTTACCTTGATATTTCTGTCATTTTATTTTATTTTTTGGCTTTGGTAACTGGGTAAGGCCCACTAGGCACAAGTGCCTGTTTTCAGGGATGACCTGGGAGCACTGGGTAGTTAAGTTACCTTTCTCAGAGTCACACAGTATGCAAGTGGAGGTTGTGAGAATCAAACCCAGGTCTAGTCTGCTGAAAGTACCAAGCTTCCTCACACCTTGTTACTCTATTTTTATGTATAATTATAAAATCATAAAGTATACTTAGAAAATGGTATAGTTACTAAGGTTTTTGATGTTTATTACAGGCAATCCTGAAACAGAGAACAAAGAAACAATCGAGAATTAAAGAGGAACATGGATGCAGATCCTCTCCATTTGTTGTGACACCAGAACACTCTGTGTGCATCACAATGTTGTAATGGTTCATGGGTATATTTGGTAGGCACACATTTTCTTTGATGGGCAAGTGACAGCCCTGGGGCACACAGACAGCAGGATATTTATGCAAGAAATAAGTTATCGTCTACACACGTCACTGGATGTAGCTGGAGGCAGCTGTTGCTATACCGTTGTTGTAATAGTGCCATGAAGAGAATAGAGTTATACTGATTGGCTAAATTTTTATTTACTTTTTATAGCTCGAAATCAGCAAATGTTAACTTATTTGTGGAAAGGGTCTTATATCTGTAGCAACCCATCGCAACTAGGCATAAAAAACATTGTGATAATTCAAAAAAAATGGAATTGTATCAGTTTTAAATTCACTGTAATAAAAAAAATGCCTTTTCAGGAACCTGGTGCTTCCTGATAACAGGACACCTTTTAGATCTCATTAAAAGTAGTTCCTAAAATGACTGGCAAGAGGAACTTTTGAAAGCATGAGCTGGACCTACTCTACCTAAAACTCTATTGCCCGGTGAATGTGGGTGATACGGTTTCTGAGCACATTGTAACAGGTTTCAGTTCTCAAACTGAACTTAATGAACAAGTCTGTCTAAATCATTTACCTTAAAGGATCATACTTAATAATATTTAACTACAGTGATCGATGGTTTCCCATTTGATATGACTACACGTTTGATATGACTGTACATTTTAACCAGCAGCCTATTCTAAACAGAAGTGTAAAATGCTTCAGGGCTAAATTATCAGATAGTTTCAAAGAAGCTAATGACACATTTGATTACATAAAAATGAGTGTCACATAAGCATGTCTATCAAACAGACACTCAGTTATTACTTTGGATGGCAAAGGTAACAGCTTTCTTAAACATTTGGTTTCAGAAATCAGACACAGAAAATGGTAATCTTGTTATTAAACAGTGGTCTGCTCTTGCGGGTTCCCAGAAGCAAATATTCAACACTGAACCTAAAATGTTTAAATGGCTTGCTAAAACATACAACCTGGTTTGATCCTGAAGTTCACAGAAATAAATGAATGAACTAGGGCCAATAAGGAGTGGATAGGATGCCAAGAGCAAAGAACAGGCAGAAGGTTTCTTCTTCTGACTGAACAGAAACATTTGTAACTAAATCAAAGCCACTAAAATCCTGGCAATACTTTTTTTTTATACATATCCTTTTTTCACATGGTTCTGCTCATGCTGTACTCAGTTTTTTGGGTGGGCTACCCCCGATCACCCTCTAAGCACCATCAGCCACTATCCTCACCAGCCACGATTGATTTGCATCAGGGCGGCACGTAGCATGAAAGTACCAGGACCATCACCCCAACAGTACTCAGTGTCCCCCAGTAGTTCTCCCCTCCAACCATCAGGTGCTGCCTGGTGTAGCCACTGAAGCCCTATGAGAGAGCATAATCACTGGCCCATCACAAGTCACTATGGCATCAGAACCCAGGTGGCCAGTATGGCAGCTCAGTGCACTGCTGCTGGGCCATCAGAACTAGTAACAATTTGTTTTAGTTTGTTTCCCTAGGATAACCTGAATGAGATGCAACATTTCCTTTACAGTGCAGTCCTGTTCTTACCCATTTTACAGCTGGGTGAACTAGACTGAGAAGCGGGAGGTTAAGTGAGTTGCTCAAGGATATACAGTAAGTAAGTGGTTATGGTGGAATTTGAACCTGGACCTCCTGGTTACCACTTTTGTAATCCTACCATCAGGCTACACTGTCTACATGTTGTTTTGCATTAAGTGTTCCCTCAGAAACCAATCTCTAAAAATGAAGACAAGGCAATTTTATTTTTATGGCATCCAATCCCAAGGTCTCTGGGCACCTTACAAACATAAACAGAATAGAATCAGTAAAATAAATAATGAAATCAGCCCTGATCCCTGAGCTGGCCCATTGGTGCACCATTAGAGCTACCGCTTGCAACACAGGTGACTGGGATCCAGGAACAAACCTAAGTTAGGGGTGGGGGGCTAGCCAAGGGAGAGGTTCAAGTTCAAGTTCAAGTTTACTACAGGAATTACTCCATTGAGTAAACTCATTCACAAGGAGGTCCTGGAGATTTCAAACAATACAATGACATGCGTGATCTTAATACAAAACAGATTTGGATAGCACGAGTAAACAGTAAGGTACAACTTGGATTGTTGCAAATAACTTATACTGTACATTACATACAAAAAACTAACTGCAGTAATGTGCACATAGATGATACACATAGAGTGAGACAAGTTTTCACTGGGGCAGAAGGAAAAGGAAAAAAAGAAAACATGGGGCTGTAGATAACATTGCAGAGAAGGGTGGTAGGTTCAGAGGAACAGGAATATTGTGCACTGAGATGGGGTACAGGAGGGGTCTAGGGAGGATGGTGACTGGGGTAGGGGTAGGAGGGTGAGGAGACAGGAGGTGGGGAAGGGAGGTGGTAGGTTTAGCAGGACGGGAATATTGTGCACAGAGATGGAGGTACAGGAGGAGGGTCTAGAGGAAGGAGGGAGGAGACTGGGGTAGGGGAGGAGGGGTTAGGGGAGACAAGGAGGTGGAGGAAGGGAAGAAGTGCTAGGAGGCAGAATGGGTAAAGGGTGGTTGGGGTAGGAATAAAGGGGTGGGTGGGGCAGATGGGTGAGAGGATAGGCTGGGTGGTTGGTGGGGAGAGAGGGATAGGGTGCTAGAGGTATTTAGCATCCCAGAGGGTTCTCTCCTTCTCTGGAGTGGAAGGATGCTGCCCCCCCCCACAAAGACTACAACATGGGTGACCACAGGTGGCAGTGCAGCCGAGGGGGGTGCAAGGGGAGAGTGGGACTCCTCTGACTTTGGGGAAGTACCATGCTCAGCATGTGCACAGCCTGTTTGACATCCACACATGCAAAGTCCCTAGGGTAGGGGAGAAACTGTTAAAAATAGTTCTGGTCTCCCACAGACAAAAGATTATGGTACATCCAGGGCTGGGCCCTGTCTGCTGGGAGCTCACCTCCTGACAAAACATCAATGAGTTTGGGGTACAAATTTGGATTGCCACCTGTCTTGTTCCCATCTGAGGGGCAATCCAAAGCTAGATGGAGTCAGTGATATCCCAGTAAGGTTAAGGTACCACCAGACATGAGTACTGTACCATGTGGTCTGAAGGGAGTCAAGAGGAACCAAAGAATGGGGGCATAAACTGAACGTTCCAAAAAAAGGGAAGGTTCTGTTGTCTGTTATAGAACTGCCTGTTCTTGAAAAGAATAAGAGAACTACTGTATAATGTAATGGGAATCCTAACTATATCCCCATATATACAACAGAAGTGGAGGTTAAAAATGACGAGATAAAAAATATATCTTAGCTAGTGACATCAGTAACAGCAAGATATCTAAAAATATTGCTGTTACTGTTGCTACAATGGATATCTTTTAAAGAGCAGTGTACTGCCTAAAACTAGTATTGGTTTTTAAAAGCAGTCAACCATTACCTTCTACTTCTGAGGTATTTTTTCTTTTCCCTTTGATTAATTAGAAAATTCTTTACCTGATATTAGTAGGTGTGATGTTTAGAACAACACTCTGCCTGGCAGCTGACATATCTTGTTCTATTCCCCACACTTCATCATCAGCACTGTGGCATCACTAACTGTGACATCACTGCTGCTTGGGAACCTGTGATGTCATAGTCAGAGAGATCACAATACTGATGAAGTAGTGGGGAGAATAAAGAGAGATCTGTCATCTGCCAGGCTGAGAGCTGTTCCACGCATCCAGCACAATATTATCATATAGAAAGTGTCTAATGAGCAAAAAGGAAACAGAAAAACACTTTAGAAATAAAAACTTGCAAATGACTAGTTTTTAAAATTTGCAAATTTCCATCTTTTTCCTGTCTGCCAGTCTTGATTCCAATAGCTCTTTAAGTTACTGTCATCGCAGTAGAATACTGAACCAATCGGAGAGCAGCTTTCCCAAAGCTGATGCCTTCACAATGCCTAGTGCAGCACTGAAGCAAGCTGTTAAAATCCAAGAAAGAAGCACAATATTTAGACAAACTGCAGATTTAAAAGATCTGACTTGTTAACTATGGTTGTATATCTCAAATATACAATAGCCTGGCTCAAAGTAGGCAATTTATGATCACTTGTGAGTGGGTAGGGCTTTCATAACTCACTCCTGACTCTGTCACTCATGAGTTATGGTTCTGCCCCTCACATTTGAAGATAAATTGCATATTTTGAGTTTGCCCATTGCATATTCCCAATTTATGGAAACATAAAAACATAGGACCCAATTCTCATATGGTGCCAGGATCACGCAAGCTGCAACAAACAGCAGCTTGCACCAAAACCCAGTGCGCCAAGGACCCTGCACCAGATTCTAGTATAGGACGGGTCCTGGTGCCGAAGTCCCCACACCTACGGCATCCCCTCCCATGCAACAAACACCTGGCACAATGGAAGGGTCTGCCATCCCAGTATTTACATAATGTAATGCCCCCTCCTCTAACCCAATGCTGCCCGTATTTGTAAGCAGCATGCACCCCCAGTGGTGGTATAGTGCTCCCGCTCCTCACTCCATGTTGGAATGAACATATGTACATGCCCTCCCCAAGCCCTGCTCTTCGATAAGATGTAATTGATATATTCCTGGTGGTCTAGTGGACCCCCACCCCCACCCCAGCAGTGTCCTTCTCCTTGCAGCCAGCAACTGGCTCTGCCCACTGCTCACCTCTGTGGCCAGCCATCAACTGAATGCTGAAGGAGCATGTACTGTATATAGTACGTGCTCAGTGAATGACAGTAGCTGTCATTCACTGAGTGCATACTATATACAGTACGCGCCCATTTGAAGATCAGTCGGTGGCTGACTGCGGAAGTGAGTGGTGGGTAGAGTCAGTTGCTGACTCGGTTAGAGGATGGGTACTGTGGGTTGGGAGGGTCCACTAGACCACCGGGAATTAGGGCTATGCATTTGTGGGGTATGGGGGTTGGAGTATTCCACTGAACCACCAGGATTTGTTCTATACATATTACGGGAGATCAGCCCGGGGCTGGGAGGGCACATTAGACTACCAGGGCTACCCTATGTGTAACTACTTTGGCAGGATGCGGGGGGGACACTATACCATCACAAGGGGGGGTCATGTTATTAATTATTTAATGCTGATGGCATTGGGGAAAGGTGAGAGGAAGCATTTTATATTACCAAATGCATACAGCAGCATCGGGGATCGGGGACTGCTGGACAGCTGCATACAGGCAATTCTCCGCGAGGGGAATAGTCTAAGTACCCTTAGACCTGCCCTGGCTGGTCTAAGGGTACTTTGAAATGATTCCTCTAGAAGAGTTTTGAGAATTCCAATGTCGGGAATGTGGCAGCTTGCATCTGCCACATACCCCCTTGCCCCATGTCATAGCCCATGTTTAGGCGCAGGGGTGGCACAGGCCTGGTTTGGGGCAGGCAGCCTGTCATTGAAGCAGACTGCCTTTGTGAATAGCTTCCGGTGAATTGTTTGGCGCAAGGAGCACTTTTTGCCATTCTTTTTGGTGCAAGCCCCTTGTGCCATGCTGGGAGCTTTGAGAATTGGGCCTATAGAATTTGACAGCAGATAAGGCCTGCTTGACTCAGCTAGTCTGCCCATGTCCCCTACCTACTGTCACACTGTAGACCCTACTTGATCTCCAGCTTTACCCCCCCCTTTCCTTGCTTCTAAGGTTCCCTTACACTTATCCCATGCCTTCTTAAATCCCATTACAGTTATCCATTTAAAGAATTCTCTAAGCCCTCACTTCTTACATTATAACATTTAAGAAATAATTATCACATTTGACATGCAGTCGTTACAGCAGATGTTATCTCTGACAGCTACACAAAACAATCTCGGACCTAAATGTCACTGAAGATATCAAACAGATATCTTTTGAGAACTGGTTTTAACAAACTTGTTTATGCCATTAAAAGGCTTTTTAAAATTGCATTCTATTTCTTTTTGCATGTTGTGACTGAAGTACATTTGTGCAGTAAACTGTGTGTGTGCGTGAACTTGCAAATTTGTGTGAGCACAGTAGAGGAGAAAGGTTTTCTGTCTTGATCTGTCCCTTTCCCGTTAATACTGTTTGGAATCTTTGAGCAGTTACAATTTTAAAACCTCAGCATGTACTTTTTTGTATATGATTGAGCTTACATTCACCTACACAGTTTACTGGTTAGAGTGGGATGCACAACTTTCAACTGTTAAATAATGCTTACAGAAAAACATGTGGCTGCAGCAAAACAAGGTCCACACAAAGCCTTTCTTGAAAAATGACTGGTCTTCTCCTCACAACCAAACTAGTTTGCACTTTCGTAAGGGTGACATATGTCATCAAAGGACATCTTTACTTGTTTGTTGTTAAACTTTTTATTGAAATTTTACAATCAGTACATGCCTTCATGCATACTAACAGTCTGAGTAAAGGGTGTAGCACAGTTACACATAAGTGTATCAGATATGAGAATGCAAGTTATTACAAAAGTTGTGGACCTGGTCCAAATCCTTAGGTGAGCGCCAATGTAGTTACTGCCCAGGTATATGACCACTACTGAGCATAGTATACCATACAAGTAGTATGTATACAGAAATTGATAGTAATGCGGCAGGAGTGGTACAGAGCCCCCACCCTTGCAAAAATAAAAGCTACAGTAAAACATAGAAACATGAACCTGTTAATGAAATAGTGTTCAACAGGGTCTGTGTTATGCATCTCACTGTGCTCCAGAGACAGGCAGGCGGGGGGGGGGGACCTCAACAGGGAGCTTCTAATAAGAATTGGGATAGTAGCTAATTAACCTAATCGTTCGTGAGGACAGGCAGGTGGGACAGCAGGCCTGGTTAAGAAGTCCAGGAAGGCCTTCCAAGTGTCCCAGTATTTTTGAAGTCTCCCAGAGGCCAGGT
Organism: Neoceratodus forsteri; assembly: GCA_016271365.2. NCBI lineage: Eukaryota > Metazoa > Chordata > Ceratodontiformes > Ceratodontidae > Neoceratodus > Neoceratodus forsteri. The sequence goes on from CM057450.1 coordinate 995,545,074, forward strand.
GAGATAGGTGCTCAGAGGTGGCTAGATGGGTTAAGTTGGCCACAAATTCAAACGGCTGGGGTACTTCAGAGTTGCATCACCTAAGCAGAAGAAGGAGATTTGCCACAGTGCTGGCCATCACAACCCAGGTTGCTTGTGCCTAAGTGAGATGAAGGGAATCCGGGCAGGAACCAGGGAAGATATGATGCCAGTACTGTTGCAGGGCTGATCAGGACCACAATATGGCACACTTCCAGCATCTGTCATCAGGGAGGAGTAATGCAGCATGGAGCACTACTGGGGTATGGTAGCATCCATGTAGTATTTTATTCTGGATCAGTCTACTACGTGTACTTTGAACCATGGTGTGAGTCGACCTCCAGCAGGAGCTCCATTCCTCCTCTGAAATCTGATGAGCAAGGGCTGCTTCCCAAACTTTTGGGCAAAGACAGTTTGGTCAGGGATAGCATCTCATATGAGTAGATCACCCCAGCCCTAAATTTTTGCAAGATGGCCACAGATGTAGAGGGTGATGTCCCAGCTGAAGGGTCAGTTGCTGAACATTCCTCAGTATGGGAGCTAGGCTGTTGCGGAGCTGTAGGTAGCACCAATAGTCACTTGGGGACAGCTGATAGCACTGTCTCAAGATTTTGAATGAATCCATTATTCTCTGGCCTGGGATGAAAAGGTGTCTGACCATACTGACACCATTGTTTTTCCAGGAGGGCCAGGAGAGGGTTTCCCCCACTTTGTCTAGGTTGTCACATAGCGTGGTGAACTCTGGATGGGCAAGTCCCATTCCCATCCATTTATCCAGTTGTTTCCATGTCTGGATGAAAGTATGCACTGTGGTATGTGTACCCAGACACCTGCCAAATGGTGTGAAGAGACAGATAGAAGGGGAACACCGCCAAGAATCTGCAATTCAATTTCCAGCCACAGGGGTATCAGGGGAGGGTCAGGGAACCATTGAGTAGTTTATACTGCCCAGAATGTCCAGAAATAGTCTCTGAAGGGAGTCCCCCCTGTATCCCAGTGTGTCCAGAGTTTCTTGTAACTGTATTGTGACAACTTACCCTTCCATAGAAAGTCACCCACCATTTAGTCCATACATTCAAACTAGGCATTTGGGATATGCACTGGGATGTGGGAAATAAGATGAAAGAGTTTTAGTGCTATGACCATTTTAATGGCCTCTATTTTGCTCACCATGGACAGCTATAGGGGCTTCCAGCACTCTAGCTCTACTTTGAGCTTGACTAGGAGGGGGATAAATTTGATCATGTACAGGTTGCTAAACTGGGGTTGGGGGTACAGTGCTGGTTGAGTGGCAAATCTTTTGTTTTGCCATGGTTAATGTGAAGCCCTGGCACCTTTGTAAAGTCTTGGAGCAGGGTTATTAGGGGCCAATAGAGGTGTGTGCTTCATTTATAGGATCAGCAGGTCATCAGACTGCAACGGGGCCTTATTCAGTGTACTCCACACTGCTATGCCCACTATATCCAGGTATTGGTGGATAGCCACTGCCAGGGGATTGATAGCAAGCACAACAGAAGCAGGAAGAGATGGAAGCCTTGTCCATTATCCTAGCTAGAAAGAAGGGCATGGACAGGATTTAGTTGGTCAGGATCTGGGTTTTGGAAGAGGCATACATAGCATGGACCTTGGTTAGAAACTGTGTGCTAAACCCCATCCAAGTCAGGATGGCATACAGGAACCCACATCCCATGGAGTCAAATACTTTTTTAAAGTCAATGGTCACAGCAGCTGTATGGGTAGGGGTTTGGTTTGCCACGTGAATTAAGTTTATTAGGGTTCTGATTAGGACTGAGAGAACTTGGTGAAGCTTTGACCCTTATTTAATAAGAACCAGAATATGGTGGAGATCTGATTTTTTCTGATTAGTTCTGATTATTTATAAATATTTGAAAAAAATGCAATAAAATGCATAAAAGTGGCCAAAGTTGGTCATATTTAACACAGAGGCCCAAAGGGAACAATTTAATGCATGATTTGTATAACAATTACAGTAAAACTGCTAAATAAAAGCAATAACTGCTAGCTGCTTCATGGCTGGGCTGTACTAGTGGCATATCCTGCTCAGGACCATGATTTGAGTGTGCTGGGAGAGAGACAGAGATGGAGAGAGAGAGACAGACAGACAGATGCAAGCACTGTTTTGCCTACCTGCCTGCTCTGTACAGTGTACACACACTGCACAGCCACACTGAGGCCAAGATTAATGTCTTTTTTTGTGATTTCTGTAACTGTAAAATTTCTCTTTGGCCCCCAGTAGTCTAGTCTCTAGTCTCTCTCTCTTTCTTCTCTGGATGGCAAAAGTCAACATTTATTTTGCCAACATGTCCTTGCCCTGTGCACAGACTATCACAATGATACCATCAAGAATACACTTTATTTGTGATTTCTGTGACTATAGTATTTCTCTTTGGTCTCCAGTAATCTAGTCTTTCTCTCTCTCTCTCTTTCTCTCTCTTCTGGATGGCACAAGTCAACATTTATTTTGCAGGCATGCCCTTGCCCTGCTACAGACTGCCACAATGAAACCAGCAAGAATACACTTTATTTGTGATTTCTGTGACAATAACATTTCTCTTTGGTCTCCAGTAGTCTAGTCTCTCGCACTTTCTCCTCTGGATGGCACAAGTCAACATTTATTTTGCCAGCATACCTTTGTCCTGTACACAGACTGCCACAATGAGACCAGCAAGAATACACTTTATTTATGAATCTATGCCAAAACATTTTTGTTGTGCTCAATAAATTCTTATTTGTAGAACAGAGGCAATAGGGGTTGTATAGTGACAATAGGGGTTGTATCGTATGTCAAAATTGGCACAGTTCACCAGGGCTCTTTAACAATGAGGCATGGCTCCTTTAATGGACAAAAATCAGTTTTACTAGTGTAGGTACAAAAATATGAAAATTGCAGCTTCTTTTGGTGAGTCAGGATAGTGCATCTACTTTTTATGGTACAAATCTGTTATTTCCAACTCCAACCATTGAAGTCTGTCGGCAAACTTGAAGTATGCTTGCAAGTTTAAAGTGCATAGAAGAATATGCCAGTATTTTACCATACAGTTGCTTATCTTCATGGCTCAATTGCCTAGTTCCACATTCTCCAGGTCTCAAGGCTTGAGAGACAGAACAACAAGACCGATGACACAGCTGACCCAAGAAAGAGTCACAGACCGACCACAGAAGCTGCTGCCCACACTTAGATTTCCCCATCACGTGACTGTGGTCCTCTGGCTCCTGGGCTCAGCTCCCCCCATCTCTCCTCAGTCTTTGGTCCACCTGACACCATCCATTCTTCCAGCTGGAAGTGCATGCAATGGCATGGCAACTTAGGCATGCAGAAGAAAAGCCCTGTTTTCCACGAACCCAGAACTGGACTTTTGCGGTGAAGTCCGTATTTATCTGGGTCCATGGATTCAGGGTTTGATCTGGGAGTCTGGACTTTGGACGGAACAGTCCACCCAGCCCTAGTTCTGATGTGATCTGAACTAAGCCTGCCTCTCACAAAGCCCACTTAAGTATGGGTGAATCAGGTGGAGCAGGAGGGGTTCCAGCCAGTCAGCTAGGTCCACTGTATACATTTTGCTGTCCACTGTTATCAAATATATTGTCTGATAGCTGACAGGAATTGTGGGGTCCTTTCCTTTTTTTTGCTAAGACTATAATAGTTGCACTTGCCATCATGGGGGAAATGAGCCAGTGGTAGTTATTTTGGAGTACAGCCTCTATAGCACTGGACAGAGGGTGGAGACAGCATCTGATAAAAGTCTGTTGGCAGGTCATTGCTCCCCATGGCCTTACAAGGATTGCGCACCTTCAGGGCAGCTTCAAGTTTTGGATGCAGTCATGGGAAGGTCCAAGGCCTGCACTTGCATCTGTGAGAGGTTTGGGAGCTGCACCCTGGGCAAAAAAGATTCAGCCATAGCTGTTCCTGGAGCAGTGATCAAGCAATATAGCTGTTCATAAAACTCCTTTGTTGCCTTGTTTATATCAGCGGTATTAGTATGCAGGGTAGTTTGAGCATCCTTGAGACCTGCTATATGCCTTTTGACCTGCTGCCTCTTAAGCCGATAGGTGAGCAACTTCCCAATCTTTTCCCCTCACACTATCTATGACAGAGTCAAAGGACAGCCAGCTCTGCTTTTCTGGTCAGGAATGTGCTAATTTCTATGTGAAGCTTAAGGACATCCTTGTGTAGCTGGGAGTGTGCCCCACATCCAGGATAGGCTTTAAATTCCAACTATTTTTGCTCTAGTTGGGACTACAGTAATGGAAGGGCAGTTTCTATTTCCCTGCACCAATTTGTCACAAAGCCTATTATCTGGCCCCTAATGATGGCCTTGTAGGCTTCCCAAATACTGGCTATGGAGGTGTCCCCAGTAACATTTGCCATGAAGAACTTTTCCATCTCCTTCTGCAACCACAGGCAGAATTGTTGATCATGTAGGAGAAGGGGCTGTAACCTCCTGCTGGAAGAGCGATGAACTGGGCTGCAAAGTAGATCCAGCTAGACCTGTGCATGGTCAGAAACTACCAGAGAGAGGATGGTTGCCACCACAACCATGGGTATAAACTACTGGGAAGTATGCCAAAAGTCAGTTGACTGTAAGAGCCATGTGCGGCACAGTAACAAGAATAGTAGTGTATCTGGGGGTTATGGAGATGTCAGGCATCTGACAGGGCCTGGTCCAACATCCCCAAATTTACCAACAGCAGGGCCTACACATAGGGTTCTAGTTTCTTATAACTGTAGTCCAGTGTCAAATTAAAGTCCTCACCAATCAAAACTGGCACATTCCCCGAGTTAAAGTGTGTGACAGTGTCAGCCAGCCTATGAAAAAAGCTTGGTGCATCCTTGTTTGGAGCATAATATACCCAACAACTAAAGGCCCAGAGTGGATTTGAAACTGGGTGGGAACCCAATGTCCCTTTGTATCTGCCTGGGAATTAAGCAGCTTCCACGAGAGGGAGTGGTCAACTAAGATGGACACCCTCCTTTTTTTGGTGGCTGCAACGCTGTGAACCTCCATATCTCCTCACTCCATTTTTGTTTCTGGGCCCGTAGGTGATACAAATGTAATATAGTCTGCTTATGCTTCACCAGAGAGTTTAACCCTTTAGACTTTCCAACAGTGGCAGTGGAGGGCTGCCATCAGGGAGGTTTGTAGTGCAAACATCTGGTTAGTGAGCAGCCATGTGAAGTATAAGCAGGTGATCGATGGTAGGCATATAACTCTGCCTTCCATCTATCTCTATACTGAGGGGCTCTTACTTTGGGGAAAAAATCATCAGAAGAGATTCCACCCTGATCCTTGACCACAGGCACATGATTCCCACCCCAACCCCACAGAATACCAAGTTTTGCAAGGTGAATACCACTTTCTCAATAAACCAACAAATAAGAACTACGTACAACAGACAGTGAACAGCATGGAACAGTTGAGTAACAGGTAACAAATCACAACTCATAAAATATGGAAGGAGATAGGTTGGGCAAAATGCATTGCCCCAGGCTCTCTTGCTATTCTCCAAGGGCATGGGGAAGGTATGGAGGAAAAGAGGGGACATATCTTTCAGTGAAGGACTGAAGTAAACTAAATCCAACTCATTCTACCCCTCTGACCCCAACCATGTCCGAAAGGTAGAACACAGTAACCTTTCCCATATACAATGAAATGGGGGAAGGGGGTAGGGGCAAAGAGGATACTTCTGAAGCTGGGCCCAGATAGGAGCAGGGAACAGATTAACTTGATATGGTGACTGTAGTCCTCAGCCACTATAGTCAGAGGTAAAATGTTCCCTCCCCCAGTTAGCAGTACCTTGAAGAGAGGATGAAAGGGACCTGCTCCCTGGGGTTGACAATGATGTTTCTCTGCCAGAAAATTTGGGGATTAGATGCACAGTAGGGCTGGGGAGAAGGGAGATTCAGGGGGAATGTAAAGGGGTCTCATGGTGGTATCCTCGAGCAAAATTTAACCAGATCTCTTATAGCTGCATGAACATCATCGATATTGTGCCATCCAGGCCAAAAGGTAGATAGCACGAGGCCTACCCCATCAGATTCTCAATTCAGGGGGGATCATCTGCTGACAGTCACATACCCTGGGCCCTTTCACTAAGACAGGAAATTCCTGAGGGGGGGCGGCTGCCAAACTGCATTAATATAATCTGTTACAGGGTGGTTGGAATCAGGTCCATGGGTGCTATTCTCCGCAGCCACTGTCAATGCTCCTGAGTTTCAAGTCACTTGGTGAGGTGCTGTGTCAGAAAATCTGTCATTCTGAGGTTCCACAGGAGCCCTGTTGAAATCTATGATACTGTGCATCACAGGAATCAGAGGTCCAACCAGCCATCTGGGTTCACCATGGGGAAGATGGTAGACCAGAGAGGGGAAGGAAGGATGGCGATGAGGAGGGGATGTAAAAAAGGAAAAAAGGCAACAGAAGAACTGGCTAGCACTTCAAATACTGTAGTTCCAATGTGTCTTGTGAATCAGTTAAGGAAGCAGATGGGAAGAACCAAATGCTGTCAGAGCCTGCAATGAATTAACATAGCAACCCCCCCCTTGTAGCAGCTCAAGTAGGGCTAGATAAACATAACAGTATCCGTGGAACATGATTGCTCAATTCCATTTAAAGGGTATTATCTACCATTGTCATCAATGAGTCCCAAAGCATAGTACATGGATCCAGCATGACTGGAGCAAGGTTGGTTGACGTGGAAGCCTTGGGGGTAATGGTAGGGCTGGAGATTCGGGGAAGGCATACAAGGAGAATGGCCAGCCAGAAACCGGCAGCTTCAAGTCAGGCAAACAGAGCAACACAAGCAGTTTTAGCAATGAAGCTTAAGTGCTGGTCAACATCTCTCTATTCACCCTCAATTACCGACCAGTCTTGGAAGTTAGTCAACCTAAAAACAGAATAAGCAAATGTAGTCAATGAGGGTGGGGACATTTCTGAGTCTCACATCTGTCTGACAACCTGTGGGGCCAGAACCAAACCTTAATCTATTGCTCCAGAGGAACCTAAAGTGGGCAGAGGATGGTTGTTGCTACCACCTAGATCCAGGAGGTCATAGGTGCTGTCAAGGTCTGGGCAGGCAGGTCAGACACGCTCATCTCCCACTTGGAAACTGGTGCCATGGAAGCCAGAGGGTCAGCCTGAGGGGGGTTGGGCAGATCAGAGCATACCTAATACTATACAGGAGACTTGCCAACTCCACCTGACCCTCTGCAGAATCCACACCGTGGCTATTGCTCCGGAAGCAGAGCCACTGTGATGCTGGGTCCTTATGGGGTCTGCCCTGGTTATGATTCTTCCTTTAGGCCTTCAGCGACATCATATAGGCCTCTTCATCTTCTGCTGGTCAGGTCAGGTAGGACTCAGCCATTGGTGTCAGGTTAGAGGCAACTTTTATGGAATTTGGTGGAGGTGGGTGGTGGGTTGAGCTGTGAGGCTGTGGAAGAAAAGGACATAGGGCTGAGGGCCAGTGGTTGTTGATATAATTGAACACCACCTTGGGAGCTGAAAGTAAGTGGCACACCATTATGCTGCAGTTGCAGAAGCACAAGGTATCTCAGCATAAAAGAGATACTCGTGTGATGTAAGGCCTGCCTTGCCTCCATATAGGCCCTTCTCCTCATTAAGTTTTTTGACTAGTCTTGAAAAAACATGATTTTATGGCCCTGACAGTCTAGTGTGCCCAGTTCCCTTGCCCTGCACAAAATGTCCTTCTTGACCTGAATTGTAGAAAACAGGCAAGTGTGGGTCTTGACATCTCCACATGTTTGGCTGGTGGGGTGACTGAGTGAGGGAGTGATGGGCATGCTCAATCTCAGTTCTGGGGTCCAAAAGGAGCTTAAGTGCTGTGGGTAAAACATGACACATGAAAGCAAACATGTCATTTAACTCAGCCTATTCCATAAAGCCCACAGAATGAAGATTATTCTGTTGCTCTGGTTTTCAAGGTCATTGACCTTATCTTGCAGGACTAAGAACTTGTTTCCTGCTTTCATAGTAGGACTCGGAGATTATGGTGGGCTCCCTCCATCTGTGCATGTTTCTTTTCTGTAGGCCACACTCTAAAATCCAATTTAGAGATGTCTTGAGAATTTGTATTAGCATTTATTTTCATGTCTTGCACTTCTAATGTCTTTATAAGTGACATTGCAGAGGGACTGGAAGGAAAAGTATGTCTCTTTGCAGATGACACAAAGATCTGCAACAAGGTTGATACAGAAGGTGGGGTGGAAAGGATGCAAAGGGACTTGGCAATGTTGGAAGAATGGTCAAATTTATGGCAGCTTAGATTTAACACAAAGAAATGCAAAGCAATGCAGCTGGGAAATAAAAACCCAGGGGAAGAGTACACAATGGGGGTGAGATACTAACAGCAACAGAAATGGAAAGGGACCTGGGGGTAATCATATCAGATGACCTTAAGGTTGGCAAGCAACATGAGAAGACAGTAAGACGGGCTGGTGGGATACTGGGATGCATAGGGAGAGGCATCACCAGTAGAAAACAGGAAGTTGTTATCTTTCTGTACAGACAGTTGGTGAGACCCCATCTGGAGTACTGTGTGCAGTTCTGGAGACCCCATCTCCACAAGGACATAGACAGGATGGAGACTGTCCAGAGAAGGGCAACTAAAATGGTGAAGGGTCTGCACCAGAAGACATATAAAGAGAGATTAAAAGTGCTTAATATGTATACCCTTGAGAAGGGGGGGGGCATGATAGAAACTTTCAAGTATCTCAAGGGAATCAACAAAGTCCAAGAGGGTAGCAGCTTTCAGAAAAAGAGATGTGCAAGAACAAGGGGGCACAATTTGAAGATAGAGGGGGATGGCTCAGAGGTAATGTGAGGAAGTATTTTTTCATGGAGAGGGTTGTAGATACATGGAACAGCCTTCCTGAGGAGGTCATGGAGTGGGGGAATTCAAGAATGCATGGAACAGACAGAAGGCAATTCTAGTGGGGGGTAGGAGGAAGTAGGCTGTTGGTTAATTAGGTTCTGCAGCTTATCCATTAGGTAGGGAAATGGGCAGACTAGGTGGGCCAAGCGGTCCTTATCTGCTGTCAAATTCTATGTTCTGGAAGTAACTGACTCCAAATAGCCTCAGTGGGATCTGAGGAGGGGTTGGCTGCCATCGTACCAGTAGAACCATTCAGGAGATGTCTCCTGACACAGATTGACTGCAGATCACCCAAACTCATGGTAAGCATCACCGAGAGGAAAACTAAAAGCACTTGGAGTGTGCACAGGTGAAAGGTTAGCTTTATTAGCTGCTTTAGTTGTGGGAAAGGGCAGATGCCTTAGGATTAGGGCAGAGGGAAGCATGAGTTAGCGATTCAAGCAGCCATCTTCGATGTACGCAGACCATTCCCCAGCTTCACTTGTTAAAAGCATTTATTTATTTAAAACATATTTTACCAGCTAAGCAAGAGGAGCCCAAGGCTCATTTCCAGTTATGACCTGGAGGAGTAAGGGAAGCAAGGGATAAACATAGATAAAACATATGATAGCTACTGGAATACAATATACAGAAAGATACAAATGATACAAAGAGCAAGCGGATACATTTATAGCAAAGCTTCTGTGTGGGTAAAGGGGAAGTTATAAACATTAGAGCCAGGCAGATACACTTATTATTACAATCATTGTCCCCTATGCATGATGCCAACATGCCACATACACTGGGTGAGTCGGCATCGCTATGACAGAATGCCATGGAGTGGGGCCCCATGGACCCCATGCGGCATTTTACAGAGGGTTCGCAAGGCATCTACGTGCACATTCCCCCGACTGCACCGACAGCAACATGATGGGGGTGGGCAGGGGAAGTGGCGGGGGCATGCCCACACTCCACGCCATTCACAAAGGTGCAGAGTGCTGGGCACAGGTGGCACACCTTACACTGGGTAAAACTGAGCCATTAGGGATGCATGCTCCCTCAGGATGCCGCTGCCAGCCACGACGCTGAAGTGGGCACACTGCAAACCCTCCCCCCCACATGCTGTTCCAGTCTGTGGAAATGTCCTCCGTGCATCTGCGTGCTGGGGGTGGGTGGGTAGGGGCATGGACAGGTGGCAGCTGGTAGTGAATACCAGCCGGTGTGCACCTGTCCGCAGATGTGGAACTCTGTGGGCGGGTAATGCACCTCTGGTGTGTATTGCCCACCCATTTATGCATAGGGCCCATAGTACATAGAGCAGGAGCCATCTCATGGGATAGGGTAGTGACACTAGGTCTAGATGCTAATTATGCTGTCTTCGGGGGTTCAGAGGGTGTCTATGGCAGTTTTGGCAGGACTTCAGGGAGCCATAATAAGCCTTGATGCAGGTTTTGGGTTCTTGGAAGCTTGTTGAAGTGGTGATCTTGCCAGGAAGCTGCTCCAGATGCTAGGAGACATATACAGTAGCTGACAGAGGCTTTCCCAAGATTGCATTTGCAGCATGGGATAAGTAGCTGACAATCTTCCACTGACCTCAATGAACTTGGTGTGTACAGATAGTGTCTCATTTTTTTGGGGGGGGGCCACTCTAGGGCATTGTACATAATGCAGCGGTGGGTATGGGGAGGGCAGGACAAAGCAAATCTGCACAGGATGCTGAATAGAGTGGAAAGTTTAGTTGCAGTGGTGGGGGAGGCTCCAGAGTAGACAACATCCCCCATAGTCCAGCAGAGGTAAGATGGTAAGTTCAATCATTAGTTTTCTAGTTGTTAGCGCAAACAACTTTTAACCTTGTAGATGATTCCCAAGTTTGGAAAAGTTCTTGGCTACCACGAGTTACATGTCCAGAATGGTCAAGGTGTTAATCTAAGAGAAGACCTAGATATTTGGGAGTGGATATCTAGTTTAATCAGTCACCATGAAGAGTGTGAATGTTCAGTGGGGTAGGTGTGGAGTTTAGCTGCTGTCTAGAGCCAAACAGCATGGGGACTGTTTTCTTGGTGTTCACGGTTAGGCTGTTTATTTGGAACCACTTTTGCACAGTTTGGAAGACCTATTGCAGGGCCTGTTCAATGGTGTAGGTGAACAGGCCAGACATATAAAATATGGTATTGTTGGCATACATATGGATGTTACAGTTTGTGAGGGCCAAAAGGAGGTCATTGATGAAGGCTGTGAAGAGTAGCAGATCCATTATAGAGTCTGTGGAACCCTAAATGTGACTGGGATGGATTTGGACATGGTTGAGCCTACTCTGATAGACTAAGAATGGTTGCACAGGTAGGATCTGAATCAGCCAGTCACTTGGGAGAAGACTCTCAAGGCTGCCAACTTGTGCCAGAGTAAGTGATGAGTCATGGTGTTGAAGGCTTTGGCAAAATTTATGAATGGCCACCGTGTCCGTGCACATGTCCCTGTCTGAGTGAATTTGGTTGGTTATTCTAAGGACAGAGGTAGAGGTGGAACAGTTGGGTCAAAAGCAAGATTGGTAAAGTGTCAGGTAGCCAGAACTGGAGTAGAATTTGGACAGTTGCTAGTTTACTAGCCTGTCAAGGGCTTTGGAAAAGAGGAATCGAAGGGCTATCTGTTATTAGTTGGTCAACGCATCCATAGAGTCGCCTTTTTGGATATGGACAACCAAAGCATGCTCCAACTTCAGGGGAAAAAGCCATTTCTGAGTGGCTGGATGAAAATGTGGGCAATGGGGACTGCTATAACAGGGACCCTGAGGGCAAGGAATATGGGGGAAATGCCTTCTGCCCTTGCAGCTGGATGCAGTGTTTTGTGTTGAGAACTCCTTACACACATCAACTGGAACTGCCTGGAAGCAGAATTTGCCAGCAAGAGGAGTAAGGGAGAGGTTGTCAATGGAGGTTTGGGGAATGAGGGCTCTGGAGCCTTCAGAGAAATTGGAATAGCACTGGCTGCTTATAATAGTCCTCCTCCCCTTCTTCCTCCCCACCCTACTCTCCCTTCTACCTCTTATCTCCTTCCCCAGTTTCCCTCCTTCCACTCCCTACCCTCTCATTTATGGACTGCCCTCAAGACCATAACCCACCACCAGCTCTCCTGCCTTGTAACTTCCCCCACACCTGCCCTCCTAATCCCCCATCTGGCTTCCTACTGTTACCTTCTCTTAACCTGAAACTCATTCACAGGCTCCATTTCACTCTCACAACCACGCACCAACATCTTCCCCATTGTAGGCAGAAACTATATAATTCCTTCAGCAAACTCTTTTTCCTCTACCTCCTCCTCCTCCTCCTACTTACTGGTGACATCCAACCAAACCCTGGCCCAACCACTGAAACCCCTTCTCCAGCAAATGACCTAACCGCTTTCCACCTCAATGCTAGGATCTTAATCCCCAAGCTAGACCTCCTCAAAGTTAAGGTATCACAGCACTCCCCAGATACACTCTGTGTCTCTGAATCTTGGCTCTCTATCAGAACCCCTGACACCTCTCTCTCTCTCTCTCTGCCTGACTACCACATCCTATGGCAAGACTGCTCAAAGAGAGGTGGTGGAGTAGCCATCTACTACCACCAAAACCTACCTATCTCCTTTATTACCAGTGAAGCAGTAACGAAGACTGACGAACTCCTCCTCATTAAGTTGCTACCCCGTCCTCGCTCCCTGTCTTCTTTGGCATGCTTTATTTCTCCCCCAAAGCCTCCCCTTCTTCTCTGGTAAACACCATCTGTACCATTTCTTCCACTGCCAACTCTGGTGAACTCATGCTACTAGGTGATTTTAACATGAATTGGACCTCCCCCACACTAAAACCGTTCATGCAACAAAGAGAGTCCACCAACCTACACCAGCTTATCACTGAACCCACCAGATCCAACCCCCATCCTTGCAACCACACCCTCCTGGACTGGATTCTGTCCTCACACCCACATCATATCTCTGCCAGTGGTATACTCCCAGACCTTTTCAGTGACCATCTCATGACCTACTGTACCCGTAAATGTCAGTTACCTCAACCCCCCCCACATACCGCTGGACATGTGCCACTGGTTCCATAGATGTCTCTCACCTCCTGCATGATCTTGCATCCTCAGACTGGTCCCTATTTTATACCTCAACAGATGTCAATATGGCACTCTCCCTCTTCTGCCACATAAATAATGTCTGGAACATGAGAGGGGCCAGTGAGTTACTAGCCCGACTGCCTGGATACTGGAGGGGGTGGAGCGGCAAGATGGCCGCAGTGCTGCTCCACTTCTCACATCCATGAGCTAGAAGTGGCATTCGAGTGTTTTTAACGTGGACTCCATTTTTTATCTGTGTTCTATTTTTAAATGATGAATGAACCAGAGATTGATTTTGGCTCGTTTTGCTGAAATTGAATAGTTGCTTGCTCTTTATTTGCTCCAAATAGAGCACGCTGTTGAGAATGGGAGAACCGGCATTCTCTTAGCATTTTTTGTTAGCACTAAGATTTAACTGCCAGGCTTGCTCTGAATTGTTACAGCCCCAGTTTGTTTGTAAGATGCTGAAGCAAAAGAGCCCTGGAATGGACTCGAAGAACATATGGAGACCGCTGGAAACTTGATACTGAAGTTTCCTAGAAGGAGAATTATAGCTGCTATCACCTGCGGTGATGTAAAGTGTGTAGCGCTGCAGTAGCACAGTCTGTGCTGAAAGGCTTGGAAATGCCTTGAAGAGGTATGCTACCATTGCCTAGGGCATGGGGGTCATTTTCAGTTTCAAGTGTTAAGGTTACTGTGCTCAGCGGAGTGCTTTGTCATCTTTTCTTCCTAGGTGTCCGCAGTCTAATAATGCCATGGTATGAAAGAAACATAATGAGATTAATTATGAACTGAGTAACCATGGAACAGAAAAATCTCCATACTTTAAACTGAATTATAAAATGGGTAGGCTAAATCCAGCAATGTTATTGGCTAGTTACCCATGCATGAAATATGTTCCATGCATGGGTAAAAAAAAGGCCTGGCAGTAAAAAGGCCAGTATCCATAAGCCATGGAACGCTGGCATTTTTACTGTCTGCCATCTTTACATTTGCCAAGCTGGACAAAAAGCTACCATACTTAGATTATTGTAACAAAAAGCGAGACATAGTGTGAAAAAAAGGAAAAAATCAATAAGCCATTTAAATGTTCCTTATGCAAATGCTGCCTTTTTTTTTTACACTCCATAACGCAGCTCATCAAGCACTCTCCAACTCATCGGGGAAACTCTGGTGCCTCTCACTCATGCTTCACAGGCTAAAATGAACGTCCCCGATAACAGTTTAAATAAAGTCTACTGACTTTTAGATTTGTCACATGGTCTCGCCAACCGATCAGGTAACCTTTGTTGCAACTCACTCTCCCACTTCAAAGGCTATTTGACAGTCCCGCATGACAGTTTAAAAAACAATATACTGACTTGTCCTGGGGTCTTATTTGTTACGGTCCCATTGCCACTTCCAAAGCATGCCTCTGTCGTGCAGACATGTTGCTAATCGGTGGGGCATTAAATAATAAATAAATAAAATAAAAAAAGAAAATATTTCTCTCTCACTGTATGTTGTACAGATAGGCAGCTGAGTAAATTAACAGAGCTGAGCAGACGGCTGTACAATTGTACAGCTGGGCTGGTGGCAAGGAGGAAACACGCAAGCAGAGCTGGAAAAGGAGCGGAGGGCTGGGTGGGCAGCAGGAGGGAAAGACGTGAGCAGAACAATGCTGAGGAGTTAAAAAAAAAACAACTTTCCACTAGCTGCCCATCTGTTCCTCATTTTACCTGTACAGTGCAGTTAATTGAAGAGGGTCATGTAGTCACGACGGAGGAACTGAGGAAAAACAACAGGCTACTTGGTAAAGTGAATCAGGCAAAGGAATTAAGGTAGAAAATAAAAAAAGGTAAAATTCCTTAGTAAATAACAGACCCACTAGTAAAAAAAAATAATAAAGTGTGTGTGTGTGGGGGGGGGGGGTGAACTTTTCAGAAGTATGGATGCCACAGAAGGACAGAAATGCCTAGTGGCAAAATACAATAGCATCATCAGGTAGCAGGCAGAAAGAATGTGTTATCTCAAATTATCACAAAATTTCTGTTTTTAGATATTTAAATATAGTTTTTTTAGGGTGAGAAAAATATTTTTAAAAATGTAGCCCATTTTATAAGCGCAATAAGACACTCCAGGTGTGTGCATGGAACATATTTTACCACACGCCAGGGGCTAAAGGCACTCGGCCAAGGCCTCGTGCCTTATTACACCCCTGGCCATGCAGTAAAATATGTTCCATGCACACCCTGTCATGTCTCATGGGAACTATGAAGTGGTGGACTAGAGTGAGATTTTTTCAATCTAGTAGTACTCCTAGATGAAACCGGAGCCTCTGTTTGTTTATTGAAACAAGGTATTCATATATTTGCTTGACCAGAAAGGATGCTTGTTCAGTGACAGGTATTTCAATTTTTAAGATAACTGTGTAGAAAGAGCATCAAAGGAGACCAGGGACTCTGTCGAGAATTTTGAGCTAAGGCGTCTCTTTCTAGCATTGATAACTGGAGATCACAGACTCCCCTGTTTAGATTTTTAGTCCATGGCAATGATTAGTGCAATTTAACATAAAGGGGAAATGAATTGTGTTCTTTCTTAACCAATTAGTGTCCTGAGTGAATAAAATGTACAGATATAGAACTCCCGACTGATTTAAGGAGTCTGTCTGAGAATGCAAGGATGTTGTAGATTTGCAGTGACTGCTGTAAAGCAGACTTGAATATGTTTGTTGCTAAACAATTGTTGTTCTTTTTGATACAAACAAAATCTTTGCTACTTTTACTTAAAGTCTTATTAGAGTCTTTTTAACATGATTTGGAGCTGCCTGATGCGTTTCTTTTCACTCAAGGATACACTGAATGGGTTCTGCTGTATATAGGACTCCTGCAAGTCATTTCAATATGCTGCTGCAAGTTTGTTATGTGAATGTTAATCTTGATGTACCCGGGGATATGCCTTGACTGCGCCTGTGGCATGTTGGGGGAAATTGATGGTCATTAAAGTTCCCAACTGTGATACACTGAATCTAGAAATTCGGGGGTAAGGCATTGTAATTGAAGCAAATTGTGCAGCCTGGGAAGGGACACCAGCTGCCTCATGCCCATGGCGCTTGGGTAACTCGTTATCTGATTTTCCATGGTTGGTGCTATAGGACCATAAAAGACCCAAATAAGGTCTCTCTGGGAAGTCTGCCCATGAGAGCCTAGTTGGGGGTCTTATTGGTTCACACTATCCAGGATATTTCAAGACTGAGGACAGTAACCCTTTAAGCATATTCTGATCCTCTAATAAGAGGATTGACATATTGCACTAAGTGCTTTCTTTGGCATGACAAGCCTCTGAAGAGTATTAGAAGGGATATTGGTAGTATGGGGACAGATGCTCTCTGTTTATACCTGCTGTATATGGGTATTTTAGGGTATATTTCCTAGGGGCTCATTATAACTTTTCATTTGGACAGACTGAGGTCGATATCGTGGTGGATATTGGAGCAGAAGATTTATTATCAATATTATGCAGCAAGTACTAAGTAGTCAGGCAATATAGTTTTTAAAAAATGTATTATGAAATATCATCATGTAGATGGTTGTATATTTTTAAATTTGGAAGTGCTCTGATGAGTTTATATCTTTTAGAGTTTGTAAATAAGTATAAAAGGAAAATAATTGAAACAATATGTTTTTAGGACAGTACACGTTTGTGGGTTTGACATATTGTACGTTCTACATATAGTGTGATAATGTGATAATGTGATATTGTTTTAGTGATTTTTTAGTTGAAAATTTGTAATGGCTTTAACAAAAGTCGAACAAATAAACCCGAATTCAACATGCTCCCCTGCGTCATTGCAGGATGAGACATTTTCACAACCCATGGATCTCACCAGACATCATCAAACTCTGCAACATATGCGACTGTGCTTGGGCTCACTACAAAACATTCATATTCCCTAACAACCTCTCAACCTATTGGGCCTAAAGAAACGCTTGCATCAAAGCCATCAGGGCAGCTAAATTCCGCTATTTTAAAAACACACTACATGAAAACCTCTACACTCCTCACAAATATTAGCATACAGTCTCTTCCCTTCTCAACCCCCAACCTAGCTCCCTCCTCCTCCTCCCTTCCCTCCTTATCAACAACACCCTAGTCTCAGACCCTCACACTGTTGCCTCCACCCTAAACAATGTTTTTATGACCTGCACCCTACCCTACCCTCCCTGCAAACCACACTCCCATTCCCTAGCCTACTTCCTCATCACCAGACCCCCATGCTTACCCCTCCACATCACCTCATCCTCCTTTCCCTACCCCTAAAGGCTTTCAGTTTTCCCCTGTCACAGACCAGGAGGCACTTGTGCCCTCCAATCCCTGAAACCACGTAATTCCAGCCCCAACAGGCTCGACTCCCTCCTTCTCCAGATCTCAGCCCCAGCCATCGCCCATCCCCTGTCACACCTGCTTAACTTTCCTTCACCCTTGACTCAATTTCTCAGGCCTGGAAATTGGTCAAGGTAATCCCCCTTCATAAAGGCAGTGACAGGGCTCAACCAGGTAACTACCACCCCATCTCTCTCCTCCCCATCTTAGCCAAGTTCCAAGAATCTCTTGTCCTTACCAGACTCACCTATTTCCTCATCTCTTTTAATTTTCTGTCCCCATACCAGTATGGTTTTAAAAAGAACCACTTCACAGTCTCCTCCTTACTCTGAGTGACAGATGCCATCCTCACTGGTATGGACCTTGGTCACCTCACATAGGACATATTTATAGACCTAGCCAAGGCCTTTGATTCAGTCTCCCCCCCCAAACTAAAATTAGCTGGACTCTTCCCCCTAACAGTCCAAAGGTTCTGCTCTTACCTCTCTGACAGATCCCAAAGTGTCCAGATTGATGATATTCTCTCCCCCCCCAATCCTAGTGGGTGTACCCCAAGGGTCTCTCCTGGGTCCTATCCTTTTTTCTGTATTTCTCAATGATCTCCACCTTGTGTGCTCTCACTCCCATATTCATCTATATGCTGATGACACCATCCTCTACACTTCTGGCCCATCAGCTCCTGAGGTATTCTCCCTCCTACAATATGACTTCCATCACATCCTGAACTGGTTACAGGAAAACAGCTGAAGGTAAACTCAACTAAAACAGTCTCCATGAATTTCAGGCTACTCTAAAAGCCTGTCAAACTCCTAACAACCCCTTCTTTCTCCACGCTTGATGGCTCTACCTTAGACATTGTCCCAGCTTATAAGTACCTTGGAGTTTGGCTCAACAGCTGTTTGGACTTCACCCCACACATAAACCACATCCACTCCAAGCTCTGACCCAAACTTGTTGCTCTTTACTGAAATAAAGATGCCCTCTCCCTCTCCATTTGCCAAATCCTCCTTGCCAGGACAGTCCTCCCATACCTCGACTATGCAGATGTTGTCTACAGATATGCTTCTGCATCCACGCCATCCAGATTGGACATCCTCTTCAAAGCCTTTTGCGGCTTCACCTTAAATGCTCCTCCCAGAACACATCACTGTTCCCTTTACTCCTCCCTGTCACTTTCCTCCTTATCCTCCCACCAAAACCTTCACACCTCCATCATTGTGGCTAAGTATTGGGTTGGCACACTCATGCCTTAGCTCGACACCCTCCTATTCCCTTACCCCATACTTCCTACAGCCTACTCACATGGTACTCCCACTGCCTGACTCCAACTCTGGTAAGGCTGCCTTCTCCTTCCACCTCCTGAACTTGTGGAACTCCCTCCCCTCCTCACTCTAAATGCTACCCACTTTTAACCACTTTAAAAGGGCCCTCTATCACTCGCCTCCTCCACCCTGCTCATGCCCCCACCCAACCTAACTCACTGCCAGTTCTCTATGATGCAAAATTTCTACAACTTCTGGACCCTTTACAAAGCCCCACACCCACCTGCCTGCACAGCACTTTACATAATATTTAGTTGGGGAAACCTGCTTCCAAGCACTGCAGTCTCTATTGGACTGTAAACTTGTAATTGCACTTGCCTTTTCCAAGGCTACTTTTGTTTTATTGTTTACTCATTTAAGCCATCATGCACTGTGTGCTTACCTGCACCTTGTCTTATGTACCAGCCTCACACACAGGCTTGCGTGTAACCTGTGCCTAATTTGCACCTACAGTATGTATTTCTGCTTGTCATTTATGCCATTTGCACTGTATGTCTAATTGCACCTTGTATTTTGTATCAGCCTCATACACTGGCTTGCCTATAACCTGTGCCTAATTTGCATCTATGTATTTTTGCCTTGTCTCTTTGTTTATCTGCATTGTCACTATGTACCTGATGTATTTGTACCTCTTCTTCCCCCTTCCCTTGGGTCGTACCTGGAAATGAGCATCAGCTCAGTGCCCCTCTCCTGGTTACCAACTTTTAAAATAAAGAAATAAACTAAAATGTCCCTCTTTTTTTTTTGTTTGTTAATTTTTTACCAGGAGATGACTAGGCACAGCCCTTTTTCAGTCATGCCTAGCATACAAATACAGTACAATCATAAATAACAATCAGACATAATACAAACACAGTTACATCATACATTACAATTACATAAATTATTGTATTAAAAAAGCTTTCAGTAATTTTTTAAAGTGCTTGACATCATTAGCTTTCTTGACCACAGCTGATAAATTATTTAAGAGTGTTGGTGCAAACCAGGTAAAAGACCGCCTGGTTGAGACCAGTTTTGGCACTACTGGATAGAAGAGCATATCCATGTTTTGTCTAGTTACATATGAACCATTATAACACAAAAATGTGTTTGATAAACTGGAAGGCATGGATATTTGATAGGTTGTATAGGCAAAGGCTGCTGCAGTGTATTCTGTCTGTAGGGCAGGTGACAAGATGTTCATTTTTTTTACCTTCTCCATGGACAGCAGGGATCCAGGGATAGACTTGGACTCACCAGTGGGGTTGGGGGGTTAGAATATTACACAAGTTTCAGAGTGTTGTTTTATGAAATGGGACAAGGAAATCTACTAACTTGATTGACTGAGGACTTTGGAACCCAGTGCTGACATCCCAGTAAACAACACAGGAGGAGGTTCGAGTCCAGTCTGCCACCATTCAGCCTCTCAGAAATTACTCTCTGCTGGCTTCTGGCTTTCCAGATGGCTGTTACAAACTGCCGCAGATTTAAAACACAGGATTCACACAATGATCAGGTGGCCCTTTGAAACAGCTTGTGTTGTTTTAAATAACAATCTATCCCTGGAGCTGCCAATTGCAGCTAAACTAGCAGCTCTGTCATGACCCGTGCTCTTGGTTCCACCCACAGCTCAGCACCATTTCTGCTGTCTCTCATGACAACACATATCCTGCATGTTGAGCAGACTTCAAAATTAAAAGCTGCCCCCATAAAATGGCTAATGGCACCCAGCAATCTAAGAAAACAAAAAAACCCAAAACACTTAGGCACTCCATGGTGTGCATTGTACTGGGATAATGGCACTTCTCGAGTGGTGGAAGCACTCAGCTTCATCTCATGCTTCAACCAAACATAAGCATGCTGCTATCCCAGCAAAACACACACCCTGTCATGCCTTACTGCTTAAATAAAGAACTTTTTGCAAACAAACTACAGATCAAAAGCAGGATCCTCTGGAATCTACTCCTGTGAATACATTTTTTATTGGCCCTGGAACATGTCACAAAAAGCCAAAACTTTCCAGGGCCAGTTACTGCAACATTTTTAGATCCTGTTGGTGTGACTGCGGCTAGATCTTGCTTCTGTTGCAAAAATTCTAATAGCCTCCTATCATGTTTTTGGGCCTCAAGAATATGAACTATTGTAAAGTTGTGGCGCTTGTTGGGGGGGGGAGGAGGGATGGCAGTTCAGCAGAGATGGTCGTCATGGCATTCAGTTATAAAAATGTCTATTTTCATCTTTCAAAAATGACTTACAGTACTATGTATAACTTGAAGTCCTTTTTTACAGCACTTTGACTTGGAGAGTCAGTCGAAAATGCTGCAGTTTGAAATCGTGTGAAAAAAGTCACATGTTCTTAAGCTGTGGAAAGTCCCCCAAATTTTACAAGGTCTAACTTCAGCAAAATTCTGCCTTAAACTTAAGCTGGTGCTATTTCTGGTCATGGAAGACCCAGCCCTCTGCTTTGCCAGCTGTGCTGGTCTTGATGCCATTAATCACTTAGGTGTGTTTAATCTAGTCACTTTTACAGAAAGAGGTTGTAATGATTCTATGCAAGATATCCATTTGAACAAGGGCAGAAATTAAACTCACTATGCTCCAGCTGCCCAAACCAGCAGGCCCTCAATAGCCTGAAAGAGTAAATCCATCTAGGATTGATAGTAAGAGATGCTACTGCATGTGACATGACTAGATAAAGTTTCATTGTTGTACTTTCCCCTCACTGAAACAAAGCCACCTACCACTCATATTAATATCTAGCGCTCTCTTAATTTGTTGCCAAACATGTCGTAACAATTGAATAAGATACCTCTAGTCATTAACATGCCACTTACAATGATTTCAATCTGAAATATCTCCATGAACGAGACAAATCATGTTTTCGATTCTCCAGTTGTTAAACCACCACTCTACCACTAGGTTAAAATTGGCACATCCTTCAAACCTTGATAACAGGAGATACTGTTGCATATGACTGGTTGATGTTACATTGTTACACAGCCCAGTCAGAAAGTTACATCTCATGTAGTATAGGGTCCTGTTTCCACTTCTATCCACTTGTATACAATAGTTGGAAGAACAAGTTCAGAAGCACATCAGGTGATTTGCCAATGTTGTTGAACTACTAAAATGATTACTGCATTACACAAGTAAAATGGGGAAGGACTGCTCTTGTGTAAAATGTACCCTTTAGAGGTATAACACTGGCTAAAAAATGTGTACAAATGCAACATATAATACAGAAACGTGTCCCCAAGCCCTGGTTAGGTATGTTTCATCATATATCAAGGTGGTGGATTCACCCAGCGAATTTGTCATTTCCAATACAGGTTGCTGGCTGGGACAGAGGTGAGCTCAGAACCTCCCAGTTGATAGTCCCTAGTTGTAGGTAATGGACCAAATCTTGTTCTCTACACAAACAAACTTAATTCTTTACTGTTATGAGCATACTGCTATGTTAGCTTTTAATGTTGATGCAGGGTTATTAGACATGATTGGATAGTGTTGTAATCCCTACCTCTATCCCCAAGGTGCACGGAAACAGGTGCAAGAGATTTAATTTTATATTTTATAAAGAATCGGATTACAATACCTCTGAGCAAAAAAAGCAGCTGTTTTACATAGGTTCCACATCATTTAGAGGTTCCACATCATATATTTTTTTCTTTTTCTATAGACAGATGGATCAGGATTATGTAGTTGTCTTCAGTTCATCTCTAGCTTGGTGCCTTTTCCTGGAGGGCATACAATGAAGTATGTGGGTGCTGACAGCCCAGGAAATAAATTATCTTACCCAACACCAGTAACACTATCCTGGATAACTTAAATCAGACTGTACATACAGTAAATAAGTCCACTGGTGCAAACAGCAGAGGAACATTTATTGGGGAAAGGAAAAAAGAGGCATAAAATAAAATACTTCAGTATTCACAAAAGAAGAGTAGAGGGAGGTACCTAAACCAAAAAAATAGAAGCACTCTGGATAGGGGGTCAATACCTGTATATTCACAGAAGAAAGGGACCTGAAAGAACTAATAAAAAATTCAAGGTGGACAAAGCAATGGGGCCTGATGGGATTCACCCCAGAATTCTAAAAGAACTAAGGGGAGAACTGCCTGGGATAGTGCGAGGGTGCAATACTGCATACAGCAACATTCGCAATATTGCACCACTTGCTGTCAGGAACAGCGATATTCCAGGTTAGCTGTAATGTCGTACGCTATTCAGCATACAACATTGTGACTCAGTAGGATTTTATTCCCCTCCATAACAATGGGAGCAAGGCAGAGGCAGGAAACTACAGACATGTTAGTTTGACCTCAGTGATAGGGCAAATGATGGAATCACTTCTAAAAGTGCAGTTCTGGAGACCTCATCTCCACAAGGACATAGACAGGATGGAGGCAGTCCAGGGGAGGGCAACTAAAATGGTGCAGGGTCTGCACCAGAAGCCTCATGAAGAGAGACTTAAAGAACTTAATACGTATACCCTAGAGGTATGGAGGGAGGGGGGGACATGGTAGAAACATTCAAGTACCTCAAGGGAATCAACAAAGTCCATGAGGGTGGCATCTTTCAGAAAAAGAGATATGCAAGAACATGGGGACACAATTTGAAGGTAGATGGGGGACGGCTCAGGGGCAACATGAGGAAGTATTTTTTCACAGAGACGGTGGTGGATGCATGGAACAGCCTTCCAGAGGAGGTAGTAGGGTCAAACACAGTGGGACAATTCAAGAATGAATAGGACAGACATAAGGCAATTCTAGTGGTGGGGTAGGAGGAAGTAGGCTGTTGGTTAACTAGGATCTGCAGCTTAAACGAAAGGTAGGCAAATGGGCAGACTAGGTGGGCCAAGCAGTCCTTATCTGCCGTCAAAGTCTATGTTTCTATGTAAACACTGGCACAAAATAGCAGCAGGAAATATATATTTATGTAGTGCAGTACCCCACCTCCTGAGGGAAGCTGTATCCCCACCTTCCAAACATCAAACTTCTACGTGGAGATATACTGTAGTTTAGGGCCCAGGTGCTACCTGCCAAGTTGAGTACCAGCTGTTTGTAATCCAAATGGTAAAGAAACACAATGCAGACCTATTGCAGAACAAAATAACTTCTGAATCTTCCCCAGGATTTAGACTTATGGCATTGTCCAGCCCTGGGTTGGAAAGTCTCCAAAGTAAGTATTCCTCCCAGCAGCAGGGCCAGACCTTGATATTTACACACAATCCAGGTGTTAAACGGAACAAGTGATCACTCTTTATTGAAAACTGGATTTCTTGAATTCAGGTTTCTAGTTGATGGATGGGCAGGTCATAGGATACAGTTCTTCACCCCATGCTCGGGCCTTCCTTTTCCAATGATGAGTGTGACCTGCCAGGACCTTCTGAACTACCTCCTGAACTGCCTTCCATTCTGGATCAGGTCTACACTTGGTCGCTCAGGACCATTAGATTCATCCTTTTCAAGGGTTTTCCTGTGTAGCAAAACTCACAGTCCTCAATAACCCTGGAGCTCCAATTGGACTCTTCTTCATCCTACTGGACAAGCAGGCTCCAAACTCACTTGTAGCTGGGGCATAAAGGATAGCAGATCTTCTGCCTTACAGAAGTCTTGGCTAGGACCTTCTCACTCCTTCTCAAGACTGGCTGGTCTGAATCTGTTTTGTGCCTTCATCTTGGAACAGTATCCTTACACGGTGCTGTCATTCAAGCTATGATTGTCTGTTCTGATGTAGTATGGGCTTTTGAGGTTCAGACTGCCTCCTCATTGGTCCATTTGTGCAGGATTTACCATGGCCTTCTGCAGGCCCTTTGCCGCCTTATTGGCTTAAACTTTCATGATGTGACTCTTGAGCTCATGCTGACCAACTGTGGATCAAGGAGCACAAGATGATGGTACAGCACTCTGGGCTGTTTTGCCTTCCATTTTGTTTGTGTCCTCTGCTAATATGTTAAGAGCATTCTGGGCTCCAAAACATTGTAGTCACTTTCATTGTGCTCTCTGGCCCCATCTTACCTGTCTGCAGTGATAAAGAGTTGGACAAACCGCTTTGTGTGGCACAATCATTGGTGGCATGCCAGTCACAAAGTTGAGTGCAATCATAGGATACACACACAAGCATTCTGGGAGTGGTCCCAGTCCCCCTCAGCTACAGTCCTTGAGAGATCTGGTATGAAGACTTCATCTAGGAATCTCAATTGGCTGGCACTCTAAAGAGGGGGGAGGTGCTGATAGGAAACAGGAAAGTTCAAGCCTCCCTCCACAAAACATGGCAGGTAGTAGGGTAAACACTGAGGTACAGAGCTTGACAGAGGGCTGGACAGGGGTAAATGGAAAAATGGACAATGGCAATAAGAGCAGGGATGGGGTAAAAAAGGATAAAGCCAACACTAAATGGAGGGCACTGAGTACCAATGCCCATAGTCTGGGAAACAAGCTTCCAGATCTAGTAGCCCTGATGGAAGATGAACACTTGGATATTGTGGCAGTCACAGAAACATGGTACATGGAGAACCATGACCTGGATGTCAACATACCAGGGTACACAATCTACAGAAGTGACAGGGAGGGTAAAAGAGGAGGTGGAGTAGCTCTCTACATAAGGGAAGGGATCAAAGCTACAGAACTAAAAAGTAAAGGGGGAGGAAAAGAGGAACTCTGGGTCACCTTGGAGACAGGGAATGGCATCACAATCCGCACAGGGGTTGTATACAGACACCTGTCTCAAGGGGAGGAAATGGGCAAGAAAATGATAGAGGGCATTTCAAAATGGCCGAAAAAGGGGAGATACTGTTGATGGGGGACCTGAATATGCCAGATGTTAACTGTGTGACATGGACTGCAGCCACATCCAAGAGCAGGGTTATTCTCGATGCCCTACAGGGGGCATGCCTTAGACAGCTAGTGGTGGAACCCACTCAGGAGGGAGCAATATTAGACCTGGTACTCTCAAATGGAGAGAGGATCACAAATTTAGAAGTCAGTAGACATCTGGGAACAAGCGACCACTACACAGTGTGCTTCACAATAAACACAACCATGGAAACAAGCCATATAAAGACAAGGATACTGGACTTTAGAAGGGCTGACTTTGGCATAATGGGTGAATACCTGAGGAATGCATTAGCAAATGGTAAGAAAGGAGGGGTGGAAGAACAATGGAGAAAAATCAAAACTGCCATCATGGGGGCAACAAGCCTTTGTGTGAAACAAATAAAGAAATCAAAGCGGAATAAAAAACCACTATGGTTCTCAAAAGAGGTGTCAGGGAAGGTTAAGAAGAAAAAGGCTGCATTCAAAAAGTATAAGGAATCACAGACGGAGCATGACAGGGAACTGTATCAATTAAAACAGAAAGAAGTGGGGAAGGCAGTCAGAAAAGCAAAGGCCCAAACCGAGGAAAAGATAGCCAACTCAGTTAAGAAGGGGGATAAAACCTTTTATAGGTACATTAGGGAGCATAGAAAGGTTAAGGGAGGGATAGTGAAGATTAATAAAGGAGAGGGGAGGTGGGCAGAGGGAGACAGTGAAAAGGCAGAGATACTGAATGAATACTTTTGCTCAGTATTCACAAAAGAAGAAGAGGAGGAGTTACCTAAACCAAACAGTAGAAGCACTCTGGATAGTGGGGTTGATGCCAGTCCATTTACAGAAGAAAGAGTACTGAAAGAACTCCTAAAACTCAAGGTGGACAAAGCAATGGGGCCCGACGAGATTCACCCTAGAATCCTAAAAGAGCTAAGGGAGGACCTAGTGACACCACTAACCACACTTTTTAACAAATCATGGGAAGATGGGGTGGTACCTGAGGACTGGAGGAGGGCAGATGTGATTCCCCTTCACAAAAGTGGGAGCAAGGCAGAAGCAGGAAACTACAGACCTGTTAGTCTGACCTCAGTGTGGTGGGGGGAATATGGAATCACTTCTAAAAGAAAGAACTATTGAGTACCTAGAGGCCAGCGGGGCACAGGACCCAAAGCAGCATGGATTCACAGCAGGAAGGTCATGTCAGATGAATCTAATTGATTTGTTTGACTGGGTGACCAAAGTAATAGACCAGGGATGGGCTGTGGATATGGCCTACCTAGACTTTAGCAAGGCATTTGACACAGTCCCACACAAAAGATTAGTAATCAAGTTAGCCAGCCTGGGAGTGGGTCCCATGGTGGTAGCCTTTGTAACAAACTGGCTACACAACAGGATACAGAAGGTAATAGTGAATGGAACACATTCTGAAGAAAGGGGGTTACTAGTGGAGTACCTAAGGGCTCAGTACTGGATCCAGTCCTCTTTAACGTCTTTATAGGTGACATTGCAGAGGGTCTGGAAGGAAAGGTATGCCTCTTTGCAGATGACACAAAGATCTGTAACAGAGTTGATACACAAGGGGGGATAGAAAGGATGAGAAGGGACTTGGCAAGGTTGGAGGAATGGTCAGACATATGGCAACTTAGATTCAATACAAAGAAGTGCAAAGTAATGCACCTGGAAAATAAAAATCCAGGAGAAGAGTACGCAATAGCAGGAGAGATACTAACGACAACAATAATGGAAAGGGATCTGGTATAGTCATATCAGATGACCTAAAGGTGGGTAAGCAACGTGAGAAGTCAGTAAGGAGAGCTAGGGGGATACTGGGATGCATAGGGAGGGGCATCACAAGTAGAAAAAGGGAAGTGGTTATCCCTCTATACAGACAGTTGGTGAGACCCCATCTGGAGTACTGTGTGCAGTATTGGAGACCTCATCTATGCACGGACATAGACAGGATGGAAGCAGTCCAGAGATGGGCAACTATAATGGTGCAGGGTCTACATCAGAAACCATATGAAGAGAGACTGAGAGAGTTTAATATGTATACCCTTGATGAAAGGAGGGACAGGTGGGACATGATAGAAACTTTTAAGTACCTCAAGGGAATCAACAAAGTCCAGGAGGGTAGCATCTTTCAGAAAAAGAGATGTGTAAGAACAAGGGGGCACAATTTAAGCTAGAGGGAGGATGGCTCAGGGGTAATGTGAGGAAATTCTTTTTCACGGAGAGAGTGGTGGACGCATGGAACCACCTTCCTGGAGAAGTTGTGGGGTCTAAAACAGTGGGAGAATTCAAACATGCATGGGACAGACATTAGGCAATTTTAGTGCGGGGTTGCAGGAAGTAGGCTGTTGGTTAACTAGAGTCTGCAGCTTATCCAATAGGTAGGGAAATGGGCAGACTGGGTGGGCCAAGTGGTCCTTATCTGCCATCAAAGTCTATGAGGTTTCACTCTCTCACTAGGGGTTAGGTAAACCTCCATGAGAAGGGGATTTTACAGCACATTATAAAATGGATAGTAAAAATTTAGAAAACTGATTGTTAGATGACCACAGAACCCAGGTTGGATATCCTAGCAAAACTGCATGGGAACAAGCCCAGTTACCTGTCCTGACCTTTTTACCCACAGGATCAGTATGCTACCTAAAATACAGCCTGAAATTTCCACAGTAAGCAGGGGTTCCTTGGCATCATGTATCAATTAGGGCACAAACCGAAAAATCAGTCTCAAGTCAGTACATCTGGTCTGTAATGAAATGTAATGTACAGTGTCACTATTTCTTGGTATGTGTGCACTGATTTTGTTGTTTTCTTTCTGACCAGTTCCTACTCTACTGCTCCTTTCCAACACCTGTCTTTGAACAGAGAGCACTGGTGACTGTGCGTGAAACATATTCAGTTCTTGCCTCTTCATCCTCTCTTCTCAAAGTGCCTTTCTGGGTCACCAGTGTGCACAACCTAACCCCATCCTTTTTACTCCAACAGCACTTGCATACTACCTCGAGCCTGTTCCTGGTACACTCATGCACTATAAATGGTTCTATCACATTATTACTGTTTTGTACATTTATATGTTCTTTTGTATGATTTTGGACATGTATTGTAATTTACCCAATGTTCCACTACTGTTTATTGTACAATACCTTGTGTTCCAACTGTTGCACAATCTTACAGTGTTGTATTTTTTATACTACCCACATACTATTGTAACTGATCATCCTTCACAACCCTATGTAACCCTTCCCCCCAGGTCGCTCTGTGAGACGAGCAACTTGTTGTTCGGTGTGCCCTCCTGGTGAAACATTTCAATAAATAAATAAACAAAAACAGCCTCTGAACATGGCTTTTTTTAAAAAAAGCAGGCATACCTCTGACTACCAAGTGCAGCTTTTCTTCCTGGAATATGCATCCTGCCAGAACTAAAACCAAGCACCACTGACCACTGACCACTGACCATGGCTCAGAAACTGCCATCAAATCAAGGTTGTACTTCAAAGGATGCAAGCTACCAAGCACAGCATTTCTTTACAGGAGGCATGCCACTAGAACTATTGCTGTACTAGCAGCATTGCACTAAAACTCCTACACTGTAATCCTGACTTCTGTTCTGATCCCACACTGCTAAGCTGAAGCCACCACACCACTCAAACTGTGTGCTGCCTTTACTTTTTTTCAGGGAAAAAAAACTGCCCTTTCTATGTAGTGTCAGCATCACCTGCTGGCCAAACTCCAATACTTTACCACCTCAAAGAACTACTTTTTTAACTTTTTTTTAACTATGTTTCATAATAAAACAACTTTTTTTTAAATAATTTATATATAGAATAAAGTATGGGGTGTTGTGTGTAATGAGAAGTTTATACACACACCCGAGGGTTAGATGCTGCATAAACCCTGCAAGCAAAGCTCAATGGGTTTATGAATAGCATCTAAACCCGAGGGTGTGTGTAAACTTTGAGTTTACAAACAGCACTCCATATTTCATTTTATGTAATTGCTGGGTCTTCCTTTTTGGCCACAGCAATTATATAAAATAAAAAGAGAACCGAGGTCCCTGACTCCTGTGCGGCCGCTGTCCGCTTTGGTTTGAGCTTGTGGTCTGCGGACCTTTTTATTAATTTTTTTAATGTTTTCTGTCTTTTTTTCCCTGCTCACTGGAGGAAGTTGTTGTTTTTTTATTTTGTTTGTGGTGACTTACCACCGAGTCCCAGTGGTGGCCCTGTCTTTTTAGCAGAGGTGGTCAGCGGCCAGTGGTCCAGGAGAAAGTGTTGTGGTGGGCACAGAATGAGGAAAACCATGCATGTGTTTGCCATACTAAACACTCCTTTATTACGACAAATAATGCCCCAGGTTTTCTTAGGAAAAAAGGGAAGGCCCAGTTTTTATTTACTAATAGCTTGAGGTATACTCCTACCTACTCTGACCTATGGAGTGGCCACTTATGCTCCTTTACCAAAATCAGATCTTCAAAGATGGGATGTCACCTATAACAACATTTGTAGGTTCGCCTCAGCCTCCCACAGACTAAAACACCATTGTCTACTATACTCAGATCTAAACTGGTTGTCCCCCAACGATATTAGACTTTATTCCCTTGGCTCCACTGTTGACAGCATCATGAAATCTTGTACCCCAACAACTTTAGCCAAGCTACTCACCCACCAGACCACCAAGTACGGCCTATGCCCGGTTCACAAATCCCTACTATGCATCCCCAAATACAGTACCACCAAAAGCTCTAGAGCCTTTGCCCACCATGCACCTCAGTTATGGAACTCCCTCCCTCTGGACGTATAACTAGCGCCAACACACAATGTTTGTAAAAAAGAGCTCCATCAGCATCTCAGCTCCACCAATCAATGCTCCTGTTTCAAATCTCCTTAGTCCTCTGGTTATTCTGCCTATCCTGAAGCTCTTACCTTTTCTCCACAATACTCCCCTTGCGGTACAGCCTATTCTAGCAGTCTCTCTCCTGACACTAGCCCCCTGCAGCCATTCCTCTCTCTCTTTGTCAGCTCCTATCCTATACCCTACCTTTCTTTATCCTGACCTGCTATTGTTCCTACTGTTCACAATCTTGCCACTCCCCTGCCCATTATCCCCATGGACTTGTCAGTGTTTGACCACATTTTGTATATATCTATTTTTGTTGTACTTTCTAAATAATATTTTCAGGACTACCACTGCAATACACTTGCTACTGTAAAAACCTCTATGATCCTACCAGGACCACCCTGTGTACTACCTGTAATGCTTAGCTTATTGTTAAGTGTTTTTCAAAATACCCTGCATACTACATGTGCTGCTTAGCCTATTGTTTAATGTTTCACAACATCTTATTTATGTATCCTGATGTAATCTACTGTTTGTTATACCTGCAATGTCTGCCCTGTAACCTCCCGGGTCGTGCCTGAAAGCAGTCATCTTTATGGCTAGCGCACCCACCCAGTAAACAAAAACTAAACAAAATAAATAAATAAAATAATGTACTTGAATTAATTCATTTCATAATCACATAATTTGACCAGATAATGACCTGGCTAGACTACCTGAATAGTTGATCTAGACAATCTAATCCAACCCACCAGATGATTACAATCCATGGTATCTAGTGCACACAACACAATATCCAGTCTTTTATAAAAGTTATTCAGTAATTCTTTTAGTCAAATTTGAGTTTTCTAAGTGGCCAGTTTGTCACTAGAATCATTAAGAAGGCATGGGGGTCCAAGATACAGTCACAGTTGCTAGAACAAAGTGGTGGCAATATTTTTGACCCCGTTGAGCTGTGCTCACCAAGTTCACAAACCATTCCTTTATGCCCACAAATCCTGACAGGCATCTGCTAAGCATAATTACTTTACCTGTCTTGCCCAGTGCAAAAGTCAGGTATACAGTAGCAGAGCATCATCTACATAGTGGTAAATCCCAAGCTGTACTGCTTGGTGATCTCGCCAAAGGGCAATATGTACAAGGCAACCAACAATAGAGACAGGATCCAGCCTTGGTAACTTTGTAAGTATGAGCTGTAGGTAGCTATATGAGATGCTGTCCACCATCACCCACTGCTCCTTGCTGATTAGGAAGGACTACAAACCCGAACAAGGCTGTCTCGGAGAGTCCTCCATAGTGCTCCATGTGATCTATTAATACCCATGGTCTGCCATGTTAAACACTCAGGGAAATCAATGAGGACACAGTAGTTCACTTGGGAACATAAGCAGCAGGCTGGTAAGGACAGAGGTCTGGGGTTGTATTCTGTTTTAACTGAAATATTTGAATAGTTTTGTAAGTGAAATTAGTTCTTTGTGTTAAAAATTATTACCTTGAGTTAGAACTGTTACTTGGGCTGTGATATTGTAACTTTGGAGGCTTGGGAACAGTTGTTTGGCAGTGATAATTAGAGTGAAATTTAAATGTGTTGTTTGCCTCGTGTTGGTAAGAGCCCTCCTACCCACCCTGTTTTGTAGGCTTTCTTAAATACTGAAAAGCCACTGGGGTTGGGATTGAAGGGCTGAGTATTTCTGTTTGGGACTGAAATTCAAAGCAACAGGAGCTGGTGGGCCTGTGACATCATATGGTACCTGATGTCTGCATACACACACTGTTAGTGGGACTGAACACACACTGGACTGTATGTGTTTGTGAGACTTGGGAACTTTATTGGTGGGGTTGAAATTGGGTTTGTAAATAACTGCAGTCAGTATAGAGAGAAACTGTATTCCAGGGGAAAGGGACTGAGAAAAGGGGGTGTACCATTATAAACAGAGGGGGATAAACAGGGTGGCCATATTCCACCATGGCAGGCATCTTCGGAAGGGTTGTAGGCTGCACAGGCTGTGGGATGGCAATAATTCTCAATTGGGCCTGGAGAGAGGGAGGCTGCCCACTCTGTAGACAGCTATCTTGTATCAGGAGTGAGGTATATTGGTTAAGGAGTAAGCTGGGGGAGCTGGGGGGTGTCCAAGGATAAGTGGTGTGGATATGGGCAGCAGAAGGATGGGGCTGAGGAAGGCTGGGGCAATGCTCTGAAATTACAGGACGTTATGTTACAGCAAGCAGGAGGGGATATTAGGACAGAGGGCCCTTAGATAGGGATGTTGACGCTAAGGGAAAGAGTACTGGGGGAACATTCTGAATACAAAGGAGTGGAGGGGAAGAGTCAGGAGGGGCTGTTGATGGAAGCTCAAACAGCAGACTGTGGAAGGGAGCTCCTAAGGTGAACAGAGCAAGAGGGAAGAAGAGGGGCAGTTTAGAGGTGCAGTCAGGGGAAAATCGGGTTACTTGATGGAGACTGACATAGAGTGTCACAATAAATTTGAGCTATTAAGCAACCTAGAGGGGGAGGAAGGGGTTGGTGGAAATGAGGAAACTTATGCAGAGGCTGGGGGGAGGGAGTCGGATACCCATAGGGCATCACAGACCGGTAATGGAAAGGATGGAAATATTCCCAGAGGGAGAAGGGGAAACATAAATGTTAAGCAATGGGGAGATGCAACATATTGCAGACATGAGGAGGAGAGCATGATTGGAGGAAACTGGGAGACAAGGAGGGAGAGGAGCCCCCTTCAGCAGGGGGGTCAGTACCAAGGATGGGGCCCTAGCTAAAGGGGACCCACAGAGAGCCTCTGGAGGCAGGGGTACTATTACAAGGGGGGAGGATGGCGGTGTGGGGGAAGGGGAAACCATCAGGGCCAGGATAAATGGTTCGGATAAGAGAGGGTTAAAGAGGACACCTATTCAGAGGTGGTTTGAGTTAAGTGGGCAAAATAATGAGGGAGACAGAAAGGGGAGGGTGACAAGGGGGTCTGTAATAAGGCAGGAAGACTCCCATGGAATTGAGATCATGAATAAAGGGGGAAGGGGGCTGAGAGGGCATAGTGGAGGTAACCATAAGGATGATGGTGGTGGTGTTAAGGTTCTGTTATTGGGAGACTCGATGATTAGGGGTATCCAGTGGAGGACAGGGGTGGATGCCATAGCCAGGTGAAGGTAGTGAGTATCTCTGGGCTGACAGTGCACAGAGCAAAGTTCATGGTGTATGAAATGGTTAGGATTGTGGAGGAAACCGGATTTCCTGGCATTTGGGAACTAACGATCTAGAGGGAAATAGCATTTTGGAAATCCAAGCAAGGTTCCAAGAACTTGCCAGAGTCTGTCGGGATAATGGATGCAACATTTCCTTTTTGGAGATATTGCCAGTACCAAAGGCCTCATTGGAGAAAAAAATTAAGCTCACAGAGGTTAATGACTGGCTCAGGAAGTGGGGTGAAGAGAGTGGGTTGGGGGTGTTAGGGAACTGGAATGGAGTTTGGGAGAATAAGGGACTATATGCCAAGGACAGGCTTCATCTTGACCCATTAGGGAAGGAAGTCCTTAAACAGGGGATGGCTGACTGCATTCAAGAAAGGTGGGGTTTAAACTTGTGAGGAGAAGGGATAAGGGAGGGGCTGACCAGAAGCCCTCTCCTCCAGATGAGGGGAGTAGCCTTCAAGCCCAAGGGGGAGGGGGAAACAGACTGGGGGTGGAGGTTTCAGGAGGAGCAGAGGGAGGATGGAAGTATAAGGAATCTGGGTGGGGTTCAACAAAGAAGATCAGGGATAAGGGGTGGGGGTTGGTGTTAGTAAATGCCAGGAGCTTGGGAAACAAGTTGCCAGAGTTCCAGGCCATGCTGTTCGGGGGTGGATGTGGTGGCAGTCACGGAGACATGGGCCAACAAAAACCATGACTGGGACCTAAATGTATGGGGGTACACTATGCTTAGGAAGGATAGAAAGGAGGGCAGAGGGGGTGGAGTGGCTATGTTCATTAGAGATGACATAGAAATTAAGTAGGGTAGAAGAGGCAGAGGGAATGTGGAGGCCTTATGGGTCATCTTATGATCCCCAGCAGGAGATAAGGTCAAGCTGGGTGTAGTATATAGGCCCCCAGGATGAGTGATGTTCTAGAGGATGGTTTGCTGGACAACATCATTGCCCAGTGTGGACCAAAAGGGAAGGGAGGGTGTTGATGGGGACCTAATATGCCAGGTACAAACTGGGGAACCATGTCCTCTAAGGTGGCCAAGGAGCAGAGGCTGCTGACGGCTTCCAGGATGTGTTCTTGACACAGCATGTGATGGAGCCCACAAGGAGGGCATGTCCTGGACGTGGTTCTGGCAGATGGGGATCTGGTAAGGGACATGGTTGTACAGGACCACCTGACTGGGAGCGACCACAATACTGTCTGGTTTCAAATAAGCATGGGGGAGGGGGTGAGATCTAGGACACTGGCAGTGGACTTCAGGGGGGCAGACTTTGTGGGCATGGGAAATATTCTCAAGGATCACTTGAAGGGGATTACATCAATGACAAGTGTGGAAAGGAGATGGGAGGTCATAAAACGGGGACTTCATGAGGCAGTCAGGATCTGCGCTAAGTTGAAACGTAAGGGAGCAAGGTCACATAAACCATGCTGGTGGTCCAGTGAGGTACAGGTAGCAGTCAGATAAAAGAAGGCGGCCTACAAAAAATATAAAACAACAAGAGGGGATAGGGATAAGGAAGTGTACCATCTTGCATCTAGAAAAGTCACCCGTATGGTGAGGGGAGCAAAGTCCAGTAAGAGCGCTGGCACAGGGGATACATGGAGGGGAAAAGGGGTTCTTCCGGTACATTGGGGAGTGGAGAAAAACTAAGGGCCATCTCAGCAGATTGAGATCAGAAGGAGAGTGGGTGGAAGAGGCGAGGGACCAGGCAGAGGTATGTAACGAGTACTTTGCCTCTGTGTTCACTAGGGAGGGGGATGGGATATCTACAAAGCAAGGCATGAAGGGGATAGAAGTGGCAGTAAGTGGGATCAGGGGAGCAACAGAAATGGAGCAAGAGGGAGGGAGAGGTACCCAAGGGGGGTCACATCTTGGATAAGGATAAAAAGGCCAGTAAGGTGGAGGGGACGGATGATGCTATCTCTGCCAAAAAGGTGTGGTTAGCCCTCAAGGCCCTAAAGAAAGACAAATCTCCTGGGCTGGATGGCATTCATCCGAGAGTACTATGGGAATTGGCGGACATACTGGCTGCACCCCTGGTGGAGCTCTTCAACAGGTCACTTGAGACAGGGAGGGTACCTGGGATTGGCAAGAGGCACATGTGGTGCCAATCCATAAAGGGGTCGAGGAAGTACCAGGTAACTATAGACCCATCAGTTTGACCTTGGTGGTGGGAAAATTAATGAGAGTATACTAAAGGAACGATTGGGGTGTACTTGGAGGAGGAGGGAAGTCTGGATAGTCGGCAACATGGGTTTGTGCCAGGTAGGTCATGTCAAACCAACCTTATGGAGTTCTACGAATGGGTAACATCAGAACTGGACGGGGAAAGCCTGTGGATGTATTATTCTTGGACTTCAGCAAGGCATTCGACTCTGCCCCCCACAATGGTCTGGTGGAGAAACTGATGGGGTTAGGAGTAGGCCCTTTGATGGTCAGATGGATTGAAAACTGGCTAGCTGGATGCACCCACAGAGTAGTGGTCTGTGGGGAGCTCTCGAAACCTAGAGTGGTTGGTAGTGGGGTACTGCAGGGCTCGGTCCTGGGTCCGATCCTGTTTAATGCATACATATCGGACATCAGGGAGGGTATAGGGTGTGAAATGAGTCTCTTCACGGATGACTCCAAGATGGGAGCAGTAGTGGAGGGAGATGAGGGGAGGTTGGCCCGGCAAGAGGACCTGGACACCCTGGAAAGCTGGGCTCACACATGGAAATTAAATTTCAATATCACCAAGTGCAAGGTGTTGCATCTTGGTCGGGGAAACCCTAAACACAGGTACACCCTGGGAGGGGAGGCACTGGAGGCCTCAATAGGGCAAAAAGACCTAGGGGTCATGGTGGATGCATGTATGAATAACTCTGAGCAGTGCAGGAGAGCAGCTAGCAAGGCAAACAGGATGTTGGGATGCATCGTGAGGGGATCACCTCTGAGCAAGGAAGTTATTCTGCCGCTGTACAATGGACTGGTTGGACTACACCTTGAGTACTGTGTACAGTACTGGAGACCACACTTGAAGAGGGACATACAGCTCCTGGAGAGGGTACAGAGGAGGGCAACTAAGATGATACGAGGGCTAGGGGATTTGACGTATGAGGACAGACTTGAGGAGCTCTGCCTGTTTTCACTGGAGGAGAGGAGAGACAGGGGGAACATGATTGAGGTCTTCAAATACCTCAAGGGAATAAATAGGGTAAACATTGAGGGGATCTTTAGACTAAAGCAGAGCGGTATCACCAGAGGGCATGGTTTGAAGTTGGAAGGTGGAAGGGTGAGGGGGGAAAAGAGGAGGAGGTTTTTCACTGAGAGGGTGGTGGACCCTTGGAATGCACTGCCTGGCGAGCTGGTTCAGAGATCCACAGTGGAGAGCTTCAAGAGAGGGTGGGACAGATACAGAAAGTGGATGTATCAGATGATGGCCTGTCCCAGGGGGTTGGGGATGGATAATAGGGGTTTCTGGAGCACAAGGGATGGGAGGGCCTCGGCACCCAACTAAAGATTTAAGGTTCGAGCAGACTCGATAGACCGTAAGGCCTAATCTGCTGGCAAATAGTATGTTAGTATGTTAGATTGTCCCCTCTAACTCTTGCCATGAGGAGGTTAGTACTCATCTAGGAGGGCAGTCTCAGTGCTATGCTGAGGTCTGAATTTTGGCTGGAATTGCTCATACAGTGGAGCTGCCAGTATGCAATGAAATACTGCAAAATACTAAAGCAAAATTACTGCAGGAAAAATGGCAATCTCTAGGTAGTTAATCTCTTTTAACATGCAGTGTCATGTGACACTGTGTTGGATTCTGGCTGCCTCCACTGTAGATGTCATTATTTGCAGGTGTGTCTCA
The DNA here is from genome assembly GCA_016271365.2 of Neoceratodus forsteri. Taxonomy (NCBI): domain Eukaryota; kingdom Metazoa; phylum Chordata; order Ceratodontiformes; family Ceratodontidae; genus Neoceratodus; species Neoceratodus forsteri. The sequence goes on from CM057450.1 coordinate 995,582,426, forward strand.
AGTTACAATACAACCATCTTTTTTTTTTGTAAACTTTATTTATTCAGAGTTTGTTAAAGTTACAACAAAGTGCCAGCACAGAAAGATGTGTCTTTTACAAGTTTGGGATAGTGTGAAACATAATTCATGCTACAAACATAACACAGTGCACCTTTGTATAAAGGGACTTGTCCAAAATAAAGGCAATATCATCTTCCTGATATAGTGTCCAGTGTGAAAGGTAGAATAGTTAAAAAGAAAAAAAAATATGAAACAGTTTATTAAAAATAAGGCAATCATCTTCTTGATTACAGTACCTTTTCTATGTAACCCCCTCCCCACATTTGGGGGCTACTTTGTATAATCTCTATGCATTCCTTGGCAGTTGCTGCCTGTTTGAAATCTGGCAGCCACAGGGTTAAATCACTCTTAGTTAGCTAGTGCTCCTGCTATGTGACTGAAAGTCTGCATAAATAGCACTGAATAAACAATTACATGTAACTCCTGATTGGCTCTGGCCAATTAGTAGGTTTAAGGACCTCAAAGGCTTAACTCTAACCATACTAGAGACTTCCTGCCTGCTGGGCTAGCTGAGAGTTTTCAGGGACTGTGGCTCACTCCTCTTGACTGAAGAGTCTTTGGGTGTGGTTGTTCACTCATTCCGGTCGAGTCTGGTTCTAGGAAAGGAGATGAGAGCAGCTGCTGACTGCAGCTAAAGTACAGTAGCTGAAAACCTTGCTGGAAGTGGAACCCACCCAAGCCTTGGGATCTTGGCAGTCATGTACCATGGAGGGGGGTGGGCACCCCACAGTATGCAGATCCTCAAGGAAAGCTATTTCTTTACACACAGTTTGCAGCCTCTGTGGTAAAATGCGATTATTCTGGACACTAAAAAGAAGAAATGTGTTAAAGTACTTCAGTGTCTCCACCTCACCCCCACTGGACATTGAAGAGAAGAAATGTGTTAATGTACTTCAGTGCCTCTGTCTCCCCACCCCACGCTGGGTGGCAGGGGGATACCCGTAATGGGGTGGTGCCACCATTTAGCCTAGGACCTTTTGCTTTGTGAAGGCTGATGGTGTAGAGGGTGGGGATGCAAGTCTTGTGGCAGCTGTAGTCCCCCAGTGAGAAGTGCTCCTCTTAAACCTATTCTAAATTGTGGGGTGAACCATACAGGTCCTGGATTGGCACGAACTGAAGTATGAAATAGGTGGAGATTATGTAGGCTCCAGGGCCTTGTAGTTGGCTTTGTAATTCCTAGGAGGTGGACCAACAGGAACCTAGATTTGGTAACTGTAAACCCTTGTTGGGTGTCAGTGGCGAAGTGAGTACCGAGTCTAGGAGAAGTTAGAAGGATGGAATCCCTGGGTAGCTTCTGGAAAGAATGCCCCATAGTCAAATTTATATTTCATTGCTGTTGAACTGAATCCTCAGCTGAAGTCTGAGTTTAGGTCAACCTCATGCTGGGTTCTCTCAAGAAATTTGGGTATGAAACTTATAGTCCATTGAAGGTCTCAGTGCCCCATGGTTGTCCACAGTCCCATATGCTGTCCCACACTGAGAAGAAGATTTCAAACTACTGTTTCAATATAACCCCTTCAGTATGTCCCTTTCTTCTTTTGAATGCTCTGCCATGGCTTCACTGATACTATATTCTATCTGTGGATTTTTTCTCAGAGCACATCACTTTATATTTTTTGGCATTGAAATTTTAATTCAGAAGGAAAGACAGCATCAACCAGGAAGCATTCAAATCGATTCAATCAGAATTTCATTTATTCGTAAGCTCAGCCACCCTTCACACCTCAGCTGTGAAATGGTATAGGGTGTTTAATAGTGACATGACTCTTTTTACCGTGTTTAAATGAGCTGAGTGAAATGCAATACTAAGCATTTTATTGCTTTTGATTTTTAGAACCACCTCTCCTTGAAAAAGTTAGCAAGAGCTGATGAAACTGTTGGGGTGGGAAGGTTGGGTGAGCCTATGAAGAAACGAAATTCTAATTGAATCCATTTGAATGTTTTCTGGTTTCACTGGTTGATGCAATCTTTCCTTTTGAATTGACCCTGTCCTTTGGACATCTCAGTGGAACTGATTTATAACTAACTGAAGGGTCATGTTTATTTTTAATCACACCCCCGTTTGCCAGTTGACATTGAACTGCCATATTCTGGACCATTGCTCCAGCTTTGCTATGGTACATCCTTTTTCATGCTATTGACTCCCTCATCATTGTCTACACTTCCATTGGGTTAACTGTGTATCTGAACAGGCTTACTTTACTCTGTAACACCACACTATGGTCACTGATATACATACTGAAAAGTATAGATTCCATGAATGGCCCCTGGGGCACTCAACTTGTGACCCTCCTGATATCGAAGAATTTGTCTTTCACAGCTACTCTCTGGGATCTGTATGACAACCAGATGCCAATTAACTCAACTGGTCCTCTCCCAAGTTCTTTCTCCCACCTTTGGATAAGCCTTCTGTGAGTACTCCCTGGTTCTAGCACCCAGTTTCACCTACAGTCACAATCATGATTGCAGGTCACTGTATACATTTTTGGGTGTCCATTATGCACTGCTTCTGATTGTAATTCCACAGTGGCTATTCTAAAACATGTTAGACTCATGTAGAACAAGATGTACAGTATCTGAGACAACTGCTGTATCCCATGTGAAAAATATAGCCGATAAAGGATTATGTAAATTAGCTGATCATTAGCATTCAACTGTAATGGCAGCTTTAGCTGAGCATGACTAGAGCTGATACTTGTTTCCGGGTGTGACCAGGAGTAGGAAAGGGTATATGGAAGAGCACACAAAATAGGCAAAACAAACAAAAATCATAACTACAGTGCAAACAAAGACAAATTAGTGCAAGCAGCAAATAGTGCATACCTAAAACAATGAGCAACAATAATCATACAGTGGTATGTAATGATAAATAAAAGGCTAAGCCTGGGGCATAGCTTGGACCCTGGAGTGATGGCTGCGTGATCTGTTTGTTCTGTCCCGACCTGGCGCTATCTTCTCTCTGATCTGTCTGAATGCCGGATTGAATTTTATAAATATCTGCTGGGGATTCCAATTTTACCCCTACTGAGGCTGATGTAGCAGTTTAATCGTGGGAAACTATGTTGGCATAACAAAAAACAACAGTGAATAGATCGGAGTGGTATGAGGAGGTAGGCCACATAGGCCAGAGCACGGTGGAGCTGCAGCACTGTGAATTTACACCGCTCATTGGGATCAGTGGGGTAAGGGTCGGTAACGTCGGATGCCTGTGATTAGCTGGGAATGCTGCTGAAAAGGAGCGATTTGGGTCCTCTATACACTGGGGTCACAGAAATAGAGATGGAGGCCTCAGGAGACACCGCAGTGGGGCAGTCTACACAACTCCTACTGCCCTCTCAGGAACAAGCCCAAGTCAGAGATGCATTAGCCAATATCACCAAAATGTTAGAGGTGCTCCTGGTGAGAGTGGACAGCATAGGGGCAGCTGTGGCTGGAAATGTTGCTGATGTTTGTAAACTGGAAGATCACTAAAACGTACTTGATCAGTGGACAGCGGAGCTGGAGAGACAGCATTTCATAGTGCTATAAAGGCTTAAAGACCATGAAGATAAACTCTCCAGGCTGTGGCAAAGAGCAAAAGACCAAGAAAATAGGAGCAAGAGAAATAACATCCGGATCCTGGGGGTGCCGGAGGGGGCTGAGGGGCCGAATATGGAGATGTTTCTGAACGAATGGTTGCCATGGCTCCTAGGTGAGAGGTGGAAAGAACCTGTGGGGGTGGAGAGAGCACATCAGGTATCTGGCAGGCCTGATGGTGCACATGGACCCAGAATGATTATAGCATACTTATTGAAGTACTCTGTCAAGGAAAAGCTTCTTCGGGCTACCAGGGAGTTAGGAGAGATCACCAGGAAAGGCAACATTATTTCTTTCTACCGGGACTTCTCTCAGGAGGTGGCAATGAAGAGAAAGGCATATGGACCACTGAAGAAGAGTCTGGTCACTAACTTTTTTCATTACAGATTTAGAAGACTGACTGCCCTGCAGCTGTCTAAAGATGGCAGAACGTTTTTGGCTGAATCACCCAGGAAGGCAGAGGCCTGGGTAAACAATCAGTGGCCAGGCCTGCTACCAAGGTCTATAATCCCCAGATGCCTCTGGACCCCAAGAGAGCATCCGCTAAAGGGATCAGACAGAAGGGGGCATAGATCCTAGGGAGGTGGTAACCCCGATCGGTCAGGCACGGTCACAAAGGAGACCCCCTTGTTTCCTCCATCTGTATCACAACAAGCAGATAAACACCCCAATGCGAGATCTCCCCCAAACAGAGATGGGCACCCAGACAGAAGCGCTGACAATAAGGGGCAAACTGACCGAGTGACTCTGCCAACACCAGGCCAACAACGACAACGGGCTAGGAGCCCTCACCATCTAGTTCCAGGCACTGTGGAAGCTTCTCCCCCTGCCAAACTCCCCAGAGCGGAAGTTGAGGCAGCTGCAATAAAATCAGCTTCAACTTCATGGATGGAGGGTGTCGAGGAATCCGCAGATGGTATGGAAGTATTGGACTGTGCTGCTGAAATAGAAGATAACGAGCAAGAAGCTGCTGCTGAGGCAGACCTCCTGAAGCCTGGGACTAAATCTTATGAGGAGACGCTCAACTCGCCCTTTAACATCTCCAATCCTATGTCCAAAGAGCAACCAATGCCACCGGGGGCAGAAGGCTGAACGGACTTTTGGCTTTCCTGGCTGAATTAACTTGTGACTCTCTTGTTTTATTCTCACTGAGTAGGATATGAGGGAAATTGGGTAGCATGTGCAGATACCTTATCTCGCTGTCGCACTCCGCCCCCCTCCATTCTGGGTGAAGTTATTCATTGACTCAGGGGTGTAGCTCAGAGTAGACACCCCCCTCCCCATGCGCATTCCTTATCTCTTTTCAATATTCCTCAGGTTATGAATACCCGTTGGTTCATTATGTATGTGCACGAAGACCTGGGCAGACAATTTAGACCTGAATGTGGGGCTCCTGCCAAATGGTCGAGGGGAATGCTATGTATATGTCACCTGCCTTCCCTGGCAGCACTCCTTTTTCGATGGCTTTCCTTTAAACTCTTAAGGCATCTACAATTTAGTGTTAGCCTTAGCCCTCCCTCTCCCCTGGGCTGCATAGTGGTCAGGGGATACCCCCCCTTCCTTCCATGACCCCTCTCCCCCCTTTCTTTCCGTTCCCCAGTGGATATGCATTCGGTGTTTGACCTACCATTAGGGTAGGCTCTTCTTTCTCTCCTGGACCCTCCGGATCCCAAATAACTATAGAGATCCAAGAGGCCAGGTTGGGACAGGTTACTTACATATTGGTGTAACCTCTCCCTTTATATCTCTGGTGTTTGAAGCAGTGTGGCATGAGGCACCCTCTCTCTCTCTCTGGGTGACTTCTTTCACATGTTCACCTCAACACCAGTAACTTTTGCATTTCAGGGTGCTCTAATAAGAGCCTTGGTTTCATTGTTATAGTTCTGACTATTGTAACCTTAAGATTGTTATACATGTAATACAGCTTGTGTGTGTGCTTTTTTCTATTCTGTTTCCAACCAGGTGGGACTCAGGTGGAACAACAACTACTCATACTCTCTATCCTCCTACATTGCTATTGCAGTCGCTACTCGGTATATATAGACATCAGGCAGGTATTCTCTTTTACCCCACGTTTGTTGCCACTCTGCCAGATACCTCCAGGGAGATATCAGGGTGAGTTCCTAATCTGTTTTACTTCTCACTGATCCCTGGAGGAATGACAGCGACTGCAAAACCCTTGTCAGGTCACGGCTGGAGGTGTGTCTCCTGGAATGTTAAGGGACTTTATCATCCAGCTAAAAGAACCAAGATTATACAATACCTGAACTCTATGAGGGCAGATATAGCCCTTTTGCAGGAGACACATCTTACCAGCCGGACAGTACAATGGTTGAAGAAGCTCTGGGTGGGGACAGTGGTTTCCAGTTGTGCCACTACCATATCCAAGGGAGTGGCCATTCTATTAAGGAAATCTATGCCATGGGTAATAGAGGATAAGTGCTTGGATTCACAAGGGTGCTGGATAGCAACTCGGATATCATATCCGGGAGGCAGATTACTGATTGCTAATGTATATGGCCACAATACGAATGTAGGGGAGGTATACTCGGACCTCAGCCATGCCTTCTCGGACTTGACAAGTGGCTTTCCTGATGTCCCTATTCTATTAGGAGGGGATCACAACTTAGTCCTAGACATTTTTCTTGATAAGTCCCTACCCACCCCACAAGCCCATCCCAAGGCCTTGGCCAGTCTTACTGACTTGATGACAGAATGGAGTCTCTGTGACTCCTGGAGGAGGGCCAATCCACAGGGGTGAGACTATTCTTTTTACTCGGCAGTACATCATACGCATAGCAAACTGGACTTCTGGCTCACTAACTATGCAGCAGAGACGGGGGTAATTGATGCTTTTATAGGCAGCATATTAATTTCAGACCATGCGCCAGTCTCTATCTTGTACTCCCCACCGGGTCAGGGTGCTCCCACTACAAGATGGAGATGCAACCTGTCCCTGCTGCAAGACAAAACCTTTCAAGCCTATATTAAAAAGGAAGCTGAAAATTATTTTGCTCTTAACCTCCCTGAGGAAACTACGGCTTCGGTAGTATTGTAGGCGTTTAAAGCTGTTCTATGAGGAAGAATTATATCCTTCATGGCCGCCAAGAACAAGGCCAGAACAAAGACCATTTCCTCATTGCAGACAGAGCTTGCGACCCTGGAGAGACAGTTTAAAGTGACAACTCAAGATCCACTTAATTCCCCTCTCCTGTCCGCTATCACTGGCTTAAAATACCAACTAAACACCTTGCTAAATGAGAAAGCTGCTTGGCAGTTAATCCGAGCCAAGTACAAATTCTGGGAGGGAGGGGACAAGGGGGGCAAACTTCTCGCATACTACCTTTGCAAGCAGCAAGCATCCTCAAGGATCCTTGCTCTTAAAAATCCGCAGGGCAGAGTAGTGTCTACACCCAAGACCATTAATGAAGTAATGCAGAATGTTTATCAGGAGCTATACCATCTAAAGCCCAACTATCAGACACAGAGCTCGCCACCCGGCTATGTAAGCTGTGTGATGGGGTCTCTCTCCCTAAACTTTCTCAGGAGCAAAGTGCAGTTTTAGATGCCCCAGTTACTGCAGAGGAACTCCGCTCTGCATTGTTCCAGCTGGCAAAGGAAAGGCACCAGGCCCAGATGGAATGACAGTGGAGTTATGTCAACTCCTACAAGTAAAAATCACTGTTCCACTCCTACAGGTTTTGCAAGAAGCCCAGGCATCTACAGCTCTCCCTCCTACTATGCGGGAGGCTCTGGTGACCTTAATTCCTAAGAAATCCTCTGATGCAATGGATTGTGCCAATTTTTTTGGCCCATTTCTTTGCTGCCAGTGGATACCAAACTGCTAGCCAAAGTCCTGGCAAATAGGCTCACCCCGTTCTTACCAACTGTAATACACCCCTCACAGGATGTTTTTTCTAAGGGGAAGTCGGGGGCAGACAATCTTCGATTAGTCCTTAACTTAAAATGGTTAGCCTTGCACTCGGACACACCTATGGCAGCTTTGGCCATAGATTTTGCCAAGGCTTTTGATTCTTTAGAGTGGGGTTATCTCCATATGGTGTTGCCTCTTTATGGATTCAGGCCAGGGTTCTGCTTCTGGGTCTCTACTCTTTATCATTTGCCAACAGCTAAAATTGCAACCAACCGAGATGTATCCCAGCCCTTCCCTTTACAGAGGTGCACTAGACAAGGCTGCCTTCTTTCCCCTCTTCTTTTTATTTTGGCTCTGGACCACCGATATGGAAGCTCTTGAGCACCCCAGACATTACTGGGATCCCAGTGAAAGAGCATTGTTTCCTGGTGAATGCCTATGCGGACAATATGTTGCTTACCCTGTCTAACCCAGAATGCTCCATTCCTACAATTCTTCAGGTGATGCAGGAGTTTGCCTCCCTTTCTGGCCTGGTAATTAACCAAAAGAAGACAATCTTATCTCCCCTGAACACAAGGTGCAGTAGAAATTGTCTACGAAATATGGACATTACCTGGGCACACCAGGGATTTTCATATCTTGGGATCTTTATTTCTTCCACCTGGAGAGATCTAGAAAAGACCAACTTTTCTCCCTTGCTAACAGCCATTATGGCCAAGGTTCAGAGATGGAGAAAGTTACAGCTCTCCCTGAAGGGTAAAATAGAGGCTACTTGTATGTTTATTTTTTCCAGAGTTTCGTACCTCCTTAGCAACCTCCCCATCCCCTTAACCCCTAGGCCCTTCCTACAACTGGACAAACTAATTTCCTCCTTCTTATGGGAAGGCAAAATGGCACACTGGAGCCGAGCCAAATTATGGGCACACTGGACCAGGGGAGGGCTGGGACTCCCATGGTTTATGGGATATCACCTAGCCTTTCACATGGCCCAGGCTACCAACTGGTTTGCTGTCCCCTTGTCCCCTCCTCCTTCTCAATGGGCCTGTTTAGAAGCAGCTCTCCTACCTGATAACTCACTCTTTTCTCTGCTTACCGACAAGAAGCTGTCAGGAGATTTGCTCACTCCTATTGTGATAGAAACCTGTAGGGCTAGGTGATGGGCAATGGCCCTTACTGGTATTCCAAGAAGAGCATATCTCCCTCTGATCCCTTACACCCCTCTGTGGAACAACCAATTCTTAATGGTAGACCACAAACCTGTTTACTGGAAACACTGGGCCACTAGAGGTATTCGGGTGGTGAGGGATCTTCTCCCTGATGGTGCGACAGTTATGTCCTTTGAGCAGCTGTGAGAGATGTATGGAATAAAAAGTCTGGACTTCTGGAGGTATCTCCAAATCCGGAGTGCAACTGCATCTCTTTTGATGACTCCAACCAGTACAGGGAGGTGGAAATGCCTTGCCACCCTTCACGAGCCCGGTAAGGGTAAGGGCTTGGTTGGAACTCTGTATAAGGTGATAAGGGATGCCCAACCCGACACTACATTGACTAGTCGAACAGCCTGGGAAGCTGAACTTCGATGCCCCCTTTCTCAGCAAGAATGGAGTGACTGTTTGAAAGCTGGGTCACCTTGGAGACTGGAAAGGGCACCACAATCCACACAGGGGTTGTGTACAGACCCCCATGTCAGGGGAAGGGAATGGACAAGGATATGATAGAAGGCATTCTTAGAATGGCAGAGAAAGGGGAGATACTGTTGATGGGAGACCTGAATATGCCAGATGTTAACTGGAGCACATTTGCTGCAGCCACATCCAAGAGCAGGGCCATTCTTGATGCCCTACAGGTGGCAGGCCTTGGTCAGCTAGTTTCGGAACCCACTCATGAGGGAGCAATCTTAGACCTTGTACTCTCAAACGGGGGCAGTGAGAGGATCTCAGATCTAGAAATGGGTTGCCATCTGGGGACAAGTGACCATCAAACAGTGTGGTTCACGTTAAACTCAGCTACAGAGTCAAGCCATACAAAAGTGAGGGTACTGGACTTTAGGAGGGCTGACTTTGGCAAGATGGGAGAGTGCCTCAGAAAAGTACTAGCAAACAGGCGAGAAGGAGGTGTGGAGCAACAATGGAGAATCATCAAAACTGCCATCACAGAGGCAACAAGCCTTTGTGTGAAGCAAATAAACAAATCAAAATGAAAGAAAAAGCCACTATGGTTCTCAAAAGAGGTGGCTGTGAAAGTCAGGAAGAAAAAGATAGCATTCCGGAAGTATAAGGAAACACAGAAGGAGCAGGACAGAGAGCTGTACCAGTTAAGGCAGAAGGAAGCAGGAGGAAGTCAGAATAGCAAAGGCCCAAACTGAGGAAAAGATAGCCAACTCAGTTAAGAAGGGGATAAAACCTTTTATAGGTACATCAGCGAGCGTAGAAAGACAAAGAGAGGGATAGTGAGGCTGAATAGAATGAACGGTGGGTGGGCAGAGAGGGACAGTGAAAAAGCAGGGATACTGAAAGCATATTTCTGCTCAGTATTCCAAAAGGGAGGGAGAAGTGCCTAATCCAATTAACAGAAGCACTCTTGATAGGGGGTCAATCCCAGTCCTTTCACAGAAGAAAGGGTTCTGCAAGAACTCCTAAAACTGAAAGTGGACAAAGCAATGGGTCCTGATGGAATTCACCCAGAATTCTAAAAGAATTAAGGAGGAACTAGTGAAACCACTGGCTACTCTTTTTAATAAATCATGGGAGGATGGTGTGGTACCTGAGGACTGGAGGAAGGCGGATGTGATTCCCCTTCACAAAAGTGGGACAAAGACAGAGGCAGGAAACTACAGACCTGTCAGTCTGACCTCTGTGGTAGGGAAAGTGATGGAGTCACTTCTGAAGGAAAGAATAGTTGAGTACCTAGAGGCCAGTGGAGCACAGGACCCAAGGCAGCATGGGTTCACAGCGAGAAGGTCATGTCAGATGAATCTAATAGATTTCTTTGACTGGGTGACCAAAGTAGTAGACCAGGGAGGGGCTGTGGACATGGCCTACCTAGACTTTAGCAAGGCATTTGACACAGTCCCACACAAAAGATTAATAGTCAAATTAACCAGCCTGGGAGTGGGTCCCAGGGTGGTAGCCTGGGTAAAACATTGGCTGCACAACAGGGCACAGAAGGTAATTGTAAATGGAGTCCACTCTGAAGAAAGAGGGGTTACTAGTGGGGTACCGCAGGTTTCAATATTGGGTCCAGTCCTTTTTAATGTCTTCATCAGTGACATTGCAGAGGGACTGAAAGGAAAAGTATGCCTTTTTGCAGATGACACAAAGATCTGCAACAGGGTTGATACACAAGGAGGCGTTGAAAGGATGAAAAGAGACTTGGCAAGGTTAGAGGAATGGTCAGAAGTATGGCAGCTAGGATTCAATGCAAAGAAGTGCAAAATAATGCACCTGGGAAACAAGAACCCTGGGGAAGAATACACAATGGGTGGGGAGGTAGTAACAACAAAAAAAAAAGGAAAGGAACCTGGGGGTAATCATATCAGATGACCTTAAGGTTAGCAAGCAATGTGAGAAGGCAATAGGGAGGGCTGGGGGTATACTGGGATGTATAGGGAGAGGCATCAGCAGCAGAAAACAGGAAGTTGTTATCCCTCTGTACAGACAGTTGGTGAGACCCCATCTGAGTACTGTGTCCAGTTCTGGAGACCCCATCTCCGCAAGGACATAGACAGGATAGAGGCAGTCCAGAGGAGGGCAACTAAAATGGTGCAGGGTCTGCAAGAGAAGCCGTATGAGGAGAGACTAAAGGAGCTTAATATGTATACCCTTGAGGAAAGAAGGGAGAGGGGTGCATGATAGAAACTTTTAAGTACCTCAGTGGAATCAACAAAGTCCAAGAGGGTAGCATCTTTCAGAAAAAGAGACTTGCAAGAACAAGGGGACACAATTTAAAGATAGAAAGAGGGCGGTTCAGGGGCAATGTGAGGAAGTATTATTTCACAAAGACGGTAGTGGATGCATGGAACAGCCTTCCTGAGGAGGTTGTGGGGTCTAAAACTGTGGGAGAATTCAAGAATGCATGGGACAGACATAAGGCAATTCTTGTGGGGGGTAGGAAGAAATAGGCTGTTGGTTAACTAGGATCTGCGGCCTATCCTGTAGGTAGGGAAATGGGCAGACTAGATGGGCCAAACGGTCCTTATCTGCCGTCAAAGTCTATGTTTCTATGTTTCTATGCCCACTTGGCATATGAAGATGCCAAAAGTCAACTGATTCAGTTGAAAATCCTTCTCAGGTGGTATAAGACACCTGCAGTGCTTCATAAACTGAACATTATGAAACATGATAAATGCTGGAGGTGCAATGCCTCCCCTGCTCATTTACTCCATATTCTATGGACATGTCCAGCAGTTCAGGGGTTTTGGCAACAGGTGTTAGAGGACTGCTCTAAAATCATCATCATACCCTTATCAACTGCCCAACCCACATTGGTGCTGGGGGATGTTTCTACCCTGGCCCATTGTCTGCGTCCTCTAACGCCTGGGTGTTGGTGGCAGTCATGGAAGCTAAGAGATCTATATTGATGAAATGGAGACTGCCTAGTCCTCCCCATGATCACTTGCTGGCGGGCAGCAATGGCACGGCTGGCTACTTTTGAAAGACTTTCCGCGACTGGGAAAGGTCATCTCTCCAGATTTCATAAGAAATGGGATGCATACTTGCACTCACATATTTGTGCGGTCCCACCCCCCACCCCCAAAACCCACCAATATTCTAAAATGTGACGTCTCTTCTCTTTTTCTAATACTCTTGCCTTCATATCTATCTTCTGCTGAAGCAGTGGATGTCCAGTGTCTGTGTAGACTGTGTATTTACCCCACACTGTTCATACTACTGTCAATCTGTCCTTAATACCTATCCTGGTGTTGTCATAAGGCTCAGATGACCATTCTGAAAAGACTTGGGTGGTCTGACTAATAAGAAGAGATATGAGGACTCTGACCCATGACACTCATGGTTACTTTATGAGTAGTTAGTTCCTGGAGACTTTCTGGTTGAAGGAGGTATTAATCTAAAGAATTGCCTGGTATATACATATATGGATCAGAGTGCGTGAGTACAATGTAAGGTTTTATGATTTATAAAAGAAATAGGATGTAATATGCAAATCTCTTAGCAGTTGCAGTTATGGAATATTTCTAACATGCTTATGGTACTCCTGTTCACCTGTATGATGTATGCCTGGGTACGTCTACCTTGGTTGGATGTACTTGGAAAAACGAATAAAATTTTATATGATAAAAAATAAATAAATAAATAAATAAATAAAAGGCTAAGCCTGAGGTTTGATTGGTAGGAGCATGCAGCCACACACTTTCTGGTCTATATAAACCAGCTTCCTTTAGCCTCGTTCGAAAGGTCAGTTTGTTTGCTGCAGCCCAAGGATCTGCTCACCTTCCCCAATGGTTCCTGTTTTCCTCTGTTATTTGGTCCTTTTTGTTTGGTTTTGCTTCTGTTTAATCTATGCCTTCTACAGCTGTCTGGGTTAGAATATATTTTTCCTTCTCTGGCTGTAGCATTTTGCTTAATACTTTTCTGTAAGGTAGCCACGCCTGCTACTCCCTTGTCCTTACTTACCTCAATGCTTACCTGCAGAGAGTTTTCAGGGTGCAGCCTTGATGCTATGTCTTGCCTCTGTCATGCTGCTGTTTCATTTCTGTTTTCTCAGTCTGTTTTACCTGCTGTTCTTATCCAGTACCAGCAACTTTTTCATTGTAGTCCCTCTGCATGCACTGCATTCCAGCTAGCAGCTGCAACCACTTGAACTCCAATCATTTCAACTAGTCTTTCTCAGTCATTCAGGCATCACTCAGTCTGTTTCAGTATTTCCACCACAGTTCTGGTTGTACTACAGCTGTCTGAAATTTCTACTCATGGCTGAGTGTTCATCATGATAATGACATTTGATATGCATTCACATTTTCAATATGCTGTAACTCAGTTCATTTTCTAGCACATCACTTATTCTTCATCTGTCCTCATTTAGTGCAATCTATCAATTGTCCCCTCTGTAGTTATCTTTCAGTCAGTCCATTTCTGCATCATGTCACCAGGCTGTATGAATGCATTCCTGCTGGCCACTCCCCTTGAAGTCCACATTTTGAGGGTGAGTCCATTTCTATGTGGGGGAGGTCCTTCTCAGGCTGCTTGTCTCCTGTGGTGCCTCCCAGTAGTCCCATCTGATGGTGAAAAAGGTCCAGAGCTTAATGAGGAGACTTCAGCCATGTATACCAATGGTTAGTGGCACCTCATGGTGTAGTATTTAAGACATCAGTTGCCAGTGGTTGGGGTTCTACAGTAACATGGGTTCCTTTAGCTTTGCAGACCATGTCAGCAGCACCTCTAAAAGCTATTCCCCCTGCATCTTCCTAAAGTCCACTTAGTCTCATTCCATATCCCCTTCCTTTAGTTTTCAGTCACAGTGCAGCCTCCTCATGGCCTTAAGGCTGGGTGCTAGCCTTTCAGCAGTTGCTACTATCCTCACTCCATGTTTTGGGGCTTTGGCCTCTTTTTGGAGAAACTTTCTTTAGCTGTAAGATCTATTCATGACTCTCCCACAATGCTATCACATTAGACAGCTAGAACACGAGTTATCCCTCCAACTGTTTTCCCTGAATTGGAATCCAAATTAGCAAATTAAACCATAATAACAATACCCATGACAGGAGGAATAGCTGCCAACACCATGGATCCCCAGAGATTTCCTCCACAAGGGTTGTTTTCTCTCCTGAGTGCCAAAAGCCATAATGTAGTTTTCTATTATAGCTTTTACTAGTAGTAGATTTCCCCCTGTGAGTTGGGGTCGGATGATGGCGCACCTTATCTTACAATCCTACCACTCCCTCTCTCCTCTGAAGGTCATGCCTCTGTCTTCTACCAGTCATCATCAGCTATCAGCTGTCTGTGTCATAACTTTGCACATCTGTGGTTGCACACTGCAGTTCTTTTGAGCTCCTTCCTAAGGTACCTTTAGCCTGAAGGGATTATGTTTCCATGGCACCACTAGTAGTGGAATCCTCCTCAAGAGGGTTTCTTTACCTTCCTAGTACCCTACAGAATGGTAGTCCCTCAGCAGACAGAGAGTGTGAATGGCCAAGGTTACTACATGTGACAGTCAAACAATCCAATCATACAGCTACCCTTTGGCTATCAATGTGATGCATAAGCATTGCTCCACACTGTGGCAGCATACACCCATTAAAATAAAAGGCTAAGCCTGGGGTTTGATGCATGGCAGCAACAAGCCACACCCATTTCCTAGGCTATATAAACCAGCTTTAGAAGCCCCATCTCTTTGCTTATTCTATCCAACCCTCCTCCAGTGGCTCACTTCTCTCTTTGGACTTCTTCGTAACATAGCTTTAGCCTGAAGGAATTATAATCCAGCTGCACCTTTAGTGGTTTGAACCCTCCTCTAGGGGGTTGCTTTGCCTTCATGGTATCCTGACAGGGTGGTACTCCCTAAGGAGACAGAGAATGCAAATGGTCAAAGCAACAACAGTCCAATCACGTAGTGAAACGTGTCTTTGGCTATCAACATGTATAAAACCATTACTCTACACTATAGTTGCATACACCCATTCAACTTGCAAGAATCAAAAGGAGCATAGTAGCTTGGGGGGAAGCAAAAATCAGCCTAAATTGCAAATAAAGATACAGGGGGCTAGAGAGGATACATTAACCTACAACCCCAAGTAAGTGTACTGGATGGCCAGTGGGGAATTAAGAGCTGGAAAATGATGGGGACAGTTAGTCGTTTCTGAGCTGTTTAAAGCAATGGTGTGACATTTTTTACTTACAGTTTTGGACTTCATAGTCCATTACCCTGCCATGGCGATGGTCTGTCTGTGACAAAATTTTACGTTTTAATACTGTCCTGAAAGAGAGGGAAGGGATCATAACTGTGGCTGAACTGCCTGCCAGCCAATCCCTTTCAACTTCACGGTCCGCTGACCATGCCCTCGTGCTTGGACATTTTGTAACTTCCTACCAGGGAGCACATGGGGGCACACCACATTAAATCCTATAGGGAGATTTTTAAAACATTACTGTGCATATTTAAGTTACTTTTGACCCAAATTAAAGCCACCCCTCAACTAATAGGGGCTCTATTAGTTGAGCGGTGTCTTTAATTTGTGTCAAAAGTAACTTAAATATATATAGCAATGTTGTTAAAATCTCTCCCATAGGATTCTATGGGGTGTGCCCCTGCTCTCTACCAGGTAAGACACCACAAAATGTCAGAGCGCCCGGACATGGTCAGAGGAACGGGAAGTTGGAAGGGACTGTCTGGCAGGTGGTTCAGCCAGAGTTACAATCCCCTTCCCTCTCTTACAGGACAGTATTAAAATTATACATTTTGTCACAGATGGACTATTGCATTGGTCGGGTAATGGGATATGAAGCCCATAACTAAATCTTACACCTTTACTTTCAGTGAGTAGTAGAAAACAGGCAAAGCTGAATGGATAGATAATTCCAGAGGCAGGGCAGGTGGAAAGAGTAGACAGATTGTCCTGTAGTAGTTTTGCAGTGAGGATCAGTAAACTATTGGGAGTCAGCAAACTGGAGTATGTACAGTGCCATCCACCAGGTTCAAGCTCTCTTATCACAGTTTTTGCTGGGATAACTTGTAGGGTTCTGCAGAACTCAATGTAAATTACAGAAGTGGGAAGGAAAGAGAGGATAGATATGGAAGGAGGAATGTCAACCAGAGTTTGGAGAGAAAATAGGAGCAACAAGAGAGGCACCTGGATATAATCTTGTGGAGAAATAGTTATGATCAGTAGTGGGTGAAGGGAAGGGATTTACTGCAGTAGCAAATTATAAAATGGGTTTCAAATGTCATGAAAACTGATTGCCTGAGGGCTGTCTTTACCCATACTGTTATGTCATCAATATATACCATGCTCTAGCAAAACATTTACAGCGAAGACCATTACAGCGACAACAATGACAGGTCACTGTAATGGTTGCGTGGGACCCCAGCATGGCTTCCCTGGGTCTTGCCCCCCCTCCTTAAAACAACTCCAACCTGGAGTTGATTATATTAAAGTCCAGGGTGTGTGGGGGCTCAACCCCCCCCGCTAAAAACACACTTTTTTCCTGATGGCACAATGCCGACCTCGATCGTGGTCAATATAGTGCCATCACTGTAACGCTGGTTGACAGATTTTCTGTTGAGCTGGCTAGATGGAACCCTGATCACAACAGCACTGGATAAAGATCCAGCAGCATCTTCACAATTAAATCCCTACTAACCACACATCCATAATTACCATCACAAACATGGCCGCCACCTTTACTCCAAAAAAAATAAGGGCTCTAAAAATAAAACAGCCTTAAATAAAAAAAATTACAATTTTATTTACCCTCATAATCCTCTTCTTACATACACATATAGAAATTAAAAAAAATGAAATACTACAGTGCTTACAGTTTTAACTGCTGGTGTTTCTTTGCTGACCATAAAAAAACCCCTTCCTGTCATTACCAGATGACTAGGGAAATCTTTGTTGTTTAACTTGCTACAATTAAAACAGAAGCCCTGGCTTCATCTGATACTTTCTGTTGTGTGAGGTTGAATTTTATGCCTGTAAAACAGAACAGAGATTTGAATTCTATTGTATCCATAGTAAACATTCTGGCGTTTGTATAGAATGTCAGACAAACGTAAGCGGGTTTGCGTAAGCACTTATGGAATACGCTTCTCAGCTCATGTGCTTTCCACTACAAATTGTCCAACATTCTACCAAACCCCCTCTATGCTATCAGCTGGCCATTGGTTGTGTGGCTGACTGTATATGTCATGGGGGGCTCAGCCCCCCACATACCCCTTCACTTTGTAACATGTGACACAATCCATCATTAATTTGGTGGGGGGCTGAGCTCCACCACACCCCTTCACTTCTGAACATGAATCAAAATCTAAAACACTACAACTAAACCAATGAAATGCAAAAAAAAAGTGTATGTCACGACACAACATACAACGTGACCTTGTAAGCAAGAAGCGCTATGAATTTACCATAGCCGATCAGGGTGTCCAATATTCTACACAGTCACCAACATTCCATCTATTGTATATTAAAAATGCTGCCCAGACCACTATTAAGGTTGTAAGGGTGGTCACATGCACATTGTTAGGGTATGAGAACTGCAAACCAAAGGTAAGCATTCTGTTACCCTAAGAATGTAAGTGAGACCACTCTTACAGTCGTAAGAGTGGTCTGAGTGGTGGCATTAATATATTACTGATCGTGTTTGATCAATAATATATTGATTAAAAAAAACTAAAGAAATCCTTACTGGAACATACCCATTTCCAGGGCTGCTGCACATCAATCAATCAATTACTCAATCAATCAATCAATCAATCTTTATTTTACCAGGAGAAAATACACCGTTGAGAACACTCATTTAAGAGGTGGTCCTGGGTACATAGATACAAAAGTCATAATGGTAATACATAGCAAAAACAATACAATACAAGAAAAAGTATGGCATTGTAATACATAATAATAGTGTTATACATCACATAAGTACAGATGGGTATCATGACAATCAGAGGCATCTGCTGAGCATAACAGGCTGTACTAGACATAACATTATGAGTTGGTATGGACTGCAAAGACAGAGACCATTCACAGCATGTAAGTAAGTGCCATAGGACCCTAAGACAAATTAGAAATAATCAGATGGGTTGTTGAGTGCTCAAGAGATGAGTAAGAAGGATGGGGGCAATGGGTACATAAAAAAGGGAGGTAAGGGGAAGGTAGGGATGTGAGGAGGGGGGAAGGCCTGAGTGAGTATAGGGGAGAGAAGGGAATTAACACACTCTTCATAGAATAAGGGTGAATCAGGCATAGAGGAAAGGAGCACTCTGATTAATCGGGAGTGTTCCCTAGATCTATAATGAATATAGGAAAGCTAGAAAAGAAACAGGGTGGGGAAAGGGTGGAAATTATATAAATCAGAAGGAGGAAAGGTGAGGAAACTGGTAAATGGAGGTGTTTTGGGGGAATAAATGGTATAAGGACTAACTTAAAAAAGCATATTTTGCTGTACATAATATTTGAGACTGAGATGGTATGCCAGTGCTGAAATGTGCTGGGGC
Organism: Neoceratodus forsteri; assembly: GCA_016271365.2. Taxonomy (NCBI): domain Eukaryota; kingdom Metazoa; phylum Chordata; order Ceratodontiformes; family Ceratodontidae; genus Neoceratodus; species Neoceratodus forsteri. The sequence continues at coordinate 995,601,108 of CM057450.1, forward strand.
TATTTTGGTGGGGGTGGGTAAACTTAAAAAAAAAAAAATCATAAAAGTGTTTGACATTATTTTATTTTTGTTGATTTTTTCACTCCCCCTGAAAAAAAATTGCCTCATTTTATAATCTCAGTAAGACAGTCCAGGGTTTTGGGGAACTCGCGGACCTCATGGGCCAGCTGGTGGTGAGAGAGTCTGCTGGCTCAAATATTTACCATTTCTATTTGTATGCACAAATTGTATGTAGGCAGCTGGGAGAATCCTGCCTATTGGCCTTCATATACAAATGCTGATTGAGTTCTGGCGAGAGCAGAACTTTTGCGGTGGTGTATGTGATATTCATGTTCAAGTTCAAGTTTATTTGCAAGAAAACTCCATTGAGCATGTTCATTTACAAAGAGGTCCTGGTAGGACAACTTGGTACAAAGTATACACAATATTACAATACAATACAATACAACACAATACAATATAGTGCAATTGTGATACATCAAGATTGAACAGTGTTGAGACAGGTAAACAATGTACAGTAGAAGGGGAGTTATGGGTAAATTACATACATTTCATAAACTAAACTAACAGGCAGGAAAGGAGAAATGGGGGAAACATGAAAGAAGTTTACATTCACATGCTTTGTGAGACTATAATGGTTTCTCCCCTAGGAGGGCTACTAGGTGCTTTGGCGGTGGCAAATTTCCATAAGCACTTTGTTGGCCAGGGTTTTAAATATGTTTAAGGAGACTAGTTTGGGGAGTTTTAGTGTGGCTTGTACTTTGTTTGATATTGTTTAAGTTAGGTTGAGTGGTATGAGTGTGCAAGCCCCCAGGATTAAATGACAATATTAGTTTAATACCTTACATAAAATATGGATAGGAGAAATATATAGTCTTTATAAAAGGACTTCCTGTAGCAATAATAAATTCCATATTGTGATTACAATTTGATGTATAGCTATATGTGGCCAGGAATATGTGAATTTAACAAGAAATAATATGTGTAATAGGGGAAAACTTTTAAAGATAATTAAAAGTAAAGAACTGTTTTTTATATCTAGAATAAAAAGACTGGTCCAGTTTTGGAAGCAGTAGTCCCAGCTGGATTCTGCATGGTACACTGCCCATAGAGGGACCATGGTGAGGGATGGCCATCTGTTTTAGATCCAGGTTGAACTTTACTGTGAATTCTGTGGGGAAAACTTCATTGTTTGAATGTGTGTCTGTGTGTGGGGGTCTAGGTGCAGGCTGCAGGATCCTACTGGTGTACCACACCCCCCCCCCAGGGCATGAAGGGGATTCCGTGCAGGAAATTGCACACTTCATTACAGAGTTGTCCATATGGCATATTCTGGGTGACTTCAATGACTGGGTCGACAATGAATTCTCACATTTTGGAAGAGAGTTTCTCCAGTTGATGGAATCACTGGGCCTGGCACAACTTGGCACAAGTTGTTACTTCTATGACTGACCCACATGTACATGCCTTAGACCTGGTTTTCTCCCTGGGGCTTGAGGTAAGTAACTTTGAGATCGATCTGGTCAGTTAGCTGGATCATTGCACAGTGAAATTCTACTACAGGGACCCCTCTGTGGTCCTCCCCCCATGGAACATAGAAACATAGACATTGATGGCAGATAAGGGCTGCATAGCCCATCCAGTCTGTTCTTTTTGTTGCATTACTTACACTTCAGACCCCTCCAGGTCTAAGGCACTTTCTCTGCCACCCTCTTACCATAGACAGAAGATGAGATGGTTTAATACTGTCCTTTAAAGGGGCTTAGCCCAGAAGGACTACTGACAGTGCTCAACATCTCAGAGATGGTAGTGGCTTGTGAGACAGAAACATAGAAACATAGAATTGGATGGCAGATAAGGACTGCATGGCCCACCTAGTCTGCCCATTTCAGGATCACCGAATGTGGTATTGACCTACAGTAAGGTTGTTACCGAAGTCTTTGATTCTGGAACATCTACTCTTATATGACCCCAGGTCTCATGCTTAGGCTCCTCATGGTTTAATGGGGAGCTTAGGCAGTTGAGGACCAGGGGTCAGAGGGTTAGAGCACTGCTGGAGGAGGTCTGGGGCTGAGGAGGACATACTGGCTTGGAAGGTTCATTATGATAAATTGTCAGCATAGTGTCAGCATGGCTTAGTTGGTAGCACATCTGTCTCTGGGCCACAAGGTCCTGGGTTCTAGTCCCAAACCAGGATTGGGCTTATGCCATAAACACTGGCACCTGAGTGCAGTGCTGGGGGCTGCTGTACTATTGGGGTCTACCATTCTTTGGATGAGAAGTTAAACCAAGGTCCATTCTACCTATCTCTGGTGGTGTCCTGGTGGGTGCCCAGGTGGAAGTAAAAGAACCCAAGGTACATTTTGCTAGAGTAGAGAATTTTCCACTGGTGTCCACACCAACAGTCACCTTCCTATAAAACTGGTTCATGCAATTGTCCAAGGCTATATGTGGGTGTTGATGTGCGAAATGGCTGCCACTACACATTCAGTCACTTCGTTGGCAGTCTTGCATTGCTTGTAAAGTGCTTTGGAATTCAATGTAAATGAAAAGTGCTATATAAATGCTGAGTCTTCTTCTTCTTCTTGAATATGAAAGGGCACTCCTCTGTAAGAAGGCAACATTTCTGTCCAGGGAGATTGCGACTTTAAGGAATCGACTGGCTCAGCTGTTCCATACTGTGAACAGGTTATTAAATCCAACCTCTTTTCAGTTGGTGAGAGCAGTTTCAGTAGCTAAGTGTGAAGAGTTTGCTCAATTCTTCTCAGAAAGAGTGTCCTCTATTTGGGCCAGGTTCTCTCCAAGCAGGCTGTTACAGCCCTGCAGAACTGAGCATGGATTTCACAGATGAATTCAGCTATCTTGGGTGGAGTTTTTGGCCAATCTCTATGGGTGAGGTCTTTGAGGTAATTTTGTAGTTGTGGCCTACTCATTGTGAACTAGACATATGCTCCAAGGCATCTACTAGAGAGCTTTGTGGTGTCTCTGGTTTGATGTTTATTGAAATAGTTCAGTGGTCCTTGCAGGAGGGGGTCTTTCCAGTGGCACTGAAGAATGCACTAGTTCAGTTCCTTCTGAAAAAGCCAGCTTTAGACCTGAATGTTCTAGTGAACTTCTGTCCTGTCTCTAACCTACATTTTTTTAATAAGATTATTGAGAAGGTTGTGGCACTGCAGATTGAGGCACACCTTACAGCTCATGACATCTAGGAGTCCCTCCAATCTGGTTTTAGATCTGTGCATATAGTACATTGGACTCACTGGCCCTGTCATCTGCTGGTTAGAGTTGTGCAGAATAAAAAAATCCACATGTGGAATGCCCATGGAATTACCATTCCAATTTTGTGGAATTTTGCAGAATTTGCATGAAGATTCTACAGAATTTTGACAAATTTTAAATTTCAGTTATTTTGGTTTAGTTGTTGAAGCATGTATCCAAATAGCTTGCATAAGTGTGCCAAATTTCAGAGTCCTAGATTGAAAAGGAGCTGAGGTATTGGTGGCCAAACATTTAATCAAAATTCAATTTTCATTTGTATTCCATCTAATTTTAAAATGCCTTAGCCAAGTTTCTCAACTGTCTCTTGATTTAGAGAGACTTGCAACATGGTTATGTGCGCCAAGTTTTAAGTTTTATGCTTTAAATGTGTGCTATAGGTAGCCAAATATTTTGCCAAAATTTAGATTTTAGTTTAGTATAATTTTGAAAGCATTCATCAAAATGTTATACAATTCTGCAGATATATGGGCTATTACTACATTTAAATTTGCATCCAGTTTCAGATTTCTAGCTCCAACAGTGCCTGAGTTATACTGTCTGCAGGTAAAAATGTTCATGAAATTTTCCACAAAAATAAAAATGACAGATTTTGAGCACCAATTATTTTGAGACATTGCATCTTAGTGTCATGATGTTTGGTATACCATTAGAACTCCTATCACCAAGTAGTTTTGCTACATCTCAGATCTCTAGCTCAATAGAAGGCTGAGTTATGACCAAATTAATACATTTCAAAAATTCCACTGAATTTCATAAAATGTTAACCCTTAGGCTGCTGACAGAATTAGAACGTATAGGAATATTGGACTGATATATCAGTCTACGGCCCTGCAAGGGTTACATTTCAGTTATTTCAGTCTAGTTTTCAAAGTACATATCCAAATGAAACTAAATTTGGCAGGTACGCAGGTACTAATGTATTTCATAAGTGTTCCAAACTTCAGAGTCCTAGATTGAAAGGGGGTGAGTTGTGGGTGGCCAAATGTTTAATCCAAATTACATTTTCAGTTATTTCCATCTAATTTTAAAACTTCTTATCCAAATTACTCCATAGTATCAGGATTTAGAAAAATATGCAACATGAGTATGTGCAACAAGTTTTAAGTATCACACTTTAAAGTGGGCTGTCTTATATGTAGCCATTGTGCCAAAATTTAGATTTTAGTTATTTTAGTATAATTTTGAAAGCAGTCATTGAAATGTTATAACATTTTCAGGTAAAAGGGTTATTAAATAGAATAAAGTATGGGGTGGTGTGTGTAATGAGAAGTTTACACACCCTGAGGTATTAGATGTTGCATTTATTAAAGCATCTAACACTGGGAGGGGTGTAAACTTCGAGTTTGCACGCACCACCCAATATTTTATTTTATGTAATTACTGGGTCTCCCTTTTTCACCACAGCAATTATATAAAATAGTAAACATTCTGGTGCAGCCATGCTGCAGTTCCATTTTTGTCCATCTTCACATTTTCAGTGCCCAAGGTATTAAAATATTTTGTTCTTCCCCTGTGTGAACACATATAGGCAAGTAAGCATGTCAAATCTCAGGTCACTAACTCAACTGATGGCTAGGTTATGATATCTCCATAAAAGTAAAAAAAAGTGAAACAAAAAAATTAATTTCCTGTCATTTTTTGTTGATTATAAAAAATCTAAAAGGTACCTATAAATGAAACACTGCTCATTTGGTAGATATTTTTGTGCTGAATAACTTTTGCACTCAAAGTACCATGCTGTCATTTTTCGTTGTAAAGCTATTTGCATTTGTTTGTTGCAAAAAGTGAAAAAAATTTCATTTTCTACTTTTTTTGCTAATTATAAAAAATCTAAAAGGTATATATGAATGAAATACCACTCATTTTGTAAATATATTTGTGCTGAACAAATGTCGTGCTCACAGTACCATACTATGATTTTTTTTGTTTTAAAGTTATTTGCATTTTGTTTGTTGAAAAAGTGACAAAGAAATTGAATTTTCTGCCGTCTTTTTTGCTAATTGTTTTTAAAAACTAAAAGGTATCTATAAATGAAACACCACTCATTTTGTAGCTATTTTTGTGCTAAATAACTTTCATGGTCACTGCACCATGCTATTATTTTTCATTTTAAAGTTATTTGCCTTTGAATATGGTTAGTAGAGCTAGAATACATTTCCCAGCCGGAATCTCTCTCTTCATTGACATCATCAAGGCAGACATTTTAGGATTCTTACAGCTGGGTTTTTGAATCTGGAGAGGATGCATATACAATTTTTAAATGCTATGAAGCTGCTTTTATTCTACTTTAATAAATGCAGTATCAGTATAAATGTAAACAACAGCCTCTCCTTTACAAGGCTATGGAGTCATTTCAAAAAAATATGTAAAAAGATGGTTTAGGTGTCCTTTAAGAAAAATATAACCAAAAGATTACCAAAAAATGCTGCAGAAAACCAGCGACCTGGGTTCAGGAATGAGCCCAGGCCATCGGGGGTCAGCATGGGAGGGAGAAGATTGAGGATCCAGAGGACAGCTCTCTTCTCCTGGGAGGGAAGGGGGTCCCTCCTCGGCACTTGACTGGCCTCTAGCAGAGGCTTAAGGCTCGGCAAGCATAGAGCTGATGCTAAGGAGGGGGAGGAGTGGTGACATCAGACAGTGATGCCTTGACATTGGGCACGCGCCACTACCCACAACAAGAACAGAGAAAACAACTCTCCGAGCTCCAGGTAGATGGAGCTCTGAGGCAGACCCCTGATGGCTCCCGCTTGCCTGGTCCTGGGGTCTCCCGATGAAAGTTGATTGTTGGGTGTTCTGCCCCCACTTTGTCACCACCCGGGGGGATTATCCGTGGCTCCATGTGGGATGGACTGCAGGATCAGGGTGGAGGAGCGGTGACAAGTTCTTCATTGGAGCTCCTGAAGAAGTGGCATTCAGAGAGTGAAGGAGGAATACAAAATAATAAAAAAAAAATACTGCAGAAAGACATTAACAAAATACTTTAGGTAAACCATAGAAATAAAAATGAAAAATTACTCATTAAGATCTAAAATGATGAACAAAAAAGAGTGAGAAAACCAAAATATAACACAAATCTGCTCAGACAAAAATGCTCTGGATCTTTCTGGCCTGCACTGCTTTACAGTACACCTACCCTCCCCCACCCCACTGCTTCACAGACTGACATAACAGAAACCACTACTTTAAGGTAAATAATCACCAAAAAACAAACACAAATCTAGCAGCACATGCCCCTCTAGAACAATTTGTGAGCAATTTGGATTCAAAAAGCTCAGTTTTAAAATGTGTTTTAAAAGTTTTTTCCTCAGATGAGCACACACAGGCTTCTCTCCTACTCAGTCTTCAGAACATTGCATTGAAGACAGCTTCCTGGTGGCATACAGCTTGTTTCAGCAACATGTGACCTCCAATCCCACAGTACATTGAAAATGTCACCTCTGTACCAAACTTTGCTGGCTAAGTTATCAAATTTGCACTTTACAAACTTTACTCTGTGCCAAACTCTGCAAGTGGAGTTGCCAACTTCACATTTCATGAAGTTATCAGTTTTCAAGAATTTGGACTTCGCACAGTGGATTAACTCCACAAAATTAGGCAAATTCATGAATTAAGCCATGGAGTGAAGTTGTCCAACTTCGCATGTCACTAATCATAATAAAGCAATGCAGGTGGCAGGGGGCGATATGCTGGACTAACAGCCCTTCCTGGCTGGGTGGTGCAGGCACTTGGCTTCACCTTGTACTTCAAACCACCGAAGGTGGGCCGCTATCCCACCATAATGCACACCATGCTTTATTGCCTAACTATAACATAAAGAAGCAAGCCGGGATTAATTTTTTTTTTTTTATTTAAACATTTGGTAACTGGGAAAGACATGTTGAGCCGAGGCTTGATTCCAAGTGTGAAGTGGAAGTCTAGGAGTATATCAAGGCCCAATACTGCAGGTGGAGGCCATTACAGCTCCTGACAGTGAATTTATCTAGCCTACAGCCTACTCTGTTGTGTCTTATTGTAAATATAAAATGGGGTTTGTTATTTATTTTTGAGACACACAGAAAAATGATGATTTAAATTCAAAATGAAATTTGATATTATTAGGAAATTAGTTCATCTGCTGGTATTTGGCCACAAGAGTACACTAGTCAGGAATGTTGTGTTGGAAGTGGTGTACTACATTTCTTTGATGTAGAATTGTTTTTAATTTTAAATCTGTTTCATTCTGTTTGGTCTCTGCCCTTTTTTTTATCATGGAATTCAGCTCGTGTTAGATGACGAGTGGAACTGGATTTAATCTTCGTTATGCTGTGCTAGCTGACCACTGCATTGGCAGTGCTACTGCTTGCAGTGTCGATGACCCAAACTCAGAAATGAACTCAGAACATCAGACGACTGGCCAGAGAGAGAGAGAGAAGGACTGACAGACTGCTGTCCTCCTATGGGGGGGGGGGAGGAATATGGCACCTGGTATAAGATTTACCACTACCTTTAACTGGGGCAAGGCAGTGAGGGACTGCTACATGGGAGAGGACGAGTGGTGGTAATTACCATCCTACCAATGGGAGCATGTTAAGGGCTGTCTGGGATGGCATTACACATCTGCTCCTTCTGGGAGAAAATCAGAGAAAATGCCAGGTAGAGCAACATGAATGGCCTGACTCTTTGCAGGCTCTGCACTGGTAATAGGGCCCTCTTTTTGAGACACACTGGATTCATTGGATGGTGAGATTTGGGGACTGCCAACCCCAACATGGGAGGCAAGCTATTGGGGAAGCACTGGGGATTGAAGGCAAGCCCTGATGCCAGGTGACAGAGTCTGGGAAAAGGTCAAGCCTGAAGGATGGGTCTATAATGGAGGGGGAGATAAAGAAATAAGCACACAAAATGTTTTTTAATTGTGCTGCGTGTTAAGAGTGGCGCTTCTGCCATGTATTGATGGCAGATTCATGTCAGCAGTGTGAGTTGTAGTGAAGATTGAGTAGGCATGTCTTCAGTGTTTAAGAACAGTATTAAATTCTCACTGCATGGAGGGCTGTGACATTTTTTGAGCTGCCTGTGACAGGAGCCTAACTGTACCAGTAAGTACTATAGCTGAGTGAGTGATGGAAGCATGTACAGCTTACTGGACACCAAGGGAGACAGCTTAGTGTCTGATCAGGAAGCAGGAAGGATTAAAATTGTCCGATTAGGAAGCAGGAGGGATTAAAATTGTCTGATCAGGAAGCAGGAAGGGATTAAAAAAAAACTTTGAGAAAACATACCAGAAAGTACTCTTCCACTCTTTCTGCCACTTTGCCCTGAACAGCCCCTACTCCACACACCACTGTGCCCTATATCAAGCAATGAACCTCACCTCTCTTAACAATCGCAGGCTAACCCACCGTGCAAAGATTCTGGCCAAGTATTGGTCGCAGCGTCTCCCCTCCTACCTCTCCGACGTCTTAACAAACCCTAGCGCACAAGCATACACAATCAGAAACTCAGACTCCAGTTGCCTAGCTATCCCCTACCGGTCTACTACCACAGGGTAGTCAGGTTTCAGCTACCGCATTTCCATGCTGTGGAATTCACTCCCAGCTAACATTTGTCGCTTCACCTCCCTTTCGCACTAAACTCCATGCTCCAAGCTCATTTCATCCCTACCTGTGCTTGTGTCTAGGCATTTCCCAATCACTAGTAAAATCTCAGGGTATGTCTGCACTTAGCAAATTGCAATTAATCGGTGCCTAACTATTGTTCTGTCGCCTTATACTGTTTCTCATATGGCTCAAAGTTAATTTATTGTACACTTACTGTATTTAACTGTGGTTACCAACTGACTCTCAATCCACTATGAACGTGGAATCAGAACCAAATGTTAGTGATCTTCCACTATGTATTCATTTGTCTATACTATCTTCAACTGTCTACCTCATGCTGTATGTACTGTGGTTACCAATTGACTCTCTCAATCTACTACTGACTTGTAATCAGAACCAAATGTTAGTGTTCTCCCACTATGTATTCACTTGTCTATACTGTTTTCAACTGTCTACCTATGTTCCCTTCCCCCAGGACACATCTGAAATTGAGCAGTATTCTGCTCAGTATGCCTTTCCTGGTAAAACGCTTAAATAAATAAATACAGAGTTGTTATTATGAACTGAGTACTCAGGAGTAGTGTGCGTAATGATGTGGGTATGCATTTGTGTGTGTAGGGGGGCTAGTAAATAAGGGTAAAAATGGAGGATGTTCTAAGTTCGAAAATTATATTGAACATGTATTTGGTTGGAACGTGGATAGGCTGCCACTGGTACTTGTTTGTATAGGGAATTATACTGAGATATAAGGAGTAGTGTGTGGGTGACTATGCACAACAAGCCTGTATTTCTATGGAGGGGTTGATATAACAGCATATGGACCTCAAGAGAAAAGCTCAAGAGGTTCATGCTGTTATTTCAACCCCAAGACAGAAACACAGGGTGAGTTGTGTATGTCACTTATAGTTTATTTTTTACAGTATATGGTTTTGAATGAATGAAATGTACATATTCTTTTAAATGTATCATGGGTGTCACAACGTTTACTTTGTTTTTTGAGTGATGCACTACAGTGCAACAGGAGAAAGCAGGCAAGAGTCAGCGTGAGCAGGGCACAGTTGCATTCATTAGAGAACATGTACAACAATATTTTTAAAATGTGCACAGCTTAAAATGTACATATTAAGGATTTTGAAGACACTGATTTCTATAAACAACATAAAGTAATGTATGGGCAGCCATACCCAAGAAAGCTGTGTTTGAGATGACAGCATATGAACCTTGAGGGTGAAGCTTGAGAGGCCCGTGCTGAAATCTTAATCCCCCAGCCCGAGATGGAAACAGATGCCGAGGTGTGTGCGGCTGCCTATATTTTATTTTATATATGTTTTTTTACGCAGAAGTCACAGAACTGCCGCACCCCCCCCCATAAAAACAAAAAACTGATTGCCATTTCTTTGTTTTGTTCTCTGGCTGAAATTTAAATTACAGACCTTTACAAGTTGAAAGATACAACTCTGGGCACTGGGTGGTTAGTAATTAGCTGGATGTAGGATGAAAAGAACTTTAACATTGTATGACCTTTACACTGTGTTGAACGATTCCAAGGCATATCCCAGAAGGCAGTTGGTGTGTGTGTGTATGGTGAGGGTGGGTTGTTAGGGTTGGAAACCCTAACACCACATTTCCCTACTTTTGTCACTTTAACCCTAACTAGAGCATTAATGAAGATTTTTGCAATTTATTTCCTTACATTTTGAGAGTAGTATAATCGTATCCTTATTTGCCTGTGTGAGTGCAAGGCCCTCCATAGATGCATATATGTACATCGCTATGGAAGCACAGGGTCCTTTGGGCCCTGCACTTCCATTTATAGGATAACAGTGATCAAATTGTCAGCATAGCTATCTCATTACCCAACCCGAGAAACATTTTGAATCCCTGCCAAAACATAATTCTGTGCAATTGCAACACCATTCTATGCCACAGGTGCAAAAAACGCATTTTGGCCAGGATTTGAAAAATGACAGCTGTGACATACAGTACATGAAGTAGTGTAATAAGGAGGTTATGTTGAAAATCTGGGGTCAAAATATTTAAAAGTTACGAGGTGCATAACGAAATTGCAACAAATGGTCATAACTTTGCCATTTTTACATATTTTGACCCCACATTTTAAACATAGCCTTCTTATGACCCCTCCTCATGAACAAGGGCAGGAACAATGTTCAAACCCTGCCTGAAAGGTGAATTCACTAAGCAACTGTGAAAACACCTTTTGGGTGGGAGTTGCATAATAACAGTCATATTGTTCATGAGTTGGGGTCCCCAAAGGCCATGTTGAAAATTTGGGGTCACGATCTCAATAAACTACTAAGTTATGCATAAAAGTTGAAACCCCCATTGAAATACATTGAACTGCATTTACCTTAGTTTCTTATACTGCAGGGATGATGAATGGGGGGGCACCACTAGACACCAGCTATAAATATATTAATGGGGGACAGCGATTGGTGGTTGGGGGTGCCACTGGACTGATCCTAACTGAGATAGTTAGGTGATCATTGGAGACTGGGCTGTTCCCGGACACCCTGAAGGAGGCAGTGGTATGCCTCCTTCTGAAGAAATCTTCTCTTGACCCTGACTGTCTCGATAACTGCAGAACTGTCTCTAACCTGCCTTTTGTGGGCGAGGTTATTGAGAAGGCAGTCATGTTGCAGCTGGAGGATCATCTTACCAATCATTTTATTTATTTATTTAGATTTTGGTAACTGGGTAAACCCACTGAGACCAGAGGTCCCTTTTTCAGGGGCGACCCGGGATAAGTTACAATGCATACATACATAGGTATAAAATACAATAATTTGTAATGAATACATTTTTAGGTACAGTGAGTACATATATAGACATTAGGGTACAGTAGATATGCTGGTACATTTTGGGGAGTAGGTATCACATGTTGGACATGGAGAACAGTAGGCATAACAGGCTAGACAGGTATAGAGTCAGATACACAGTGCGTTTAGCATTATTCCATATGATATTCATGAGGTGGGAAGGCGAGGTTTAGCATATGGTAGCAAGAGATGGGGCCCAGGCGGGGCCCAGCGATTACACCCACAGAGGGTTAGCTCCAGGAGGTACATTTTGAGGCCTGATTTAAACCCTAGGAGAGTTGGCTTGTCGAGTAGACTTGCTGGGAGGGAGTTCCATAAGAAGGGAGCGGCATAGTGGAAGGAGCTCTTGCCTAGGTTGGTATGAACACAGGGGATATCGAGGGATGACTTGTGGTGGATCGCAGTGTGCGGCACTGAACTTTAGGAGTGAGCAGCCCCCGAAGGTGTGGTGGAGGGCCAAGGGAGGTGAATTTAAAGGCCAGACAGGAAGCAGAGTAGGTCAGTTTGAGCCGTAGGGTGGGCCAGTTTAGGTCTGCGAGGGCCTCACAGTTGTGCCTCCTAGTTGAGGAGTTTGTTGCAAAGCAAGCCACTCTGTGATAGAGCATGTAGAGTTTGTTGAGCTCCATCTCCCGGAGCAACTGTAGTACGGGGGAACCATATAGGATGGAGGGAAGGAGGTTACTGTTGGCTATGGCTCGTCGCGCCTTGCCAGAGGGGAGTTTCCTAGGTGGTAGAGGATGCCGAGTCTTTGGTAGATGGATTGAGTTAAGGAGTTGATGTGGGGTTTATAGGTCAATGCTTGGTCAAGGAGGACCCTGAGGTACTTGAATCGATCTATGACCTCTACTCTCCTCCCTTGGGATGTGTTGAGCAGGAGCAGCTCGCTTCTGTCCGTGCCCAGGTGTATAGCCCCGAACAGGATGGCCTTAGTTTTGTCCTCATTCAGCTTTAGAGAATTAGTGGTGAACCAGAACTCAAGAGCTGAGAGACAGGCCTGAAGTTTGGAGGAGATGACACTGGGTTGTGGGTCACTGTGGTAGATGACGGTGTCATCCGCATAGAAGATGAGGTTGCTGAGCTTGCAGTCACTCTCAATGTCATTGAGGAAGAGTGAGAATAGTAGGGGCCTAGAATCGAGCCCTGGGGTACCCCGGAGGTCATGGGTCTAGAGCTGGATTGTGTTCCTCTCCAACGTACTTTTTGGGATCTGTTGGTCAGGTAGTTTTCAAATCAGGAGAGCGACTGATTATCCAAGCCAAGTCGGAGGAGTTTGGAGAGGAGGAGTTCGAGGCTGACCAGGTCAAAGGCCTTGGATAGGTCAATGAATAGGGTGCCCATGGGGAGCCTTGGTCCATGGCCTTGAGGATGTCAGATGTAAGCCGAATGAGGGCAGTGTCAGTGCCATGGCCTTTCCTGAAGCCGTGTTGTATGCTGGCGAGGAGGTGGTTCTGCTCAAGGTAGTCCTGAAGTTGGTTGTATACTAGTCTCTCCTGCATCTTCCCAAGAGGACTGTGAAGGGAGATAGGTCTGTAGTTTCCTAATCTATCCCGGGGTCCTTTTTTGTGGATGGGGACAATAGTCGATACTTTCCACTTACTTGGGACTGTTCCTTCGAGGAGGGACCTGTTAATGAGCAGGGTGACAGGGTAGGCGAGAGCCGGGGCAGCGGCCCTCAGCAGCCGAGGTTCTAGCAGGTTGTTTCCTGGTGAAGAGTTAGGGTTTATTTTTGAGTAAGAGAAGGAGTACAGTGAACGGTTCAACCAGTTTCAGGTGGAATTGAGGACAAGGGGGCACCCAGTCTGAAGTTGAGTGATAGGGAGTCCCGGGGGGGGGTCCATTAGGGTTGGAGAAGAAGGCACACAAGGCGTCCACAACTGTAGCAGGATCATTGGTCATGGTGTCCCCAACTCGGATTGAGTCGTATTGTGTGTTTGCAGTACCTTTGAGAAGGGAGTTTATGTGGCCCCAGAATTTCTTTGGGTCGCGTAGGTGGGTAGTTTGGAGGTCTCTTAGGTACTTGGACTTGGCCTGTTTCGTGTTTTTTTGCATAGGTTCCTCAGTTCCCTGTATTTCTCCCAGTCACGTGTAGAGCCCATGGATTTGTAGAGTCCCCAGGCCCTGTCGCGGAGAAGCATTGATTGCTTTAGGCAGGGGCTCAGCCATTTGTGGCATTTACCCTGTACCCTGAGTTTCTTCCGTGGGGCATGCAGGTTGGCTAGGGACAGAAATGAATTAGAAAAGTAGTCGAGTGCCTCATCAAGGGAGGGGAGGGATACAATGGGGTCCCAGTCAATTGTCCCCAGGTCAGAGCAAAGGTCGGCTGGTACAAACCGGCTGAAGTTCCTGTCTTCTAAGACCCTGGGAGCAGTTTTAGGGGGTTTATTGGACCAGGCACAGAATATGGGTGAGTGGTCACTAAGGGGGAGTCTGACATAATCCCAGTGGAGAGTATCCGGTCTGGGCAGGAGACTAGTGCCCAGTCAAGTAGGGAATGGTTGCCAGACTTGGAATTATGCCTAGTAGGCAGGTTGATGACTTGGGTAAGTGAGAAGTCTAGTATTGAATTCTTGAATGTGGAGGTCCCCAGGGCAAGCCAGTTTATATTGAAGTCCCTGAGGAGGAGGATCTCACCAAGGGGATGCTCTTGCAGGGCATTGGTTAGGGATTCTAAGGAGGAGGTGGCAGATTGGGGCAGGTGGTAGGCACAACCAATGTAGAGGGGCTTGGTGTCTCCGAGTAGCACTTTGACAAATAGGGTCTCACTCTGCGATCCGCAGAGAGAGGGGAGATCCGTCTGTGAAGCATTCAGGGTGGAGCGGACATAGATGAGAACCTCACCTCCTTTTTTTTCGTTCTGTTCTTTCTAAAGGCCTGGTAGCCAGTTAGGTCCACTTCATGAGGGAGGATCTGAGGTTTGAGCCATGTTTCAGTCACAGCTAGTATGTCAGGTTTGTACAAGGCCATCCATGCCTCAAGGTCATGGATTTTGTGCCTTAGACTGCCAATATTCATATGTACCAGCTTGAGTCCGCTGGTGTTGGCCCAGAGTGGGTTGGAGGGGTCACTGAGGGTGAGATTAGGTGAGTATGGACCAGGATTTGGCTTGATATCCCCCCAAGTGCCAGTTTAAGCCTGACAAGGAGGCCAGCAATATTGTGGGGGAAGGGGAGGAGCCTCTTCTGGTCATACTCGCTGAAATTTGAGGGTAGGTTGTAGCACTGTCCCTTCAGGGGTAGTCCGTACGGGGTTTGGATAAGCTCATTTAGCCATTCCACCCTCAGATCTGGGGTTCAGGGGGGAATGCGGAATTCAGATAGGGCTCAAGGGAAGGGGTGGGGCAATTCCCAGTAGAGGGGCTAAGTAGGCAGGGGTGACCATTGGTGCCTGGTTCCTCATGTTATAGGTACAAGAGGGGGAATGGGCCTTAGGGGGTTGTGGGTGTCTAAAATGGCGGGAGGCTGAGCTATGAGAGAAATGGATTGGCACAGCAGGCACCAGAGTCATGGTATCAGTAGGAGTCCTCAGGCAGTAAAGGAGTTATTAAGCCCGTGGGTAGTAGTTGTGTCACATGTGAAAAATATAAGAGTAATTAGCGAGCCAGGAGGATGTTAGTTGCACCACTGGTTCTGGTTCCGGAGAGATGAGAGGGTCGCGTTTATAGTATTTCCACCATTTTCTCCAGTATGGCAAGTTACAGCCAGATTGAGGAGTAGTAGCCGCCTATAGAGGCAGGAACGGCAGGAAAATGGGATGCGACCTCTAGTGGACAGGGCTGAGAACCTGCAGATGGGAAAGTGAGCTGATAGGCTCTTTCACTCACCTGATCCCTGCTATAAGAGTAGATGCTCACCAAGGGCGGTGGTGGGGGTGGTGAGGAGCCAGCGCGCAATGCCGACGGGGATCCAAATAAGCAGCAGTGCTTCACCGCGATGTGCACACCTCGTACCTGTGGATTTTCCCCTTTGTGACGATGACTCTGGGTCCGTGGGAATCTGGCTTGGGGGGGCGAGGCACACTGACAGCCCTCTCGTCCACCTCAGCTGTGGAGAAGAGAAGAAAACACCGGTATTTATACACAGGTAGGTAGGGAGGGGGCCAGGGAAAGAGAGCATGCATTGTAGTAGGTCCTCTGGTACAGGTGGCGTTCCCGAGGGTTTCTTTGTGACCAGGAGATCAGATTTCTACCTCTAAGGCCGTCGGGGACTAGTATAGCTCAAATTAAGTAGTTTTGGTTCTGAAATGCTGCTGATTAACAATGTTTCAGGTGCATGAGGTTACCAGTGACTGTAGGGGCTCCTTACACAGTAGTATGCAGTAATAGTTATTGGCTAAGGACAATTAAGGTATCTGGTGGCAACGGAGTCTATACTAGCTGGTTTGAACAGTTCCAGGCAGTGCTTAATTGGAAAATAAGTTCATGGGCACCTGATGGTAACGGAGTCTATACTACTTGGTTTAAACAGTAATAGGCAGTGATTATTTGCAAAATAAGTTAATTCAGGCACCTGATGGCAAAGGAGTCTATACTACCCAGTTTAAACAGTAACAGGCAGTGATTAATTGCAAAATAAGTTCATTTAGGCACCTGATGGCAACGGAGTCTGTGCAAGCTTATTAAAACAGTAACAGGCAATGATCAAATTGCTAAATTAGTTCATTTAGGCACCTAAAGGCAGATGAGGTCTGTACTAGCTCATTAAACCAGAGCAGGCAGTAATTATTGTTAGCCAAGGACATGTTAAGGCACCACTTGTATTAGCTAATTTAAACATACTTCTAAAAGATGCACTTAAGGCACCAAGAGTAACACAGAGAAATTCGGTGCAGATTGAGCAGAATTAGGGGATAGAAAAACTATCTCCACTTCCTGGGCAACAATTAATTCAGGCAAGTCTCTTTTTTGAAAAATCCAGGAGCCTTTGTCCAAATAAGTAGCAGTGCTTCACCACGATGTACGCACCTCGTACCTGTGGATTTTCTCCCTGCGTGGTGACGACTCCGGGTCCACAGGGTCCAGCTTGGGGGGAGGGCGAGGCATGCCAACGGCCCTCTCGACCACTTCAGCTCGTACCTGTGAATTTTCTCCCTGCATGGCGATGATTCCTGGTCCGCAGGAGTCCAGCTTGGGGGGAGGGCGAGGCACACCGACCGCCCACTCGACCACCTCAGCTGTGGATTTTCTCCCTGCGTAGCAACGACTCCGGGTCTGCGGGAGTCATGATGTCTATGATCCTCTCCAGTCCATTTCAAGAAGAGGCATAGTACTGAGACAGTGCTGGTTCAGGGTTCTATGTGATTATGGTGAAAGCCTAAAGGCAATCGCCATTATCACATAGTCAGAGTGCCAAAAATATTTTCAGCACTCTGGCACCCCAGCACGCAGGACAATGGTGCTGGGGACATAGATTTCAATGCTTTCTGTGGGGGGAGGCTGCACACACAAACAATCCCCTCACATGGGGGGCGTCACCTTCGCACCTCCCTACTAGAGGATTCTCAACTCCAGGGGGGGGTGCATGTCGGAGGGAGTGGTGAAAATATGTAAAATTAAAGATTCAGGCCGAGCACAATAAAATCGCACCAGCACTCGGACCCGAACCCAGTACCTCACCCACCCCAACCACAGGTCAACCCCAGATGCCATGATGCAGCTCGGCAATCCACTGCAGTGCCACCACCTACAGCTCCTCTGCCCCCTCCCAGCCCACACTCGCCGTGCTTGCTCCCCCCGCATGCATACATATAGGACATCCTGTCACCCATTTTGCCCACCCCCCCCATCCGGTCGCCCTACTCTCCCATCGCCATGAGGGATTCAGCAGGGAATGAGTCACCATTACGGATGGTGCCCTTCCCCATCTACCCTCCTCATGGGATACCCTGGTTCAGTTACTTAATGATCTCCCAATAGCGAGAGATCAGAGGAGCCATTCAATCTTGGTTCTTCTTGATCTCTCTGTGGCATTTGACACTGTGGACCATGGTGTGTTGTTGCAGGGCCTGCAGCTGGTCTGTGGTCTGTCTAGGACAGTCCTCAGATGGTTTCATTCTTTCCTCTTGGGCAGGACCCAGAGAGTGGAGTTGGGGATTTTTTCCTTGGCCTCTCTCCCCCTGTCATGTGGGGTGCCACAGGGCTCTGTACTTTCACCCATGTTGTTCGCTGTGTACATGCTGCCATTGGGAGACACTATAAGGCAGTACAGGCTTTTCACTGCTATGCTCATGATACTCAGCTGTACATGTCCTTTGTACCTGAGTAGGGTGACGCTGTCTCAGTCTTTCACAACTGCCTCTCTGAGATTCAGGATTGGATGAGTGCCAACTGGTTAAGGTTGAATCTCGATAAGACTGAGGTGTTGGTTGTGGACCCAAGTCTTTGGGTAGAGGGGTTGTCTGCTGGTCAGCCATCTGGGTTATGGCTGGCGAGTAGCCAACTGATGGCCTCTGATCAGGTGTGAAATCTGGGTGTTATACTTGATGCTGGCCTGACACTTAAGTCCTCAGGTGTCAGCCATTGTGAAGACCTCTTTTTACCATCTGAGGAATATCACCCAGATAAAACACCTGGTCCCACCTGATGATCTTCCAACATTGGTCCACACCTTTGTGACCACCTGCCTTGATTATTGCAGTGCCCTGTACCTAGGGCTATTGGGGGTGGACCTTCACCACCTGCAGCTGGTGCAGAATGAGGCTGCCAGGCTGTTGACTGGCTTACCAAGACCTTGCCATATCACATCTGTGCTCCTCAGACTGCACTGGCTGCCAGTTAGGTGGAGGATCACCTTCAAGGTTGGGTAACTGACCTAGAAGGCCCTACATGGCAGGGACCACAGTACTTGCAAGATCTCCTTTGCCCTTACTGCTTCCTCTGTCCTCTTCGCTCCATGGACAAGGGCTTGCTAGAGGTTCCTAGGGTCTGTTTAAAAACTTTGGGAGCTAGATCATTTGCATTTGCGACTCTGACCCTGTGGAATGCTCTGCCTCGCAGGATTAGAGAGTGCTTGACTGTTGAGCTTTTAAATCTGCCTTGAAAACATATTTATTCAGTTTGGCATTTATCATAATTGTGAAAGCTAGTTGCCTATGTTTAAGTGTTTTTTAACTGTTTTATAGTTTATATTTGCTTTTAGAGTTTTATATACAATGCTAAGATCTTGATTGGGATAACATTTAACAAATAAAGTTTGCTTTGCTTTGCTAGACATCAGGAAAGGTTTAGGGGACAGTAATTTTTAATTTTTTTTTATTTTATTGAAATCTAGGATTACAAATACCTTTGAGCAGGAACTGCTCATTTACAAAGGTTCCACGTCGAAGGAATGGGGGGTATACATACATACAAAGGTCAACATAATAATACATAGTTACACAATAAAAGAAGTAACAGACTGAGGCTTAGTAAATTCCAGTAATTCAAAATGTGCCAAATGTTAGGTAGCATGACATATCAGCCAAGGGCAATCTTAGAAATAAGCACTGCAGGTGAGAGGAAGGGGTATGCAGGCAGGAAGGCCATTGTCAGAGGGTAGAGGGTGAGGGTAAGCACTCTAAAGGGGAGGGAGGGAGGGATAAATGTCAGAAAATGCCGGGGAGAGGAAAGGAGAGGGGCAAGGGGCTAGGCAGGTAGAAGGGGGCAAAGTGGGGAGAGGTAGCTATCAAGACTGAAGTGGAGGGCAGTGAGCAGTGGGCCCCTGATTAGGCGAGGCAGTCACAATGACTAGTTGAAATGAGATGAAGTCGGACTTGTCTGTTAAAAGGGCCAAGAGCAGCCACAGTAAGAGTTTCTTTGTTGAGAGTATTGTACCACTGTGGGCAAAGGCCCTCTGGCCCATGGTAGTCCAGCATCTGAGGACAAGAAAGGTTAGTTGTGAACTTCTAGTTTGCTGGGTGCTGTGGTGGTCAATGAGGAGCTTTTCAATGCCCGGGGGCATAACCCCGGGGAGGACTTTTTTGGCTAAGAGGCAGGTTTGATACTGTATCCGGCTGATGAGAGGAAGCCATCCTGCCTGAGTGTACAGGTCACAAGTGTGTGTAAGTCGGTCAGCCCCAGTTAGCAGTCTGCATGCTTTGTTGAGTGCAACTGTAATTCTGTAATTAGAAGGGTACGGGGTGCCACTAGACAAACGTGCAACATCACACGTTGCCAGGGATGGCAATGGAATGCTGTGGAGGGCCACCACCAAACCCCAGGAAAACAGCAGCTCACAACTCACACTGCAACCAGCAGCACAAGTTCAGCTGTGGCTGCAGAATTCAAGAAATTCTCACTATTCTCATACAGAGAATGTGGCAGAAGCACTCCTCTCACGGAGTTGGGCACCTGGGATTTTGAGTGCCCAGAAAATCTATTTCTTGAAATTATGTTTTTTTTTTAATTGAGTAAACTTTGTTAAAAACATTAGAAAGATAAACGGCACAGTGTACACATATTCAGCAATGCTATAACATGTAGGGCATGAAAATAGACTATACCATGGAACTTTTTTGTAAACAAAAAGGAAAAAAGAAAACTAACTAAAACAACAAAACTTCTACAATATAACCCATCTATCCACTTCCCCCCAGACCCAATCCTCCCTCCCCATTCCCCCTCTTGGAAGAGAGTCAAAAGGGAACCATTCATTATATAATGCCTAATCAGATAAGGTGTCTTGTAAAAACAAGCATTTGTCAATGCCGAATGTTTGTTTGCTGGCACTGGCATTGGTAGTGTAGGAGTTAGAGAGATGCATAATAGGAATGGCAGTGAAGTATTGAACTGAAGCCAACCCCACCACCACCATGTAGAGACTGACAGGCATTGGGGTGTGCCTTTGGGTTGTCAGGCATAATGACCACGCCATTTCACCACACTCTACCCTTCAGACACCGACAAGTATCACGGTGTGCATTGGGGTCTTTGGGCCTTGTGCTCACCCCATTCCATAAGGAAATACAGTGAGATGGGCGCAGTATAGGAGAACAGGGTGAACTTTGGGGCCAAAGAGTCCAAGGCACACCTCGATGCCTGTCAGTGGCTGCAGGGTGTGGGTGGGGGTGGAATGGCATGAGCATTACAGGTGGCAGTCCCAGGTGACATCCCTGATGCCTGTGAGTCTCTACAGGGTGGGGTGTTATGGTCAGAAACCGTAAGAGCATACACTTTGGGAAAATGGATAAAGATGATTCTGTGGAAAATAATACTGCCTAGCAAGGTGTTTCTGGAAAAAAAGGCTGTACCTGTGTTGCAATGACAAACAACTAGGAGTCCAGCTGTGCTTTAAAGTAACATATGTGAATAAAGCCATACTGCACAATCCCAGTTACTGCTTTGGACATTCAGCTTATTGCTTCTGTGTGAATGTTATTGGGGCCTCTCAGCAGTTAGGTCTAGCATACACCTAGCATCCTCTCCCCTGGACCTGGTGGTAAATACAAAGGTTCATTTTTTAGTAATGTACCCCCATCCCCCCGTCCTTTAGATAACAAATCCGGTATACACTCTAAAGCTAGGGGTAGTAGCAATTGAGTAATTCTGCCAAGAGTAAATTGCATGCCATGATTTGGGCACTAGTTTCTTTTATTGGGGGGTGCCAGCTGAGAAAAGTGGCATGGTGGTTACAAAAATCTGGGGGCTCGTCCAAGGGATATGTTTTTGGGTGAGAGGAAAATTGCTGAGGGTATGTCAGGCAAGATTTTTTTTTAAAAAAGATTGTTGCCGGAAGATGTCTCCTTGAATCTGTTTGTACAATTATAGCCACTTTTATTCATGACCTTAATAACAGAAGGTTAAACAAACAGAAAAATGCTGATCCTGCCTCTTGTACCTGTGATAGCTAGAATTGACCGCATTGATATCCACATGTAGCAGGCAGTGCGCCATGTCCTGGCCAGAGACATGGACTGGATGAGTCTGGGAGCATGAGGCAGGGGCTGGGTGTAAGCCAGATGTCAGGGCTGGATGCCGGGACTCTGGGTTCTAACATCCAAGGCTGAGAGGAATCAGTTTCCAGCAGTGAGTGCTGGGGGAATGAGACACTATGGAGCCTACCCCTGGAGGGGTCAGGGAGCATGCTGCCAGGACTATGTGAGCCTCAGGAGCCTGAGGCCAGGGCTTAAATGGGGGGGGAGCTCAGTAGCTAGAGGTCAGTGATGAGTGGTGGATTCAGGAGATGGAGCTGCAGTTGCTTGGTAAGTGAGGGTGTAGAGTGTCTGCATGATGGGTGTCCAGTTGTCAAGGAGGGAAGAGGTGTCCAGGGACTCAGGAAGGGGAGTCCAAGGAGTAAGTTGTGTATGTGGCCCGGGGGGTGTCCAGGGAATGAGATGTCTGAGGGGCACAGGAGGGAGGGGCTTCTGGGGAAGGAGGGTAGGTCACCCAGGTGGCTGGGAGTGATGAAAGTGTCTGGTAGGCCAGTGTGGTAGATGTCAGGGGCCTGGGAGGGAGGCATGTTTAGAGAGGGAGGGGTGCTCAGTGTGCCAGTGAGGAATGCGCTTGGTGAGCTGGGGATGAGAGTTGTTTGGGGGGGGCAGTCCTTGGAGGAATGTGGCCCGAGGGACCATGGAGGGAGTGAGAGTGGAGGTGCTGGTGGACTGTGGATAGAGAAGGGTGTTTGTGGAGACTGTGAAGGGAGTAAGGTTGTTAGTTGGGAGACTGTGAGGTGAGGGTGGCATGAAGGAAGGAGGTGGTGATGGTGGGGGGGCTAGTGTAGGGTCATAGAGGGAGGTAGGTAATGTCAGAGGCTGCGGAGGAGGGGATACTGTCATGGGCTGTGGAGTTAGGGTAAGCAGTGTTGGGAGGGCTGTGGAAGGAGGTCGGGCTAGTATCTGGGACTGTGGAAGGAGGTTAGCTAGTGTCAGGGGCAAAAAATGGAAAAGGGGCTAGTGTCTAGGGCTGTGGAGTGTGTGGATAGTGTCATGGCTTGTTGAGGGAAAGTGTCTCAACAAACCATATAGGGTGGGTGAGTGGTTTGGTGTGTCACGGGTCTGAGAGGTGGCGTCAATGGGGGGCCATGCATGGGGGTGCATGTCAAAGGTATGGAAGGTCTCTGCTGACTAGGGAGGAGATGTTAATGTTGCTGTGGAAGAAGGATGTCGCTGTTCTGGGGACCGGCAGTGGAAGTCCGGGGCATGCTCTGGAGCCATGAAAAGAGTACAGGGGGCATGAGTGAGGGGGTTTTGATGGGCTTTAAAGATAGGGAAGTCTGTGGTACATAAATGCATACATAGATACATAAAATGTGACAGCAGATAAGGGCCGCTGGGCCCACCCAATCTGCCCATTTGTTTTTACCTTTATTTTTTGTTGCAGACGCTTCTTGATTCATGGTGTAGTCTTTTCTCCCCACTACCTTACCCCCACGACTCCTTGTGCCTTTACCAGGCATTTTTGAACCCAGCCATTGTTTTTTCCCCCATTACCGCCACTGGAAAGATATTCCAGGTATCCACCACACTTTCTGTGAAAATGTACTTCCTCACATTCCTCCTAAATGTGCCTCCTCCAGCTTCAAGTGGTAGGGGAGCAGTGGACCAGCCACACCCACAGACAGCTGAAAGCTCCTCCACAGACCAGCCATTCCTCCTGCAGTTGGACACCCCATCCCAAAGAGAATACTGTGTGCCCCCACGCCTCAACTGGAATCCCCTCTTCCTGCAGAGAGGGTTTGGTGGGCTGTAAAGGGAGTTGATGCCAAAGACTATGGGCAGTGGACAAGCCACATCCACTCACAGCTGGAGCTCCCCGAATGGTTGTGTTCGCCCCCTAGCATAACCCCCTTCCCACAAATCAGTCACCCCCTGGAGCAGATCCTCCCTCAGAGCAGACTAGCCATATGTCCCTTCCCTGTACAGCTGGAACCCCATTCCTACAAACTAGTCATCCCCATGCAGCTGTACACCCCCCTCCTGAAGAACATACTAGCAAAGGGGGCTAGGTGGCCTGTAAAGGGAATGGATGCCAAGGACTGTGGACAGTGGGCAAGACACCACCCCCCACAGGTGGATTCCCCCCTTCCCACAGGCTCTGTGCATCCCTGAGCTGTAACCACCCTTCCCACACAGCAGCCACCCTCCTTCAGCAGACTCCACCCTTACCCCAAACAGACTAGCTGCTGTGCCCCCTCAGTAAGAACCCCGATCCCACACTACCCCCTTGCAGTCAACCCCTTCCCCAGAACACCCTACACACACAGCTGCTCCCCCTTGTTTAGCCCTTCTCCCCCTGCACATTTCGGGGGGGGGAGAAGATATGCAGTAATACACTTAATAGCTGTATTACAAAGATAGGAAACTGAGACCACTAGCTCGAACGTCTGCATCATGACGTCACCACTTGCTCTCTGAAATCTGGGAACTGCTGATTGTGTGTATACATGCCTGGAGTTACAACGTTATCCAAGCAACAGTCCCAAGTAAGTAGACGCCAGATACATCCCGTCACCGCGTATGCATGCACCTAGTGTTACCGGGTAAGGAGCCGAGAGCTCCGCTACCACGCCAGTTACTCACTAACACTACAGTCATGTATGCATGACATCCTTAATAGGTAACAACCGGAGAGCTCCACTAACATTGCTACCAAGCTGCTTACATGCTAACGATCATGCGTATACAGTATACGCGGTGTACGTGACCAGCTGGACCAAAATGAGTTCTAGATCATCTGTAGAGTGAGTGTTTCATCCTGTGTATGTTCTGTGGAAAGCAGAGGAAACTGTGTGTGCTCCCAGGGTGGCAGCTGGAAGGCTGTTGGGGGGCGGGGGCGTGGAGCCGATGGGGGATTGGGCACCCCCGTCGGCCATAACAGTTTTTGTCACGCTGGGGTGGGCTCCCAGCGTGGCACCTGGAAGGCTGTGCGGGGGGTGGGGAGAGAGCTTGCTTCAGTCTGAAATGCAGTGCTGTACAGTTGAAAGGGAGAGAGTGCTCTTCGGTTATCTGATCATGCTCACTGAAGCGGCTCTCTCCCTTTCAACTGTACGGCACTGCATGTCGAATGATAGCACTATGTTTCTTGCACATGCATGCAAGCAAACATAATTAGAGGGTATGGGAGCCCCTTATATAACACCTAGTACAATGAATTACCAGTGGAAATAGTTCCAAATTGTTGTGCATAACCACACCTAAGAGGTGTACCAAGCACAGTCCCCATTGGGTATGGTAGGAAAAGAATCTAGAGGCTACACTCTGGAAGCAACATACAAAGGGTTTCAGAGTGTTAACAGAACAAATAATGGTTCCCATATTTTTATATCTATCTAACTGATCTGCTAGGCTGGCAATAGTCTTCTTGGCTTGTAATGCAAATCAAATCTCCCTGTGCCATTCAGTGAAGCTGAGACTCATCTGGTCACACCAATGTCTCAGGATTACATTTTTGGCACAGGCCAAGAACAGTGCCATGTGGTATCTTTGGTTTCTAACCAGGTTCATAGTGTTATCCCCCAATAAACATAGTACCAGGCTAAATTTAGAGGTCAGTCCCAACAGGGGGTCCAAGCTACATTTAATGGATTCTCATGATGGGTGTCTGGGCATTATGTTAATAAACAAAATTCAGAATCTAGCTAAACGGGTCTCATTTAGCTAGGTTCTGATGTTTGTTTTTTAAAATACCAACATTTTTATGTATTTTCCACATTTGTTAGTTTGTGGAAAAAATCAACAAAATGGTGGCTGGCATGGCACAAAAAATGTTTGGTGCCCTGCCAAACAAGTGCTGCAAAATCAAAAATGCACATTTGTGGAATCAAATTTTTACTTTTGTTGCAGAACGTTATCTCATATGTGGATCTTAGGAATTGCACAAGCTGCTGTCACAAAAATTTGCACAGATCAAGACCTTGCCTCCTAGATAACACATACAAAATGTCAGCTCATTTCATCAAAAGGAGCCAAAGATATTAATGTGCAAAGTTAGGGGTTTAACATTGTACAGGCTACTCAACCCTAACTATAGGGGCACTTCTGCACCCCTGTAAAAATTATTGGTGCTAGCTTGTCTTGGCCAAACAGGATCCACAATTTTCTCTGGCCATTTTATAAACAGTGCTATAGAGCAGGCTGAACTTTAAAACCCCTTAGAGAATGCATACAATACCACAATGACTAAATTAATGTCAAGGCCCCTGGGATTCTGCGGTTCTGTGGTTGTGGAATTTGCCACAGAATTTGCATCATGCCGCAGAATATATATAGTGCCGCAGGATTCATTGTTTTTGGTGAATTTTCATATAAATGTACTGTTTTTCCATAGTGTCAGACTTTCTTTCCCACTTCGTTTATCCTGAAGCCCTCCTCTATGCGCAGCATATGATGTCATCACATCATATTTAGCCAATGACAGGACTGCATTCTGCCAGAGAAATGAATAAATCATGCCGCAGAAATCAGAAAATGCTACCACAGAAGTCAAGTAGCCCTGCCGCAGAAATCAGAAAATTCTGCCTCAGAACACCAGGGGCCCTGATTAATGTGTACTGTATTAAGCAAGTTGAACTGATGGATATGAATCACATTGAACTCATAGCTATGATGCTGAATGGATTAATATAAAGTGTATAAGATTGGGTAGATCACCCTTGGTACAATTGTCTGAGTCAACTGTTTTTGTTACATGGCAAGGAAGGCCTTTCAAAAGCAAGGTGGGGTGTGGACTTGCTATTGTTGGACAATTCCCTTTCATCAAGTCTGGTTAATGTTTTGAAGAGTACAGTATTACCCTGAAATCTGATGAGAAATGAAAATCAGTGTTGTGTATTGTTCTGCCATCAAGTGGCTTGATAAAATACTGCAGAAGACTGAAAATGTGCAACAAGGCAAAATGTGAACATGTGCTCAGGTTCAGACACAAAATAATGTCATTCCTTCCTTCTAGTTTGCTGTCCGCTAAACACGATACAGTGACAACACAGGCACACTGTAATATATTCATCAAGAAAGGTATGTTAAAAAAGAGAGAGATGGGGAAAAACTGGGGTTTGTGGTGGACACCAAGTGAAAGAAGCCAGCTGGTGTACAGGGGTTTCTTTTCAACTGACTAAAAAGCATGTGTATAGCTGCTGCTTGCCTGCCTTGCAGACAGCAGGATAAATCATCAATGAGGGTTGGTGACTGTTAATGGAAAGTGGAGGGGGGCTTATGTCCTCACAACTCAATCCCTCTGTTAGAGTTGTTTTTCAGGTCACAGATTTCCCTTTACCACTTTTAAAATTGGCATTCCCCCAGGTTACTCCAATCCTTCATATCCAGAATAGGATCCATTTATGAAAATACTTGACATTAGAAAATGTCCCAGTGTTATTTACAAACTTTTTGTCTGAACAAGATGAGATCCCACTCTTACAGTTAAAGAAAAATGGGAAACAGTTCAACATTTCTATGTCTAATAATAATACGTGGAATAATCTTTGGTCATATGACTTTAAAACTCCTAAAAACATTCAAGGACAATTTATTCAATTTACAATACTTCATCATTATTACTTCAGCCTAGCAAAGCTTGAATGCATGGAACTATTAAATAATGTACAGTGCTACAAATGTAACACCTTGCATGCCTCCTTAGGGCATATGCTCTGGTTTTGTGCTCCAGTTACAATGATATGGCTAAAGGTTATAGACATATGTTCAATGACTACAAGGTTGACTACAAAGTTAAATATTTCATTGGATCCAGAAATATGTATTCTAGGCCCTATCTCCAATATCCCATATGAGAATCTAGATTTTGTTAGCTGCTTTACGTGTAGAGATGTATTTTATCAAATTGTAACTCTAAGTTTTCAGTATTAATGGATGAATTGTGGAGAAACAAGGGCATTTTAGCGTCTAATGAAAGAACTAGTTACTGTTAAATAGGCTTAATCTGTTTACTGATATTTTGTCACCCAATTCAGAGTTACTTAAAGCAGCAGTGCAATGAAATTAGGCAAAAAAATTGACCCTACCTTTTTTCACTGTCAAAAGATTCCAGGCAACTTTTCATTTAGTGGTACAGTTTCCCAATGCCACCAAAATCTGAGTATTTTATAAATGTACTAGTTTAGTTTTTTTCTCAAGAAAAAAAGATGGGCTGCCACAGTTTGAATAAGAATAGCATTGTAGACCTGGCAAGGGTTAGGATCAAAAAAAAAAAAAAAAAAAAATCTAATGGTGCACACCATAGGAGGCAACTAAACAAGTACATTTGACAAGTATTCTAATATTTTTCTTAACTGTAGTTTAAACTAGTTTTTTTTTTGTGAAAACATTTTTTTTTTGTAGTGCTGCTTTGAGTCATTTTTCATTTCATTTCATTTTTTATTTATAACCAGGAAGTGGACTGGAGCACAGTCCTTTTTCAGCCATGCCTAACATTTAGACCGTTCTGGTCAGTAACATCGCAGAACAAAATAAAGTGGACAAAAATAAAGTGGCAAAAACAGTATCACCATCAATAATGGCAGCACAAAATGAAGCGTGCCAGAACAATGCAGGCCACATGACACACAGGTAGCAATCAACGTTCACTGCATGGAGACACTGCACTGGAACCACAGGGGCCAGGAGCACAAGCCAGCATGCCGTCTCCCCTGTCCCGTGTTTCGTGTGTGTTGCTGGGGACATGCTGGCTTGTGCTCCTGGCCCCTTATGTTATACATGGCCATCCACATGGTGGCCATGGTCCACCTGTCCTCCAGTGGTTACCCCGGTGCACGTTCTCCATCACCCAGCATTCTGGGTGGGGGTACCCTACCATGTGGGTGCCTGTGCCATTAGATTACCATGGTAGGTGTCCAGTGGCCTGCTTCCCCCAGTGGTGGTTGCATCCTGCCCTGTTCCATCTCCCTGCACCCCTGTGCTGTTCCTGTGTACAGATGCCTGCTGTGGTGTGTTCCAGTGCAGAGTCTCCATGCAGTGGACATTGTTTGCTACCTGCATGTCATGTGGCCCACATTGTTCTGGCAGGCTACATTTTGTGCTGCCAATATTGATGGTGGCACTGTTTTTGCCACTTTATTTTTGTCCACTTTATTTTGTTCCACAGTGTTACTGACTGGAACCCATTTATACATCAAGTACAAATATGCAGATAACATATAATGACAATAACAATTAAATTACATATACACACATTATCACAATCTAAAAACTTGGACAACAATTGTTGAAAGAGCAGTGTGCTGTATACACCTATTATCAGGTTACCATATTCATTCAATAATGAACGTGCATACTAAGAAAAAGATATTTTGCTCATTTGTAATTTAATTCCTATTTGTTGCTAGTTTCTCTTCCCCTTCCTTGTTCAATGATATATTAAGTGAAATCTGTATATTACACCTTGTATCATCATATTGTATATGAGCCATATTGTATTTTGATTGAAAACTAATAAAAAAGAATAATTAAAAACATTGAAGTTCCCCATCAGAACCTTATTGACATTTGCCTGTTGAAGTTTTTGAAATGTCACACAATTTCTTCTGTTCAGCCAAGTAAAAACTAAAGGCAGACATTAGTCATCATTACTCATCATACCATTCAAACTCTGCTGAAAATAACACCTCTTACTAGGACCCCCAGCCCCACTACTCCAACACTAAGCTACTGTATAATGACTTTTGATCTGACTGAACTAGTTAGGGTACACACCAATAGACATATATTTTGTATGTGTAAAGATGTATAAACTGAAGTTTTAAAATCCACATGTTCTGATCAGAGACTATCGTGTGATAATAGCAAAGCCTAACTATTTGCATAAATCTTTCTTAAAAGCAACTTTGTACTAAAACAAAAAGCTTAAAAACACGTTACACCAATTATGTCTTAACATTATTGATTTCTAGTTGTTTTTTTACATTCCCCTGCTGCTTGTATAGTAAGTATTGTAGATAATGCAGCACTTATTTCACTGAGTCTTTCAAAATGTATCTGATTCTCCCCTGCTAACCACACAGTTGCTGTTTGTCACATCAGTCTATTGTCATGGTGAGCACTATGATGTCATAAACAAAGGCACTGTAACAGTAACAGGGGAAAGGCAGAATGCTTTTTATACAGTCTTTTTAGCCAGACTACCAAGATATATCATATGCCTTGGAAAGGAACATTTCAAATGAAAGAAATATATCCTCTAGTAAATTGTAATAGCTGAAACATATTTTTTAATGAAAATACATAATGTAGTGCAGAGTGCAGGATAGAGTTCCTCTTTATAGGTTCTTTACACAGAGCTTAACTTGTAGCTCTTGTTTCATAATGCGCTGTGCTCCATTCACTTCTGTCTCACTCCGACTGCCCTTTTTCATGCACTGTCTTGTATTGCTTTGGTGACCCTTTCTGTGTTGTTATTTGTTTGCAAGTTGGGGGGAAGGGGGTATGTTCAGATCATACTTCCACATTTATTAAATGAAACCTCTATTTTTTTAACTGGAATGAACCCAAAAGTTATAAAAGTGCAGAATTTATTTTGAGAACATCCTCACTAATGAATTATGTTGAAAACATTACACAAATCATCCCCATGCAGTTATATTCATTACTGTATGTATAGTAAACCAGACTCTAAATGAATTAACAATTGGAACTCCATGAGGACGAATTTCCATATACAGTACTTTCAAAAGAATTCATTAGAGACATTCCTCCTCAAACAAATTCTGCCTTCAACTTCAAACATTTACGAATTTTGTGGAAAAAATTTGGGGTTTTATTCCCCAGAAACCTGCCTGCTTTGCACTTTGTCCTGAGCAGCTATCATCAGACCAAATAGAACAGAATGGCACAAGTACATGGTGGGGTGTAATGGCACAAAACTCAATGAACCCACAAAAGCAGGGATTGTGGAATCGGCGAATGTTCATTTCTGTTGCAGAATGGATCTCTTGTACATGCAAAAAAAGTAATGTTGCAGTTGATCTGTATCACTCATTGCAATACAGATCACTGCATGTAAAGGGGCCTTAAGTATCACTGTCCTCACTCTGGTCCCACAAGGCACATGGTTCAGCTGGCAAACAGAGTAATAAGGCTTGAGCCTTTAACCTTTGGGTGGAGAGACTTAGATTCTGATGTTATAGGTAGAGGAAATATTACTTGATGTGATGCCTCCACCTGAGGAAGACATCTGCTACACAGTTGTACACAGGCAGTACTGTACATTATCTGGTTTACATTGTACATCCTCTACACAGCACATAAATTGATATCCTATACCTTAATATTTTCCTTTCTTTCTTTTTGCAAGTCTCAACACACTCCTTATACAGACTTTGCTCTCGCTGTCTTAACTTAGAGATCATGCTGTCTTACACACAAAGCCATACTTTATATGGATGCTTCATCCTGTTTATTAATATACGTGTACACACAGTTACATCCAACAACAAAAATTCTTTTGACATTCCCATAAGCCTATCCATTTAAATGCCTCTGTATGGTTCCACAACCACTGATTCCCAGGGATCTGCAGTCCCTTTTCCTCATCCTATGCCAACCCACTACTGCCAGGTACCATTAATAGTCTCATTTAAAACAGCAATATATGCAGTGTCTTTTTTCACACCTCACTGCCCCTTGCTCATTTTCCCCAAAACCATCTCCTACAAAAAGGTATCAATTATGAATTATCAAGGAATTTTAAATAGGTTTAGGAATATTTTTGTTCTCCTATTATGTCCTGGGAATGTAGAATTAAATCCTGGTCCCCCGTATCTATAAATGCTCCTTCGGAGCTACAGCTTCTCAAAGGTATCAGCTTCCTACATATAAATATTTGCAGTCTGCCAAAAACACAGGACATGATTCAAGCTCGGGTACTCCACACTAGACCGGAAGTATTAATGATCCCCAATCACAGTATCAATATCCCCACATATAATGTTTTCAGATCCCATAGACCCTCGGGGGGGGGGGGTTGCTATCTACATAAGGGATAAATTCTCTGTAAGAGTTGCAAAATTATCCACAGCCCCAAAGGAATTTGAAAGCCTTAGCCTAAGGGTGTCCCTAACTTCTTAGGAGGCTATATCAATAACTGCCTGTTACAGGCCACTAGCAGGGGGGTTCAGGATTATATTCCATCTTCATAAACTACTGGAGACTGTAAATTCAGAATGTATTATTAGGGGACTTTAATCTTGATTGGAACACTGACAGTTCCAAATTTCTGAAAGAATTTTGTGATAAACATGGCCTATCACAAATCACCCCCAGCTGTAGCTCTCTCCTGGACCTAATACTTGTCAACAAGCCACACACTATTTCCCAATCAGGGGTGTTACATAATGACATAAGTGACCACAGAGCAATAGCCTGTATAAGGTGCTCACCAAAGTTTATCTCGACCTTCACGTACAGACTAAAAGGATGCCTCAATAAGTTCAATCAACCTGTGTTCCTAGCAGACTTAAGCCACATTAGATGGAAGGATTTATATTTAGCTTCCTCACTTTCTGAGGTGTATTGCATCTTCCAGAACCTCATCATGGGAGCGGTTGATAAGCATGCCACCCTTGTAAAAATCAAGACTAGAAAAAGATCATGCCCTTGGTTTACGCCTGCTCTAAAAGCAGCTGTAACAGACAGGGACAAGTTTTGGAAAAGGGCTGGAAAAACTAAATTAAACTTAGACTAGGTGGCTTTCCAAACTGCTAGGAACTCTCATACCAAACTTATAAGAACTGAAAAAGCTAAATACTTTCAAGCTTCTCTTGAAGAATCTCAGAACAATACAGCCAATTTCTGGAATATTCTTAGGGAGATTGAAGACCATACACCTTCATCTCCTTTGCTGTCTAAGATTATTGTTGGGAAAACTATATACACGATAGGGGCGACATCCTGGATGAACTTAACAACCACTTCACTATGGTAGGCTTAGCATTTGATGTCACCCTTGCTAGTTAGCTTCTCACTCAGTCCCACAGTAAGGATACCCCCTATCCTAACTTCATGAACAACCAGCAATCGTCCTCATTCAGTTTCAGTCCAATATCCTTTAAACAGGTCAAGGACCTTCTAATTACCCTGGAGGTCAAAAAGAACACCAGTGCTGATCTTCCTGAAAGTAGGTTATTATTACCTGACCACCCCATCAGGCTTCTCTTCAACTTATCCCTAGCCCTAGGTGACCTGCCAGCTACCTGGAAAATTGCACACATCATTCCTCTCTTTAAATCTGGTGACACATGTGACCTCAACAACTACTGACCCATATCACTGCTACCCATCCTATGAAAACTGTTGGAAAAATGAGTTAACTGTCAGCTGAGGGAATACTTGGAATCGGAAAAGTTGTTAAACCCCATACAGTCTCGCTTCAGACCAAAGCATAGCACAGTATCCTCCTTAACTAAGGTGACCAATGACTGGCAAAATGCTCTTGATTCTAAGAAGCACATCTGTGCAATCTTCCTAGACCCAAGCAAGGCCTTTGATACTGTCGACCATGGCTTGCTTTTGTCTGCATTGCGCCATCTTGGCCTTGATGATATTGCTATGAAGTGGTTCAATTGCTGTCTTTTTGATAGAATGCAACAAGTCAAAGCACAGGAGGACCTTTCACCACTCAAAATTCGACCAAGAGGGGTGCCACAAGGGTCTATCCTGGGACACCTTCTCTTTACAATCTATATAAATAACATAGACTACAAAATCAGTATGGCAAGTGTGCATCTTTTTGCAGATGACACTGTACTGTACTGTACACAACTAGTCCCACCCCTGAGCTCACTTGTGCAGAATTACAATGTGAGTTTGATATTCTGTAACAGATTTTTTTACAGCTGAAGCTGCTTCTTAACCCAAAAAAGAAGCTAGCTATGTTTATCTCTCTCTCAACATATTCTAAAACAACTAATGTACAGAATCTTCAGATTAAGACCCTGCCTGGTGAACCACTGAAAATAGTGGCCAAGTTTAAATACTTGGGTTTTTGGATCAAAAGTAAGTTTAGTTTTTTTATATCACCTTAACAAGCTTTCCAAAAAATTACAGCAGCGACAGGATGTTTTCTACCACATCAAACACCTCCTCAACTACAAGGCTAAAATTAAACTGGTGCAAACTACCTTTCTTCCGTTAATAGATTATGCTGACATTCTTTGTAGCCATTGTCCAAAGACAGCTCTAACTAACCTTGACACTCTATATCATCAGGCACTGAAATTTATTACCAATGCTCCTTTTAATACTCACCACTGTTTGCTCTATGATATGTTAGGCTGGTCTTCCCTTAGTACCAGGAGGTTGAGGAATGCTTTGCTTTGGATTCACAGAGCAAATACAAACTCCCTGTGTACATTACCAAGCTTTTCTTCCATAACCAGGGATCTTACTCTCTGAGGAGATACTCTTTTGTTATGTTTGATGTCCCTAAGATTAGAACATGCTATGGTGCTGCAGCCATTAGCTTTGCTCTCCCATCACAATGGAACACCCTTTAGAAGTCTCTAAAACTTACTCTAATTCCAGGGATATCCACCTTTAAATCCCTGCTCAATCATGCCTTGAAGGAAACATGTAACTACCACTGATAACTGCTCAGAAATCCTCAGATGGCAACCCACTTGCAATAGGCTTGGTTATCCCAAGTGTTAGCACCCCCTCCCAGGTAGCCTGTGTAAGGATATGAATAGCCTTAGACACTGGTTACACATTTTTTCACTTTGTTCATTTATTTTTTCTTCACTTACAGAAAAGTACTGCATTCCATGTTATGTTATCCTATAACTGTAGATGTAGTAGTAGTAAAATGTTTATTTCTGATATCAGAAACAGGATAACCCAATTTAGCAGCAGCTAATTTAGAATGGGGTCCTACTGTACAAAAATATCAGTTTCATTCTTAAAAATGCAGTAACATACAGTACATATAACTGAAGTCATACATAAACAAAAACAACAATTTACAATATGTGCAAATCTCTCAAGTACAACAGCTTTTTGGAAACAGTGCAACACTTTCAAGCCAAGATCTTAATACATTCCAAGATGTTTTGCTAGTACATGACCTCAAGTGCCCTGGCAATGAGTGCCACAATTTTGGGCCCTCATATACATAGCAATGTCAGCCCCTTGTTGTTCTCATAAATGGTACCCTAAATTTTATTTCCACTGCAGATCGCAATCCCTCCTTAACATTCCACCCCTCCAAAAACTCTATTAGATATCCTGGTGCTTTTTTAAAATAGCAGCGATAAGTCAAATACCGCACATGCATATTTCACTGTTCCATCAGGGATATCCAATTTAAAACCTTATAAAGAGTGCAATGATGTATATTCCAGGGTGCATCCAAGACACGGCATACATATCTATGATAAATAACATCAAGCCTTCCCAAGATGCCTCTAGCAGCCCCATTATACACAACATCACCATAATCAATATGTGGAATTATCATTGAATTTACAATTTTTAACCTGGCATCAAATGAAAGACAATCTCTATGTTTATACAATACTTCCAACTTCTTGTTCAATTTTTATATCAAATTATCAATGTGGGAATCCCAATTACAATGGGGGTCCATCCAGACTCCCAAATATTTGTAACAATCCACAACAGCCAGGATACACCCATCAAATGTTTTTATATCTAAATCCAAAGATACTTTTTTATTTGAAAATATCATTACCTGTGACTTTAAAGGGTTTAAGAAAAATATGTTTGCAATATGTTAAATTGTTTTTGTAGTTTTTCCTGTATATACCCCACAGATTTTCCTTCAAAATATAATATTGTATCATCAGCATACAAATGGTGTTGGACACAATTCATCAGATGTCTGACACCATTTGTACATATATTAAATAAAGCGGGTCCTAACACTGATCCCTGTGGAATGCCAGATTTGATATTTAAGTAACTGTACACAAAATTATTGCCCAGTTTAACCCTCTGTTGTCTCCCATCCAGGTAGCCGTGGAACCAGTCCAGGGCCCCTGGCTGAGGCCAACAGATCTTAAGCTTTCAATCAACACCAGATAATCTAAAGTGTCAAAAGCTTTGACAAATCTATAAATATGGTCCCAACCAGGAGGCCCTTATCCATGGCCACCTGGATGTCTGACACAACCTTAACGAGTGCAGTAGTAGTGCTATGTTGTGCCCTGAAGCCTGATTGGTATTTATTGTACTTTTTGTTACTTTCAAGGTAGTCATTTAATTGAGAAACCACAATTTTTTCAAACACTTTGGAGGTAACTGAAAGCAATGATATTAGTCTATAATTTCGCATATCATTGACCTCCCTTAAACACTGGTATCACTTCCGCCTGTTTCCAGGCTAATGGGTAGGTACTAGTATTTAACGAAAAATTAAAGAGGTCAGCCAATATTGGAGCTACCAATGGAGCAGCAATTTTAAGCAAAAAAGATGGAATCCCATCTGGGCCTTGGGCCTTATTTATATTCAATTTCAATAACTCCCTAAATACTTGATCAGGAGCAATATTTTGAAAACAGAACAATGGTCCATTTTCTGCCCTCTCTTCTTGGTCCTTTTTTTGCTGTATTATGCCAGGAGAATATGTATTGATCTGAGAACACCCCATATCAATAAACATCTTGTTTAATATGGCAGCTGCCCTATCTGAGAGTTTCAATGGATCATTATCCACCATAAAGACATTAAGTAACTCTGAAATCTTGTTTCCTTGTAATTTTTTAACCATATTCCAAAAATCCCTAGGTTTTTTAGACTGTTCAGTTCCCAAACCTGTTAAATAAAAATTGGATTTCGCTATCCTTATTTGTGTAATATACAAATTACGTGCAGCTCGGTATTTTTCCCAAAGCACTCTCTCATTTCTTTTCTTTGCTAACCCCCATGCTGCATCCCCTTTTCTACAATAAGTTCATAACTTCGCAGTGTACCAAGAGGAATTATTCTTTTTTACTTTCCCACTTTGAATAGGTGCAAAAATGTCACATACAGATATGTTATCTCTGTAACGTTTTTACTATAGCTCTTCGACAGCGCTCACACCGACATCCCTGATAGCAACAGACACTACGCCGAGTGTTGGCATTATACCATCAGGGATGTCGGTGCCTGTCCATCGGGGAGCTTGCCCCCCTAACCCCTCATGTGGGGGCTCAGCCCCCAACACCCCCAGTCTCAAAATATCTAACTCTGAGTCAGAGTTGGCCCAGGGGGGTGCAACACTGGGATCCACACTGCTGGTGTCTGCAGTGTTCCAGCACAGTGACTCACTGCATCTAGGTGAAATCTGTCATTGTGCTGGACTTCGGCATTGTGGTGTCGACCTTGTGTTGGTACATCCTCTGTAACTCTCTGTAAAATGTTCAACTGTGTATCCATGTGTGCCACTACTTAGGTTATCTTGACATGTACTCCATATGTGTATAATTGTATGCCTGTGAAGTTTTCACTGGTTCACTATAAATGTTTATTTTCCTCCCAGGAGCATATTGCAAATGAGCTTGCTCAAAGATGTATTGCCTGGTTAAATAACAATTGAATTGAATTGAATAGGATGTTACTTCCAGAAAATATACCAGCTTTATGAATCTCATCAGACTCACCCACAAAATAAACAATCAAAGTGGAGCAATAAGGTAATGGTACACAAAGTAAAATGAAAACAAGGAATGAGAGATTTTGGAAGGAGCAGGGAAAAGGATCTGGAAAAGGAGGGGAAGGGTTAGACATACAACAAGGTAATTCCACACTGGCCCACTCCCCATCAGTCTCACAACAGTTGTTCCCCAGTTTGGTGCACCCATACTATATCATCTCAGTCCCTGGGGAGCTCCATTAAATAAAATGATACCACAGAGTGTAGGTTGCAGAACTGACACTTGGTAGAAGAGATGACAGACATGGATGCAAAAGCGTATGCACTCATTCATTGAAAAGGGCTCACTCAGGCTCATTTCGTAAAACAGCTCAGTCAGGCTGCCATCCGTGGAGGAGAGTAGAATGCTGTGTCAGTGGCCCACAGGGTACTAGATGGGGAAGTGCAGGGGGTTACTATTACTACCGGACAGGGTGGGGGGGTCCACTAGACACCAGGGAAAGTTTTTTTTTTATTACATGAAGATGTCTCAGCACTTACGGACAATGAGTGTGGGGACAGGTGTGAATCTCGGGGTGAGCAGTTCTTAATTGGTGAGTCATGACAGGCATTGGGGCAATCTGACCCAAGACTCGACCATTTTATTTGTTCTACATGCTAAGTAAAAACATCCTTATGCTCATAGTTACTGGCTGCGCCTTTCTCCCTAAAGCACCAAGGGGCAGTGTCCTGTGAACTGCTCATTCCTTCTCCTCCAGCTGGCCCACTGCAATGCTCTGGGCTTAGGTCATTCCTGATAACCAGCGTGGCAAGAGACTCCACAGTTGCTGCACTATTAGGCTATTATAAAGCAGGCTAACTGTAGCAATCAGTCACTGTACAGAATTAGCCTACTCTTATGCATTGTATAGATGTAGCCTTGCGTTGACCTCTCAGCTTCTTCACGCCATGCTGACCAATGTTGTCACCTCACAGTCTCTCACTCATGTCTGTCAGAAACTGGCATGGCTACAGTTTTCAAAGTTTGTATCTTTGTAGACTTTAAGAAAGTAAAGCTAAAAAGATAAATTGTCCACTGCTCCACATGAATCTGCAGCTTCCGAGTGGGATCAGCATGTCCTCCACTCTATGAGATGGCCCATATAATTCTAAAATGTAACAGAGGGCAGAAAAAAAATAAAAAATAAACTTCATTTTAAAATGTTTCAAATGCCTCTATGAGACTTTCTTTTATTTCACAGCGGTTAGACTGCTTCATAATATATTAATATGAATACTTGTGTGTATTTTGCACAGTA
This sequence comes from Neoceratodus forsteri, assembly GCA_016271365.2. NCBI lineage: Eukaryota > Metazoa > Chordata > Ceratodontiformes > Ceratodontidae > Neoceratodus > Neoceratodus forsteri. The sequence goes on from CM057450.1 coordinate 995,639,609, forward strand.
TAAGAATGTTATCTCATGCTGTTTGGGCTGACACAACTGCTCAGCTTTGCTTCATGGTCCTCTCAGCCAAACAGCACAAGATAACCTTTTTATGCTGTAAGAAACTCATACAAATAAACATATTAATATATAGGCTTATGTGCATGCATTTATGTTGCTAAATATCTTTGCATTACTATAAAATAATTTTTATTTTCATCATCATTCTGTAGTAACTCCCTAGTACGTGTTGTGAATTTAAACTTTGCTGGTGAAGCGGCCATGAACTGGCGGAAATTCACCTTTGTAAAGCTTCAAAGTGTCTGCAGAACTAAGGAACTTTGACCTTGTTGTAATTGCAAAGTTTATACTGTGAAGTGGCCATGTTTTGGTGAAATGTCCCCTTCACAGATGAACTTGGTCAATCTGCCAGAAAACACAGCAACTTCACTGGGTAAAACTCCATAAATTCTGTGGAATTCACAAATTAATTCATGAAGTAAATTTTGGCCACTTTTCCCACCCATAGTACATGGTGACAAAAACCTTGAACAGCACCTCTGAGTAAGTTGAAAATGGTTATAAATGCAGTCACTTAAAGTATGACTGGATCGCTGCCTAAAGTGGGATATACATAATACGAGATATCTTGAGCTCAGCTGGAAGCAGCATGGAGGGAGATAGCCAGCCTATGTCACTGTCTAATCTGGAGTTCAAGCCAACCACATCCTCTCCCCCAGAGACCCACTGGCCCTGGGAGTTGGAGGGTAGTGGGTCAGGGGAGGGTGAAGATTTCAGGGATGGACCAAGCAAAATCTGTTTTGACCAATACCATTCCAATGAAGAACTGCTTTTCACCACTGGAGAAGATGAAGGATCCTGATTCAGTGGGAGGTGTCCCTTTGCTCATCGAGGGGACCAGGCATAGCGGAGAGGCAGCATCCAAAGGTGGCATGAAAACACCTGTTGGATCCAGGAGTAAGAATTTCTTGTTCTGGAGGAGTCGAGTCCCATCTGAGTAAAGGTACGCAACCCATAGTGATGGTTAAGTACCTCCCTGGAGCTCCAGCACAGCATGACACCAAATGCATTGGAAGGTTGGTAGACAAAGCAAAGAAAGGAACCAATGTTCTGATTCATCTCAGTATGAAAGACCTGTCTGCTCAAACAGTGGAAGAAACCAAGCAAAATTTCATTAAGCTGGGAAATGGCTGAAGGCTGGAATGACTGCCCTGACATTGTCAGAGATCCTCCCAGTGTGGGAAAAAGGGGATTGCAAAGACAAAATCAGGAATAAGGACATTGAGGAATTCAATACTTGGTTACATGGATGTTGTCGTAAAAAAGGATATCATGTCATAGGCTCGGGGTGGGACTTCGGAAAGAGGAAGCTATTCATGTTTGATGGACTTCACCTAACTAAGGAAGGTGTGAGTATGTTTGGGCAGAAATTCAGTATCCATCTCAACCATTTCAACTAGGTGAGAGGGAGTCTAGCAATAGGAAACTTATCAGAAAATACACTTCTGATAGGAACTTAGTCATCACTCCCACACAAGCAGGAACTTCTCTTCCATGACCAAGGAAAACATGTACAAAATATTTGGAAACTATGAGGACCTGAACACAGGGCCACACATCCACAGGCCCAAGAGCAGAACCAATAGTAGCAAATAGCAGCAGGGGCACCAGACTACGGAAAGGGCTATGCATCAATGCCAGAAGCCTGGGAAACAAAATAAATGATCTGCAGGCAATGGTGACAGATTCCCGAGTGGACTAATGATCAAAGAGTATTTAGATGTGGAAGAAATATGGGGGCTAGTTAAGTTGACCATTTTAGAAGCCACCAGGATGTGCGTAAGAGCAGTGACCAAAAAGAACAAGCACAAAAAAAAACAACCCACAATATGGTTCAGTAAGCAGGCAAGGACTGCAATTAGAACCAAAAGGGAGGCCTATAGGAATTATAAAAGAACTCAGGAAGTTAGTGCATGGGAAGCCTATGTTCTGAAGAACAAAGAAGCAAAGAGTATGGTGAAATCAGCTAAGGCCACAACAGAGCTTTGGCTTGCAGAAGGGGTTAAAGAGGGTAACAAACACTTGTTTGATATGTACAAGAAAAAAAGAAAAGGAGAGGAATAGTTAGACTCAAAGACGGTGACAGAACAGTGGAGGAAGACAGGCAGAAAGCCACTGTTCTGAACAACTTCTTTTGCTCAGTGTTCACCGAGGAACACAAAGGCCCGATACCAGACAGTGACATCAAGGCTGCTGAAACAGATGACCCACAAATGGAAGCACTATCAATCACCAACAGTAGGGTTAGAGAGGCCCTGGATCAACTCAGGGAAGACAAGTTGCCATGACCTGATGTAATACACCTCAGGGTGCTAAAGGAGACAGCAAGTGAATTGGCAGGTCCCTTAGCACATTTATTCAGCAGAAACCTTCAGATGGGGATAGTGCCAGGAGACTGGAAAAGAGCTGATGTGGTTCCTCTCCACAGTGGAGGGAGTTGGGAGGAAGCAGGCAACTACTGACTGGTTAGCTTTACGTTGGTAGTAGGGAAACTGATGGAAATCTTAATAAAGCAGGACTTGGTAGAGTACCTAGATAAGAACAGTCTGCAGGATGACAGGCAACATGGGTTCGTGGCTGGAAGGTCATGCCAAATGAACCTAATCACTTTTTTGACTGGGTCACTAGGGAACTAGACAAAGGCCACCAAGTGGACCTCCTCTTCTTTGATTTCAGTAAAGCCTTTGATTCAGTGCTGCACAACCGTCCTGCTGATAAAGTTGAAGGACCTGAATGCAACCAAGTGCATAGGCAGTTAGGTAGGTAATTGGCTTAGGGACAAAAAACAGAGGGTAGGGGTCAATGGAGTGAAGTCTGATGAAGGCACAGTCACTAGTGGTGTTCCCCAAGGCTCAGTGTTGGGGCTAGTCCTGTTTATTGCCTTTATCAGTGACATCGGCATATGTATTCAAGGCAAAATTGCTCTATTCGTGGATGATACCAAGCTAGGAGGAAGGGTTGACAGTGAGGAGGCATTTAAGGACCACAAAAAGACCTACATAAACTGGAAAGATGGTCCAACATCTGGCAGCTGAGGTTCAACACAATAAAATGTAAGGTGATGCATTTGGATAAAGGGAAGTCAAGGGCAGAGTACCACCTCAGCGGAGTCCAACTCAGTGCCACGCAGGAAGAACAGGACCTAGGTGTCATCATAAGCAGTACCCTTAAACAGACAAGCCAATGCAACAAAGCTTATAGCAAGCCCAACAAAATGCTGGGGTGTATAGGGAGGGAATTCAACAGGAGGAGGAGGAGGAAGGAGTACTGCCAGTCTACAGGCCCCTGGTAAGGCTTCATATGGAGTACTGTGTTCAGTTTTGGAGTCCACGTCTGAAAAAAGATATTAACAGGTTGGAGGCTGTCCAGAGAAGGGAGACTAAAATGATCCAGGGCCTTTAAGGGCACTCGCATGAGGAGCATTTGAAAGCATTAAGTATGTTCTCACTGGAGACAAGGAGGGAAAGGGGGGACATGATTGAAAAATACATGTTTCTGAGAGAAATAAATAAGGTGCCATCCTTGGACCTGTTCAACAGAGTCTCTGACTCTAACACTAGAGGACTCAAGTGGAAGTTGAGGGGGGCCTTCAAGAGGGAGCTTAGGAAACACTATTTTACAGAAAGAGTCATGGAGCCATGGAATAAACTACCAGCTGAGGTAGTGGAAGCAAAGTCCATGACATCATTCAAGCTGGGGTGGGACAGGGCTAAAACATGAACAAAAACAATGGGAGCAGAAGGAGGCATTAGCAGAAGTGGGGTTAGGTCTTCGGATCTGAGAAGGTCCAAGGAACAAATGGGCAGACTACATGGACCCTTGGTTTCTTTCTATTGTCTCTTTTTCCATGTTTCTAAATGTAACCCAGCTCCCATGTTTGGGGCCATGGGTTTAGATACCCAGTACCTCCTGTGCTGGGAAATGAAGTACCATATTGGTATGGTCTGGGTTTGGGCAGAAATGGAAGAACACGGGAAGTAAAAGGCAAGCAAGGGGGCCAATAGACTGGGAGTAGTGTGTGCTCTGGTTGCAACTGTATGTGGCTAGAGGTGGAGAGGTCTGACCAGAGCACAGTGTTGGGTCCAGCAAAGTTTGGGGCTACCATCCTGCCAATTGACAGTCCCTGGGGCCCAAAGTCATCCTGTTATACTACAGGCCATTTGGCAGGTATGATTACTGGTAGGTATTTGCTGGTGCCAGTTCTCATGAGGCCACAAGGGTACCAATCGGGATGTTCCTATAAGGAATCACTGCTCTACTGGGATGACTGCAGCTGTGTAAATGGGAGAAGGGGAGCTGGATTCCAACATGAGCCCAACCACTGGGACCCTGCATGGCTAACATGTTTTCACAAAACCCTGGAAAAAGTGCAAGTGGGTAAATCAGTGAGCATTTTTTTCATGGTTGTTTGGTGTGAGGAAAACTACTTACCAGGGCCCAGACCCTCATGCTTCAAAGACTACTTTTTAAAGTAGGTTCTGTAGCTGCTGTGGACAGCACTCTGAGAACAGCATTATGGGCACGGTGTTCTGGACTTTTCTTGGGGAAAATGAATTGGGGGTTCTTTAAATGAACTGTCTATGCTAATGAACTGGGGAATTCTTTATGAGCTTAGCACGCCTCTTTCAAAATGAACTGCTGCGTTTTGGACTTTGCTATTACAATACTTATTGATTCATGTTGACTGCTGTCTTCTCCAGGATCTAAATGAAAAGATTCATTCTTCTTCATTCCAGGCTGCATCTGAACTAACTGAAACTTACAGTAAAAGTGCAGCACTGCTTTTTGAATGCGGCTGTAGTCTCATCAGGATTATTTCCAGCAGAAATTGCTACCTGGGTGTTCCTGAACCAGAAATGAGTTTGAAGTGTTACCTTACACACTCAGGGAACATAGAGTGTTAACAATCAAGGGTCCCCCAAATACACTCTCCAACAAGTGGCCATAGAGAATGGTTTAATAAACAGTTGAATCAACTGTATATAAAGTGCAACGTTGGTGACTGCCAAAAAGATGAGTATTTTTACATTGCTCAGTTTTGAAGCAGGCTGATCAATCAAAATTATTATTAGTGGTGAGCTGAAAAACTGAACCATTCAAATAGATCAGCATACTGCCTTGTAAATGCAGGTGAACAGAGCATGACTGTGCTTGGTGTCTGTTATTTACACATCATTATGGTGAGAGTTTCATTTAAAATTTACAATTTGAATTGTGTGTGACTTACATTTAAATGTAAAGGGCTGCATGGTGTAAGATAGCCTGAACATGTATTAAAATAACCATTTTTAACAGGCTGTAGAAAAACGTTGTCTACATATTGCGGCGGCTGTGCAGAAAACTAAGTTTGGGATTAAACTCCATTTATATTTCATTATTTTAGGACCACTTCCCTTGAAAATAGCTCCACAGTGCTAAAGTGAAATGTTGGGGGCATTTGATTGTGGTGGAGATTACAAGACGTGATGAAGAACCAATGAACTTGATTGATTACTGAAGAAACTTTAAGTTGCTGTGGGAGTCAGTTACTTACATTACCATACACCAATTTAAAAAGAAATGCTAGTGGTGGCAGAAAGATCATGGAAACATAGACAATAATGGCAGAAAAAGGCCAATAGTTTACCAAGCCTCTCCATAGTACCCAATCCAATTCCAGGACCTATTGTCCATACAGGGTTCTAGCCCTCAATGTCCCACCCCCAATTGCTCCCCCCCCTCACTGCTACCTCCCTGAGTAACCACTAAACCCTTCACTCTGTCCCAGCCATGCTTGAAACCATTTGGGGTTTTGGCATCCACCAGATCAGCAACCAGACTATTACATGGCTTCACAACAAGATCAACTGGGAAGACATTGAAGGGGAAAAGGGTCAAGAGGCCCAATGTGGTTCACAGACAAATTAAATATGCCAGTAACAGATAGAAAGGATAGAACTCTGAAGAATAAAGGAAGCCAAAGGGGGAATATAGGGAGAAGAGACTGGAGGCAACAGCCAGCAGGATGGCAAGAGGGTTAAAGGTGGAGAAGGAACTCTGACTTGTAATGGGGGTGAAGCCAGGAGAAAAGTGAGGAAGGATGGGAAAAGAGGGACATGGGGAAAGCAGAGAAACTGAACAAACACTTTTGTTGAGTATTTACTAGGGAGAAGGATGGGGCACTGGTATAATATGATGTTCAGAGGGAAAGAGAAGTGGGCAAGAGCTCAAGTAGTGTGGGCAATATAACAGGCAAAATTATGTTGGAAAAGCTTACAGAGAGGAAAGTAGATAAATCAATGGGACCTGACAGCTTACACCCAAGGATGCTTAAGAAGGCAGAGGAGGTAATAGCAGGACCACCTGCAGACATATTCAACTGCTCAACTGACCACCGGGGGGGGTCCCAGAGACTGGAGGACAGCGGACATGGTCCCTGTACACAAGAGTGGAAGGCAGGGTGAGCCAGGGAACTATAGACCAGTCAGCTTCATGTCTGTAGTGATAAAGATTAAGGAGTCTATACTAACAGAAGACAAGGTAGGCAGGAAGGAGAGCACTGCCAGTCCTCTAAAGGTGCAGCAGTTAAAACAGCACTGCTCCAAGTTCAGAAGTAGACAAAAAAAACACACTCACCAGGCTCAACGAAAATTGATTTATTTAGTGGTGAGACACATTCCAGACAGCAATTTCCAGGCTAGCACCCCTACGTATCTCCTCACTGAGGAGGCGTCATCAGGGGTGGGGTCAACACATCCCTCGTGTCCTTGAATACTCCAATTAATTTAAATATTGCACATGTGATCCATGAACAGCTAGAGACACAAAAAGTGCACATGCAATGTTAACTGCAAAAGATCTCTACATAGTGCAATTCACTATATTATCCCATCTTGCTGCTTGTTTACAGTCCCAGGCTGACAGAATCCACTAAAGCAATAGACAGCCCTGCAAAGACCTCTTGCAGTAAAGAACACTGTCTGGAAATTAGTACTATAATGCTTGGCTGGCTAAGGAGTACTGGCACGTGCTAGTAGCCGAGACTCAGCAGTCAATGGCAGGGCTTGTGAGCACAAACCTCTGTGCCACCTGAGGAAAGTCAGCATTCCCTTCTTACTGCTGTTTACCATCTCAGACTGATAACATCCACTACAGCAGCAGACAGCCCTGCAAGGATCTCTTGCACTAAACATCATTGCCTGTAACTTTGTACGATACTGATTAGTCAACTAGGAGGTATGGGGAGTGTGCTGGCAGTTGAGACTCAGCAGCTGGGGGTGGGGCTTGTGAGCACAAAAGCCTGTGATACCTGAAGAAAGTTAGTGATCCCCCTTCATGATGTCTGTTTGTTATCTCAGGCTGACAACATTCACTACAGCAGCAGACAGCCCTGCAATTATCTCCCATATTACAGAACACTGCCTGGAACTTTTTACTATATTGCTTTGCTGGCTAGGGGATATGGGGTCATGAGGGTGGGTGGGACTCAGCCATTGGGGGTGGGACTTGTGAGAACAAAAGCCTGTGCCACTGAAACAGTGCCACTCGGATAAAAAAAAATGCTACTTTGTTTATTAGCACTGCATTTCATATTTATATTACATTTGCAGGTTTTTATGAACCAGACTTTGTACTAATGAAATTTGCAAATGGAAATAAAGTTTCATTTTCAACCCTTCGCACCTACAGTAATACAAATTCAGCTCCTAAGGTCTTGGTATCACAGACTACTGGACACTACTTTCTGGCACTTGGTATAGTGTTCTAACACAGTATATATGTATTTTTTTTTTTACTTATAACTGCTGTTTAGGTTTTTTTGGGGGGAATACGTTTGTCATCTATACAGACTGATAACATTCGATAAAATCTATCAGTGCCTCCATGTTATATTACTAGCTTTTAATTAATTGTTATAGTTATTATTTTATATTTTTAATTTGTTTTCTCTAAAATAGATCTTCAAGGTTTGTATTGGGGCTTATTACATTGTTAAGTGTTTTTAAGTTTTGACACGTATTTCATTAACACCTCTGAAAAACACTATTAAGTGAATACAAGATTCACATTAAAGTGAATCTTAATAACAGGCCTTATTTAGATCTGATTACCCATCACCATGGTTGGAAAGTAGGACATTTTATGAATGTTACCTTAAAATTTAAAGGTTCATTTCATTGGGTGATAATTCTCACTCTCCTTTGTTTATCATAAGGATATGCTGAGTGCAATCTGGGCCCCTTTACTGTTCAATAAGCACCTCAAATGGTGGTATTTGGGTGTGAAGAAAATGGCTTACTTTTTTGAATGTTTGCAGCTTCAGCCTCAAATTGCATGAAATTAAAACTTCATTTGAGACACATACTCCACATGTTTTGCCCATTAGCGAAGGCCGGTTAAAGCCTGGCATTCCTGATAGTAAAATTACAGTTGCTAATTACTCAGTGTGTAGAAAGTGCAGGCCTAATAGGCAAACTCTGGTCAGAGCTAATATGGCTGTGGAGAGCTTTTAGGAGTGGCAAGAACAGTGAAAAGAATATGCAGTGCTCTTGCTGGACCAGTGTCAGCCATAATACTGCAGCAATTACAATACTTGCACATGTGCAGTTTGCCCCGGAGCCAGCCATGTGCAACATGGCAGTGCTGATATAACTACGCATATCAATCCAGTCCCCTCAAGTTACTAGAATCCCATTAGTACTAGTCTTAGGCAGGTAAGAAAAGGCAACTGGTGGGGAGCTCGTTAGGGGCTTTCTACATAATGACATCATTGTTTACTCAGCCTCAGAGAAGGATGATTATGTCATTTAGAACTCTCACAGCAGCATAACCGTTTTAGAGTCAGCTGCTCTCGAGGAGCTTAGAATGTTCATCAGTAAGTTCAAGTGTGGCAGTCAGAGTGGCAGGAGGTCTGTCATTGGGGCTCTGTCAAAGGGAGCCCTAGTATTTCTCACCCTAGTTTGGTAAAATCTTCAGTTTGCCTTCAGGACTCTTTAGTTTCACTCCAGGGGGAGTGAGAGGGAATGCAATTCTTGAGGATCCAAGGGGCAATCCCCTGAAGTTCCTGAAGCTCACAGCTGCCTTAAGGAAGAACAATTAGTAGAATCAGACAGCTACTAGAGAAAGAAAGGTGCCTTCTGTTCTTTCCATGACCAGGAGGAAGGAACAACTAATCTGTAAGTACAGAATTTGAGACTATTCTGAGTGTTCATGAAAAGGGGTTACCAACGTGTGACATGAGGGTTAAATTTTCAAATTACATTTGAATTAACTTTGAGATGCATTTCAAGATACTATGACCCAAGTATGAAAAAATAAACAGATTGGGAGATAAAAGCCTCACAGTCTCCTGAGATAAAAGAAATGTAATGTGGTGAGTGTAACAAGTGACACCACACACTGTGGTGAATGTAACACAAGACATTTGTTTTAGTAGTAAAAACTTTACTAACATATGTAGTGAGTTATATTAAAACATGAGAAATAAATATTTACAAGAATTACATTACATTAATTGCAAATGTGATGTTTTGCACCATGTACCATGGTGAATGTAACAAGTGACACCACAATTATGTTTCACTTACTAAAACTGTACTAAACATGCCTAACAACTAACATACTACTACTACTGACTGACATACTGCTATAAAACATGAAAGAATTCAACAATTACATTACTGGCAAGTGTGATGCTTAACACCACATACCTTGGTGAATGTAATGAGTGACACCACACATTTGTTTCAGTTTTAAAAAGTTTATTGAACATGCCTAATGACTAACATGCTACTTCTAATAATTGAGATAGTGCTACAAAACCTGGAGAAATTTGACAATAATAACAGTATTGACAGGTGTGATGTTTGATGCCATATACCATGGTGAATGTAACATGTGACACTACTCATTTGTTTCAGTAGTAAAAAGTTTACTGAACATGTCTAATGGCTAACATGCTACTACTAATGACTGACACAGCACTACAAAACCTGGATAAATTTGACAATAATAATGTTAGTGATAGGTGTGATGTTTGACACCACATACCATATATAACATGTGACACCACACTTATGTTTCACTTACTAAAACTGTACTAAAAAGGAAGTTGATGAGTCACTATGGGTCACCCTGGAGACAGGAAATGGCACCACAATCCGTATGGGGGTTGTGTACAGACCCCCATCTCAGGGGGAGGAAATGGGCAAGGAAATGATAGAAGGCATCCTTAAAATGGCAGAAAAAGGGGAGATATTGTTGATGGGGGACCTGAATATGCCAGATGTTAACTGGAGTACCTTTGCTGCAGGCATATCCAAGAGCAGGGTCATTCTTGATGCCCTACAGGGGGCATGCATCAGACAGCTAGTGTTGGAACCCAGTCAGGAGGGAGCAATCTTAGACCTGGTACTCTCAAATGGGGAAGGAGAAAGGATCTCAGATTTAGAAGTGGGTAGCCATCTGGGAAAAAGTGACCACCAAACAGTGTGGTTCACAATAAACACACCCATAGAGTCAAGTCATACAAAAACAAGAGTATTGGACTTTAGGAAGGCTGACTTAAGGAAAATGAGAGAGTGCCTTAGAAAAGCACTAGCAAATGGGCAAGAAGGAGGGGTGGAGGAACAATGGGGAATAATCAAACAGCCATTGCAGAGGCAACAAGCCTTTGTGTGAAGCAAATCAATAAAACAAAATGAAGGAAAAAAACACTTTGGTTCTCAAAACAGGTGACAGGAACAGTTAAGGAGAAAAGGATAGCATTCAGGAAATATAAGGAAACACAGAAGAAGCAGGACAGAGAACTTTATCAGTTAAAGCAGAAGGAGGCAGGGAAGGCAGTCAGAATAGCAAAGGCACAAACTGAGGAAAAGATAGCCAACTCTGTTAAGAAGGGGGATAAAACTTTTTATAGGTACATTAGGGAGCTAAGAAAGACCAAGGGAGGGATGCAGAGACTTAATAAAGGGGAGGTAATGTGGGCAGAGGGTGACAGTAAAAAAGCAGGGATACTGAAAAAATATTTCTGCTCAGTATTCACTACAGATGAGGAGGGGGAGGTGCCTAAACCAAACAAGGGAGAAACTCTGAATAGGGGGGGTCGATACCAGTCCATTCACAGAAGAAAGGGTTTTGAAAGAACTCTTGAAACTGAGGGTGGACAAAGCAATGGGGCCTGATGGGATTCATCCAAGAATACTAAAAGAACTAAGGGTAGAACTAGTAACACCACTGACTATTCTCTTTAATGAATCATGGGAGGATGAAGTGGTGCCTGAGGACTGGAGGAGGGCAAATGTGATTCCACTTCACAAAAGTGGGAGCAGGGCAGAGGCAGGAAACTACAGACCAGTTAGTTTGACTTCAGTGGTAGGGAAAATGATGGAATCACTTCTGAAGGAAAGAATTGTTGAGTACCTAGAGGCCAGAGGGGCACAGGACCAAAGGCAGCATGGTTTCACAGCAGGAAGGTCATGTCACACAAACCTAATAGATTTCTTTGACTGGGTGACCAAAGTAGTAGACCAGGGAGGGGCTGTGGATATGGCCTACCTAGATTTTAGCAAGGCATTTGACACAGTTTCACACAAAAGATTAATATACAAGTTAGCCAGCCTTGGAGTGGGTCCCAAGGTGGTAACCTGGATAAAAAACTGGCTGGACAACAGGATGCAAAAGGTAATAGTAAACGGAGTCCACAGTGAAGAAAGAAGGGTAACTAGCGGGGTACTGCGACATTGGAGAGCACCTGGAAGGAAAGGTATGCCTCTTTGCAGATGACACAAAGATCTGCAATAGGGTTGATACACAAGGTGGGGTGGAAAGAATGAGAAGGGACTTGGCAACTTTGGAGGAATGGTCAAATACGTGGCAGCTCAGATTCAATGCAAAGAAGTGCAAGGTAATACATCTGGGAGACAAAAACCCAGGGGAAGAGTAGACAATGGGGTGTGAGTTAATAACAGCAACAAAAATCGAAAGAGACCCAGGTGTAATTATATCAGATGACCTAAAGGTGGGCAAGCAATGTGAGAAGGCAGTAAGGAGGGCTGGGGGGATACTGGGATGCATAGGGAGAGGCATCAACAGTAGAAAACAGGAAGTTGTTATCCCTCTCTACAGACAGTTAGTGAGACTCCATCTGGAGTACTGCATGCAATTCTGGAGACCCCATCTCCACAACGACATAAACAGAGTGGAGGCTGTACAGAGGAGGGCAACCAAAATGGTGCAAGGTCTGCAGCAGAAGACATATGAGGAGAGACTAAAGCAGCTTAATATGTATACCCTTGAGGAAAGGAGGGAGAGGGGGGATATAATAGAAACTTTCAAGTATCTTAAGGGAATTAACAAGGTACAAGAGGGTAGTATATTTCAGAAGAAGAGATGTGCAAGAACAAGGGGGCACAGTTTGAAGATAGAGGGGGGATGGCTCAGAGGTAATGTTAGAAAGTATTTTTTTCACAGAGAGAGTTGGATGCATGGAACAACCTTCCTGAGGAGGTTGTGGAGTCAGGAACAGTGGGAGAATGCATGGGACAGGCATAAGGGAATTCTAGTGGGGGGCAGGAGGAAGTAAGCTGCTGATTAACTAGAATCTGCAGCTTATCCATCAGGTTGGGAAATGGGCAGACTGGGTGGGCCAAGCGGTCCTTATCTACCATCAAATTCTATGTTTCTATGTTTCTATGCCTAACAACTAACATACTATTACTACTACTGACTGACATACTGCTATAAAACATGAAGCAATTCAACAATTACATTACTGGCAAGTGTGATGCTTACCACGCACTTTGATGAATGTAATGAGTGACACAACACATTTGTTTTAGTTTTAAAAAGTTTACTGAACATGCCTAATGGCTAACATGATACTACTAATAACTGACATAGTGCTACAAAAACTAATGAAATTTGACAATAATAACAGTACTGACAAGTGCGATGTTTGATACCACATACCATGGTGAATGTAATGAGTGACACCACACATTTGTTTCAATAGTAAAAGGTTTACTGAACATGCCAGATGACTAACATGCTACTACTAATGACTGACAAAGTGCTACAACATCTGTAGAAATTTGACAATAATAATGTTACTGATAGGTGTGATGTTTCACACCACATACCATAGTGAATGTAACGAGTTACACCACACATTTACTTCAGTCACAAAACAATTTACTCAACGTGCCTAACAGCTAACATAGTGCTACTACTGACTTACATACTCCTACAAAACCTGGAGAAATTTGAAAATAATGAGGCAGGTGTGATATTTGACACCACATACCATGGTGAATGTAATGAGAGACACCAAAAAGAAAATCTGTTTTAACCCCCCCACCCCATACACACAGTATAATCCCTTTTACAATAGATGTCCAACACTCTCCCTAGCCATGCAGTTAAATCACTGGAGATTGCGCTCTGAAAATTTGCCCCAATCAGTGAATGATGGTAACTGAAGCCTACCTGTGGTGAGTGTAACTGCAGACCTCATTGTTGTATGCAGTGCTTATCTTCATGGAGATATAGCAATATGAAATGGAGGAGCCACATGCAAACAATAGGTTTTAAACCACAACTCAACTCCTCTCTCTATGGCTGCTGCTTAGTTCTGAGGGGCAGGTTATGATTTTGCAACACTCACAGACTGTGGTGGGTAAACATTGGGCCTAACATGACTCCAAGCAGAGTGAGGGTCAAAGGTTGCCCTCCCTTCTGTGGGAGAGCTAGGTCAGGCACTAACATAGCGAATTATTACAAGGAGGCAAACTGGGAGAGCAGCCAGAAAACCCTTTAAAGTGCTAATAGTACAATTACAGATTTGGGGGGCCATGTGTGTGAATGTTACATGCTGTGACACAAACTGTTACATTCATCACACTAAATACAAGGTTGCACAAATTAAAAATGGAGCATTACAATGGGCTAAACAGTACAGATATATAGGATAAAGTATGGGGTGCAGTGTGTTATGAGAATTTAACAGACACCTGAGTTGTTGGATGGCACATAAACCCCGTGGGTGAAGCCCGAGGAGTTTATGATAGCCCTCCAACAATGAGGGTGTGTGGTAAATTCGAGTAAAACACACTGCACCCCATAATTTATTTTATATAATTGAAGGGTTTCGTTTTTTGAGATACTAAAAAAAAAAGGAAAGCATCTCTTACCTTGTGTTGAGTAAATGTTTTAATGATGAACACATAACTGGAGGTTTAACAAAGAAATATGTAAGCATTTAATAAGAAAAGTAATGAGAAAATAAATGTGCTGATTGTTGTTTCTTTTCTAGTGATGCGAGTGTTTTGAACTGGTGGCATCATTTGACCTGCAGGGGAAAGGTGAGGGTTCAAAGATAGTGGTTAGGGTGTGTCGTAAAAGTGTGGAATGTAAATGTTTCTTATTTTGTAGAAATATTCATTGACTTTAATAAGGAACTGTTTTGTTTGATGTGAATTACCTTATTCGTGACAGAGACGGTTTAGCATGGAGCGAATGCGACCGAGGAGGTGAGTTGTAATACAGTGATATTTCTGTCAGAAAACAGACACTGACACTCGTGCTGACTTTCTCTTTCCATCTGGAGCGCTTTAGGATTGGAAGAAGCAGTGGGAATCCCGTGATACCTACTCAGGTGTTACGGTGTTTAACACACAGCTTTTTCCATTGAAAAAAACGGAACCCAGTAATTATAATAAAATATACAACTCCTGATTAGTAAGCAGAATGATTTATTAAGAGAAAACAGTAAATAAAGCCTGCAAAAACAATGAGTAAAACATGTTTTGGCATGTCATGCTTTTTCAGGTAAAAAAGAGCAATATGGAGCGGGACACCCCATCAAAAAAATTATGGCTACCCTGGAATTCTATACTTATGTTATTTATCTGCACACATAGTCAGCTTTCAGATTTAGTCAAAAACATATGACTGACAGTTTTTGATTTTTAAAAATGTGCAATGCACTTTATGGTGGGTATTGGTACCCCTTTTTGATGAACAGATCCTTCTCTGAGGGAGTTGTCTGAGGTGTGTGTGCCCTAGATAAGGCTAGATCACACCGGTCAGGACCCCTTTCACCTCAACTGTGCTGAATTTAAAGTTAAAGCTGGGAGTCTTTAGTAGTTCATTGGGAACTGGAGACTCATTTGGTGTTACCCTGAAGGAATGGCAGAGGCTGTTTGAGGCAAATGGTGGGAGGAATGCCATCTGGAGTTTCAGGCAGGGCTAAGTGGTTCATGGATGGGCACCACTATTCCCTGGGCAAAGACCATGCACTAGGAGGAGTTTAAAGTGCATGGCACATCCCACAGATATACACTTTGGAAATCAAAATGTGTGGAAAATGTTAAAGTGTATGGCACATCCCACAGATATACACTTTGGAAGAGGGATAGAGATGTTTTTGTGGAAAACAGTACTGCCTAGCAAAGTGTTCTGCAAAAGAGAGTGCACCTGTATTGTAACAACAAACCTTTGGGGGACCACCATTGCTTTAAGCAACAGCTATAAATAAAGCCACACTGCAAAATCCCAGTTACTGCTTTGGACATTCTGCTTTTGCTTCTAGTGTGAACATTAGTGGGGCCCCTCAGCAGTTAGGTCTAGCATATGCCTAGCATCCTCTCCCCTGGACCTGGTTCTCAATTAAAAGGTTCATTTTAGTATGTACCCCCATTTCCCATCTTCTGGATAATGAGCCTGGTATACACTCCAACACTAGGGGTGGTACATGGAGTGTAGTTCTGCCAAAAGTAAATTGTATGCCATGTAGTTGACAGTAGTTCTTTAAAGGGGGGTGCCAGCTTGCCAAAGGTGGAGTGAGGATTTCATACATATGTATGATACTTGTGCATGCACACTTTAAGTCAGTGCCACTATGTTGCACATGGTGACCATCACTTCCACAGCTGTAGAAAGGAAAAGTAGTGCACCAGGAAGTGGGTATATTTATGCGGCCCACAGAGGGGAAGGGCTGCATACTGTAAACAGAAACACTGGAAACTATGCTGGAGCACTGTCTCAGGACATCAGGCAGCAGTCCAGTTATGTGCTTCCACAGTGCTCTTATACAAATCTGATGATGGCATAACATCTGTGGAGCTTGGCCCACACAGCCATAAAAATCAGACTCAGGAGAAGACTATTAACAAACTAGAGATCTGGTCTGGGATTTGCTCATCATCACAGTCAATTTCTCATTCTTTTCTAAGCAGTAATTTCTGGTAAATGTGCCTTAACCATATTGATCTCAGTGCTGGTAGACTACTTCTGGTTTTCCCCTGATTGTATTAGGTGGGGGTAGTAGCAGTCTTGAAGTGGTAGCTGCCGGTGGTGGCATGCTCTGAAAAAAGTGGCCCCCATGCTTGTCTGCACATTTTAGAAATGACCCCTTTCCTTATTTTTGCAGTAAAAAACTGGCCCCCTTTAACACAAAAACAAGGAGTCAGTCATGGCCTCCACCCCTACCCTTTTTTTCTTCAAGTGAGGAACGTGATTATGGGTTCGCATCAGTTGTACAGTGGCAGCAATAGATACACAATATTGTTAAACGGTAATCAACTGTATGTAAACATTTTTGTTTTTTGAATGTGTGCTTTCTTAGTATTGTCAATATCACTCCACTCATTTTGTACTCTGCCCCTGGATTTCTGTGGCCCAAGTGCATTATTTTACGTTTTTGTGTTCAGGACAAAAAGGCCTTTCAAATGAGGGTAGTCAGTAATCTAAATTCTTTATAGTTTTTTTAATTGCAATTAGAAATGTGAATTTTGTAAAAACAAAAATGGAAATACAAGCAATAAGATGACCATATTTTACAAAATATTAGAAATTCAGATTAGTGACTACCCTCATTTGAAAGATATTTTTGTCCTGAACAACTTTCAGACTGGTTGTTGTGCACATGAAATAGTTTTAAAGTTACTTGGATTTGTTTGGAATGTGTGCACATTTGCTAAGAATTCTACACAGTGCCTTAGGAAGATTCTCAATGAAAAGCAGTTTGGAGTTCTGTCTCCAATGTTCTAAATACACAATGGCTTTGAATAAGTTTAAGGGGACAGGAATTGATTACTTATGTTCAGACATCTGAAATGTCTCTATTTTCATGAATTATATAATACCTCTAAATGATCCCTATTTAACTGTGCCTGAATAAAAGCCGAAGCTGTCAGATGTGTTTTGTTTTGGTTTTACACTTATAGAACTGTTATTTAATAAACAGCAGATTAGGTACATGCAGACACATGTTGATACATGGACATATTAGGATAACAGTATCTCAATTACAAGGGGGTCTGTGTTTGGTTTGGGTTTTGAATATACACATACACTAAGAATTGCAGATATATCATGTTTAAGACAGTGTAAGTGTGACTATTCATGAGTAATATGGACTTATTTTACACAGAGTTTAAGGAAAATGTATATAAACAGTACACTGTATACAATTTGATTGACATCACTGTGTGAAACAGCTGGTGAATGCTTAATTTACAATAGGGCAGGTTGTCTTCTAGTCTATTTTTTACTTAACACATGGATATTTTTTATATTTATAAGACTTTTAACATTAATTACTATGTATTGCTGAAAGAGTTACTGATGCCTGAAAGAAAACTTTGTAAAATATAAGTAGGTAAAATTATTCTTGTGTTCCATATATATTCTAGATTTCTCCTCCCCGTTATTTATCACTGAGGAAATGTGCATGAATACATGATTTTTATCCCTTACAGTTGCTGTAAAGTTAATCTGCCTCTATAGCCTACTCCCTACTTCAAGTCATAATACTCTGTTGTGTCATCACAATCTGTTGCCATGAGAGTAATGGTCATGTCACAAGCAGTGCATTATGACCTCAGGTAGGAAGACAGCAACAGAAATAGATAAACTTTTCAGGAGCAAAAAACCCTGTATTCATTCAATTGACCTCAGCAATAAATAATGGGGAGGAAGAATAAAGAAAATACAGTTACATAAGAACTTACTGTAACAGTAGATCTTTGAGAGAGGCTCTTGCAGTAGGTATTTACATATAGGACTAAGTCGCCAGCTGTCAGGACCCCAGGGAAAAAATTCTAGCTAGCAGTCTCTGGCAAGGGGACCACCCCCACATTAGGTGACCGGCGTCATGCGATGTCGGTATAAAGGAGTGGTCCCCCATGCCGGCCTCCCAGTTCTTTCCCACCAAAGGTCAAAAGAGGCAAGACAAGAGAGAAGAGGATATATTCCCCATGGAAATGAAGCAAATAAACTTAGGGGGACGGAGGGCATGAAAGCAGTACCTACTGCAAGAGCCTCTCTCTCTCGAAGGTCTACTGTTATGGTAAGTTCTTACGTAACTCTAGTATTTTACTTCGAGAGGGCTCTTGCAGTAGGTATTCACATATAGGACTGAGTTCCAAGCAGTCTGGAACAAGGAAAAACACTTGGGAGGAGGACTGTCAACCATAACAAACAACCTCAGGGCTGAACAAGTCTTATGAGAGGCAACCTTGTAGGACAGCCAATCTGAAGCCTGCTTTATGGCAAGAGGCAATGTCCAAACTGTAATGTTTCATGAAGGTATGGACAGAAGTCCAAGCTGCAGCTGCACAGATGTCTGCCGCTGACACATTCTTGAAACAAGCTGCAGAGGCTGCTACTCGTCTGGTGGAGTGACCTCTGACTTGACCAGGAAGGGTCTTGTTGTACTTGTCATAACAGAAAGTGATACAATTCACCAACCATTTTGAGAGGCATTGCTTAGAAACAGCATTGCCCTCTCTTTTGTGAGTGAAAGAGACAAAGAGCTGATCAGTCTTCCTGAAAGCCTTAGTCCGATTGGTGTAGTATCTCAGGATTCTGTGAACATCCAAAGTAAGCAAGAGGTACTCCCCTTGATTAGAGTGTTGCATAAAGAAAGTGGGTAGCTCAATAGATTGATTCAGTGTAGATTCAGCCACCACCTTAGGGAGAAACTTAGGGTTGGTGTGTAGAGCCACACATTCCTTGTGGAAAATCAAATATGGGATTTTACACATCAAGACCTGAAGCTCAGAAATGCACCGAGAAGAAGTGATGGCCACTAGGAAGAGAGTCTTCCAAGAAAGGAACTTTAAATCAGATTCCACTGCGGGCTCGAAAGGAGGCAGTGTAAGCTACTCCAGGATGTAATTGAAGTCCTATTGAGTGGCAGGAATGTGAATGAGGGGTCTCAAATGGAGAATCCCTCTAAGAAAAGTCTTGGAGACTTCCAACTGAGCAAAAGTCCTGTCTCCGAAGGGAATATGGTAGGCTGAAATAGCTGCCATGTGGACCTTTACAAAGAATGGCTGAGACCCAGGTCGAAGAGGTGACACATGTAATCCAGGACTTTGTTGGCTGGGAACGAGAAAGGCTCAAAGTCTTATGAGTTTGCCCAAATGGAAAACCATTTCCACTTCAACACTTAGGTGGTCCTGGTGGAAGGCTTCCTTGCCTCTACCAAAATGTCCGCTACTAAAGGACAGACTGTGAAGTGAGCTTTAGCTACGTCTGCAGGAGCCACACATGGAGATGAAGGGATGTGAGACCTGGATGAACAAGGTTCCTCTGATCCTGGGTCAATGATTGTTGCAACAGAGGAAGAGGTGATTCAGCTGAAAACTGTTGCAGAAGAGAGAGCCAAACTTGCCTGGGCCAGAAGGGGGTGATGGGAATCATTCAAATCCTTTCCGATCTGAGTTTGTTCAGGACCCTCGGAATTAAAGGAATGGAAGGGAAGGCATAAACTAATCTGTCCCTCCAACAGAGAGACAGAGTGTCTCACCAGAAAATGTCTCGCCCTGGAGCAAGCGAGCAAAAGGCGGGACGTTTTGCGTTTTGGGGAGAGGCGAAGAGGAACACCTGAGGTGTCCCCCACAGCTGAAAGATGTCATTTATGACCTGCTGATCTAACTCCCATTCTTGGGACCTGGCTGAGGATCGACTGAGTTTGTCTGCCAGTGTGTTTTCCACTCCTGGAACGTGAACTGCGGTCAGGTGAAGGTGGTGCTGGGCTGCCCAGTACCAGACTCTCATTGCTTCCCTGCACAGGGAATAGGAACGTGTTCCTCCCTGTTTGTTGAGGTACCAGACTATGCACATGTTGTCTGACTGGATGAGAAGATGACCAGGAAGAATGAAGGGAAGAAGAGCCTGGAGGGAGTAAAGGACTGCCCTCAGTTTGAGCACATTTATGTGCAGATTTTGCTTGAACCTGGACCAGCTGCCCTGAGTCCTGTGAGACTCTAGGTGGGCACCTCAGCCCTCCCCTGATGCATCTGTCATCAACATCAGGGAAGGAAGAGGAGCGATACAGAAAGGAACTCCAAGATACAGGTTCTCCTGAACTAACCACCAGTACAAGTCTCTGATCATGGGATCCGATACTAGCACCACTTGGTCTAGATCATCCCTGGTCTAGTCCCATTGCAATCGAAGTGTCCATTGAGAGATCCTCATATGGAGCTGACATAACGGGACTGTTGGAATAGCAGCCACCATTAGCCCAAGGAGGTGGAGGACTGACCTGGCTCCAACCCACCTGCGACTTGACAGGAGATGAGCTTGATTCTGAATAGTCTCGACATTGTCGAGAGGCAAGAAGGCTTTGCCTGTGGTCGTGTCCAAGATCGCCACTATAAACCGGAGGTGTTGGTAAGGGACCAAATGGAACTTGGCCTGGTTGATGGTGATACCAAGGCTGGTAAAAACCTGCAGGGTAAGGTAAAGGGAGTGCAGGAGTTCCTTCCTGGATGGGACCACCAGGAGCCAATCGTCCAGGTATGGGAATACCTGCATGCCCTGGGTATGCAGGTGGGCCGCTACCACTGACAGACATTTGGTAAACACTTAGGGGGCTGAAGAAAGACCAAATGGGAGGGCCTTGAATTGGTAGTGGTCCCTCTGAAAACAAAAACAGAGGTGTTTACAATGGGAAGGGCATATGGGGATATGCAGGTACGTATCCTGCATGTCCACAGCACATAGCCACTGTCCCGGCTGGAGTAATGGCAGAAGGCTCTATAAGGAGAGCATTCTGAAGTGCTTGTACTCCATGAACATGTTCAGGGAGCTGAGGTCCAAATTTGGCCTCAAGTCTCCCCTCTTCTTTGGAACTAGAAAGAAATGGGAATAGTAACCCATCCCCCAAAGACCAGATCCCCAGCCCGATCACGGGCAAATGAATAAAATAATTGCCTGGTGGTCCAGTGAACCCAATCCCCAGCCCAATTGTGGGCTTTAGGTGTAATTAAATACCGTGGTGGGTCAGCGATACCCCTCCCCACCCGCCCTCAGACCCACCACCTCTCACCTCCTGGTCAGCGGTGGGTGGCAGCTTCCACCTCAAAGCTGCCCAGCCACCTGACTGACAGCATACAAATGAGCTGCATGCCCATTGGCCCCTGCGTGGGCCAATGGGCATCACAGACTTCTTCCAGACACATGAACCCGAAATGTGAATGGTTCATTCCTACATTTTGGGACTGTGTAGTACAGCAGGGTCTGCACGCCTATTGGCCCATGCAGGGACCAATGGGTGTACAGCCATACTGTATGCTGTCAGTTGGCAGGCAGGCAGGTGGCTTGCAGATGGGGAGCTGCCGCCCGCCGCTGACCGGGGGTGTGTGGGTGGGGGTCTGTGTGGGTGGGTGAGGAGGGGGGGTACCGCTGGCTCACCAGGGTATTTAATTACACCTAAAGTCTGCAATCAGGCTGGGGATCGGGTCCACTGGACCACCAGGGAATTATTTTATTCATTTGCCCGCAATTGGGCTGGGGATCGGGTCCACTGGACCACCAGGGAATTATCTTATTCATTTGCCCATGACTGGGCTGAGGAACAGGTCCACTGGACCAAAAGGGAATATCATTTAAACTACAGCTCGCGATCGGACAGGGGAGCAGGTCCACTGGACCACCAGGGTTTTATTTATAATACGCCCGCGATCAGGCGATGGGTTAGGGTCCACTGGACCACCAAGGATTTATTGCTATTATGCCTGAGAACGGGTGAGGGCATGATGCCCGTAGTGAGTCTCGGGAGGTCAGGTGGCCACCCATAGCAGGCGGCTGCCGTGTTGTGCCCAGCAATATAGCAGCTGGCCTGTGGGTGTCCCCTGACATGCTCCTGTTTTCCATGGGCATCTTTGCTTCCCCCGTGCAGCATAGAAGCGGTTTATTACTGCATCGTAGCACAACCCGGCTGAATGCTCGGGATATGTCACATATGCATGGATATGCCCCCGCATTAGCACTGCATAGCTACTTTGTGCGCTACGATCAGGAATTGCGAGTGCAACGCCCCTTTGAATATCACAGGGCACATCAGTGGGTTGCACATGGCGCAACACTGTTGCGCCATGCTCAACTCCTTTGAATATCCCACCCTTGGTGTTGAGACATTTTCTTGATGAAAAATGGAAACCGTTGACTCTCTGAACTAGAAATACATGACTCTGGATATGTTGGGAGCCTAAAATATTGGGATTGGAATTCAATTGAAAGACATTTTAAGATTTTTAATGTGATACCTTAGTAAATGCTTAAATTCTTATGTCATCTAATTTTATGTTCTGTTGTGTGTGAAATGTGTGTCAAAAATTGTACCAATGATTTGTTACGTTTTTAAGAGCTATTTAATTTATAGTTGCCTGAAAACTTTTCTGCCCCCAGTCATTTAGACCTTAAATTGATCCTAATGAGGTTGGTCTTTCCTAGAAGCAGGAAATGATTGGGGACAACATATTGCTTAGCTTGCTGAATATTTAGTAAGTCTAGTGGCTGGCCCTTTCATTTAAGGAACTACAGTGGTGTTTTAGTTTATTAACACACATGTGAAGTAAAGTGGAGCAGTAGAATGACGGTCTGTTGTACAATACCGGCTGCTTATTATTGCTTGGACTCCTTAAAATATTAGTGTAATTTTTGAATGAAATGCATAATGTGCTGAGAACAATGCAGAACTGCAATGAGATGGTTGGGGTCTGAAAGACATCCTTGGTGATTAATGGGTGTGCTTAAACAATGTGATCCTGCAGAAAGCTGTTAATGGGCTTGCTCTGCGACATTAATTGGTAGCCACAAATGGGCCCAGTAAGGGGTTTAAGGGGCTTGAAAGTGGAATCAAATGTTTGGACAAATGGAAATTGGCATGGTCTGTAGAAGCCCACATATAATTTCTTAACTGTAGCCCGCATATAAATTCCGCCATACTTGGTGGCAATAGGAGCACAGGGCAGCATGTGCTGTGGGGTGTACCTTGGGACCTCATCAAAAAGGGCAGGTATTATTATTTGCAACTCAGGATCTCTAAATGAGGGCTTAGTGTCTGAGCCTCTTTATGTTTGCTTGTAACATGGTATTTCCACAAGCTGATCCAGTATCCTAAAATAGGACTTAAATGTAGTGGCTTAATTTCGTTCTTAGATATAGCTTGAGGACAGCTTGTGGTATGGAAGTATTGATGGACAGTGTAGCTGATTGCATCTCAAGAGAATCAAGTAAGCCAAGATGAATTTTCAGTATGGGACATCATTATGTTTCTTTTTAAGAGTTACTTTTTAATACCAGAGGACCACTAAGTAATAAAAGTGCTCTTAAAAATTAATTTATTAATAATTGATTTGTAAAATCTTTTACTCTATCTTAAAGTGCCAGTGCTCTGGATAAATAAGCCAGCTTATGTAATAAGCAGCCACAGCACAAAGGTGTGTTACATGAGGTCCCTGCACTCTAATTGATACCCCAGAGGTACACCGCAGACAGCTAGCATATATGTATATGTTATACTAACATATAGGGTTAAGGACATCTACCGTACAAAAGTAGATGTCAGGATATGTATGCACATGAATGCTATATGCTTTACTTTCTAATATACACATGTATTTTTGCTTACAAGATGTTAGGACACTTGTGTCCTTGTAGTGTTATAATATATGAGTCGGCATTGCCATCTTCTGATGATTTGTATTACTACATGGATATGTACAAACTGTACTTTCTTTGTTTCCACAAAGTGATGATGATAACAAAATTGTATAATATTATCTAGAACTGAGGAGCCACCTCTAATTTAGCCAGTAGGGCTCACCCCTGTAACTAGAAATGTTTCTATCTTACAGTAACTATGGTAACTATCTTAGGTATATAATGTAAGACATTACATCTTCTACTTCGGAGACCTGGAGACACAGAGATTCCTCGAGGTATAGGGAACACATAGCATTGGCTCCCAGTTCCTAATGGTAAGAACTGCTTAGGGCAACTGTGATTTTCCTTTTGGTAGTAATAAACAAGATTTTTTTTTTTTTGAAATTCTCAGTTTATTCATTTTACATAACACCAAAGTGAAATATAGAAACCAGAACATAACAAGCAAAGAAACCCCACAATAGCCTAGAGTATTAACAATACATAGATCCAGTATAATCCCACCCCAACCCCCACCCCGAAGGCGTCACCGCTAAAACAACATGCACCTAAGATGACCTCAACCTATACCTGGGGTCATTAAATAACAGGTATCTTAATTACTTGTGCCCAGTCCAAGGCGGGAAGTAGTAGGAAGGAGGCAAATCTGATGACAGAGAGGAAACATCAGAAAATACCAAAGTTGAGTTTCAGTGAAGGTACAAAGCATAGAGCTTGCCCCATTTTTTTGAAAGCAGATATAACATGCCTGGAGCTAGCAATTAACTTTTCCACTTTGAAACACAGGGACATTTCCTCCACCCAATCCTGATAGGAAATCTCTGATTGGCCTAACCAGTGTCGGAGGACTAATCTTTTAACAACTATTGAAATAAAGGCCATATGGTATTTTTTCTCTTTAACCTTGATATTGGAGTAAATACCTAGTATACAAATTTCAGGAGTAAATAGATCCTCCAGACCTAAGATTGGGTCCAGGCTGTCCCGGATAGCTTTCCATAATGGGGCAACTTTAACACAAAACCAGAACACATGAAGTATACTTCCCAATTCCTTGCCACATCTTATGCAGTTAGCAAATCTAGACTTTCCAAATTTGGCCAATTTCGACGGCGTGTAATACATGTTATTAACTATATAAAACTGTATGAGTCTATTTCTATCTAAAGTAAACGATATATGTCTCTCCATACTTGATTCCAAGATATGGAAGGCCCAGGAATTATGGATGCCCAAACTTTGGAACCAGTTAAAGCTTCCGGAACTTTAGTAAGCATAAGTTGCATATATAGGTTGGAGATACTGTGGGGCTTTGCAGCACAATTCCTTAGCTGATCCAGAAAAGGCCTAATATTAGTGGTGGTCCTCACCAATCCAAATTCTTTACCTATGAGGTGTCTCAATTGATATAACTTGAAAATGCTCTGTGGAGGAATATTCAACTTTGTCATCAGGTCACCTGAGGAGCCAAGGGAGCCTTGTATGTACAGATCCTCAACTGAGCAATCCCGAATCTGCGGCAACCATATCGGTGTCAGCCAATGAGATCCAATCCTAATATTAGGGTTGAGAGTCAGTGGCTGACCGGTCCTTGAATGCTGAATCTTAACAGAAGTATAATATTGGTTTAAGACTCTCATGGACAACCCTACCACTGAGTTCTTTATAGACTCAGGTAAGGCAGAGAAACTGTAGTAGAAAATGTGCTGAGGATCAATACTGTGTACTTCCAAAAAGTTAAGGTCTAGGTTAAGCCATTTGGGTGTGTAATTGACATTTGGAGGGCAAAGCCATTTGCCCATTTTAGTTAAATGACTGGCCAGTAATAAAATTCAAAATTGGGCAAGCGGAGGCCTCCTTTTTCTTTAGGCAGACAAAGCTTAAAGAAGGATCTCCTGGGGCGTTTGCCTCTCCAAATAAATTTAGTCAATATTGAGTGGACCTTTTGAAAGAAGGATTTAGGAAGCCAAATATTTAACAGGTTCAAGGGATAAAATATGCGCGGAAGTACGTTCATTTTGAGTATATTGATCCTCCCTCCTATGGCTATGGGAAGGTTATCCCATCTGTTAAGATCATTTTGAATTTTGTCCACCAAGTCCTCTAGATTAAGTTTCCTGATCATGTCCTCATCTCGGGCCAGATAAATGCCCAGATACTTGAGGTGGTTCGGGGCCCATTTCATACCAAACTGAGCCACACTAGAGTGGAACAGGTGTGAATTGAGCGGGAATATCTCAGATTTAGATAAGTTCAACCTGTAGTTGGAAACCACACCAAACTGCTCCACTATCTTCAAGACCTCTTGTAAAGAATTGACCGGATTGGTAAGGTGCAGGAGGATATCATCTGCAAACACCGACAACATCAGTGTTTGTTGAGCAAAGACACATCCTAAGATATTGGGTGAGGAGTTGATACGCATTAGGAGAGGTTCTAAATAGAGATTAAATAAATATGGTGACAGTGGACACTTACATGGCGGTACCAGAATACAGGGAATCGGATGAGAACACCCCTATTGCAATAGACTCTGGTCAAGGTGATCTGTATACCGCCTTGATCCACTGAATAAATTTAGCTGGGAAACCAAACCTGTTTAAAGTAGCCCATAAAAATCCCAATTGACATGGTCAAAGGCCTTTTCCGCATCCAAAGCTAAGGCCACTACAGGGCCTCAAGCGTCTTGGGCAACACGAAAAATATGTGAGAGAGCCCTCATATGATCTGTTACTGATCTCCCTTGGACAAAACCTACCTGCTCCATGCTCAAGAGTGATTGCCATACCTGCTTAATTCGCAGTGAGAGGATCTTGGTCAAGATTTTGACATCATAGTTGAGCAGCGAGATAGGTCTATAACTGGCTGGGTCCAGAGAGGATTTGTCTAATTTAGGGATTAGAATTATAATAGCTTCTAATAAGGAAGGATCCAATGGCTCAGAAGTAAGGATGTAATTAAACAGGTTGAGGAGAGCCGGCGCTAATTCTTTGCAGAAGGTCTTGTAAAAGTTAGAGGGTAGACCATCCGGACCCGGAGCTTTATCCAGGGTTAAACTTTGGATGACCTCCTCCACTTCCCCTAAGGTTATGGGAGCTGAAAGTAGATCACATTGATGGGTTGAAGTCCAGGGAGGGTATTCTCTAGGAAAGCTATTACTTCTGAAATTGAGGTCGAGCGAGTCCTATTCCCATATAGATCTTGATAAAAGCCTCAAAGACCTCCGCTATATCCCTAGGGGCTGTTTAATAGAACCATCCTAGCACTTAAGGCAGGAATTAATCTAGAACTCTCTACTCCCTAAGTCTGAGAGCTAGTAGACTTCCGGGCTTCTCCCCCTGATCAAGATATCTTGTTTTAGATTTCAAAATGGCAAATTCTGTTTTTTCCTTAATTAAATCTTCATATTCGTCCTTGAGTTTAAACAAGCTCTAGAGAGCCTTTTGAGAGTTGGTGAGAGCTTTCTCAGCCAACTTAATTTGGTTAGCCAAGGAAATAATTTTCTCCTCCCTCAGCCTCTTTCTTCTGGAAGACACTTTTATGAATTCCCCCCTAAGAAAACATTTCAGTGAGCACCACACTAGATCATCTCTGGGTATTGACCCTTGATTAATTTCCAAAAAGGATGAGATCAGTGATCGGAAGTGGGAATTAGTCTGTTCGTCCTTCAAAATCTGGGTATTGAGCTTCCAAGAGGTATCTCGTTACCCTGGGAGATTAGGTGAAAGTTTGACCCAAGCCAGTGCGTGGTCCGAGATAACAATGGGCTCAATACCCATGAGGGAAATATTAGTAAGAAGGTTGGTACTCAATAAAGTGTAATCCAGCCTCGACCAGGAATTATGGATTGGAGAGTAGAGGGTATAGCACCGAGTAAAAGGATTCAGCAATCTCCAAGGATCCTCTAGACCTAACATACTACATAGATCCTTCAGAGCCAATTGAGCAGACGAGGGGGGTTTCAGGGGTCTGTAGGTTCTGTCTAGTGCCTGCGATGGAGCAATGTTCCAGTCACCCTCTAAAATAAATGACGTTGGCAAAAGGGCACTCAGTCTATCTGCTAACTGCATTAAGAAGTTAGAATCGCCCCCAACGGGACCATATATGGCTCCAAGAACCACATCTATATTACAGAGCAGCCCCTTCACAAAAACAAACCTGCCCTCTGGATCTTGAATGCATTTCTCTAATATAAAAGGCACATTACGCTTGATCATGATGGCCACCTCTTTAGTCCCCGTAGCCTAGCCTGCAACAAAGACCTGTGAAAACCCTTTAGACCGCAGAGATTTAGCTTCCGCAACTGTGACATGGGTTTCTTGTAGAAAGAGGATATCCACACCAATTAAGGAGCAATTTACAAGTATTTGACCTTTTTTAGTTGCCTCCCTCATTCCCCTAACGTTCCAAGTGGCAATTTTAATATGCCCTAAAGCCATTTATAGCAATAAATTAAGTGCACTTGTACAGATTGAACCCCATGATATTATCCGCCAGTCTTATTAGCAGTGACACCTTCTGCCCGCCCCCCGAAAGACCACCCCTCCCCATTATTACCATCTCTTGGAATAAACCAGCAATCACTAAGGCAAGTAAGTTGTACGTTAGCAAGGTTAAACAGCACACAGAAGAAGCTCCCAGCCCTGATACATCCAATGTGTGAAAAGTGGTACCCCCACATCCCTTCCCCCCCCCTACTCCCCTGCCCTCCCTTACATGAAAAACTATTTACAAGTAGCCCCCCAAACAAACTAATCCAAAGAACCAAACGATTGAACCATACTCCTGGAACCCCCCCCAGGGTACCGTGGTCTATCCCATGTCCACATGGAATTGGGATCGTAGCCAGAACTAAAGACACCATCATATACTTTCCTGGAACTAATAGAAAGGGGTCCACACCACTTAACCTGGATTGACCATGATACCCCATTACCCCAACTGCAGTCGCGAAACAGGATCCCGAAGTGACACTCCTACCCGCGACTCCCACCCTCCAACCTCCCCAATAATTAGACTGCAGATTCGATGAGGACTACAATGCGGCCAATACAGAGCGCGAAATAAAAAGCATCAACCCAACCAGAAGCAGCATATTGCCCATTTAAACTAACCAGACTCGCATGGAAAAAAGGGGAGTAAATACCTGTGTAAACTCCGTAACCGAATGAATAAACTGCCCAAGGTAGAGCATTGAGAAGGGTACAGGCGCTTTTCACCGGAAACCCAACACGGAAGAAGTGCAAGTCGGAAGCAGAACTGACGGACTGAAACGGTCAGCCCATTAGAGGGTCCCACCGGAAACTCATACCCACACTCAAGTACCCAGGTCAGAAGCAAGACGGATGCATATGGCGCCATGCAGACATGAGGCCTCGTAGGCCTCACGGTCTACTCCATCCTTGTCCTCCCTCCCACCCAGAACTACCCCACAACCCTCGAGAGCCAGGTAGGCCATTAGCCAAGTCATCCCGACAATATCCTAATCGAAGAAGAAAGGGACTAAAAATGATCAAACTGTAACATTATTGCAAATTAGTCCATAAAGAAAGTAGGTAGTCTTTAGGTAATATCAGTCTCCTTTAAACAGATCCGGAAACTTTTTGGAGAAATCGATTGAGGCTTGCTCGGGGTCTTCATAAGCGTGCCAGGTGCCATCTATAGAAACCAGGAGTTTTGCTGGGTAGTTCATTTTAAATCCTTTGCCTGCTGCAATAAGTTTCCTGACGATCGGATGGAATGTTGCACTTTTTTGTCTGATCTCGTAAGGGAGATCCTGGGTAATTCTCAGCTTGATATGGTTCCAGTGGACAGCTTCTAGTTCTTTAACTTTAGCTAAGATGTGTTGTCGTTCGATATAGCTAAGGAACTTGATAATAATTGGTCTGGGGGAGCTCCCGACGGAGGCTTGGGCCTGAGAGATCTGTGAGCCCTCTCAATATGGTATTGTTGATTTATAGGAGAGGGCCAACTACTTTGTTGAGGAATTGCTGAACAAAACGAATGGTGTCTCCGCCTTCTTCTGATTCGGGTAAGCCCAAAATTAGGACATTATTCCTCCTGCTCCTGCCCTCCAAATCTCGGTCTTTGCTTGTAATTTCTGGATTTGTTGCCTCAATTTAGTAATTTCTGGGTCTGTTTTGTGTCTCCAGTGCTCCAGAGACTGTCTTTGCCTCCATATCTCCTACCCTCCTCGAAAGATCTGCGAAGTCACTTCTGATTGATTTGATCTCGCTCAAGATCTCCTGGAGCGTTTCCCTGAAGGGAGTCAATTCCTGGAGGAAACGATCCTCTGTTAAGGGATTGCTTGATGAGCCAGTAGCTGTTTGTTTAATTGATTGTCCCGGGTTTGCATTTCTGGCCTTCTTGGGTGCCTTCTCTGGTGATGCTGGAGGGGTATGCTTCACCCCAGCCACCTTCATCTCCGAGTCCATCGCAGTAGGCTTTATTAAACTCTGCAGAGCGCCACACAAATCAGCTCAAATGCGACAGGAATACTCAAAAAGACTTTCAAATCACGATATGGCTGAAAGAGCAGCGTTATCCCAGCAAAATAAGTAGTTTTGAGGGTGGAGGGTGGGAGCTCAGCAGAAAGCTGCTTTCAGTCCCTCTGCATCACGTGACTCTCCTAAACAAGATTTATTACTCTTATGGAATGTGTTTGTGATTCCTTGCATTCCCATTATTGCCAAGAACCTGATAGTGAGGGTTTAGACCCTCTGACAATTGACGATTGCGTGCAGGCAATATTTGGTGTTTGCAAAGTTGTCACTAGTTGCTACTACTTTCCCTTCCTAATGGGGACAGAATGTATGCACACCTGCATCACCTCTCCCATTTTTCACCCACTTTGTAACCACTTGCAAAGTATGGCTGCTCACTGGGTGTGGTCGATGCCGACTCACCTCACCACACGGCAGTTTTGAATTGCAAGCTTACAAGTTGTAACAAGGGATAAAGAAGTTTGTCCCTATATTTCAGCCTAACCTCATTTTGGTCTAAAACAGAATGTGTCTGTGTAATAAATGTTGACCTATATGATTGGATCATATAAAACTTGTGAAGCCACAAGACAAACTAAGCCACAAGTTGCAATATTAAAGTGCCTTTTGACATTTGTGCTGACCATGTGAGTAATAGCAAACAGTTGTCTTATGTGACTACAAGACAGGAACACAGGATAGTGTCCAAATTACCCTTTTAACTAGTCTAGTGTTTGTCATTATCAGGACAGGCCAAAATGCTTGTATGCACATTCCTAAGTCCAAACCTATTTCTTCCTCCTGGACTTTGGTAACTGGTAGTGACAACTGTTGCTAGCCATATATAATAATAGAATGTACACTATCTATACTTGTGCTGACCAAGGATGAGCTCATACATATACCAAAGGAGTATTGCCTTGTAAGTTGATGTTTGTGCTTGTTTTAAACCAATCATAGAAAACCATAGGAAATGATGATGCTGTCTTCCACTATATAAGCAAGCCAGCACACACTGTTATTTTGAAGAATGTACCACTTGTAATCTCTCGCTGTGATTAGTGTTATAATCATTAAATTCTTCCGCCTTCAGTCTCGTCTCCATTCGTCTCCTTTCTAAGTATCTGTAATTGATAATTTACTAACTGTAATTTTTTCACAACGCTACAATTGGTGCCTTAAAGACTCGGATCGCTGGTGCTGCATGTGAGGAGTTCGCCTAACTGCGGGTCGGTTAGTCTGCGAGCCCCAATAAGAAGGTGACGATGCTCGGAGATGTGGTGCTGCTGGCTTAAAGTGAGAGATGAAGGTACACACAGACAGCCACAACCACTTGACAATCAGGTGATGTATGCTTTGTATACTTCTCAAATTGTTTAAATTAAAAAGTAATGCTTAACTCTGCAGGAACTCATGGGGCAGAGTAGGTAAGTGAAGGTGCTGGGACTTGCAAGCCGGACCTCACAAGGGAGCCGTAAGACGTAGCCAAACAGACCAGGGCACCAGTGCACAGGTGAGCCCGGCTGTGGAGGCTAAGCAGGCAAAAAGAAGATAGAAAAAATGAGTATGGAAACAATAATAGGCTGTTTTCTAGGAAAACACCTAAAGGGGGACAGACGCATACGAACCAGTGCCTGATGATCAATAGGCACAAGTGTATTTTACTCAGCAAGTGTCCCTTCATAATGAGGGAGTAAAAAATGAAAATGAAATCTTTTCAAATGCATTGCAAGGGCTGTGGCAGTATAATCAGACTATTGTGTAGCGCCAAAATAAAGAAGCAGCTCAGCTGAGGGATGAAAGGGATCAAACTGCTAAGTTGCAACAACAACTACAAGAATTAACATCAAAGTATAAAAATAGCGTCCCAATAGATAAACATCAAGAGTTAGAACAACAGTGTATTAATTTTAGGGAACAGCTAATAAAAGCACAAGGGGATCTGTGTCTGTTAAACAGGGATCATGCCCTCCTACAGATTAAGTTAGACCAACAGTCACAAGAGCATGCTAGTGAGACTAGGCGCCTGTACACTGAGCTCCAGGATGCTGCAAGCAAGATCCAGGAGTTACAGGAAAAACAGGATGAGTTAGATAAGCTCCTTACTGGAAAAAAGGGTGGGACAGTAACCATTCAAATGGCACCTGTAAGCACACAGGGAATGACAGCAGCTGGGGGAGCCATGTCAGCTGCAACCCGACATCAACAAGAGCAGTATCTACTAATATTAGACTCCAAATGGCTAAAACATAGATTAAAAAGGGAATATGCTGAAAAAACTGGGCATACGGAAGAAGCTGAGAGGTATAGGAAACAAGAATTCTGGGTACATGTTGATCAGTGTAAAAAAGTGTCAAATAAAGCTGGTTGAAAATTAAAATACTACACTTGATGTTTATAGCCATGAAGACACAAGACATCATTATCATTGGCTTGGTGGCAGCCATAAGACTTTCTGCACATTAATGTGGAACAGACTAATGTCAAGTGTGAGTATGAACAGTCCATTACTTTGTTAGTCAGTTGGAACTGGGACCCTGTTGATACAAATGCCTACACGACATGAGCATGGAAAACCACCTGGACTAAAAACAACCGTACTTTCATATCTACAAATTGGTGTGTGGACATACTTAACAGCTGGTCCAGCTGTGCGTCGGAGCTCAAGACTGGATCACAGCAAAGCTACATGGACTGGAAACAGAAAAATGGGTCTCTTGTCATAAACAGAGCCACACCAAAGGACAATGGTGTTTATGCGTTAACTCTGTCCTACTGTCTTTGGGGTGATAACAGTGTTTGTAACTATGCTAGTGTAAACAACTCATTACATTTTGCAGTCTCAGATGCCATATACTTAACTGTAACACCAACCGAATGCCCAAATGTGACAACAGGGCCAGAGAGTGGACTTACATCAACACCTATTGATCAAATGTTTGTAAATAATGTAAAGTACAGTAGAGTGCATATAAATCTAGATTTCTCTGGCTAGAATATAAATGTTAACAGTAGTTGTGCAGACACTGGTGTGTCAAAGTTTTATGCCACTATGTTAATTGACATGTTAAGTGCCCACCATGCTAAAACTGGGAGTATTATGGCCCCCTCTTATTAGTAAAGAAAGGGTTAGTAATACTAAAAAAAAACAAGATTTGTGGGGAGACCTGGCTGGACTTTTTGGATCAGGAATGAGCATATGGAATAGTGCCGACCTAGAGGCTATTAAAGGGTACCAAGACCAGTTTAATACTAACACAGGAGAAAGGGGATAAGAGTTATAATGTGACATCTGATACCCTACACCAGGCAAATGATATTAACAAGTATGCGCCATCATTTGGAGCTGTGATACCTCTCCTGTCTCTTAATGTACAGTCACTTTTAAATCGAAAAGATACTCATTTGATACAAATCCAAAATACTGCTCATAAGGTACAAGCAGTTGTAAATGAATTGCTCCGTGAGAGTGATAGTGTGCACTTGATTCATAGCTATGCAGGGGGACCCTTAGGAGTCCTGTCTTTTAAAGTTTTACTTGTGTTACAAGTGGTCTTAGTGTTCTTGGTAATTATAGGCCTGTGTCGCTTAAGACTTACTATTCGTAAAGTACATAATGAGATGTACATGCTCCGAGGAGCTGCATTGTTGCACAAATAATAATTAGGCAATATAGGGCCAAGGGGGGCTCGTAGCAAGGGATAAAGAAGTTTGCCCCTATATTTCAGCCTAACCTCATTTTGGTCTAAAACAGAATGTGTCTGTGTAATAAATGTTGACCTATATGATTGGATCATATAAAACTTGTGAAGCCACAAGACAAACTAAGCCACAAGTTGCAATATTAAAGTGCCTTTTGACATTTGTGCTGACCATGTGAGTAATAGCAAACAGTTGTCTTATGTGACTACAAGACAGGAACACAGGATAGTGTCCAAATTACCCTTTTAACTAGTCTAGTGTTTGTCATTATCAGGACAGGCCAACATGCTTGTATGCACATTCCAAGTCCAAACCTATTTCTTCCTCCTGGACTTTGGTAACTGGTAGTGACAACTGTTGCTAGCCATATATAATAATAGAATGTACACTATCTATACTTGTGCTGACCAAGGATGAGCTCATACATATACCAAAGGAGTATTGCCTTGTAAGTTGATGTTTGTGCTTGTTTTAAACCAATCATAGAAAACCATAGGAAATGATGATGCTGTCTTCCACTATATAAGCAAGCCAGCACACACTGTTATTTTGAAGAATGTACCACTTGTAATCTCTCGCTGTGATTATTGTTATAATCATTAAATCCTTCCGCCTTCAGTCTCGTCTCCCGTTCGTCTCCTTTCTAAGTATCTGTAATTGATAATTTACTAACTGTAATTTTTTCACAACGCTACACAAGTACACAGTAGCCTGCCTGTAAATTAGTGCACCTGTTGTGGATCAATACACAGCACAGTGCCTTTTAACAGTTTGATTTTACATTCCCCTCTCACTAAATGGCCACCGTATCAAATATCTGCGCTGACTTGAGACTTGATGTCTCGAACTTCCTTGCCTGCCATGGAGGGTGGGCTGACTTCGCATGGGACGCAAGTCAATCTGACAACCCCATGCTGGGGATTTTAACTCAGTGCTCAGAGATGAGACAAATAGCCAGAAAGCATGAAGCTAAAGGGCTGTTGGTCACTGCTCTCTACACTGCTCTAGAAGCCTCCAAAGTGAAGTTTCGATCCTTGATCTGCAAGACTCATCTCTCAAGCAGGAGATGAGACTGCGGGAAACTGAATGTTTGAAAAGAGCAGGATCTGAAATATAGAAACATAGAAGGCGATGGCAGATAAGGACCGCAAGGCCCATCCAGTCTGCCCATTTCTTTTTCTACTTTATGAATGTGCCATCAGCCTTTGCTCTGTCAATGGACTATCTATTCATACTCATCTGTAATGCTCCCTTATGCCTATCCCATGCCTGTTCGCAGCCCTGCACTGTATTCATATCCACCACTTCCTGAGGTAGGCCGTTCCATGCATCCACCACCCTTTCTGTGAAAGAGAACTTACTCACATCTCCCTTAATCAGCCTCCCTCCAATCTCATGCTGCGTCCTCTTGTCCTGCTATTTTTCTTATATTGAAACATGTTAGACTCATTCACCTTGTTAATGTCTTTAAGGTGTTTGAATGTTTCGATCATATCACCTCTCTCCCTCCTTTGCTCTAGGGTATACATATTGAGCTCCATTAATCTGTTCTCATATGTTTTCTGATGCAGTCCCTGCATCATTTTGGTTGCCCTTCTCTGGACTGCATCTATTTGGTAAATGTCCTTGTGAAGGCGTGGCCTTCAGTACTGCAAGCAGTACTCCAGATGGGTTTTACCATGCTGCAGCGACACCACCCACAGAGACATCCCTGACAATGACAGCCACAGTGCCGAGTGTTGGCAATGTGGTGTCAGGGATGCCTCCATGTTTCTGTCGGGGAGCCTTGCCCCCAAACCCCCATGTGGGGGGGCTATGCCCCCCCACAACCCCTGGTCTGTAGGATTCTAACTCTGAGTTGGAGTTGGACCGGGGGGCGATACACCCTGTGAGGCAGTCTCGGTGTCTGGCAGAGACCATCACAGCGACGTGCAGAGTTTGCCTAAATCCTGTCACTGTGATGGTCTTTGTAGTTGGGGTGTCACTGCAGCATCAGTACACCCTCCAGATGGGGCCTAACCAATGTCTTGTAAAGAGGGATTATTACCTCCACCTTATGACTTGTGATACCCCTACTAATACACCCCAGCATCCCC
Organism: Neoceratodus forsteri; assembly: GCA_016271365.2. Taxonomy (NCBI): domain Eukaryota; kingdom Metazoa; phylum Chordata; order Ceratodontiformes; family Ceratodontidae; genus Neoceratodus; species Neoceratodus forsteri. The sequence continues at coordinate 995,675,889 of CM057450.1, forward strand.
CTAGTAGCCTTACCTACTGCTTTAGTGGTCTGTTTGGATGATTTCAGGTCATCTGTGATGATGATGGCCAAGTCTCTTTCTTCTCTTGTGACTCCCAGCAACTCCCCTCCCAGCCCATAGGTAGCTTCAGAGTTTCTCTTCCCTATGTGCATGATCTTGCACTTCTTTGCGTTAAACCCCAATTGTCATTCTTCCAATCATTTTGCCAGTTTATTCAGATCTCTTCTAATTCTGCCCACCCCATCCTGGATCATCTATTCTTTTGCAGATCTTGGTGTCTTCTGAAAACAGACAAACCTTACCCTCCAGTCCATCTGCAATGTCACTGATGAAGATATTGAAGATGACTGGCCCCAGGACTGATCTCTGAGGAACCCCACTTGTGACTTGCATCTCTTCTTCACCACTCTCTGTTTTCTGCCCATCAACCAGTTTGCCACCCAGTTGACCAACTTCTGACACACCTCGAGCCTACCCAGGTTATTAATCAATATTCTGTGTGGAACAGTATCGAAAACTTTGTTGAAGTCAAGGTAGGCAACATTAACTGCTCCCCCTTGGTCCACCACTCTGGTTACCCAGTCAAAGAAATTTATGAGATTAGTTTGACAGGACCTTTCTGTTGTAAACCCATGCTGTCTTGGATCCTGTGCTGCTATGGATTCCAGGTCCATTACTGAGGCAAGACTGACTGGTCTGTAGTTCCCTGCCTCCTCCCTGCTACCACTCTTGTGAAGCAGGATGACATGAGCCCTTCTCCAGTCTTCTGGGACCTCTCCTGTGCTCAGAGACTCACTAAACAGTTCTGATAATGACTCTGCTAGTTTCACCCTTAGCTTCTTTAGTACCCTGGGATGTATGCCATCAGGTCCCATTCCTTGTCCACCCTGAGCTTATAGAGATCATGTAGGACCCTTTCTTTTGTAAAGGGACTAGTGCACACCTCCTTCCCCCACTGAGTCCATGGTGCTGAGCTGTGGACCCTGCCCTACCTTCTCTTCAATAAATGCTGAGCAGAAGTATCTATTTAGGATGAATGCTTTTACATGGTCCTCCTTCTCACATGCCCCCTTATCCCCTTTGATCTTAGCAATACCCCCTCTGGACTTTCTCCTTTCACTAATGTATCTATAGAAAGTCTTGTCACCTTCTTTTACTGTTTGTACTAGTGTTTCCTCAGTTTGGGCCTTTGCTGCCTTACTGCCCCCCCCCACTTCCCTTAGGAAAGTTTGGTATGCCTCCCTATCTTCATCCTGCTGCATTCCCTTATATTTCTTGAAGTCGTGTCTTTTGGCTCTGACCTTTTCTGCTATTGTTTTTGAGAACCAAAGTGGTTTCCTTCTTCTTTTGCACTTCTTTTTCTCTCTAACACAATGGGATGTTGCTTCAAGTATTGCATCCTTAATGCCTGCCCACTTTGCCTGTACCCCCTCACCTATATTTTTTTTTTGTCAGGGCTAGTTTAACTCTATTGGTCATCTTATCAAAGTCAGCCCCTCTGAAGTCCCATATGTTTGCCTTGGAATGGGACGATTTAGTTCTAGTGGCCAAATTGAACCATATCATGTGATGGTCACTGGCCCCCAGGTGACCTTCTACCTAGAGATCTGTGATCCTTTCCCTGTTAGTCAGTACCAGATCTAGGATAGCCCTGTCTCTTTTGGGTTGTTGTACCAGTTGTTTGAGGCCCTTCCGCTGCAGGGAATCCACTATGTGTCTAGTTCTGGCAGATGCTCCTGCTGGTATTGACCAATCTGTTTCTGGCATGTTGAAGTCTCCCATTATCAGAACCTCCCCTTTAGCTGTTAATGTTTTGTATATCTTCTAACAGTAATGTGTCTATGTCCTCCCCCTGGTCTGGAGGTCTGTAGACAACCCCTGTTTGTATGGCTGTCCCATTTCCTGTTTCAAGTGTGACCCACAGCTCTGGCTCCTTATGTGTATTCTGAATTTCTGTGGCTTTGATATTTTCATTGACATAAAGGACCACTCCACCCCCACTTTTTACACCTTGATCTCTTCTGAACAGTACATAGCCAGGTACTGAAGTCTCCCAAGTGTGGTTACTGGTAAACCATATCTTGCTAATGGCTACTATGTCCAGTTTAGCCTCTGTCATTATTGCCTGCAGGTCTGGGATCTTGTTTCCCAGACTGCGAACATTTGTGTACATAGTTTTCTATTGGCCAGATTTCGGTGTGTTAGTTGTTGGGAGAGGTCTGGTGTTTCCCCTGTGTGTTATATGGGGAGCCGGACCTTTTTCCTTACCTGGTGATGCAAATGAACTACAAACATGCTGAACTCCTGTTTGACCACTAGCTGAGGGAGGAGGGGTGTTCTTCCCATTTGATGTGTCAGGTGCTGCGCCTCTCTCCCCATTTGCTAGTTTAAATATTCTGCAAAGATGTTAAACTTCTGCCCCAATGCACTGACTCCTTCCTTAGTCAGATGCAGTCCATTAAATTTAAAGAACTTTCGATCCCAAAACTGTTGCCAGTTCCCTACAAATTGGTGTCCTTTTTCCTGGCACCAGCCCTTGAGTTACATGTTTATCTCCTCTATCTCCTCTTCACTGACCTTCTGTCCATCTTCCCCCCTCTTCCAGACTGGCAGGATCTCAGAGAAGGATATGCCGGATGAAACGGATGATAGTTTGTCACCCAGCTTGGTCAGGTGTTCCTTGGTCTCCAGAACTAACCAGCTGGTAAGATCGTTAGTCCCTATGTGTACCAGGACATCAATGTTTTCTCTAGCTTCCCGTACAATTTTAGCAATGTGGTCAGTGTCTCTCCACGCTGATGTACCTGGGAAACATCTGACTATTACCCCTGGCTGGAGATAAGTATCAACTCCCTGAATCATGGAGTCTCCTATGATCAGAAGTTTTTTGGATTTCCTTTTTCCTTTTTTGGTTTTGATTCCTGTTTTGGGAGAGTTTTGTTATGCTAGCTCCCATGCTGCAGTGTCCTGCTCTACAGTGTCCTCTGCCCCTTTGTTTGATTTCAGAGATAGAGGCTGATACCTGTTTGTTGTTTTTATATGATTTGTGGAAGTGATATGTTGGAGAGCACTGAGTGATGGGGCACCCAATTTGCCCCTCCTAACAACCTCCCAGACCAACTACCCTCTGCGGTCGAGGTGCTTCTGTTGGATGTTGGGGAAATGTTGGGGAAATGGTGGGCAGTTCTTAGAATATAATTCCTCCTGAATATGCGATTTGAGGCATGCAATCTCTGCCCATGCTGCCTGGAGCTAAGTCCTTAGATCTCCAATGGCCCAGCATGTAGGACAGTGTCCTAAATCCTGTAAAACTGCCCTTCTGAGAAGTGTCCTGCAGTACCTGCAGTTAATAATATCCATTCCAGATAAGTTGCTGGGTTTATAACCTGGTCAGAGTAATTGGAGGAAAATGAAAGCAAACATTTGATTTTGTGTTTTGTTTGTTTTTGTATAACTTGTCATAACAAGTTAAATGACTTGTGCCCCTGTAAATGAGGTCACTGTGTGGATACCCCTCTGATCCACCCCTTCCTGCTTTGCTACAGTAATTGTCTCGAGTGTGCTGCCCTATAAAAGAAGTGTAGTGTGGGGTGGTTGTGGATGGGGGTGGGTGGCTGGGCCCTTCCCCTGCCAAAAAGGAAGAACCATGGACAAAAGAAACAAGGAGGTAAGAGCAGAAACAATCAGCCAGCAACAAATACAGTAGTCCTGAAATCTTATCCTAATGATAAGTAAAACTAAAACCTGTAAAGCACCAACTGTAATAATTTCACAGAAGAAATACCCTATAAGAAACACTTTGCTACAGAGAAAAATTAAGCATTAACAGAAGATATACCTTGCAAAAGACAATTTAAATCAGAAGATTACAGCAGTAATCTGTAAGCACACACCTGTAGGCACACCCTGTAGTAATGCAGCAGAAGCTATACCCAGCAACAACAGTTTGAATCGGAGAAAAATAATGCAATAAAATGTTAGCAACAAACAGTAACAATCCCTGTGAGTACAAAAGAAAATAATAACACACAGTAAATATGCCTAGCCAAAAGAAGTCTTAATCCTTTTCCTTGCTCTGGTAAGGTTCTTTATTCTGTCCTTTCAAGCAACCTAGAAGAAAAGAGCTCAGGTGAAGCTAGGTGCCTTTGCCAGCAAACCTAGTCTGAGCTGATCTCCGGACTCTGCAAAATGAAAAGGATTCCTTTTTACATCATTCTGTTCAGGAAAATGAGCAGGAACTTTGTATGTTGAAGCAGGAATGTGAAAGTTTGAGACAGGATAAGAGGCAGGCATTGCAAATTAATGATCTATTAAGTAGAACTAATGATCAGATCCATGATGAGTTAGGAGAGCTCCAGGATGAGATCAACCAGGTACGTAATGATTTAGGTGTAGCTACTAGGGACAATTGTGAATTGAGCACCATGTAGAGTGTTACAGAAGCAGTTACAGGATGATGTGGATCAGAATGTTGCAAAAGTTAGTCATGAAGAAGGTGAATGTAAAATAGCAAAACTGCACCATCAGCAAGAGGTACTGGCTGGTCATGTCAAAGTGATGGGCAGCGTAGCCCTTGTCCTGACGATGTCATCTGAGGAGGAGGAGGAGGAGGAGGAGGAGTCAGATGATAACTTTTCTCAGTACAATGCCCAGTTACACCCCTACTATGGCCCAGTGATCCCACCATCCACAACATGGCAGACCCCTGTCACATGACATCACATCCCTATGTCATCAACGGCATGACGACCATCACAGGCGATGCCAGCATGGTGACCCCCATCATATGGGGGGAACAGGCCCAGGCCTAGTCCCAACGGTACCACCGATAACCATTATTTCTGTGGACAATAGGGAAGAGATAGAAAAAAATGACTGATAATGCCTTAGGCACTGTGACCTTTCCAGAGAGAAGCAAATAGACTCTCTGAACACAGATTAAGCAGTTGCTACAGGAGACTGCTACTCGGGAAGGAATGGTCCGCACTGTGGCTGAGGCCACAGCTCAGGCAGCCCTCCAGGGTGCCTGAGACAATCTACCTCTGAACAATTGTCCCAGCACTCCCCTACAAGTGGCCCACTCTGTTCTGCAGATAGCTGACAGCATAGGTCGGATAAGCCCATCCGATAACCTCAGTTGCCACTTGGAAAAGGTGCATTTTAAATGTGAAATGCTTAGTCTCACTTCAGACTACCATATCCAGATCCTACACCAGACCATTGATCCTGGCTTATGGGAGAAACTCCTTGATCCTATCCGACAGGATAATCATGCCACCCTTGAGGAAGTCACAGCTGAACTCATTACTACACATAACCCAGGTGTGGTAGGAGTGCTGCTTACATACCCTGTGAAACAGAATGCAAAGGAAAGTCCAGCGACCTTCCACCAGAAGCTTTGGAAGGCCTACTGAGCAGGAAAGAATGTTGCAGGAGAGGCCGTGGACGTGGACCTTATTGAGTACAAAAGCTTGTTCCTTCAGAACATGATCCCTGCAGTACGAAAGAAGGTAGAGCCAACCACTTATCCCACCACAGAGAGGTTTGCTGATATTCTTCAGAAAACAGAGACAATTTATCAACTCTACATCTGTGATTTAGGCTCCAGCTCCAAGAAGGTAGCTGCCATGGAATCCACCCCGGAGGCCATGACACACTACACGGTGGAGGGGCAGGCCCAAGAGAAACAGCCCCTCCCCACTGATCACCAACAACCCCAGCAGGCCCGACAGCAATCTTGGGAAGGGAACTGGAACTACCACAAAAACAAGAAACACCAGAAAAATAATAAAGGTAAACAATGGAGACCAGGCCCTTCGTATAGGAAAATAGCCAATGAGAACCAATGCCTCCAAGACATTCTTGGGAAAGTGCACTCCATAGCAGACGCTGTCCCAGTTTGGGCCCTTGCTGCTGTACAACCAGGAGAACAGGCATCCACAGGCCATGGAGATACCACAAATCAAGGCTGTAAGACCCCTACAGGCCTGAACCCGGAAGTGGGTCCTTATATAGTATCAGTACAGCATGGTGAAACGGTTCACAGGAACCAGCCCCAAATGCTCTTTCAAGAGCTTCCCCATGCCTCTACTGCTATGGATTGACAATTATAGGCCCCAGTACACATTGTAAATAAGTTAGTCTTGGATACAAATGGATGGCCCAGTACAGAGACCAAGGTTGGGGGGCCATCTACTTATAGTATTGCTGGATACAGGCGCGGCAATGTCTGTATTGCAGGATGATAACTCAGACAGATCACCTTGGTCCACCTGATGGAAGACCAATATGTCTGGTGTAGAAAGAACTAGGCTACCTGTGTACTGCTCCTTGCCACTACCTGTGACACTGGGACACCTGAAGGCGTATCATACCTTTCACCTGATGGTACTGCATAATCACCCTAGTATTATTGGAATTGACTTCTTGGCACCACATGGCTGTGTGGTAGACCTGGCCAACATGTTGTTGATACAGATTTAGGGACAGTATCACACTGTCATGATTTCTGACTCACATGTGATTTCAACAATAGCCATCAATGACAAAGATTATGACATCATAGATTTGTTCAAGAACCACAAGCTTTTCCCAAAGCCCCTTCCTGTCCTACAAAGGCATCTAGAGGCATTTTACACCAACAAGCATGACTGTGGCAAGATGCACATTGTCATTGAGGTGACAGGCCCAGCCCATGAGAGACAAAGGCAATACTCTTTTCCATCTGAGGCCTTGCCTTCTCTTAGGGGAAACAATCAAATCACTTCTCAAGCAAGGTGTAATCAGGACATGTGTCTCCACTGCAAATTCCCCCATGTGGCCTGTGAAAAAACCCACAGGCACATGGAGACTTATAATTGACTACAGGAGACTAAACTAGGTCACCCCTAGTTGTGCCCCAGTGGTGGCATTAGCACCAGATGTGCTACGACTACTGACCCCAGACCAACAATGGTTTAGTGCTCTGGATATTTCCAATGGTTTTTGGTCACTGTCATTGGCCCCCAAGAGTCAATATAAGTTTTTCTTCGCCTTTGAAGGAAGGCAGTACACGTGGAGCTGCTTACCACAGGGGTTCCATAACAGCCCTTCCCTATTCCATCTGCAGATGATGGATGCTCTTGAGGGTTTCTCTACACCCCAGTGCCTCTTGCAGTATGTGGATGACCTGTTGCTGACCACAGCCACACAGGAGCAACACCTGGACCTCTTGAACAGATTGCTGACCCTCATTCAAAGGGCAGGCTTCCATTGTAACCCAGTAAAAGCACAAATGTGCCAGAAAGAGGTACTCTTTCTTGGACTGAGGATAACAGATAAAGGCAGAAGCCCTACCTGGAAGAAGATACAGGGATTACAGGACTTGCCACTCCCCACCAGTGTGACCACCCTTAGAAGATTTATAGGTATGATAAATTATTCCAGAGATTGTATTTGTGATTTTGCTCAGAAGGCCACCCCTCTATATGAACAACTGACAAGGTATGTTCCCTGGACTTGGGGCCCCATATATACCTAATCTGTGATGTCACTGAAGCAGGCCTTGGCCTCAGCTCCAGCTTTGGTCAACCCCAATCCAGCCTTGCCATTCCATCTGGAATCTGCCACCTCTGACATTGCAATGTCTGCAGTGTTGACCCAGAAGGTCCATGGCACCTTAAGACCCATTGCATATGCATCACAGCTCTTGACCCCAGTGGAACAGAAGTACAGCCTTTGTGAAAGGAACCTTCTGGCTACCTACTGGGCTGTCAAGCACTTTTGGTATATCATTGGGTACTTCCACCTGATCATCAATACAAACCACACTCCAACAACCTTCCTACTCTTAGACAGGGTAAAGGAGGGGTCAGTCTCAAATACCAGACTGACACACTGGTCTCTCCTTCTCCAGGATAGGGACATCAAGGTTCACCCAACCAAAATGCCATCCATGCTGGCGCATGGCCTCCTTTTCCAAGGAGAACCACATGGGCAGACTGGATGGGCCTTGCGGTCCTTATCTGCCATCAACTTCTATGTTATGTTTCTATGACTGTACACTGTAGCCACCTGATCTACCAGATCCAGGCCCTTTTCTTTCTGCTACACCACAAATTACTTGAGAACACCTCATTGTGTCATATTTTTACAGATGGATCAGCCTCCTATTATCATGGAGAACAGATAGCAGGAATGGGTAAATTCATGATTTACTCTTTTGGTAACACTGTTAAAATTTCCAAACGTTGCAGTGTAGCATCATCACAGTATGCAGAAATGGCAGCGGTGGCCTGTGCTCTTGAGTTCATCCAGCATGGAACCGGGGATACCATAATTTTTATAGACTATAACTGAATTTATTGTTCCCTTACAGAATTTCTGGCAGAAGACCTCCTTTACCTCTTCTGATGGCACCCCAGTGAAACACAAGGAACTGGTAATATACATTCATTCACTGGCACAGAAATTTGCACATAAACTCTATGTACAAAAGATTAAGGCCCACTCCATACATGATCCCTATCATGCCTTCAATGACACAGCTGACACCCTTGCTAAGGAAGGAGCCCAAGGGGGGGGCATCTGGATGATGGATCATTCAGAAGCCAGAGCAGCTGTGCACATTACAGCCATCAGGAAGAAACCTGAACCCTTCTACCCCTTGGATTTGTCAGAAGCTCAGCATGCTGACTCTGAACTCAAGGATGTGTTCAGATTTCTGAACAAAGGCACTGAGAAGAATCTACCTGCCCATAATACATATCAAAGGTATGAAGGTAATTACACTTGTCCCCAGATGACAAGCTCATTTGGTACCAGCCATATGACACCACCACAAAACTGTGGGTTGTCCCTCATCATCTCAGGTCTGAATTTTTGCACCGGGTGCATAACAACCCCACTGGGGGACACCAGGGAGTGGAAAACACACTCCAGAGGCTCAAGACCACTGCATGGTGGCTTGGTGTCACCAAGGATGTCAAACAGTACATATATAACTGTCTTGTTTGTGCACAAAACAACCCCATCCCTACCAAAAGAAATGCCAAATTACTACCACAAAGGCATTCTGGCCCTTGGCATGCTTTACTGATCGATTTCAATGGTCCCCTCACCAATACCAGTAGAAATAACAAATATGCCCTTGTGGTAACTGATCTTTTCTCTAAGTGAGTTGAGGCTTTCCCCACTAAGACATGCACTGCAAAAGCCACAGCCAAAATCCTGGTGGAACAGATTTTTTCCAGGTGGGGCCTACCTCTAAAGGTAGACTCCGACAAAGGAACCAGTTTTACAGGTGAGTTAATGAAAAAAGTCCTTGAACTCCTTGGAGTTCACCAAAAGTTTCACATACCATACCACCCACAATCATCAGGTCAAGTAAAGAGGGCCAACAGATGGATTAAGAAAATGCTTTTCAAATTTTTTGAGGGCAATCCCAAGGATTGGGATTCCCTACTGCTGTTACTCTTTATGGCAGTTAGGGGCACACCCTCAGCCCCCACTCAGTTGACACCCTTTGAGGTGATGACTGGCAGAAGTATGAGATTACCTGAACACCTGTTGTTTAACCTGCACAATCCCACCGCAGATCATGTCTCTGTGGATTAATATGTGGAAACATTGAGAAAAGATCTAATACACACTCATTTGTATGCAGCAAACTGCATGGACAATGCCCAGCAACAGTCCAAAATTCAGTTTGACAAACATGCACAAGAAGCAGATTGGCAAGTTGGAGATCAGGTAATGGTTCTAAGATGTGAACATCCAACACACTCTTTCTCCAACAAGTAGGAAGAACCCTACCCAATTGTCAACAGGCTCGGTCCAGCAGTTTATCAAGTTAGACTCATGCAAAACAACAAATTGACTGACAAATGGTTATATGCAAACCAGCTGAAACTGTATAGAGGGGTATAATTACTTTTCCTCACCCCATTGGGCGGAATAGTACTAATCTTGCTAATATTTGATTTTCCTTTTCAGATACACTGACAAGATGGTTATTTTGTTCCATTTTCTCCTCATTTCAGGAGTAATCCCCTGCATCCAAGGCACGGTAAAGCACATCCTTCCTCATCTTGATCCACCTGCAACTACCCAAGAGGGAGTCTCCGTCAAAATCCCCGATAATTTGATTACAGTCCAGGAAGGTTCAGATGCCTACCTCACTGCCTCAGTTGTTGCTCCTGTTAAATCTACCCTACAAACTGAGTGGCAAACCAAGTCTCAAGGACAAATACTCCCCATGGCCAAACTCTCCAAGGGAACTTTCCATGGCTGGCCCAATGCAAAATTATCCCCAAATGGTACCTTGTCCTTGCACCAAACCTCTCTTAGACATTCAGGTTTATATAATATTACTGCCTTGACTCTTCATATTGCAATACACTTTCCAAGGATTCTGCCTGGAAATTTTGTGCCATTCACAACATGGCCTCAGCTGCCATGTATTTATGTGGTACTCCCCACTGAGAAACAATTTTTGGAATGTCCAAAACAAAACCCTGATCCGTGTAGTGGTCTCACAACCACTGCTTTACCTGGCACACTTATTAACAACTTACAATATATTGCATATACCTGTTTAGCTTAATTTGACTTACTGGAATATGAAAGAATTTGGTATGTGTCATACTACTAACACATCATTATTTTATAGTACTTTGTTACTTGATAGCTTAGCAGCTTTTCAGATTCGTAATCAATACCCTATTGCTGGGGGTACAAACCACCAAGCATAGAGGCAATTTTAGGAGAAAACCTATTTCTCAGCACCCTGATTCGCAAAGTCATAAAAGAAACACACGTGACACATCGGATGTCATTGGTGCCACAGGCACCCTTACTGGTCTCTTTGGTACTGCAATGTCTATCTGGAATAAAGCAGACATTGCTACTATCAAAACACATTCACGGAAGTTTGAAGCTGGTATGATCAATGACATCATACCCCCATTATTGCATGGTGTGGATGGCCTTAGTCAGGAAGAAAGATACACTGTATACAATATGCATGATATTGCTAAGGCATTTTCAGATTCTAAAGAAAAGATTAACGCCCTTATTGCACAGAACAATAAGGAGGCAGATAAGCAATACATTGCCTGTGAAATATTATGTTCTGCCTATGGGTCATATATTATCACTACCATCAACAATCTCTTCTCCGACCTGGAATCCACAAGAATCCCTGATATCATACATGATAGATGTATCTCTAAATGGTACTGCCCGCACTGCAACCCCCCCTAACTGTGTTGCCATTTGTATACTACAATCTGTTTCTATTCCTGTTTCTACTGCTAGGAATTTGGGATTTGTCAACAGGCACCCTAATACTGGTCCTTGCTTTACTTCTAAGAAATGTTCCATTGAGGATACTATGTTTGTGTCTTTTACTGTTTCTTTACCATGTTTTGATCCCAATATAGCTATATTTGATAAACTAGCATATGTACACTCCATTGGACACCTTGATGAAGACATCTACAGAGAATGCCTTGACTTGCCACCTCTTCTGGTTTTTCATCCTCTTCTGGGCACATGGATCTCACCACACATGGACTGTTGTGCTAAGATAGGGTATATTTATTTGTGCCAATGTGACTTATTTGATGTTATTAAACTTGTATGTGGATATTCCACAGACAGTATTGACTGGTCCTTTTCCATGGACGATGACATCACCACGAATGGCACAGAATTCCAGGACTCAACATCTGCTCCAGACACTTCTCGATTGTACCAGTCTTAACAGAAGGAGGTTCATTGCCTGTCAACACAGATTTCCAACCAGACTTACACTTGCCCAGTACAACTACAAAAATAGAGACTACCTACTGTGAAAATGCAATATAATTTGGATGGTGAATTTTGTGTGGTAACTAATTTTAAGCAATTTACTTATGGAACTCAGTTATGTGTTATTACCCAACCCAATTTCTGCTTCGTACCTCACCAGACAACTATTATTGGGCACACAGTTATCACCCCTGTTTCCCTTATGGAACCAGATATCATTGATGGTGACACTGATTATCTTCTTACTCTTTCAGAGTATTTACCTTACTTTAATGTACACATTGATCCACTGACTTTAACACTGAAGTCACTTTTAGACAGGAAAGACACACACCTCATCCACATCAACAATAATATGACCAAAGCAAATGAAGCAGTATATGATCTTATTAATAATGATGATTTTAACAGTGCACTTACTAATACTTGGTTAGAGATTACCTTTAAATGTTTTGTTATTATACAAGCATTTATTATATTTTTCCTTATCATTATGTTTTGCTGCCCCTAGCAAACACTCCACCTACACCATGAGCAGCTGGAGTTCCTTTACAAGGCTCATGTGTCGGGTCTGTAAATGACACCTGCTCTCTCTCCACTTCCCTGCTTTTGTTTGTGTTGCCCCTTCTGAGACAACAAAGGGGGGGGGATGTTACACAAGATCCCTGCACCCTAATTGAGACCCCAGAAGTACACTGCAGACTGCTAGCATTTATGTATATGTTATACTACAATATAGGGCTAAGAACATCTACCGTACAAGAGTAGATGTAAGGATATGTATGCACATGTTTGCTATATGCTTTACTTTCTAATATGCGTATGTATTTTTTGCTTACTAGATGTTAGGACACTTGTGTCCTTGTATATTATTATGATATATGAGTCGGCATTGCCATCTTCTGATGATTTGTATTACTACACAGCCATGTACACAGACTGTACTTTCTTTGTTTCCACAAAGTGATGACTATAATCAAAACTGCATAATGTTATCTAGGACTGAGGAGCCACCTCTAATTTAGCCTATAGGGCTCACCTCTGTAACTAGAAATGTTTCTGTCTTACAGTAATTATAGTAACTATCTTAGGTATGTAATGTAAGACATTACATCTTCTACCTTGGAGACCTGGAGACACGGAGATTCCTCAAGGTATAGGGAATGCATAGCGCTGGCTCCCAGTTCCTAATGGTAAGAACTGCTTAGGGAAACTGTGATCTTCCTTTTGGTAGTAATAAACAAGATATATTACTCTTATGCGATGTGTTTGTGATTCCTTGCATTCCCATTATTGCCAGAAACCTGAGAGTGAGGGTTTAGACCTCCTGACAGGTGAGTGCAGTGACTGAATTACTATTTACTTGCCCAAATTTCAGCATTAACTGTCTGTGTTTGATTTCCCAGTCCCTGCAGAATCCCTGCAGCAGTAGACTAATCTCAGGAAACAATGGCAAAACATCCAGTTCTGCAAAATAGATGTATTTGTTCACACAGATAGGTAGTACAGATTACAGACAACATGAGCTGAACTAGCCCCTTATGTAATCATAGAATCATAGAACTTGATAGCAGAAAAGGACCCCATGGTCCATCCAGTCTGCCCCTTCCCTCCTTGTTAATCTATCTGCCTCCCTCCCTCCCTCCTCAAGTGCTCACCCCTCCCCAGTAACCCTTTATGCCTGTCTCAAGCTTTCTTGAAACCCGACACTGTCTCTGCCCCATAACCTCTTCCAGAAGCCCATTCCAGGCATCCACTACCCTGTCTTTAAAGAATTGCCCTCTCACATTGCCTCTGACATGTTCTCCTGTAGTCTCAGGCCATGTCTCCTTGTAATGGTGTCCTTCTTCATGTGGAATAAACACCTTGGGTCTACTTTATTTGTCCCTTTGATGTATTTGAAGGCCTCTGTCATGTCCCCCCTCTCCCTTCTGGCCTCTAGTGTGTACAGCCCCAGCTCATTGCATCTCTGTTCATATGGTTTGCCCTTCATCCCTTGTACCATCTTGGTTGCTCTTCACTGAACCCTTTCAATCAGATCTATGTCCTTGCGCAAGTAAAGCCTCTAAAACTGGACTCCGTACTCTAGGTGCGGTCTCACCATAGCTTGGTACAGGGGCACCAGGACTTCTCTCCTCCTACTTGTGATTCCCCTGCTTGTAAGAAGCACCCTGTTACACACTGAGAGCTGGAGATTATCTTTTAATGTCTTTCTGTGATATCTTTTGTAATGTTGTAATTTTCTTTTAACCGATCAACAATAACCTAAACTAACTAGCATAAAAAAAAAATCACAAGATATTTCAGATCAATGGAAATTGGTACATGTTGTTCTCTTACATAAAAAAAGATTCCACATTTATTGTTGACAATTATCACCCAATATCTATTCTGTCAATGCTTTCAGAAATACAGGAGAAAATTGTTCATGCACAGTTGACTGATTATCTTGAACAGCAGAGTCCATTGTGCAATGAACAATGTGGTTTTCAAAGGGGCCTTGGTACAGACACTGCCTTGGTCAGGTTCATGAACACTGAAGCACTAGATGCTGGTATGATGACAGGTATAGAGTTCATAGACTTGACCAAGGCATTTGATCTGGTTGACCACAACATTCTGTTGCAAAAATTAAAACCACTTGGATTTGGTATGTCTTCTTTAAATTGGAATTCTGATTACCTGCGTGATAGAACACAGACTGTAGAATTGGACTCTGTTCTTTCAGACAGGATAGTGATTCCCTGAAGTGTTCCACAGGGATTCGTTTTTGGGTCATTTCTCTTTTCATTGTTTGTTAATAATGCCCCCAAAGGCCTGATAATCAGCAAATACATCACAATATGCTGATGATATGATTCATTATGTTCAGTCAAAAAATATTCATGAAATTAATACTACTCTTCAAAAAGTATGTCATGGTTTCATGAATGGTTCAGGATGAATAAACTAGTACTTTACACAACAAAAACACAATCAATATTGTTCAATACAAGTTCAAAATGTAAGAAATTTTCAAAATATTTTTCAATATACACCACTGACAGAGATTTGCTTGAATTAGATGATGTGTTTAAGCACACTGATTTTCAGCTTGACTCACGGCTGACCTTTGGTGCACACATTAATAACATTACCACTAGTGTTCATCAAAAATTGGGTCAATTATATTGTGTTAGAATATTTGTGACTTATGAATCACATTTAAAAGTGGCAACTCATAATCTATTACCAATCCGACTATGGATCACTGACCACTGATGCTGCCATAAAAACTAATTTAGATAGAAAGAAAATTCTGTATGATAAGGCAGCTAAGTTTGTCCTGTTAGCTGGAAGCAGAACACATCACTGTTTGAATACTACTAAATAAATTGACTTTCATTCAAATACAAATCCTAACTGATGCTGAAAAATTTTGTTTTCAAGATTTTACAGAACAGGGTCTCTTCTTTTTTAGCTAACTTACTTAATGATCAAAATAGTAATTATAATTATCATTCTCATTCTAAATCAAAGGATCTTCTTTAAATTCCTCATATGAATACTGTAATAGGACAGAATGCTTTTTGGCCATAGGGCATCTTGTTTGTGGAATGCCATACCTGTGTCTATTAGATCTTCAACTTCATTAGCGGTCTTGAACAACACATTGAAAGATCATTTTAGAATGTGTTTGTAAATGCTTTGCATAAATTCACTATTATACACTGTATGCATGTTGTTTTTTTTATCACATCTTTATTTTATCTCCTCCGGTCAGCCACACCATTCCAACCGACTCCCCCAGCTATGTCCCCTGGAATAGCCAGTGCTTACCTTATACCTGGACCGGGAGAGGAGCCTGTGGGGAGTCGGTCCTCATCCTGCTGCTGCCGCCGTTTTCTCCTCTGCTTATCACCAAGGAGCCCCAGGAGTATGAGTGCATGTACATGGAGATGCGCATGTACCCCACGGCCCTGGTTACAGCTCCTTTCCCCCACCCCATGGCCTAATGCCCTGGCCCCCTCCAGCCTGTGCCACTCCCAGCCCCCACTAAGAGTCACCATTGGCCGAGGGGTGCTGTATCACCTCCCCAGAGAGTAGAGCCTGCCTGTCAGCAGCTTAATCCGGTTCCACCCCCGCACTGCTGACTTCCAATGACCCGAGCTTGTTCTTGAACCAGGGTAGCCAGCGTGCCACGAGGTAAGGCATCCAGCACCTCAGCCCTCAGCGCCACCAGACCGGCAGTCACTATATGCATGTTGTGATGTTTTATAGAATGCTGGTATGTATTTACTGTATTTTACATGTTTTATGTAATTGCTGCTCTACTGTAAATTTTTGTACTGATGTAATATACCTGAAAAAGGTGTTTTTTTGCATCAGCACACTTACCTGGTTAACAAAATAAAACTAAACAATGTAAAACTTCATAACAAAGAGTTATACAAAAACATAATATACATTGTACAACAACTTTAATTATACTGATGTCCCAGCTGTGACAGAGGCTATTTTTATCTCTCATTTTAAGATTATACTCAAGTATTTGTTTGCAAAGCTAGGAAAAAGAAGACCACTAAAACAAGGGTATTGACATGATAAATTTAAGCTACTAAACACACATAACAAACACTCTAATTAAGAATATTTGTCAAAACACAGTGGTTCTAGTAACCAATATGAAATAAAATAAATACAAAAACAGGGAGGGGAAGGGAAGTAAAACAAAATAGAAAAAGGAAGAGGGAGGGGAAAAACAACTATACCCAAATTAGCAATAATGCACAAGAGGATGTGTTTTGTGCTGGGATAACATCATACCCTGGGTGGTTGGGCAGGAGAACACAAGCTAAGTGAATCCAATACCCAAGGAGTGACATTATCCCGGCAGTGACACACACCCTGGAGTTCATTATTGCTATTATGCAATGGCTCATTTTAATTTAAATGAAAACAAAATACATTTTTTTAAACAGTTTTGAAGCAGTTTTTTGACTGTGGAAGAAAATATAAAAAGAAATATGTTCCTACTTTGTCCACTTGTCATGGTTGTGGTTTATTAGGTTGGCTGTGAGTGTGTGTGTGTCTCTTTTGTTCCCCCTTACCTGTCAGTGTCTCTCTTACTCATCCCCCAGCAGCATCACCAAAGCAGCTGCAATGGAGGCTGTTTAATTTCTTTGCTGTGGAAGTCCAGAAGAAATGTACAAAATGGAGTTAGTGATCAGTAGGTAGCAAGCGTGTACACTGCTTTTGAAAAGCAGACACACTGAAAGTGAAAGTGTGCTTCAACTGAGCAGCTTTACTTTTCCATTCCTATACTCCACTTCAGAAGCATGTCACATGCCCTAGTGTATATAATAAGCCAGCTGTATTTTAAAGCAAAAGAAGTAGTTATAAAAAAAATACCTCAAAATGAAAGCTGTTTGTGGGGTGAGTGAGTGTGCACTATCATAGAGCTGCTCGCTGTCCTTTTTAATGATAGATTACTTGTCTTTTTAAGTTACGAAAGAAAGAAAAAGATAATTAACTGCAAAATAAAAGAAATTGTATCTGGGAGGGCAGACTGTGACATAGTGGGAGGGAGGTTTTACATGGCAGACATGAGGGTGCAGTAATCTTTGCCATGCAGAAAACGTAAAGATAACATCACTGTTCCAGGCACAAATTGACCAATCAGAATACAAGAAATTTTCTTGCCATTGTATAGTTAAGCAATATACCATGACAGGTGTGGGTGATGCTAGGATTTACCCACTCCTTGTCTGGTTCAGTCACAGGGCCGCAGGCTGAATAACCAAACCACACCAAGCGTGGGTAAATCCCAGCATTACCCACACCCTGGAGTGGTATATTGCAATTATACAATTGTAAAATAAAAAGATGGAACAGATATTATTGCTTCAAGTAATTTTTTATTGATTAAGCTTGAAAATAAAACATTAATTCCTCTGCCCAAAAAAAAATCCCTTGTTTAAAATGGCATAAATTGACATTTCTAAACCTCTAAGTTTATGAAGAACAAATCATTTTATACTTTTTATTTGAGAACTAGATCAAAAGTAACTGAATTTTATTTCTTAACTTGTGAAGATATGTTTTCATTCTTTATAAATATATATTTATTCATATTTGCTCTAATGTAAATTTGATGAATTAAAGGCTTTTTATTTGTTGAGAAGTTAAACATTTAGTCCATTGTGTAGGCTTTCTAACTGTTTACAACTTAAACATTTAGTACTTTGTGTTGTTGGGGTAACAGCAGTAGTTAGGATATCTTGTAGGCTGATGTTTCTTGACACTTTAAGTAGGCCGCACTGTTGCATTTGATGCCCCTAGAAGAGAAGAAAAATGTTTTATGAGCATTTCTTTTATGTTTAAAATACCCTTTTTCAGCAGAGGGCAGTGAACTGACCTTTTTTTGTAGGTAGCTGTTTCTTCAAGGCATGCACAGTCACTGTGGTGGTAGGTAAATATTCATGGTGCCATAGTTCACAAAGTGGAGAAACCCGGGAAAGGGGGTTGGGTGTCTTCTCACTGATTGGCTTATTCCTTCTGGCTGCATGTTCTCAACGTTGTGAGTTGGGCATGGTCTTCTATTTGCAAATGAATTTTGTGGAGGATGCCTCTTATAAAGGGGTGAGTCGAGGCCAACATCTACATTTAGGAAGTGTTGATCATCTTCAGTGTTTTCTACATTTGTTTGCAGGTCTGTCGCTGAATCTATTTCTGTACTTGTTAGTGCTGAGAGAGCTTGACTGTAGAAAACAATAGTTGCAATTGTGGATCACAACTTTGCTGGAGGTGGTGTGCTGTCTTGAGATTCAGTTACGTTGCTGGCTTGCTTTCTGCATGTTTCAGCTTCTGTGTCTGACTGGGTTGCCTTGATTTCTGGCAGTGTAAAGAAAGCTTTGCTGCAGGAAGGTGTGTTTTCATGTTCTGGCAAGAGATATTGCATTGTGGAAGTTTTTTTATTCGGTGTGTTGCTTTGTGGTTTTGCGACTGGTTCTGGTTTAGCTCCAGAGATTATGGTGCCCTAAATTGCATAATCTGATATGTTGGGTCATCCATAACTTCTCAAAGAACCTTCATTTCTGTGGCCTGTTATGGCCATTATCTGCCACACCTCCATGCCTGAATCTGATATTAGTGTGATGGCAGTAGCTGTCAGACAATGACTGGTGTATTTATTTTGCAGTACATCTTCCTGGCAGGGGGAGCATTTTCCCCAAGTAATTAATGCCTATGGGTTCTTGAGTGTACCATGTGGCTTAGTTGTTAAGTTTGTCTTGCATTTGTCTCTTTGGGTGGCAGAAGAGGGTGGGCAGATTGGGGGTAGTTTAGATATGTATTTCAGATAACTTTTTATGGGGCATAGTGGATCTCCAGGCATTTCTAGCATAAAGCTTCTGTTAGTTTGATGTGTAAGGTCTGTTGGAATCTTGTGGTTCTTTGTCTCTTCATGAAATGTTTTTGTTAAGTATCTTAGTCCTTGTTCAGCTTCCTTTATTTCAAATGAATGTATTGTGAAACAGCGGAGACCTTCATTGCCCCATCTTGTTAAGTGTAGCTGGATATCCAGCCACACTTTTTTTCACCAGTCCTGAGGCTGTGTCAGGAGATAGGGCTTGTGACTTTGTCATGAACATTAACTCTGCCTGTGTTATAGGTGGGTGGTGGTTTGCTCTATCTCTGCCTTCTTTTCTATTCTTTTAAACTACCCC
Organism: Neoceratodus forsteri; assembly: GCA_016271365.2. Classification (NCBI taxonomy): domain Eukaryota; kingdom Metazoa; phylum Chordata; order Ceratodontiformes; family Ceratodontidae; genus Neoceratodus; species Neoceratodus forsteri. The sequence continues at coordinate 995,695,385 of CM057450.1, forward strand.
TTTGAAAACATTATTTGCCCCCTGTGAAAGCTGTGTAGCACATTAGGTTGAGGGGGCAACTTATTGGGGGATCATTGATGTGCCTGATCAGTCCAGATTGCAGCCCCATGAAACTGCTTAAGACATACTCCTCTCCATTTGAAATTTTTACAGTGCCATAGGACTGGTGTAGTACGTCATTTAGATCACTTATTGGGATGGTTTTAAAATCTATGTTCATCTTGTTTTGGGCACACCAATCGTTGAAAACATTGACTGTCCATTGAGTTTGCTTCAGGAGTACTTGCCTCATTTCTCTCCATTTTGAGGGTTAATGCATTGTGCTCACTTACAGTTTGGTGACATGCTGCTTTTCCTTTCACAGGATTGGTTTGGCCTTTGCTGGGGGCTGCAGCATCAGGAACAGATCTGTTTGTAGATGGGGCATCTGCCTCTGGAACTCTGCCCTGCGGTCTACGGTTTCAGTTTGTGGAGGCACCGGAGCAGTTACTGTTAGGGCTTCGGCTGACTGAGGTATGTCATTTATTGTTTCATCTATATTCACCAAGTTTTGTGGAGAGTCAGTAGTTAGAGCGAACATGGTTTCCAGCTCTTCTTGATCAATGAGTTCAACTGAGCAATTCATTTTTATTACTTTTAAATGTCCCGGTTTTACCTTTATGGCAGCCACTGTATTTGATTTTTCCGATCACATTGATATATATGTGTGGGGTTTTGGGGGGGGGGAGGATGGCTGGCACTTTTTTCCATTGGTGATGGCAGGATTTACAATGGGTAAATTATGCCAGCCAGCCAATCAGACCAGAGTATTTTTTAATCCATTGTATAATATCTAATATACGTTGCACAACTTATTCTAAGAAACATAGAAACATACAGTAGAATGTGACTGCAGATAAGGACCGCTTGGCCCACCTAGTCTGCCCATTTTCCTACCTAACAGATAAGCTGCAGATCCTAGTTAACCAACAGCTTACTTCCTCCTACCCCCCACTAGGACTGCCTTATGGCTGTCCCATGCATTCTTGAATTCCCCCACTGTTCTTGACTCCACAACCTCCTCAGGGAGGCTGTTCCATGCATCCACAACCCTCTCTGTGAAAAAATACTTCTTCACATTACCTCTGAGCCATCCCTCCTCTATCTTCAAATTGTGCCCCCTTGTTTTTGCACATCTCTTTTTCTGAAAGATGCTGCCCTCCTGGGCTTTGTTGATTCCCTTGAGGTACTTGAAAGTTTCTATCATGTCCCCTCTCTCCCTTCTTTCCTCAAGGGTATACATATTAAGCTCCTTTATTCTTTCTTCATATGTCTTCTGGTGCAGACCCTGCACCATTTTGGTTGCCCTCCTCTGGACAGCCTCCACTTTATGTCTTTGCGGAGATGGGGTCTCCAGAACTGCACACAGTACTCCAGATGGGGTCTCACCAACTGTCTGTAAGAGCTCCTTAAATTAGTGCAAACTAAGTATACACACAGATATTAGAGGAATTCAGGGCACTAGAACATGTACCACGTCTAGCTAGAGGTGGGCGATAGATTGAAGCAGTTACTTCAGAAAGAATTCAAATGGGTTTCTGTGCTTGGAGCACTTGTACCTGACTGCTTGAATAACTATCTGGACTCAATCCATTTTTGTAATTAAGGGACTTCAAGTGGTTCCACTTTTAATAAATAATTGATGGAGCTAATATTCTGGAACTGTCTCCTAGTTCAGATTTGGACTAGTATGTTACATTATACATGAAGTGTTTGATGTTCAGTACTTTCATTCAATGTTTTATATCCAAGGTGAATGTAATTTACTTTTCCTCTGATGTTTGTATGTTAGCTTGGCTTGCACGTTCTTAAGGGGACCTTAGAATAAGTTGTGCTATATATACAGTCTTAGATATTTGGGTATTGTTATTTTTCCCACTCCCCTCCGTCCCCTTCCTTTTCCCTATTTTGTTTTAGTTTCCTTCCCTTTTTCATATTTATTTTATTTGATACTGGCTACTGGAACCACTGTGTTTTGACAAATATCCTCAGAGTGGGTAAATTATAAGTGTGTTCAGTAGCTTACATTTTTATTTTGTCAATAACCTTGTTAAGTGATCCTCTTTTTCCTAGCTTTGAAATTTGATACATAAGTATAATCTTAACATGAGAGATAAATATAGCTTCTGTCATAGCTGGGACATTAGTGCATTCAAGTTTGGTGTGCATTGTATATTATGTTTCTGTATAACTAGCTGTCATGAAGCTGATATGGTGAATTGCACTATGTATATATCTTTCGCAGTTAACATTACATGTGCACTTTATATCTCTATCTGTCCACTGATCACATGGGTGTATTTTAAATGAATTGGGGGTATTTAAGAACAAGGGGGATGTGCTGACTCCGCCCCTAATGAAGCCTCTGCAGGGAAGTGATACATAGGGGAGTTTGCCTGGCCATTGCTGTCAGGAATATGGCTGTGAACAAAATAAATCAATATTTTTTTCTGAGCCTGGTGAGTGCATGTTTTTTTTTTACTTATTTCTATACTAATTGAGGAAGTAGTGAACCTCTTGGCAGGAAATGGGTTTCAGGAACCCAGACAGGGAAGGTCTTGCCAGACAAATCTGATGACTTCTTTGACTGGGCGACCAAGGTGGCCAATAAGGGACAGGTAGTTGATATACTGTAATATACTTGGATTTGAGCAAGGTCTTTCACTCATTCTCTCACCAGAAGCTGGTCAAGAAGCTACAGGGCTTAGAAATGGAGGATAAATTTGTAACTTGGGTGGAGAACTGGCTGAAGGGATGAATGCAAAGATTAGTGGTTAATGAAGAGTTTTATGTGGTAAAATCAGTACCAAGTGGAGTGCCTCAGGGTTGATGCTGGCCCCTGTTCTTGTCACTGTGTTTACTTGCAACATAGTGCAAGGCATGAAGGGCAGGATCTACTTCTTTTCACATGACACAAAGATCTGCACAAGGATGGACATGAACAAAGGGTTAAGGGAACTCATGGAGGAACTGGGCAGGTTGGAGAGCTGGTTAAAGATCTGGCAACAGGGCTTCAACACTAAAAAATATAAGGTGATGCACATTATGAAAAGGAATCCAAGAATGCAGTATGAAATGGTGTTGCTGTGGTGCTGGAAAGTATCATGGAGGAACAGGAACTAGGGCAAAAAACAATGGCATACTATAAAAGAGCTGTGGGTAAGGCAAACAGGAAGCTGGGATTTATAGGGAGTGGGATAAGCAGCAGAATCCAGGAGGTGATCCTCTCACTGTACATGCCACTTGTGTGACCACATCTGCAATATTGCACAAGGTACTGACATCCACAACTGAGTAAAGACTCTGACAAAGTGAAGGCAGTAGAGCGCAGGGCAGCCAAGAATGTCCATGGACTGAGGGCAAGACAGATGAAGAGATACTGCAGGACTTGAATATGTACACCCACAGGAAAAGGAGGAAAGCAGTGACATGATCATAACATCCAAGTACCTGCATGGGATAAATAGAATGGATGTCAAGGTAGTTTTCTCTCTGAGTGCAAAGACAGGAAAAAGGAATAACTCACAGGGAGAGATTAAAGAAGGATGTCTGCAAGCACTTTTTCACTGAAAGAGTGGTGGACAATTGGAACCTACTGCTGGAGGCAGTGGTACAAGCCACATCAGTGAGCAGCTTAAAGCAGGTATGGAACATTCAGTTGGGATTAGTTAGAAAAGGGGTGGGAGAAGTAAAGGGGAAGATGGTCACTAAGGCTAGTGCAGAGTAGTTAGGTGGAGTGTGCAGACTGGATGGACTGATGGGCCCTTTTCTGCCATCATAGTCTACATACAGAATGTACATCTGTGAATGACATTTTAACTTCCTGTACCATACAATTTTTTTCTTTATGTATACATGGCTGTGTGGATGTGATACAGTGGGCCCTTGCATAGATTGGGGAAGGTGGAGAGTTGGAGGGTGTGTGTATCATAGTGGACCCAACATAATTAACTTAAAACAGAGCAGAATCCCTACTTACTGTAAGGCTAAAGACAATCACAGGGGAACTGTGATGGCAGCTGTAGCAGGAGATGCTTGAAGGGCTTTCAGTGTACAAATAATACAGTTTCTACAGCAAAAGGACAACTCTCTCAGATATGGATAGGTTTGTCAAAGTGGCACAAAGTGCATGTAAAGAAAGGCCAAAATCTGTTAAGCTAATCAAAGATACATACAAAGTGGAACATGCTAAGGCTGTGATAGGGTTACCATGTGTCCCAGTGAGAGGCTGTATAGGAGGTGGCTTATCTGCGATCAGTCTGGCAACAAGGTTAGAAGGATCCAGGGCACCAGGAAGTTTGAACGTTTAGCTCTGATACATGAGAAGTGAAGTGATATGGGACTGTACAGTGGGAATAAACTTTGAAAATAAATCGGGATCCGTGGATCAATGATAAGTTGTATAAATGAACTTTCGCAGGTAATCATCAGTAAAGAGCAAATGCTTGGAAGTTTCTGAATGTGCTTTACTATGACCACCAAGTGGGGTCTGAGGGTGACCAAGGCCTGAGTATTGAAACATCACCTTTCCAGTGTGGTTTCAGGAAAAAACACTCAGCCACCACCTCTATCCTGCGACTCACAGACTCCATCCTAGCCGGAATGGGCAATGGCCAAATTACCTCTGCCATTTTTGTCAGCCTGGACAAGACCTTCAACACCATTTCTCACTCCCTTCTCCTCGACTCACTCTCAGCAGCTGGGCTATCTCCCTCCACCATAAACTGGTTCAAGGCCTACCTTATTGGCAGAACCCAATCAGTTAAGATCTTGGATGCCACTTCCCCTCCCCTCCCGAGTAGCACTGGAGTCCCCCAGGGCTTGGTATTATGGCCCCTCCTATTCTCCATCTTCTTAAATGACCTTCCCTCTGTTTGCTACCCATCCTCCACTATACATATGTATGCCAATGATACAGTCCTGCATGCATCTGGCTCCTGTCCTGATGAGGTTACAACCAGCTTACAGCAAGACTTTGACAAGGTTCAGCTCTGGTTTGTTAACCATCAACTTTTCCTCAATGCCAAGAACTGTCTCCGTGACCTTTGGCACAAGACAGAGATTCTCTAGGCTTCCCTCCCTACCCACTTTTCACACCCTTGATGGGACTTTACTAGAGAACACATCCTCCTTCAGGCACTTAAGTGTTCGGTGGTTGGACCAACACCTAAATCTCTCTGGACATATTGACGCCATCCAAAAAACTGCACCCCAAGCTTGGTGCCCGGTTCAGGAACCATAGTTGCATCCCTCCTACGGCTAAGCATGAATTTGTTCAGAAGATGATACTGCCCATTTTCGACTGCTGTGATGTAGTCTATGGTGCTGCCACTAAGACCTCCCTGGCCAGACTGAACACCCTCTTCAATACTTTCTGCTGCTTTGCCCTGCATGCCCCTCTCACACCCATCACTGTGATCTTTATCGTGTGCTATCCTTCCCCACTCCTATGAATAGGTGACTCTCCCACTGTGCTAAATTCACCTCCAAGCACTGGTTGGGTGAGCTCCCTTCCTACCTCACCTCCTCCTTTATAACACCCCTTCCATTCCCTTAGATCAACGACTCTCTATAACTTGTTGTTGTCCTCACAGATCCACCTAAATTGGCTAATCTGGTTACTTCCTCACTGCCTCCCAAAAATTAAATTCCTCCTCAAATCTGGTGCTAATCCTCTGCCTACTCCATCAGCTCTGCCCTCAATAATTACCGCGCACCTAGCTGCTCCTACCATGTTCCTCCCTAATTCTCTCCTCTGAGCCCTGGAGAAGGAATATGGACAAACCCTACCCCTCTACCGTCACCTTCATTTTACCCTGTGCACACCCGACCCCCAAATCTCTAGCCCTCCTCCCCTTCCTCCAAATTACTTCCTTTACTGGCCTCCCTTAATCTCTCACAGAATGTAAAGGACCTGAATGCTCTCCATGGGTCCCTCTCCTAGCCCCCAAAGGCTTGTATCTCTCATCTACTCCCTTCCCTCACCATCCTAAAGGGGTGTGTCTGGGACACTGCCTTATCCCCTTCTCTCTGGTCACTCCAGTCCCCTTGCAGGGTTCCTCACATCCTGAGGGGTCTCCAGGGTCACAGCTCTTCCCCTTTCCCCCACATCACCCCTCCCTCCCCTTTCTCCCTTTTCTTTCACGTAAGCACTTGTTTACTTATTAACCCAGCACTTATTATTGCCCACTCTGTCTACATGTTATGCACAACACTATTGTAACATTGTCTGTAACACCTGCCTTACAACTGTATGTTAATGATGATTTTGTAACTTGAATGTTTAATGTCTGATTTCAATTGTACTCCTTCCCTTCAGGTCACACTGGGAGATGAGCGATTTGTTGCTCAGAGTGCCTTCCTGGTGAAACATTTCAATAAACAAATAAATTAGTGTCAAGTGCATGGGGATTCCTGGCAAGAAAAAAAATACTCCTAGATAAGGGAGGTTCTGGGCCATGCCCACCACCTTTCTCAAAAAGTGAAGAAGAAGGTGGTGCCACACAACTCCCATTGGGGGTTGAAGGCTCTATGCTGTTGCTAATGTAAATAAAATATGCCCAGAAACCTGATAGCTCATACAGAGAACTAACTGTTTCTCTTTCTCCCTTTTCTGTACATTTGTTCAGACATTCAAGCATATAGTTTGGTGAAGGACACAGTCAATAGGTTTAGTGTACGTGTGTGTGTGTGTGTGTGTGTGTGTGCGCGTGCGCTTGCATGCGCTTGTTTGTTGGGGGGATTTGCAGTCATTTAAGGACTTTGACTGGAGTGTATTTTTAATGAAGATGTTTACCTTTTATGGCAAAAGTTAATGGGCACGTTGCACCCTTACTGTGCTTGGTAGATCATGAATCTCCCCCTAGCAGCATGTGCTTTACTGTGAACATAAAAGGCAGCAGGAGAACAACGGAAGTATTCATTCCTAAAGCAAAAGCAACAAGTGTATGTCAGTTCTAATAAAAATGATATGCTGGTTCATACTCCTTACTTCTGTTTAATTGATCTAGTTTTGCGTCAGATAATTGCAGTCTGATCCCCGTGATGTTACAAGAATATGCTCAGTGAATCATGAAAATAAATTCTGCAAGGCTGCCTCAGAGAGTATGTCTCAATGAAGGTTTGGGTGCCGTATCCGTATCCAGCACTGGAGCCGAATGTTGAAAGTAGAATACAAACACACTGTACTGTATAGACAGTATTAAAGGAAATGTGTATGACTCCTTGTATGATTAATTACAATTATACACCATTTGGGTGCTAAGTTATATATACTAAATGTATTTAGTAAAAAGCAAAATACACACTTTAAGTATGGCTGTGGAGGCATCCATTGTGTAGCAAAAAAGGCTCTTGGGATGATACTATTGCTTCACCCATCTTAACTTGCAGTGAAGCTTGTGAAAAAAGATTTTTGGTGCTGATAGGGATCCTATTCACAGAGGACAACATCCTCACATATTGTCAATGTTATATTTTTTTATTCCCGTCAGCTCCATTTTTATAGCAGTCTGGGGATGATGTATAAATGTTTATTTTAGTGTAATTTTAATGATAGCAGTATGCCTGTGTAACTACTATCCCGGGTGCCTCCATTTTATGGTTGTTGAAATAGTTTTTTCTGGGAGCTGCATTTGCACTGTGAGAAGATGGTGCATCAGCACCCATTAAGCTCCATAGTATGCCTGTCTGCTAATTTAGAATAATAACAACAACAACAAAAATAGCAGGAGAAGTATGAAATACCCACAATTTACCATATTTTTTTCTCAAAAACTTCTTAGGAGTAGTAAACCATGATGTGTTTCTTGTGAATTACTTTCATTTTTTGTATTTCCTGAGAGTTTTTAAACATGATATGAAACATTTTTTTTACACCTCTAGCTTCCCTCCTGTTTTCCTTTTAGTATCTGTCCAGTATTCTGATATACGTTGACCAATTTTGGTTCAATAATAATCTACAGCATTTTTTCCTGTATTTGTATCTACCCTGAATCTCTCTCTATCACTCTCACCTTGGCAGTTGCTGCTTTCTTTTCATATGGCTTGAACATTCTATGACATCAGTAACACATTCTATGCCATTCAGATGAATAGCATGGAATCTTGTAACTGATGGCATGGAGTGTCTTAGAAATATGAAAAGAAAGAGCAGTGGGTGATGAGGAGAATGTAACTCTGTATACATTTGGGGGGCTCCCAGAGCTAGATTATTTATATAACTGGTATGGAAAGGAAGATTGGAGGGCAGTGAACTACAGTACATAAAAATAATTTCTTATCACCTTCAAAGGGAAAACATCAATCTTTAAAAAAAACACCCCAAAGAAAAAAAACATAATTAAGGTTATAAGTCAGTAAAATCAATGTTTCCCTGCCACCTGAGTGCTAGAGTGCTGTCATATTTAATGCAATCTGTCAGCCCAAATATAAACGCTGCAGGAGAAGTGCAGCATCATTTCGCATCACAGCATGGCTCTGTGCTGTTCGCTTGTATCACTTGTCTCATTTTATACAGTGGAGCAGCATGGAGCTGTGCTGTGAATGCAAAATGGTTCCACATTGCTCTGGCAATGTTTACTGTCAGCTGACAGATCAGACTAAATATTATAGCACTCAGTACTCGGGTTAGAAAAACATTATTTTACTAGCTTAAAGCCTAATTGGGGGGTTTCCTCTGGGGATTTGATTGGTGGTTTTCTTTAACATAATTTAGGTACTCTGCATAGAGATGCAAAGTTTAAACAAGCTCAGTGACATCATCTTCTCGCTGCTAATGCAGTTCTTGGGAAGAAACTGAGGCCCAGATATTCAAAGGGGTTGCGCCGACACAACCCCACATTGCACCCCGGAGGGATATTGAAAAGACTGCCCAGCGCAGGGCAACTCCCAATACATGAGGGTGCAATGTAATGGTATGCAGTGCAGATGCAGGGGGCATGCCCATACATATGTGGCACATCCCGATATTCAGCCTGGGATGTGCAGCACATATGCTGGTGCAGCCCTGCATTGTGCCACATAGGGGGGCTCAAAGTTGAGCCCTTGCAAAGTAGGCACAACTCCCAGCCACCCAAAGGCAGGCTGCAGTATTGCAGGGTGCAACACAGCAGCCCAGCCTTGGGTGGCCACCTGCCCACCCAGAACACCGTCCACAAGCACACACTGAACCCAGACCCCCCCCCCCGCTCGTAGCTGTGATCACGCAGTATATGTAGAAAACAAAATCCCTGGTAGTCTAGTGTCCCCGCAGTCCCTGATTCCCTGAAACATATTATACATGAACATGACCACCCCTGATGGTCCAGTGGTCCCCCCCTCCCACCTGAGCCCCCGATTCCCTGATATTTGTTACTATAACATCCCAGGTGGTCTAGTGGAACCCCCCTCCACCCATTGCCATGATTGTGGTAAATGTAGATTACAACATTCCCTGGTAGTGTAGTGAACCCTCTCCCACCCGAGTACCCGATCGTGGTTCAATGCCCACACAAACATCCCTGGTGATTGATACAGTGGCACCCCCCACCCTTCTCACCCACACAGGACTCCTTGCCCACCTCGCCCCCCCCGTCATCAGCATGCAGCTGCATCCTGCCCACATACTGCCTAACTGCCAACCGAATGACAGATAGAGTATAGGCTTGCAGGGCATACTGTACTAGACAGTCCCAAATATGTGAATGGAGTGATTCACAGATTTGGGACTGTGTAGTACAGTATACCAGGGTCTGATGGGTGTGTGTTCAGACTTACAAGCATTTTATTAAGATATAAGAAAAATAATGTTGGGGCCAGGACACAACCCTGTTTGACCCCCTGATTAGTCAGGAAGGTTCCTGAGAGCTGCCCCCCGCCCCCACACAAACCCTGTCCCAAGCTCCTATAAATAGATCTCTTACAATATTTATTAAGGCTGGTTCAATGCCTCAATGATACATGATTTCCCATGGGTTTTGTGAGATTGAATCAAATGCAGAACTGTACTGTGTACAGTTTTTGAGATCTTGCAGCAGCCAACATATTTCTCTATAAAATGATATAAAACATATAGAATAGTGGATGGGCACCCATCCACAACAAGGCTGTGTTTTCATCGAGGGTGTTGATGACATCAGAAAGACCTTGAGAGTGAAGCTCGAGAGGTCTCCATGATGTCATCAACTCCCGAGATGGGAACACTGCCGAAGTTGTGGATGGGTGACCATCTACTATTTTATATAGTATATGGTTTCCCCACAATGTGTTTGTACCTTAACTCTTGCACACTGGCTAGATTCCTGTTCTGTCCACTTCAGTCCCCAATATTTCCGATACTCATCGCTGCAGTCCTGTTCCAAGTCCTGTCCCCAAAGATAATGGTCCTTCGCACAGCAGTCACGCTGTGATCCGACAACTGTGCCAGTAATTTAAAAAAAAAAAAAAACTGCAAAATAACAGTTTGGATACATGGAACTGACTTCAGTAGTCCGTGTCCAAACTGTGTCTATGAAGTATTCGGCTCACCCGACCGCACCGCTCGCTAACTACAGGTGCCATTTTAGAGTGAATTTTTTGAAAACAGCACTGTTGCAGCCAATCAGATGGCAGGTTAAGGCCAAAAAGTTGTACTATCGACGTGACGTCAGAATGATAGTACAAGAACTTTTGTTGACCTTTGAACTGCCCTACAACAAGATTTGGAAAACCTTCATTTTCAGTACACAATAAGCCCTAACCATATACTATAAAACAATTATCTACAGTCCTTCTTCCCACTCTAAAACCTGACTGAAATTGAAAGAGACCACCCAGATTTTCAATCTGCTCCAATAATTTTGTTAATATGTTATCTTTCAATTTCTTTTAATGGGCTCTCACCTGTCTCACTTTTTGTATATGTGTACCATTTTGGCACCTTTCCATGAGTTTGGGATGTAACGTTCCTTAATATATGTATTAAAATAATCAGTTAGAACATTACTCCAGGGTTCTTCTAGGCATAAATACACTTCCGCAGGTATACCATCTGGCTCTGGTGCTTTTTTTGTCTTTACAGATTTAATTGCGTCACTGATTTCTGAGATATTATGTTGATTTAAACCCACACAATTGTCCAGATATTCCAATGTACTGGTACCCACCTTCTCCTGTTCATCATCAAAGAAAATATTTTTAACTGGTTGATCCATTTTTCTACTGTAATATTATTGTTGATTTCATAGCTACAAGTTGACAAACCTTTCACCACCAGGCATCAGAAGCCCTTCACATCTTTCTTTTCAGTGACTTCTATCATTACCTTCCACTGTGTATTATAATAATCTTTTTGGTACTAAAAATACTCTATACTGTTGTCTGTAGCAATTAAGATTTGTATAGTTTTCCCTTGTTGGATATTTGTTTTACTAACTAGGACCTGTATTTTATGTTTTTCTCTTTTGCATGTGTTATCAAACCAAACTACTTTCTTGGGTAGATTATTATTTTGTATTTTATGTAACAGTGGCTTACATGGAAAATTTAATACTTTTTTATATCGCACGTGCAGGGTCTGGAACAGATTACCAGGTGATATAATAGAGAGTGAATGTTTGAATGCTTTCAAAGGCAAACTTGATAGTTATCCTTTTAATGAAAGGTTTTGTTGGACCTGCTAATGCAGGTGGATAGACATGATGGGCAAATCTGTCTTCCCCTGTCATTGACCCAGTATGAATACCCAGTATGAATATGGCACTAGAAACATTCTCCATTGAAATGTTGTACTCTTTAAGACTAATTATATTTCTAAAAGTCCGTAAGCAAAGTAGTATTTTCAATACCACCTTACCTTCCAACTGGACATCCCAAATGACTTTTTTTGGATTAATGATATTATTGAACTATAGAGGTTTTTCTTTTTTTACCAGTCTCTTCTTTCTTATCTAGTTTATACTCAGACAATACTACTGAAAGGTGGTCAGTTACTCCCTGTTCCAGATATCAAGTGTGTCCCACAAACCTGGGTCACCTTCCCATTGTGCCAGGTCAATTACTGATGTTCCACTATATGAAAAGAATGTAAAATTACCTTCTTCATCTCCTAACAGTCTACCATTTAGGGAGAAAAATACAAATTATTTCAATAATTCAAAAAGATAGCTTCCCACTTGATTTAATTTTGTATCTTTAGACACTTTTTTTCCATTTCTTCACTCCTACATTAACCCAGTTGACAATCGAACATTCAGTATAGCCAGCAAAATCTCCTATACATGCATTCATATCTTCTACAATTATAAAAGATAGGATTTAGTGAGTTTGTCTTGGAATGACAGTAAATCATTTCTTTATGTATCTCAGGTTGAACTGTTATAGTATTTGTAATTGTATGGAGGGATATACAGTAGCTGTTAATTAGAATTAGAAAATGGCCAGAAAGGATTCTGTCTCCTGACTGGCTGAAAGCACTTCCAACCTGGGCATCTATTTTTCAATAGATGCCCAGTAAAAAATAAGTGCCAGTCCAAGTGGCACCTCACTGCTCAGCATTCTACACTGGTGCCCAGCCTGCTTTTTATTGGCTGAAGGCACTGAAGAAAATTTGAAATGCCCGCCATTTTTTTCTCTCACTTAGTAAGAGGTACTGCTCTCCCCCACCCAAAGCAATCATTATTTACTTGCAGCTGCTCCTTGTTTTAAAAACAAATAAAAACTGCACTTCACTTATCTTGCAGTTGGAAGAGTGACACAGCAACACCACTCTCCCAGCTGCACTGTCACAGTAGTCTGATAATCCTCTCCTGACCGTGGTCTCGCACTGCCATCCTGCCACAAACAGAGAGTCGTCACTCAGCACAACTCCCAAACAATCAGTAACCCTGCTGTAGAAAAAGAAACTAAAAACATTTACCTCAGGATTTTAAGAAAACAGAACAAAATCTTTTCTTTCCTGGTACACCACGCTCAGATGTCGCTTTTCCTCCTTCCTCGTACATCGCGGTCAAAGGTCATAGGGCACACAGACACAATTTCAGACCAAAAAAAAAACATGCACCCAAAAGGAAAAATAAACTTCCCAGACAGCCCAACAAGCAATTTTCAAACAACAGTGCTTTTCTTCTTTACAAACAGTGTGTGTCTGTGTGTGAGACTCTCTCTCATGGGGGGGGGGCGGCACTCCACCAGAATGCTGCAGGGAGGAGCAACAGCACCAGGAACAGCCTATGGACTACTTTATGAATACATTATCTGGTATACCTGTATCCTTTTTTTTCACAGTAATTTACTGTATTATTTTACAACTTCACAATAAGTTACACAGATGGCCATTTTTTAAGTGCAATAATACCTTCCAGGGTGGGCATTATTGGGAAATACTGGACCTTCCAGGGGCTATAAGGCCCTCCGCCTGTGGCATTGGGCCTTGTTACACCCCTGGGTGGTCCGGTATTTCCCAATAATGCTCACCCTGTCGGGTATTATTGCTTACTTATGGATTCTGTCCCACAACCTAATCATATTACAATAAAGGACTCATGCACTTACAGCATTCTGTGTTTTAATTCTGGATCAATCTTTACTAATGTTATTAGACTTCCCATTCTTCTGCCCATCCTTTCCACTTCCTTGGCAGGGATTTGAATGATTTCATAACCAAAAATCATTTACCATAGTTTTCCACATGCCTTGTCTCTTGCAAACAGACAACATAGCACTTTGAAATATTGGACTCCCAATCTGCATCCACCAATTTGCTGTCAATGCCTGCAATGTTCCAGGTAAGCACAATTAATTCTGCTGATACATTAATACTGAAATATTTATTGTTTACCAAGCTATCTAAGGCTGTCCCACTCTGATCAAGGTTATCTAAATGACTGTTCATGCTTTTTAACCTGTATAGTCATTTCTTCTTTTCCAGAAGTGCTAGTGGATGGAATATTTTTCAGACAGAAAGGTTATCATCATCATTACAATAATATTCAATGTCATTAGCTATTCCTTCCCTTAATGTTCCAGCTTCATGCTGTCCAAGTACTGCTTTGTATGTATGTATGTATGTATTTATTTTAATTTGTTAACTGGCTGGGAGCACCGGACCAAGGGCCTATTTTCAGGCTTGACCCAGGATCTGCTTGCTATTGATAGTCTACAATGTGGTTCCCTAATGGATCTAGAAGTGTAGCTTTATTCATAATTTCTTTTAACAGTTCTGGCTGCTTTAGCAATACATCTGCCTATGTTCCACCATTCCATCTGTCCCTCCAAATTACTGTAACCACTCCTCCCCACCCTAATCTAATATGCAGAAAATGTTTTAGCATAATATAGATGGTGATAGTTAGTTTTTTCTCATCTCCCCTGTACAGTTTCTCAAATCCAAATATACTTAGTATATTAGAATCCATTTTATCTGACCTTTCTACTTTGGATTTGAACTCGGGCCTACTGACATACAGGAGCTGTAAATCTAATTTATCCAGGCTTGGACTGTTTGTTTAAATATAATTTGCTAGTCTATGTTAATAGCAAATTAGTATAATGCATTTTCCCTAGTTCATCACAACCCCTGTAAATACCACAAATATCCCCATTTTTATAGCAAGTCTCAACCACCACTTCAATCTTTAGTCAAGAAACCAAACCTTAATATTCTGTGAAAAGCCAGGATGGATTTCTAGGCCTGAAATATTGCTTGGAAGAATTTTTGAGGAGAAATGTTGGCCTAGCTCAGCAGAATACTCAAAACTTAGGGCTGGATTTTCAAAGCATGGCACAGGGCTTAGCCAAGCCCTGTGCCATGACACTTAGGTTCTGGCAGTGTGCCATATATGTGTATAGGAGAGCCTACAAAGAAAAACACAAACCTTTCTTTACTCTTAGAGAGTTGGGAGAATCAAGCTTGGTCCTCCATTTAGGTTACGGAGCATCCTGAGGGTACTGAGAGACAAGATCACATCATGTAACTAAATTCATGGCTACAGATGGTGCTGGAAGGATAGTAAGCTACATCCAGGACCCCTAGTGATCCAAAGCACTTCAGTCCTATTATCTGCAGCAACGACTTCTGCTGTAGCACATGTTCATTCCTGTGGCATGAATTATTCATTTCTGTGGCAGAATATAGTCCTGCCACTGGCTATAATATGATGTACCATTATAAATGACATCACATGATTAGCATAGAGAAGGGGCTTCAGGTTAATCAAAGAGAAGAAAAGAGCCACACAGTATGGAAAAAAATTATATTTAATAAAAAATCACCAAGATAAATGAATAGTGTAGTACTACATATATTCTGTTGTGGGATGCAAGTTCTGTGGAAGATTCCACGGCCATGGATTCACAGAATTCTGGGGCCCTTGGCTGTTACATATAGGAAGAACCTACCACATTATCATTAGTAATGTGCAGTGGGCCAGGCTGTAGACTCAGGTCATCCAGTTTTATCAGTCTGAGCATGGCAGACTCAATCTGTTCTTTCCAAAGGTAACCCAATCACAAGTAGTGAGTGACTTGACTGCCCCTCTGCTAAGGCAAATAATGTGCACGCCCCCAGCATCTTTCCCCTCCCAGCTCTCTCCCTCCAAGCCGTAGCTAGTCTGGAGTGTATGCATTACTTGGGGGGGAGTGAAAGAGTGTGAGTGAATTGTGCAACATACTGTAGGCAGTTAATGTTACTATAGCAGATAGAGAGGGAATGACATTTTTGCAAGCACTGCAACAGTAAGAAACTGCCATATTAAGGGCTAAATTGTTGGGGGATGTACCCCATGTGCTATCATTGCTATAAGGATCAAATGCTAAGGTCTAGTGCTTAGACATACAATGCGTGAGAAAGGCTTTACAGTGAATAAAACACAATTCAGTTCTACTAAATTCTTGTTCCCTGATATTCCAAAGTTAACTTACCATGTGCATTACACTTCTTGCTCATGGCCAACTTTCTTATAGAGTTATCTTAAAGTATTTGCTACAAAGTTACTGTTTTGTGGGTATATATGAGGTGCATATTGCTCATCAGTTCTATTGAATTGAGATAGGACTGACTGAGACAGCATCACATCATATAAATGCATGTAGCATCATTGCCCTGAACTTTGATCCATAGTACTGTACCTGTCTTGGAATTAGGCATTACACACATTGGAAAAAAAAGAACATTAAAGATTATTTAATTCTGGGTCCTTTAGCATCTGGTTGGGTATGAATGATGAATCTGTGCATGATATGCACAGTATTTTTCTCAGGGTAGATTTTCACTAGCTTTGTGTTTTAAGAAACATATTTTTATTGCAAATATTGTGTGGCTGTGATGCTGTTTCAGTTAATCTGTAACTTGGCCCTATTGTTTTGCACCCAATTTGAAACTGCATAGTCAGCAAAGCATTATAACAGACAGAGATCAGTTGGTGGCTTCTCCCCCCCAAATACTTGAACCCAGGTAGGTGTAGTTCAGGTTAAATTTCTTTCCCTACGAAGGAGGATCATGATAGCCACCTACTATATGGAGAATGCTGGTAGGTGATGGTGTAGTGCAAGGGATTTAGGAGCTTATGCAAGTACTCAGTTTCCCTACTTTGCTGTTTGCTCACTGACTGAAATTTAGGTTTCCAAGATCAGCAGCAGTTCCAGCTTAAGATTTCAGGAGGGTTAAGAATTTTCTTCCTTGCATCTCCTGATTTCAGTAGTCATACTTGTTAAGAACTGTGCATGCTGCTGTATTCTTGGGTGGGCCAGTCCTAAAAGACCTTTTGGTAGAGCTCTTGTGCAGTTGGGGGGGGGCATGTATCGATTAACTGTGTGCTGGAAAGTGGGTTAGGGTTGTTCCAGAACCAGTGGGTCTCATGGCTTGAGACTGTGATGTAATCCCTCTTCACTAACCTTCCTCTACTCTTCCCTTCTTTTCCTGAGCCTCCTCAGCAATATTGACATGGCTGGGGGAACTTACTTGGCTGGTTTATCGGAGTGGAGTGTGGGTGACTGCATCTGAGCACACAGTGGTGAACACGTGGTGCTCTTAGGAACTCTGTGTGTATAGCTTTGCTCATTCCTCCAGAATGTCAGTTGGGTTTGTGGCACATTGGCTGTGGTTGGGAAACCTGAAATAAAAAAATTAATAAGTAATAATACCACAAGTGATTTCACCAGATCCCTAGAAATGGGGTTTCCATTTTTGGCTGGCTTGTGCAAGACCACATGATCTGAATGTCTGAAGCTGCGCTGCTCTGCACTGCACTCTGACCAGCCTCTACTTAGGGGAATTCATGTTTGGTATTGTTCAATCTCCCTCTCCTCCTTTAATTGCCATTCTGTGGGGCTTAAGACTAAATGGTAGTTTACTCACCTGGTAAGGGTGATTGTGGGGGAATGAATCTCTGAGGCACTCCACATTCCTGACATCATGGGTTGTATATACCTGATAGGTTGTCTGATGCTCATGTGACTAAAACTAAATCAGTCCCCTTCCGAGGGTCACTGGTCTCCTATGGTTAGTTCGATGTATTCCAAAGCTGTATCTGAAATGAAATCTGTTAAATTCCCCCACTTGTACCCTAAACAAGAATATGCTGATTAACATTATATATTCTGCACTGTTATTTTTAATTTGTATAGTAGGTACAACGGGTTAGTATGGTTTGCATACGTTTTTGGTTACCTTGTCAAGGTCTGTCTGCAATCTTACTTCTGTACTGAGTTTGTACTATAAAATCACACCTTTGTAGGGTGTGGTGTGGAGTGCCTCAGAGATTCATTCCCCCACAATCACCTTTACCAGGTGAGTAAACTACCATTGTGAGGGATGATCTCTGAGGCACTCCACATTCCTGACATCATGGGTTATTAAAAAGCAGTGATCATTCCTTAGGGAGGGTTAGACATGTCAACGTTATTATTTTCTGTGTGGGCTGCTAGGAGCACTGCCCTTGTGAAGTTTGTCTTAGTGTCTTGTGACACATCCATTCTATAGTGTCTGGTGAAAGTGTGAATGGTTGACCATGTGGCTGCCGTGCATATTTCTTCTGCAGTGACCATATTTCTTTCCGCCCATGACATCGTGATTGCCCTGGTGGAAGGGGCTTTCAGGTCTAATGGTACCTGAGTGTTAGTTGTTTTGTAAGCCTCTGATATGGCTGCCTTCAGGTATCTTGCAATAGATGACTTGGAGGCAGGGAGGACTTTTCTGGGTCCTTGTACTATGATGAACAGTCTGTCTGTTTTTCAATTGTCTTTAGTTCTTATGATGTAAGTTGTAAGAACCCTTTTCATTCCCAGCATTTTTAGCTGAGGATCAGCCTGTATTTCCGCCAGTGGTAGTTCTGCTGGTATCTCAATAGTCTGACTGAGGTGAAAGTTTGAGGCTATTTTTGTGTGGAATGATGAGATGGGACACAGGGATATTCTGTCATTATAGAACTGTAGGAATGGTTCTTTATATGAAAGGGCCTGTAGTTCGCCTACCCGCCTGGTGGACGCTATTGCTGTTAGGAAAATGGACTTGAGTTGCAACCATTTCATGGGAATGGAGTCTATAGGTTCAAATGGTGGCCTAGTCATAGCCGTCAGTACTGTGGTCAAGTCCCATGGTGCTAATATTGGTTTGTTGAGGGCGCGTATGTTGGTTGCTGCCTTCAAGAACTGCATTACATCTTGATGTGAACCCGGGATAGTGCCTTGTATTAGTCTCCTGACTGCCCCAATTGCCGTGACTTGCATTTTCAGTGAGGCTGGTGACAGTCCCAGTTGTAGTCCCTCCTGAAGGAACAGTAGGATCTGAGGTATAATGGAGGAATGAGTGTCTATTTTGTGATCTGTGCGCCATTTGTTGAATATGTCCCATTGTCGTTGGTAGGTGGTAATCATGGATTATTACCATGATGAAGCCATAGTTTGTATGACTGATGAGTGAAATCCTGCATTTAGCAGTCTCTCCCTTTCAGGAGCCATGCTGTCAGTTGCAGGTGTTGAGGGTTTGGATGCAGTATAGTACCCTGTTATAGTAGGTCTAGTCTGTGTGGTAGTTTCAAAGGGTTGGCTAGTGCCATTGAGACTATTGTGGTGAACCATGATCTTCTTGGCCAGTGTGGTGCCACCAGTATAACGCATGCTTTCAAGATGCTTATCTTCTTCAGCACCTGGGCAAGCAGTGGAAGAGGAGGGGGAGATGTAAGCCACTTGGAATATCCATGGGGCTGTGAGGGTGTCTACTCCCATGGCTCTGTAGTCCTTGAACCGTGACCAATATTTTGTGCATTGGTGGTTCTTGTGTGATGCCATGAGGTTTGTCTCTATTGGTCCCCATCTGCGGTGCAATTGTAGGAACACCTGTGGATGGAGTTTCCACTCCCCAGGGTGGATCATTTGGTGGCTTAGCCAGTCTGCCATTGTATTTAGCTTCCCAGCTAAGTGAATGGCTGTTATTGATTGTAAGTTTCTTTGTGTCCATGTCATAAGCTTTGATATCTCTGCCATCATTGCCCTGCTTTTTGTGCCGCCTTGCTTGTTTATGTAAGATACTGTGACTTGGTTGTCTGATTTAATCTGGACATGTTTTTGTTGGATCAGATGTGAGAAGTGCAGTAGTGCTCTGAATACTGCCCTCATCTCCAGTACGTTTATTGTTAGTTTTGCTTTTTGGACCATTTTCCTTGTGCTGTGTGCTTTCCCGATATGGCCCCCAGCCTGTGAGACTGGCATCCATGTCTCTATTATTATGTCCAGATGTATGTCTAGGGGCATGCCATGTGATAGTCTGTGTCTGTTTGTCCACCATGTCAGGCTTGATTTGACCCTTGGTGGGAGAGTGACTGTCTTTGTTAGGTTGTTATTGTTTGTGGGTCCCTGAGTTAGCAGGAAGGACTTGAGGGGTCTCATGTGCCATCTTGCCCAAGGGACCATGTCTATTGTAGAGGACATAAGACCTAACATTTGAGATATGAGGAGTAGTATTGGCTGTTGATAGTCTTGTAGTAGTTGGATGGTAGATAAGATTGGTTGAATTCTTGTGTGAGATGGGAATACTAGGTATTTTTCTGTGTCTTTGAGGGTGCCTAGCTGTTCGATGGAGTGACTGGGTATTAGTTGGCATTTCTTGTGATTGATTACCCAAGCATGTTGTTATAAGCAGTCTACCACCATTTGTGTTTCCCTAGCGGATTGCTGTTGTGATCTTGCTGTGGTGAGCCAGTCGTCTAAGTACAGGATAACATGTACCCTCTTTTCTTGAAGTTTGGCTTCTAGTACTATTGAGACCTTTGTGAACACCCTCGAGGCTGAAGCGAGCCCGAATGGTAGTACTTGGTACTGGTAGTGTTGGCCCAGTATGCAGAAGCAGAGGTATCAGGAGTGGCTGGGTCTTATGGGTACATGAAGGTAAGCGGCCTTCAGGTCTATTGAGGTGAGGAAGTCTCCCTGTCTGAGAACCCAGAGAGTGGACTGGGTGGTCTTCATTTTGAAGGGGGTGTATCTCACTGATTTGTTGATATATTTGAAGTCTGGTACTGGTCTGATGCCTCTTGTCTTTATTGAAACCATGAAGAAGATGGAATACAAACCTTTGCCATGTTCTTGCTTTGGTACGGGTACTATTGCATTGTTTGCACATAGTTTCTGTATAGCCATTAGGACTTGACTTGGTGTGGTTTTGTGATGAGAGGCAGGTGAGTAAATCATTCTGTTTTCCCTTGGGACCTGGGTGAATTCTATTGCATAGACTTTTCGTATTATTTCTAAGACCCACTTGTCTGTTGTGGATTTTTCCCACTGATGTAAGAATTGTGTCAGTCTTGCACCCACTGTTGTCGTGTGATCTTGATGTGATTGTGCATAGTCATGGCCTGAAGTGGTTTCAACGAGTGTAGTTTCCTCTGTCTCTGAGTGTAGAACCCCTGCCTCTGTACCTGTTATAGTGATAGGGGGTGGTATAGTTTTGTCTCTAAGTATTGCCCCTGAAGACAGAACTCCCCCTTTTCTTGTCTCGAAAGGAGTGATATCTGCTCCTTTGTCGAGCTGGTAGGTAGGAAGATCTGGATTGGTCTCTGTTTAATGCCTTTCTTTCTTCCTTGCCCTTAAGGTATTTTTCTAGACCTTCTCCAAAGATCAAGTTGCCCTTACAAGGTAGTGTTTGTAGGGTAGCTTTTGATTCCTTGTCTGCATCCCATAGTTTCATCCATAATGATCTACGGGCTCTGTTGGTGATAGCAGCTGATCTAGCATTTATCTTTGATAGAATCTACTGCCATGTTTGCCAGGTATTTAGTGCATAGTATGGTGCTATCCAGGAGTATAGATCCATGAGACTTTGCTGGGATTGCTTTCTGAAGTTCCTGGAGCCAGGTTAACTGTGCTCTTGTGGCGTAAATCGCAGTAGAAGCGGCTCTGCTTCCCAAGCCGGCTAACTCTGCATTCTTTTTTAGGTTTTCTTCCAGTTTTCTGTCTATGGGATCCTTTAGGCTGGACACGGACTCAGTGGGAAGTACAGTCTTTTTGTTTAGTGCTGCTATTTGTGGGTCCACTGTGGGAGGAGTGCACCAGAGGGCCAGTTTTTCCACTTGTAGTGGGTACATTTTGTCTCAGAATTTATGCTTTGGGATTCTAGCTGGTTTGGATGAGGCCCATTCTTTTTGTACTAGCTCATCTATAGCCTCGCAGACAGGGAAGACGTCTCCTTGCTTGGCTAGGGGTTGCAGTGATGGTAATAGTTTAGAAATAGATGTGAGGGTTGCAGTTTCGAAGCCCATCATATCCATGATGTGACGGACTAGTGATGGAATTTGGTCTGGAAAGCACCACTTTGCTGTGAGGGTCTGTGGCTCTTGATCGAGCTTTCCCTCTTCCTTATCTGAGACGTCACCTGTGTCCGGAGGTAAGAGTTAGGGATCTGCTGCGTGAGTCTCTAGAGGTCTAGAGTGGGAGCCAGTGGCCCTTTTCTTTGCTGGAGGTGGATTGACCATCTGTTGTTTAGATAATTTGGTCAGTTGTTGCAGCATTGCTGCTAGCACCTCCTGCTGGGCCTGCATGAGTTGGTTGTTTTGTATCAATGCCTTGGTGGTGTCGGAGTGGTGTTCTGTGTTTTGTATATCTGTAGGGGGTGTGAAATCTTCCTTGTTGTCCTGTACTTCATTGTCCATGCTGGAGTCTTCTATGCAAGAGGCACATAGCCTTCCTAGTTGCTGGTGTGGAATAGATACATTGCACTGCCTGCAACTCTTTGTTTTGGGTATTGTGACCTGTTAAGCAACAGAGAGACCATTCTCAGGTTCCACATGAATTTGCTGTATAGAATTAGCAAAAATACCATATTTATTAAGGATGGCCTTTGTTGTGCTTGTTCTCCTTTAAATGTGCTGCATAAAGTCAGTAAACTACCATATTGATTAATCATGGCCCTTGTTGTGCTAGGCCCCTTTAGGTAAAAGTGTGTATAGACTTATCACTGTCCCCTAAGTAATGCACTCGGTCCCCCTAAAAGGGGATGGAGGCTGAGGCAAAGCAGGCATAAGCAGGGGAATTACAGCAGTGCTGTGGATTGTCTAAAAAAGTGGGATTGCACTGTAGAAGTGGTATTTAATAGTAACCAGATGCTTTATGAGAGTGCAGGGGAGTACCGTGCATGAAATGTAGCTCGTTCACTTAATAGTGAGGTATTGTTATCATAGGGTAGGTCGGAAGTGCTGAATGTGATTTACCCAGTGGGGCAGACATCATCACACGATTACATGGTGTGTGTGCTCTTGTGAGTATTGAGCACCAATAGGAGCACATTTTTCCTGTAGTGTGAGAGTGGGAGTTCAGAGAACAGGACATGGCTACAGCAGGGAGACGAGCTAATGACTGGGGTCATAAATTAACACGGTAATGTCTCCATTTTGGGCTGTAGAGTTACTGCTGTGATAGTTTGCTGCTTGATCGCATGAAGGGTGCAGCGAGGAGCAGTACCGTGGGGCTAAGGAGCTTATCTGTGAGGATGGTATGGGAGACTCTGGGACCACTGGAAGGGGTTCCAGAGTACTCTTGGAGTTCAGGCTGCAGGAGATATTTTTGTGAGGCTGGCTGCAGAGAGTCTGGGACTGCTGGAAGGGGTCCAGAGCACTCTTAGTGTTCAGGTAGGGGCTGCAGCATGGGCGTTTTCACCCTATTTTCTTTAATTGATATTTGCTGTTTGGATCTGTAGCAGTGGTACCAAGGAACATAAGGTCCATTGTGGAACTGCTAGGAGAGGTTCCAGAGTGTAACTTGCCCAGAGAATTTCCCCTAGTAGTTTTGCCTGTAGTATGCTGGGACCGCTGCAAGGGGTCCCTGGCATCCTTTCCATGAATATTGTTATTTGTCAGAATTGTGAACCATAGAACCATTAGGAAGGGTTCTAAATTATCAAGGTGATAATATTTTATCTACTGTCTGTTTCTGCTTGATTCTATTCCCGAAACGCCTGACATGAGTTAAAGATGCAACATTTCTAGGCTGTCTATACAATAACATTTTGAGCCTATTGTTATATAATGAAATTAAATTACAGCAGCCATTTTCTCTGTTACAGAATAAGCATATGACTGCATTTTTCCTACCTTGCTGATGTATTCTTCTTTTAAATTAAAGTCTGGAGCGCTGGAGGTGTGCGATAACCTTTTTCAGATGCACAATTAGAACTGACCATAGGAGACCAGTGACCCTCGAAAGGGGACAGATTTAGTTTTAGTCACATGTGCATCAGAGAGCCTATCACACGTGCATCAGACAGTCTATCAGGTGTATACAACTCATGATGTCAGGAATGTGAAGTGCCTCAGAGATCATCCCCCACAATGTCATTCAGGCTACCTGATCTATGCATGTTCTGATTTGTCTGTTGCTTTGGATTTCTTTGATACTCAAGTTACATCACGTGATTTTATTGATATACATTTTTTGAGGGGGGAATATAACATCTTTCTGTGGCAACTTTTTATATATCACTGATCATTTGGATGAGAGATTCTCCCTGTTGATGGACTATAAACTTACTAAACTGGAATCCAAGGAACTGATTCTCCTAGGAGATGCTAATATAAACTGGTTGCATAGGGCAACTTCTAAAATTAAGGAACAGCTATAGGGTACTGAGTCGCTCACTAACTGGAAACTTACAACTAGAACAGACAGGATGTTAAAAGCCATTCCATTGTCTGATCATCTTAATAACCATAGTCCTGTCCTGTGCTACTGGGGAGCACGTAGATCAGAACCTCCTGCAATGTATGTTCTGTCTTGTTCCATGCTTACATTTGACCTTGAGGGGTTTAGGTACTCAGTTTCAAATAGTGATTAGTCATACCTGTTTGATATGCTTGATGTAGATATTAAGCTAAATACATTCAACATGAGTTTAATGCAGTGAGTGATAGCCACACCCCTGTGTGAAAGATTTGCATAAAAGATGAAAATCTGGAGTGGATAACAGATGACCTTAAAGAGACTATGCAGAAGCAAGCTAAAACATGGAAAAAATATGAAAAGAATCAAAATAATGTAGCTTAAATCTGACACATTGCTAAAACTTGCAATATTTTCTTCTTTGCTTCTGTCCTTTTTCTATGCCAAATTTTGTTGTGTATGAAGAAGAGTCATAATTTGCCGGCCCGCTGGTGGAGTGGCAAGGCATCCACATGTGGCACTGACATCCCCAGTTTGGGAACGGACCCGGGAAGGGAGTCAGAGGGTCGGCCAGGTGGGGCAGGATTGATCATCTGAAGGATGGCTGTCCTACTCTGTGAGGGGGGGGTGAGTGCTTGGCATCTCAGTGGCCTCTGGTGGAGGCTGGAGGACAACAACATCCAGCACCAGGCTAATGTGGGAGGTGGGACAGGCACTGGCATCATTGCATGTCCTGTTTCCTGAAGTCACAAATAAACCTGGTCCCCCGAGCATGATGCCCTGCTTCGCCACCATCCCTGCTGCCACCAGTATCCATGGGGGTGGCTGCTCTCATGGCCCCACCCAAGGGGTAAGCCTGGGCATGGGGGGACAGCATGTGGGCATGGACTGCAAACATATTATTTTATTACTTTCATTAGCCAAAAAAAAAATATACAGAAAACTACGGGGCTGATTTTCAAATGTTGTGGGAACAATCCACAGATGGCAGATGTGGTGCCAATCCATAAAAATGGGAACAGGGAGGAGGCAGGGAACTACAGACCAGTGAGCCTGATATTGGTGGTGGAGAAGGTAATGCAGGGATTAATAAAAGAAAGGACAGTGGATTACCTGACCATAATATGTTGCAGGATCCAAGACAGCATGGCTTCACAGGTGGGAGATCGTGGCAAACTAACCTGATCAAGTTCTTAAACTGCGTGATGCAAGTCGTGGACCAGTGGGGAGCAGTGGATGTGTTCTACCTGGATTTCAGTAAGGCCTTTGACATGGTTCCACATAGGAGATTAATTAACAAGCTGGACAGTCTAGGGGTGGGGACAAAAGTGGTATAGTGGGTGAAGAACTGGCTAAGCAACAGGAGCCAGTGGGTACTAGTGAATGGGGTGAGATCAGAGGAGGGGGAGATGACAAGTGGGTTAACACAGGAGTCAGCCTTGGGACCATTGCTGTTCAGTGTCATCATTGGAGACATTGCAGATGGACTGGAAGGGAAAGTATGTCTGTTCACAGATGACACAAAGATCTGCAACAGGGTCGACACACAAGAGGGAGTGGACAGGATGGCAAGAGAGTTAAAAAAACTGGAGGAATGGTCAAAGGTTTGTCAGCTGAGATTTAATGCCAAAAAAGTGTAAGATCATGCATATGGGGCAGAAGAACCGAAGGGCAACATACCAACTAGGAGATAAGGAGGTGGCAAAAACTAACGAGGAAAGGGACCTAGGAGTTATCATAACAGATTACCTCAAAGTGGCAAGTCAGTGTGAGAAGGCACTGGGTAAAGCAAACAGGATGCTGGGTTGCATTGGGAGAGGAATAGCTAGTAGAAAGAGGGAGGTAATCTTGCCCCCTCTATAGATCACTGGTGAGGCTCCACCTCGAGTACTGTGTTCAGTTCTGGAGGCCCCATCTCAGAAAGGACATCAGCCAGGTGGTGGAAGTGCAGAAGTCCCAGGGTATGCTGAAAGCTGCGGGGATGGGGGGGGTGCATCTCAGAGAGGTAGCCAACCCCAGTTGAATCCACATGCAAAGAAGAAGCACGCACTCCAAGGATATGGACCACACACACTGGCTTTGAATAATCCCAAGTATTTATTTATATTTAACTGGTGCAATACCTGCCAGTGTCAGGATGTGCACACTAACCACTCTAGCCCCGACGCTTAGGGTTCAAACAAACCCTTCATTGGGGGACATGGCAAATGGGAGTATACTCAGTATTTTTATAGTGCTGCTAATTAACAATGGGTGACACCTATGCAAAACCTGTTTCAAGTGATGAAATGAATCAAAACAATCAAAATGATTAGTACAAAATTTAAACATAAAATCAAAGGCACTACTGACTAACTTCACTACTACACATATCTAGAATCTAAATTCTGATTTTACCTTTTTTTATCATCAAAAAAATAATAATCCTTAAACAATTTGAAACTATTCCTATTAATTACAGCTCATTGCTTAGTTATAAAATCAAATACATTTAAGAAAAAATGTTAAAGTTCTTGCATAAGAGAAACAGGTAAGTGTGAAAGAGGGATGGAGTAGGTGAAGGTGTTGTGGTTTGGTAATCCAAGTTAGTACACACTCACATACATCGTCTCCAAGTGGGAAAGCCAGGGGCTATCACATCTGCACAATGACAATTTTATAGCGAAGACCATCACAGAGACAGATCTCACCAGGTCACTGTGATGGTCTCGCTTTAGGCTGCTGCGCTCTTTCCTGGTGTTGTGCCCCCACCCTGAACCAACTCTGACTTGGAGTTGGATATTTAGAGATGGGTGGTGGGAGGCACCCCCCATGGCAAGGGGTGCAGCTTCTGAAAACACTTTGTTCCAACAGGAACAATGCCAACAGTCAGCATTGTTCCCATCACTGTTTGGCATGCTGACAACATCATTGTCGATGTGGTGCCATGAAACAAAGCCAGGCTAACACAAAGGGTGTTGAAGCCTGTAAGAGAACAAAACAACAGTAGAAAGTTATTCCAAATATTTTAACAACATTTGACAAATCGTCCAACTTAAATAAACAGTACTTAGCTTAAATCTCTATAGTATACTTATTCGTAGTATTACAACAAAAAATCATTAACTTAATTTTAACCTGATACAACTATATTCAGTTATTTTCAGGGGTACTGGCAGAAAGAATTAATTTACTGCAAAGCGGTTATATACCAGATTTTAACTATTAACATCCTACATATGACATTTTTCAGAGCTAAGAATATTATAGGTTAAGTGAATACTGTTTTTGTTTCATTCCTTGAGAGAAATCGCACTTAGTCCCATAAGTAAGGCTTAATATACCAATGATCATTCAGTCCCAGTGGTTTGACACACTTAAGAGAATAAATCAAGTAACTCTCTCATTTCAACAATTGTTTCAGTCTATTGCCACCTTTTTTCTTTGGTGGTACATGTTCCAATAGAGATTTAAGCTAACTACTGTTTATTTAAATTGGATGATTTGTCAAATGTTAAAATATTTGGAATAACATTCTACTGTTGTTTCGTTCTCTTACAGGCTTCAACACACTTTGTGTTACCCTGGCTTTCCCCACTTGGAGACGATGTGTGTGAGTGTGTACTAACTTGGATTACCAAACCACAACACCTTCACCTACTCCATCCCTCTTTCACAGTTATCTATTTCTCTTATGCAAGAACTTTGAGATTTTTTTTAAATGTATTTGATTCTGCAAATAAGCAATGAGCTGTAATTAACAGGAATAGTTTCAAATTGTTTAAGTGTAACCCCCCTACAAATGGGGGTTCCTGAAAAGTCTTCCTTGAGCTTGCTTAAATGCTCACTGCCAGGCTGGTGTCTTGCGTTTTAGTAAGTTAAATGTATTGCTGGAGAGTGCCTGTATAGCTTCTGTGTATTGTTTCTTTAAGAGCTGCCTGGATTGCAATTATAATTAATCTGAGAGGGAGCTCTGTTAGAAGATGTACTTGTTTGCTGATCATTTGTTACAGTAGTAATAATATTGCAGTTTGTTCTAACCTGCCTTCTTTACAGCATGGACAGTTCTGTTTGTTTCCATCATTTTGGTCCTGGACTGTCAGAATGGGCCAATCAGTACATTTGGGACTCTAAAATGGAGCCTGCCTACAGGGGCTTGGTGGGGCCAAAACTTGTAGGAATTGTAGTTTTGGGCTTTTGGTGCCTAAAATAACCTGGAGGGGGAGCACTGACAGACAGATCAGCCAACCGAACCTTTTGGGTGTTGGGGAAAATGCAACACTGCTTGCAGTTTCAGTTAGATCTCAGCTGGGAAGTGAAGAAGTAACAGCTTGAGATAGTTCGAGCAGCAATCCATAGTGGATTTTCGTGGAAGAACTGTGGAAAGGCCTGAGTTTGGCCTGCATGCCTGCCTGCTGTTCCTGAGAGGGAACTTGTGTTTTTTTTTTTTCGGACTGAATCCGAATTTGGAGAGCGAATTAAGCCACTGAATTGTGACCAGGCTGTAACCTGAAGAAGACCGAAGAGTTGCTGAATGTGATCAGCCTATCAGGACTTCCAGCTACCTCTGAACTCCCAGATTGTGCAGAGACTCTGTAACTGTGACCGGAGAGCCATTTGCCTGGTACAGTGGAATTTCCTTACATGTGAATGTGCTGTGTGCATATAGTGGTGGGTCGTTACTAGAGCTGTTGCCTTCTAGTAAAAGAAAAAGAAAAGATGAAAACTAGAAGAAAAGCCAGCCAAGTGCAGGACCCCCTGATGAAGCCTCCATACTGGGAGGCAGTATGTAGAGGAGTTTTCTGCATGTTTTTTTTTTTTTTTTAACTTGGATAAAGTTTTTAAAATCCAGTTGATGTGTGTGTTCCATTTTCCTTCTAGTGATGTTAAAGCCACAGATAGGGTGGTGGGAGAGTGTGGGCACTGTTGAACACATAAACATCACTTAAAATCATAGCTACTATTGACAGTACCTTGCTGCCAAAAAGCCTACAGTAGTGCTTTAACTAAGTGGCGTAGCTAGGAACATAACATTTGTAATGCAGAACTCTTTGGCACCTCTTTGCTGACCCCCATTGTAGACACAGCCATACTTGTTACCCTGAGTCCTAAGATACTCCAGATTACTTAGCTTTATGCATTTAGCATTATGTTTTATTCAAACAAAGTACAACAATCATAATATAACACAGGTAGGGGTGGATATCAGACAGTAGGCATAACCAAAATCAATGGAGAGGGCCCAGAATGCTTCCCCTTCTCCAATAAACTTGTAAATCATGGTTTACTTGGCATGTGCATTACTATACCCATGCTTTAGCTGACTGTATCTGCCCACCAAGGAGTACCGCTATGTGTTTGGTTTCAAACATGGAAAAGCATTTGTCAATGCCGAACGTTCACTTGCCAGTATTTGCAGTGATGTTTGGTACTGGTACTGGCTTCAGAGGAAAGAAGAGGCAGTAGTGAGAGTGGTGGGTGCCGCATGGTGGAAGCTGCACCATAAATGGTCCCAGGACTGATCCCTGAGGTACCCCGCCAGTCACCCCCCTCTCCCCGGATTGGATCCCATTACCACCACCCTCTGCCTCCTGTCAGCCAGTTTGTAACCCAGTTTATCAGCTTGCACCCCATGGCCAGACTATCCATCTTGTTAATCAGTCTTCTATGTTGGACATTGTCAAAGGCTTTGCTGAAATCAAGGTAGGTGACATCAACTGTCCCTCCCTAATTTACTTCCTTAATGAGGCATTAGGGTTTCCAAGCCTAACGCTGCACCCCCAGCCTGCAGAGACTGTCAGGTGTTGGGGTGTGGCTTTGGGGTGTGTGGCTTTGGGTCATCGTTTAACGCTCATACTGTATTCGAGCTCCTCACCTGCAGACACTGACAGGCGTTGAGGTGTGTCTTGGGGTCTTTGATCCAACGCTCACCCCATTCCATAAGGAAATAAGCTAAGATGGGTGCAGTATAGGAAAATGGGGTGAAAGTTAGGGTCAAAGACCCCAGGCACACCCTGATGCCTGTCAGTGGCTGCAGGGTGGGGGTAGGGGTGGAATGGCATGAGCATTATGACGGAAGATCCCAAGGCACACCCCCAACACTTGTCAGTCTCTACGGGGGGGGGGAACCTTATGGTTGGAAACCCTAATGCCCAAGGTGTTTGTTGGTATTTTCACTTGAAATGTTTAACATGGGATTTTTGGGACCCCACCTTAAGAACAGTGGCACTATTATTTTGTTACTCAATAACTAAAGGTGATTTCACGCAGTGACTGTGCCATTCGGCGCCACTGGTACGAAAACACATTTCAGGCAGGATGTGAAAACTGCAGCTATACTGTTCATGAGGTGGTGTTAAAATCTGGAAATGTTGACTATCTGGAATGAAAGTATAAAAATTTGCCAAAGTTACGCACATGCATAGCGAAATTTCAACAACCGAGTGTAACTCGGTGGTTTTGGGGTATTTTTGTACCAAATTTTCAACATGGCCTTTTTGGGAGCCCACCTCATGAACAGTGTTACTGTGATTTTGTTACTCCATCCTGAAAGTTGATTTCACACAGCAACTGGGCCATTCTGCGCCACTGTTGTGAAAACACATTTTGAGCAGCACATGAAAAATGACAGCTGTATTCTTCATGAGGAGATGTGAAAAAATGACAATGTGGAAAACCTGGAGTGAAAATTGGTGAAGTTATGAGTGTGAGTAGAAACTGCACAACGCATGCTCGTAATGTGGTCATTTTTGGAATTTTTTCCAACATTTTTTCAACATGGGCTTCTTGGGACCTCCTCTCATGAACACTGGCACTGTGATTTTGTTAATCAGTCCCGAAAGGTGATTCAGCACAGTGACTGCAAAATCACTTTTTGAGACCGAGTAATGAAATGACACTGGCAGTGTTCATGAGGTGGGGTCCCAAAAAGGATATATTAAAAATTTGGGGCAAAAATTCCAAAAAAATGGCTGAGATATATACATAACTTGAACCCCAATTTGACAGCCATTATATGGCATCTACCTTGATTCTTCAGTTCATGGTTCAGCTTTGAAGCATGCAGACATGTCCTGGTCCAGAGAAGATTGCAGCAGCTGACCTTCAGAGGTAAGTATGGGGTAAGGGGGGGTGCGGGTAGGTAGGTGTGCAGTGGAGGGCCGTGATGGGGAAGGGGGTGGGGGAGACGACAAGGGACTGTTTGCTTTTTTTCAGATATAAACCCCCCCCCCATGAAAACATTGGGGGACCATTTTCTTTTTTGCAGGGAGACATTTACTTTTTAGCATTTGTCAGTGCCGAATGTTCAAATGTGGGGGGGGGGGTCAGTGGAGGAAGGACCGGGGATTGAGAGCGCAGAGGCGGCTGGCAGGAGCTGCCAATACAAAAAGCTGCACTGCGGCTCATGAGAAAACCTGAGGGGGCGCAAAGAGCAAGGACCAGACACAGAGAGCCAGCGGCGGGTGGCAGGAGCTGCCAATACAAAAAGCTGCACCAGCAAGAAACTGGGGAGAGAGAGCACCGTGGGCGGTAGGAGCCGCCAATACAGAAAACCACACCTCAGCTCATGAGGAAACCTGGGTGGGGGCAAAGAGTGAGAAACCAGGGAGAGAGTGCAGCAGGAGGCAGGAGCCACCAATACAGAAAGCTGCACCGTGGCTCATAAGGAAGCTTGGGATAGGTGCAAAGAGTGAGGACCGGAGACATCCGCCAATATGGAAAGCCATAATGAGGCTCATGAGGAAGCCTGGGGGGAGCAAAGTGTAAGAACCTGGGGCAGAGAGCACTGCAGTGAGTGGCAGGAGCCATGCAACTCTGGACATGCACATTAGTGTCAACTGTAATGCGTATGGCCGGAGTTATGGCTATAAAAGAAATGGAGTGCTTTCCCATTGGAGCGGTTCATTTCTTTTAAGTAGACAACTTGCCACATCGGCAAAGCTGAACTTGTGTTATGACCAGAGTGCCTGGTCATTGCTGTACACTGCCAATTTCATTGAAGTTTCAGCTGTAATTGGCTCTGGCAGTGACACACCTCTCAAATGCCGTATTGTCCCAATACTTTTCTTGTGCAAGAACAAGTGAACACAAAAAGCTATGAAAAATTTTCAAATAAAATCTGATTTTTCCCTTTCTCGTAGCTCTCCCTCCACCCCTTTAAATTAAACAAAGCGTTAAGGATCAGTTTCAGTTCTTATTGGATATGCAGCAAGAATACAAACTCTTAATAGTAGGTCCAACATGAAGAGAACCTCAGTTTCTTTTGCACAACATGTTAACCTTGACAGGTCTGACAAACAGAAGAAGTAATATCTATCCTAACAAATGCTATTCAGCATGCAATCCGTCATTGTATTTAACCTCTCCATAAATAGTTAGGCTTCAGTCATTACCTATTGTCCCGTTTGTGTTTTAGGTTAATATTTAAATCAGTACTTAGTCACTGTGCCCCTGGCAGACAATAGGATGGAATGTGTCTATAATGAGAGGTCAGTGGCTGTTCTTGGGAGCTTCATGTTCCTGATTCATGTGTGTATTTGGCCTTAACCCTTTGTGACAATAATTTTCAACATGGGGGTGAAATTGTGGCTAGATGTTTCTAATCTTTTATTAAGCATTTTATGAACACTTAGTTTGTTAAGCTTGTTCCAGTTCCATTCTTTAAGAAAATATTTCACACACTAAGTATAATGTTTTTCAGGGTTGATAACTCAATTAACGCTGACAGTTTAATTTCCCCCTTATTTTTACCTTTATCCCCCTACACTCAAAGTCATCCCAGTTAACTCCATCCTCTGACCAGGAGAGTGGATGAGGGTCTACCTTTACAGCTGATCCAGTATTAGTCAGTGATGGGCTCATAGGGAAAATGCATACATTAGTTTGCCTGTGCCCTCCTTCCCTGGGAGCTTATTGCCTCTCCTTTGCAATACATGTAGCCTGCAGCGAAGTAGGACTTGCATGTGAACTCCTGTCCCCAGATGGTGTGACCTGTACTCTTTCTGCCTAAGACCATAGAAGCCACCTTTTAATTTTCTGGAAGAGAACACAGAAAGTGCTCCTATTAAAATGGGTTTTGCCCAGGTCAGCAGTTAAAAAGAAAAAGATTTTCTAAGATATACAGGAAACATTTTTGTTGTGCTTCTTGAGTGCATAAAATGTTGGTAACCTGGATACCAGACCCTCAGATGCACCCTCCGGTTTCATTTTTCTCCAAGTACCTGATACTTATCTTGTGACCACAGGACTACAGTACTGTACATCAGGCAGTAGAAAGTGTACACTGCTCCTTCATCCCTTGAGGGAAAGAGGAATTCCATGCTTTCAGTACTCTAGCAATAGGTTCTGTTTTCTAAGAAGTCATAGATTTTAGGGGTGTGCAGGTGTCTTCTCCTGAGTATCTGATGAGCACTTGTATTTGTGAACCAAATATCTGGGGTACAGTATTTGTTACTTTTAATTAGCAGACAATAGGTTGAGAAAAACATTAAAAAAACCTTCTAGCCCTCTCCTGGTTGACAAAGCTAACCCCATGGCCATCCCTACTGTAACAGACAAATTATATTGATACGTACTACAGATGGTTGAGGACGTATAAAGAAGAGTCCATCCAGTCTGCTCTGTTTCACCTACCAATGCTGTCTCAATAATTTTGAATCTACTAGAGTTTCCTTCAACTTACTGCTTTTTTTCTAACCGCCCCCCATCCCGTACTGTAGCAATCTTACTGGGTTTTCATCCCTGATGTTGCATTAGAGTGCAGGCTTCTTAAATCCACACCCATTTTGCAAGTAAATTTTGTGCATTTATCCAGGATGTGTATTTAACCCATGGGCTGCTGACAGAATTAGAACATATAGGAATTCTGGACTGATGCATCAGTCCATGGGACAGGAAGTATTAAGCAGATTTTCATTTTTGGATGTAAAAATTAAAAACATTGCCTAGACACTAATGTCATTTAACAGCTATATATTTTATTCATCTTATAAACACACAGAATTTCATGAAAGCACATTACTGCATTAAAGATCCCCTTGCACACAACAGAGTCTCTTTAGATGCCCAGATTAAGGAGGCTATTAGTATGTCGATGCCTTCCTTCAGTGCTACATCTGAACATTTTACATCCGTCGTTGACAGTCACTCAGTTAGAGCAACCTTATCACACAGAATGTAACTTTTCATTTCAGCACTATTGTCATACTCAAGAACAACTCTTTGCTCCTCACAGCACAATAAACTTTTATACCACTGATGGCAGGACTGTAATTAACACCTTGAAAGTGTAAATGTGCACTTATGCAGATGGGTAGACAAAACAAGCCATAGCAATCTGTGGACTCGGCCTGAATTGGCATTTAACCAGTTTGAACTTATCAGGATAATTTAATACTGGGAACATAGAGAAAAACATGGAACATGGATATGGGCAGACTAGATGGGCCAAGCGGTCCTTATCTGCCGTCAAAGTCAAAGTCTATGAAAAATGAAAAACTGTGCATTTAAGTGAAATGTGCATTTATCCAGAGTGCATCTAAGTGGGCTCCACTGTAGTACTGACTACTTGTTTGAAAGCTTGTTCCTTCTGTCCATACCCCTTTGAGTAAAAAATTGTCTTCTTATGTCTTTCTTAAAAATAACGTCCTCTCTAGTCTGAGGTTCTGACACATGGTGGTCATATGCTCCGTTACCTTAAATACATTGGTGGTGGCTACCTTGTTAGAAATAGAAACAGAGAAAATGGTTACAGAAAAAGACCATTGGCCCATCCAGTCTACCTATAAAACCCTAACAAACCTGGGAGATATTGTCCATACATGGTTCTAATCCAGGCTATCCAGCCCCATGCTCCCTGCCCTACTGCTACCACCCTCAGCAACCGCTAAGCCCCTCACTCTGTCCCAGCCATGCTTGATACTGTTATTGGCTTTGTTGTCCACCATATTAGCTGGCAGATTTTTCCATGGCTCCATTATCCTTTCTGTAAAATACGGCTGTCTCACATCCCATCACCCAGTCAAAGAATACAATCAGGTTGGTCTGACAAGACCTCCCTGCCACAAACCCCATTCTGCTTACATTCCTGGAGTCCTTTGCTCTCCAGGTAGTCCACAAGGTTCTCTTTGACTAGTGTGTCTGTCAGTTTACCCACAACAGAGGTAAGACTGACAGGTCGGTAGTTACCCAGTTGCTCCTTGTCCCCCCCCCCTTTATAGAGCAGGACCATGTCCACTACCCTGCAGTGTTTTGGAACTACCCCTGTCTCAACTGAGTTATTGAACAACCCTATCAGGGGTTTAGTTAGTGCCACTGTCAATTCCTTGTGCACCCTCAGATGCATTCCATCTGGCCATGGGGCCTTAGCTATCTTTTGGTCTGTTAGCCTTTTCCAAACCCCTTTCACCAGTAAATACTTGCTGCCTCACCTCTGGGATCCCCTTTACAGGCACCATAATGATGCTTTCTGGCAGAAGCCTACTGTCTTCCCTTGAGAATATAGAGCTAAAGTAATTATATAGAAAAGCTACTTTTTGCCCATCCTCCACAATTACCCTGCCTCCCTCTGTTAGCTTAACAATTCTCCTCCCTTCTTTCTTGTTTCCCTAATATATCTAAAGAACAGTTTCTCCTCCATGAACCCCCCTCCCGCATTACACCGCACTATTTCTGCCTTTGTTTCTCTGACTCTCCTCATTTGGTACTGTCCCCGTCCCCATCCCCCCTCCCACCAGTGTTTTTCCTTGTACCTGGTGTTTTGGTTCTCATTGCTTTTCTGACTTTTTCAGAGAACCATACTGGTCTTTTGTACCTGTTTCTATTCATTATCGTTCTCATGCAAGACTTTGCTGCTTGGAGAATGGCCCCCTTGATTGTCCCCCATCTTTCTTCCACATCTCTGATATTGTCAACTCTGACTAACTTGTCCCAGACCAGCTCCCTCATCTGGTTGCAGTCTGTCCTTCTGAAATCTAGGACTTCAGCCTCTGATGAGGGCTTATGCCACCAAAGAATGAAACTTTTTTAACATGTGGTGAGTTCCCATAACATTTTTTTTATACTTAGTAATACACTTTTTTGTAAACATTATTGTTTCTTCATAAAATGGAAAACATGTTAATTGTGATTATTTGTATAAGATTAATGTGTCAAATTCTGCATTGTGATATGCAAATAAATTATGCAAATATGGTTGCTACCCCATGCTGTTATGACCATGGACAAACCATGGTTAAAAATGGATGAACAGTACCTGGGCATTTTCCTCCAACCCTCCCCTACAGTCATGAAAACACTCAACCTTGACTCCATTGTAAACACTATACGTGAGGATATTAAATGCTGGTCTCTACTACCTCTCACATTGTGGGGTCATATGAGTATTATTAAAATGAACATTCTAACTCGTATACTTTACCCATTGCAAATGTATAACTGGGCTGTACCACATTCTTGGTTCACCCAAGTTCATAAACTCCTTGCTTCCTTTTTGTGGGCAGGGAAAAGTTGAGGAGAATCTATAGTAAGCTTGTGCGTCAAAAAATTGATGGGGGTCTGCAAGCTCCTGACTTTTACTTGTATTATTTATCTATTTACTTAACCAGGATGAGATACTGGCCCCCACTCATTTGCATGGCTCTCACATTATCCTCTTTGGCTGGAAATTGAAAATCCCTATGTGTTAATTACAGGTTGAACCCCATGGCCCTTCCTTTTCTTTGTCTTAGGAAACTCCCAACTTCATTGCAATACTGTCCCTTGGGTGCCCTCCTATCTACACACTCTCAACTTCCTTCCTTCCTTCCTTCCTTCCTTCCTTCCTTCCTTCCTTCCTTCCTCAAGGTCTCAGGAACCAGAGCTGTAGTACAACCCTTCTTTAATAACCCAAACATTCTTATCATGGATCATCCAGTTAGGCCTGACCTTTTTTGGCCAAATATGGGAGCTGAGAATGTGGAAGATTTGGTTACCAATCATAAATTGTTGAGCTTTCAAGAGGCCTCCTTTCTTTACCATTGGCCCTCTACCAGTATATTCAAATACCTACAGCTATCCCATATGTTACAACACCATTTTGGGGTCGCTCCATGGGTCAGGACCCTATCAGATATTTTGACACCTTATCTCTCTTCTCTCCCTATGTCTCACCTGATAACCTACGTGTATAAGTTTTTACAAACCACTTCCCTTAAATTAGAAGGCCGGAGAGACTACTGGTGGAACCAGGCCATACTGAAAACTAAGCCCCCCCAGAAAATGGCAGACAATCTGGAAGCATGCTTATAAAAATATTAAATGGGGTAGATACAGATACATGCTGCTTCAGATTAACCACAACCTGTACTATACCTCGGTTAATCTATGCAATATGGGATTGCTACCTTCTAATTTATGTTCCAAATGCATGTTGTCTCCTGGAGATCCACTACATATGTTGTGGTCATGCAACAAGGTTTCCCCATTCTGGAATAACATCAAATCTCACTTAGATCCCCTGCTGTCTTTCTCCAATAAATTTATTCCTGAAATCTGTATTCTGGGGGAATATATGAACCTCCACGGTCATACACAAAGAGCCCATGTGGCCCTAACCTCTGCATGTGCCAAAAGGGTCCTCCTTAGACACTGGACAGATGTGTCTACACCTATGTATATTGAATGGTTTAGAGAAATCATGTTTGCTCTTCAGGCAGCAAGGATTATTGCTGGTAGGAACAATAGGATGGCACAGTACAAAAAGGTATGAGACCCTTTTTTCACTCTGCTGACAGTTCAGTCTTCCCCAACTTCTCCTTTATAAGTGCCCCTATACATAACCACCTTTTATTTCCTTACGGTTCTAGTGTTGGTTATACGCAGAACTTTGTGCAGATTATTTTTTGTGGCAGGTGGGTAGGATAGGTGGAGATGGGGGAATGGAGAGACATTTGGGACTGGTGGGGAGGGGGCAAGCACCATTCTAACTCCATGACTAATGACAGTTATATCTCTCTGTTGTTAATCAGCTTGTATAAACCATGTAATTATAGCTGCTCATTCTTGTACTGCTTCATGGATGCTTGCCCTGTACTAAGAAAATAAAATCTGTTCAATAAAGCATATTAAATTTAAAAAAAATGGATGAACCATGGTTGACTGTGGTATGGCCAGACACTTCAGAAAACACACTGGAAGAGCCATCATACATAAAGATCCTGCTTGTAGAATTCTAGATCAACCTTGACCCAAAACAGTAACCAAATGGAATTAAAATAATTTATTAAATATCCTGGTCTGTTGCTAAACTAGATTTTAGGACAAAAGCTACAACTTGAGTGTATTTTGAGAAATTGTA
Organism: Neoceratodus forsteri; assembly: GCA_016271365.2. Lineage (NCBI taxonomy): Eukaryota > Metazoa > Chordata > Ceratodontiformes > Ceratodontidae > Neoceratodus > Neoceratodus forsteri. Next base: position 995,733,834 of record CM057450.1, read on the forward strand.
TTTTACTTTGAGAAACAAAAAAGATACACTGGGTAGCTGCCATTTACAGCTACAAAAAGAGATGGCATAATTTAGTTTGAGAATTATACTGATCATGACAAAGCTTTGACTGGATTATGATTAACTGAAATATGAGATTACAAAAACTAAAAAAACAAAAGAGGTTAAATAGAAATAAAATAAAGCAAGAGATTCTTATATTTTGATTCTAATCTTCACACTCAGAGTTGATACCGCCATCACTGTTTAGCATTTCTAGATGTCTCTGTAAAGGATTAAGTGGACCCAACTAAAAATTTTAAATAAAAATTAACTTCTTTGAAAACATTCTGAAACTGCCTATTTAATTGGCATCTTAGGCAAACCCAGACACCTGCATTAACCTATCTACTGCATGAGACCCCCGGAGACAATCCAATCATTAAAGACAACCATATGATGATGTTGAGGGAGAAACTACATTGCTGATTTGATTTGCATTTTGGGGCATGGCCTGCTCCTTTTATTTTTTCCCATGTCTACAACTTATATAAAGAAGATGCAGAACTTTCAATCATTCAGCTCAACAGCAAAGACATTTGGAATCTTTTAAGATATGGGACGGATACCTTTTTTACAAGGTTGAATTGACTGATAACATTTGTTGACCAATATGGCTCTGAAAGACAATTTCCCTATAGAAAAATACTATGTTAGATGTAGTTGTTTAGATGATATTGTGGTTTAGATCAGTTGTATATTTGCCATCAGTATATAACTATTTTATTTGCTTAACTATTAATAGTGTTTATTTGCTATAGGAACTCTTTTTTTGTGACTGGGACACTTTTCATTATGGATGTATTCAATAACATTAGTTTGATTACAGCAAACAGATCATACACTTTTGGCTAATCACCTGGGGCCCGATATTTAAACATTTGCCCATGTGTTAGAGAATCTGCAAGAATTGGTGAGCAAAGGGTGAGGGGACATGAATATGGGCACAGTGCAACATTCAGCCCATTTGCATTGCACAAAAGGAATAGCACAGGCACTGTGCAATTACCATCAAGAAGAAGCCTGACTTACTCTGAGCAACCCTAGCAGCTGGTGGAGCCACTGCAGCCAACATCCACACCTGCTTCCTCATGTCCAGTGGCACTCCCCCCCATTCTTTGATCCCTGTCCCTGTTCAAAATGAATTATACCCTGGTGTCCAGTGGTCCCTCCATCCTCCAGTCCTGGTCCCCATTAAAATTAAAGAATTTCTGATGTTCAGTGGTCCCCCCATCCTGTGATCCCTGTCCCCATGAAAATGAAATTATTCCTTAGTGTCTCCCCTGTCTTCCAATCTAAAGCCCCATTCACAATTAATTATTACATGGTGTCCAGTGATCCATTCCATCCAATCCCTGGCCCCGTTAAGAAGACAGCAGTCCCCAACCTTCAATCCCTGGTTCCTGGTCTAGCATCCTCCCTCCCCACATCTCTTGACTGGGTACACCACCTTGCCACCCCCCTTATCATAATCACCAGCACTATGGGTAGTCCATACAATGACTGGCACAGCCCTCTCCTCACCATCTCAGCCAGCCACCATTTGCAATGACAGGGAGCATGTGTCCTGCATACTGTAAAGGGAGTACATGTATTGTCTACTGTAGACAGTACACATGCTGCCTTTATAGTCTGCAGAACATATACTCCCTGTCATTGCATATGGTGGCCAGCTGAGGTGGTGAGAGGAGATCTGTGCCTGTCACTGTATGGGCTTCCAGCAGAGCCGGCAATTATGATAAGGGGTTGACAGGGTGATGTACCCAGTGCAGGTAGTGTAGGTGGATGCTAGATGCCAGGGACTTCTTTTTCAAAATTGTGGTGAATGACTGGTGGGCAGGAAGTGCCACTGGACAGCAGAGAATGTTTTCTGTCTACCTGGGCTGGGGATTGGAGGACGGGGGGACCACTAGACACCAAGGCCTGCTGTATTCTTAATGAGGCTGGGGATCAGAGGGTGGGGGAACCACTGGACACCAGGGAATAATTTAATTTTCACAGGGACTGGGATTGGAGGATGGGTGAATAATGGTCACCAGGGAATAATGTAATTTCAATGGGGATTGGAGAATGGGGACCACTGGACACCAGGGACACTTTATGTTTTACAGGGATGGGGAAACAAAGTGGGTAGGGACACCACAGGAGGGATGCAAACCTGCCGCCACTCCCCATGCAAATGAGCCCATTATGGGCATACATATGGCCCTTCACACCTTACATGCCCAATGAGCTCATTTGCATGATGCTGGCAGAATGTCATGCAGGGAGCTTCCAGTGCTGCTGGATCTGGGAGTGCTGTTCTCTGCATTTCCAGGATCCATGTCAGGGCTGCACTACTTGACTTAGTGCTGTGCCAACATGCCCTTATATTCAGTCGGATAGCGCCGGTGCATTGTCTAACAGAACATAGCATCCTAAGGGTTGTGGCCAATGACAAGCACAGTGCAAGCCTTTGCACTTCACTTTTGCCCAAAATCCAATATCAGGCCCCTGAAGATTTAGAAACAATCATAGCAACACATGCTAGTGATACAACTAATCAGCAGACAAATAAAGGTGATTAGAATTCCTAAGGGAAAAACAGATTAGAGTCACTATTATGGAAGCACACACTGTGAACAAGGAACTCTACAACAGCACATGAAAAAGTATAAACCTGCAGATAGTGGGTTTAATATCTGAAATATTTATGTAAAAATAAAAGTTTAAAGAAGGTACTGTATAATGTACAAGCTAGCAGAGAGGGAAGCCTAACAGTGTGCTGCAGAAGTGACTAGTGAGAAGTGCATGATAAATTAGAGAATTGGTTTGAAATAGAAAGGATGGCAAAAACATTATCAGGTTGGCAACACATTCTAATGAAGCAGTGCTAACACTGTGAAATGTTAAAAAAATATTGTTGTTTAAATAAAAGAATCATAAAAGAACATTAAAAAATATTGTTGTTTAAACAAGAGAATCATAAAAGAACAATAAAAAAGATTGCTGTGTAAATGATAGAATCGTATAATATATGGAAGGACATTGTTAAGGATAGAATTCGATGGATTCCTATTCTTGTTATTGTATCGATGTGATGTGATGTCAAGAATTTGTTATATCCTCTTGAGTACGTCACATGATACCATAATAACGTGAACTGCACTGTGCATGTATGTCTCTTGAACATGGGGCTTCAAACAAATGGCTGTGGTGGTGAGTGCTGGCCCAGATGGAGAGCGACACTGCAAAAAAAAAGAAAAGAAAAGTAAGGACAAATTTGTTTTAACTAGTGCCCATGCACTATAAATGACAAAGGATGGGCACCAGTTAACAACAATGCGTGATCCCATCTCAAGGTCGTTATGTCAGCTTATACTGTGTATGAAAGTTTGGTGAGCAGCATTCATTTCTGACAATATAGAGGATAATGGATGTGCATTGGTTAATAATCACACTGTATTCACTTTGAGAGGTCTCCAGGACAACATTGTAAACCTCAAGAGCGAAGCTCAAGAGGTTTACTGTTGTCCTGGCAACCTCGAGAAGTGAATTCAGCAAGGATATTAACTGATGCCCATCCATTAGCTTTTATAGTGTATGGGCATCAGTTAAAAGATACTTGTCAGTATTTTTATTTTGTGCCACTCTCCTTCAGTGTAGCTCTCCCCGCCACAGCAATTTGTCAGAATGTGGAAGTCCACAAATTACGGGAGATGTGCATGTGCAAATACAAGGTTATTATGGTATCGATGTGACACAGTCAAGAGGGGTCAGCAGCCTCTTAATGTCACAATTATACCATAACAACATTGTAAACTGTTTGATTTCATATAATAATAATGGCTCCCCATACATTATAAGTGTGTTATTAGGCACTTCTATGTTGTCTTGGTGTAGATGGCTCCTGAGTCTTTGTTTTCTATTTGTAGAGGAAAATCACACTGCACTGTGAGGTCCATTCTAGCAGCCACATAATTTTCATCTCCCAAGAACGAATCTGTGGATATTGATTTAGAAGGACAAGAAAACAACCATTTCCAAAAAGGTCAAAGCAAACGCATTCTAGGCAATCCGATCCTACTGTCTTTATATCAATTACTGCACTATGCTGAAACTGGTTTTGATCTTAAAGGCAAGAATAAACCCCTTTTCTTCCAAAATCTTCAAACAGTAATTGTTTGATCTCCTTGCAGCTGTGATTCAAGCATCACAAATGACGATTCTTCATAACTTCATTAAGAGATTACATTCTATTTCAACCATATACTCCAAATCCTCAGTGGTCTATATCTCCACTCACCAGTGCAGTTGCTTTCAGCTGTCTCATCAGACTCTTACAGTTGACAGCAATTACCTGCTCCTGCTGGCCACATTATTGCTTACCAGCAATGCCACTCAGATGAGCCTACAACTGTGCCTTTGTTGTTACCTCTTGTGGTCTGATTTTCTACTTGTAGTTAGAGCCGATTTAAGCAATCGCACTAGTCTTACTCAGATAATACAGATTGCTTACCCTTGCTCTTTGCATTTCTGCTCACCTGTGGAGCCACTGTAAACAGCCTGCAACTGTGCATCACTGGTACCACCTCTTGGGTCTAAACCCCCTATTTGGGTCATTTCTTTCATATTGGAGCAGCTACCTCGTCATCAAAACTGAAGATTTTCCAGAGAATCATCAAGATCCTGGGCAAGTGGACTTCAGACTGTTATCAATGATCTAGTCTCAAATCCATATGAATATGATATGCCCCAAATTCTCTCCCCTCCATTTAAATGCCTTGAGGAATAGCTCCCCCTGAGGCCTTGATTCCCCAGAGTTTTCCTCTAAAGGTTTTTTTTTTCCAGTCCTCCATGTCAAATTTTCTCACTTTTATGCATAAGAAGAGGAGGTGGAGTTTGTGTTCATGCACTCTCTTTTTGGGCCTTTTTCGTTTCCTCTGCTTAGGGCTGTGGTCATCTGACACCCTTTACAAGGGGTGGAGACTTCATCAGTAAGGAGAGCAACCAACAAAGAATCATAATGCTGCACAAGCACAATACATTCCTATCTATTATGAAAAGTGTCTCAGAAATGCTCCATTCTAAATGGCTGTCAGCATTCTGATAGTCTTAGATTAATCTCTGCTACACTGTCATGTGTAGCCTGATTACCATGGGGTATGAATTCTTCCTGTCAGCATTCCATTCTCTAGTACTGCTGAATGACTGCAACGATGCATTCTGGTTCTAAACCAGTATTCTTGAACAGTTGGTGGATGACCTACTTTTTACAAGTCTTCCTCTCAATTAGGAAAACTCAAAAGGAACACTTCTAACAGTTCCTGTTTTGAAATAAGCTATTTTTAATATCAATGAGGCACTCCCAGGAGTTAAATTAGCAATCCGTTAATCACCCCCTAGGGACAATATGGTACTCGACTGCACCTCGTACCACATTACACCTCCAGGTGGTAATTAACAGACTGTTAATCTAACCCCTGTCTTGCCTTTTTGCTTAAATATTATGATTTTGATCCCCAGTGAATTTGCAAGGATATACCTGGAGTTCAGGGAAGGGATTGAATCAGACTCCTCCCACTTCCCCTTTCTAGGAAATAGCCAAGGCTCATCAAGTCTTCTGGGCTTTAGTGCTCATATTGTTTCCCACCACTCCTCCTTCTCGGACACTCACCTACTGCTGTGGGGCCTTCTTGTTTCCTCTGCCTAGGGTCATGTCCCTTTGGCACCCTTTACAATGGGTGGCAACTTCATTGGTAAGGAGAGCTACCACCACAGAATCCATCATGTCTCACAAGCAAAGTAGATTCCTATACAATAATAGGATTCCAATCCCCCAGTAAAACAAGGTATTGCATCCCCTGATGTCTTACTGCTATATTAAATGGAAGCATTTTTATTTCTTTTTTTTTCTGTGTGTAAATTTTAGTGCTTGTAAAAAGTGCTGGACTGACAGCACTGGAGACTGAAGCCCTTTCTTATCAACATGATAGATACAGTTTGGATGCTTATAGTGTAAGCTACTGCACACTACCCTGCCAATGTGGCTTAGCCCTGTCATGGAGGGACCTCCACACAGGTGAGAGGTTAGTTCAGACTACATGCCCATTGAGTCACTGGTCTCTCACATGACATTACCAGGGTGATAATTAGTGCTAACTGTGTTGGGGGGTTTCATGATGTGGACACCTGCCCCGGGAACTGGACTAAGACCACTAAGACACAACCCTCAGGTGACAGTGTTTTTATTTTTTAAACTGAATGTTTTAATAGTTTGAATTCTAATTCTGTTATTGTACATTAATATTTTCAGTAATTGACATTACGATTTTAGAATGCCGTCAGACAATTAGATTGCTATATTGTGAACAATTGTTTTATACGTAGAGTAGATGGACTATTCTGCTCTTTTTCTGTCCATCACTTTTCTGTTTATTCTGTATTTCTGTTTTTCATAATAAGCAATCAGGTGCAACCAGAGATTATGTTAATGATCTACTTGATCACCACCTCAGGAGTCATATTTCAAAATGGGTAGCCGAGTGCACCACTTTTCCTAGCGGTAATAAACCATTACGTTAACAGAACCCACAGGAAGTACAGTACAGTATCACTATCATAAAAAGTGTAAATAAAACCGTTATGCTAAGTGTACCTTTTTAATTTATTAAGTTCATATGGAGACTTTTATTAAGTAGTTCACCTACTGTATTTAGAATGCTGGTCTGTGCACTCTTGGCATTTATCATTGAAAACTTAGTAGCATGCTTTATGATGATGAATGTGGCTACAAAATACTATGAAAATAAGGAGCAGTAAAGTTCCTTTGAGAAACCAGGATGGGAGCACCTCCAGTTTTTGCTGGAAAAAATGGTGCTGAGATATTGTGTGTGATTTTGGACATGGCAGATGAGATTTGCCCCCTGCACCCACTTTTATTTAATATATGACAATGAAAATACTTACCATGCCATATCAATCTATAAATAAATTAGCAATCCATTATACTGTTGTGTTTGGTGATGTACATGGCATAAAAATCACTAATGCTGGCCCGGTGGCGCAGAGGGCTGAGGCGCTGGTGCCATACCTCACACCACGCCTGTGGCCTGGGTTTGGGAACAGACTCGGGGTCACCAGGGCCTGGCAGGGAAAGGAGCAGATTGAGCATCTGGAAGATGGCTCTCCTCTCTCTCCTGGGGTGGGTTAGGTGGGAAGCTTGCTCTTTAATGGCCCTGGTGGAGACTGGGGGCAGTACAAAGTAGCACAATGAGGAACAAGAAAAGCATGAAAATGCATGCATGCCATTCAGATGATGATGGCTCTTCATCCCCGTGCCTCCCAACCGCGATGCCTACAGGCTGCATTTCCACATCCCTGTGAAGCTGCAAGGGAGTAATCCATGCACTCTGGTCTCTCCTCCCGAGGTCCAGGAAGGAAAGGGGAGCCTTCCAGTGAAGGGATATGACCAGGACAATGGGGCGTCAGTGCAGCTGGATGGTGGGTCAGTTGGGAGCAATGGCAGGACTAGGCTGCCCGAAGGAGAGGACCACAGCAGGCACGTAGGAGGAGGAGGAGGTAAAAAAAAATCAGTTACAAAATCTTGGGTGCCATTTTGTGCTACAAAAATGGCAGGTGTGCCCCATTTTGTTTTAGTTAATACATTTTTGTTTATGGCAAATTTAAAATGGACAGCTAGACAAGGATGTCCAGGTTGTCCTGTCAATGTGCATACATTGACAAGGTGTGCTACCGGTGCTGTGGCAACACTCCATGACCATAATGTTTTCTTCTTCTTTTCATGGGGGGCTGGGGATTAATTCCTACAGTAGCAAAATCCAATACAGCCAAAAGGCAATAAAGAAAAACCAAGATTTAGTGGATACTGCAGTGAGCAGTGTATTTTCTTTTCATAAAAAAAACAAAATATTCCCTGTGCATGATTCAGTCAGTGAAGGTTGAGTGATTGAGGCCGTGTGATAGTAGGCAAGCTAAAATGGCAACAGAAAGCAATATTTTAGCTTAAGCTAGATTAAAAAAAAAAATTCATTTTAAACTAGAAACATTGGTAAAGTATTGCAGTAATTTATATCTGACTCTATTGTTTGCTGAGGCTTTTTTTTGAGTGACTGGTCAAGTAGAAAGTTTAATGGTGGGTCAGAATTCTCTAAGTAGAATCATATAAAAATTTAGATCATCACTTCTACGTCAGTTCACAGGCAAGCAGGCCCTACAAGTATATTAATTAAAAGATCAATACAGTGCTTTCAGAATACCAACAGCCAGTCAGATTGCAGCATTTCTGCTACCCTTTTATTAATAACCATTTTACTAAATGGTGCAGGTCAGAGTCCATGACTGCTGTTACAGAGCTGCAACAAATCTCATGACCTGGCTCCCCAAACAGTGGTATTGGAAGTTCTGTCAGACTTCTGACACCACATTTAAAGTGGGAGTGCAACAAACTTGGGCAAAACATTTTACCCCATTATTTTTTTCCTCTATGAAAGGTCCCAGGCATCTTCCAATTTTATTTGGTGGTAACATTCTCTAGTTCTACCAAAATTTGAGTATTTTATAAATGTTTAAATTAATTTTTTTTCTCAAGAAAAAAACAATTCTCACATTTGGCTTAGAAATAGCAATGTAGTCCTGGCAAATATGAAGATCAAGACAAAAAAAAGTCATGGTGTGCAGCACAGAAGGTACCTAGAAAAGTGGATTTGACAGATATGCTGACATTAATAGTAGCTGAAACTAACTTTTATGGAAAACATTTTTCATTGCACAGCTGCTTTAAAGATTAAGGACCCAGTTCTCAAAGCATTCAGAATGTTGCAAGGAGCTTGTGGCAAACTGAATGGCGCAAGGAGCATCTTGTGATGGGAATTACGCCGAGAGCAGTTCTCAAACACACCCGCAGGCTGCATGCGCCAAGGGGGACTTGCACCATCCTTGTGGCACTAAAAGGGGTGCAGTATGGCATAGGGTGCTGTGTGCCAGGTCAATGCTGCAACATTCCTTTTTCTGGCATTCTCTATTGTGTCCTGTGCTGCCAGAATCAAACAATCACTAGACCAGCCAGGGCTGGTCTAATGGTCCTTGCACCACCCACAGAGCCCCCTCTGGGCTGGAGTTGCATGTATTTGTGTCCTGGCACAATGTACAGTAGGGTACCAGGAATGCCCAGCTCTGCAGCAGCATCCCAGTTACAGTGGAGTCTGTGTCTACCCATCTCCGCACCATGTTGCATGCCGACAAATGGACTGTATGTACAGCTAACACAACCATGGCAGACATGTAACATACTACTATATACACCTATGTTGGTATGTTACATGTCTGCCATGTTCAAATCAGCAATACATACTGTCCATTTGTCATTGTGCAGCATGGGTTTTATAGTGTGCAGTGGGTGATTGCTGCAGCACATCTACCCAGCATGTTTGCTTTAGCCTACCCACTATTGCCACCAATTCAGGAGTGCCACCTGACCGCCCTGCAGCCTATGTTCAACCTGTCAGATGCACTGTCTGTTTGGCACAAGGCCAGAGTTGCTGCAAGCCACGGGACTTTGCTACTGGGACCATACTCAATACAGAATTGGGCAGAGGGTTCCTGGTGCACCAGCAATTGGTCCAAGCTGCCATTGACACAGCTTGTGCCGCCTTTTATGAATCAAGACTTACGACTTTTATTTCACTCAGTTGTCAGCTTACCCGTTAGTAAACACAAGGAAAATATACTGTTGTTAAAAAGTCATCAGTGAAGCTTATTTTTCTTGTGCAGCCATTGAAATAAATGTGACAGTGGTGCCCTTTACAGCTTGCTTTTTTGGGGAGATAGCAGCTGCACCTTAGTGCCAAAGATATGTGTTAGTAGTGCAGTATGACCTTTAGTGTAAGTAGCTTGATGTATTCCTGGCCGGAGTGGCCATTTCTGATGTAATTACCAAGAAGCATGACATGTTCTCTCACTGGGGCCTTCCATTAGGAACTCACCACAGACAATTGGCCTTAGTTTGTTTTGCATGAACTCTGGACTGTGCTTTCCACAAATGGCATAAAGCACACTGCTGTAGCTCATAGCCATCCCCAGGCCAATGGGGACATCAAACGCTTTATCAGAGTCTGAAGAAAACACAGTAAGTTCATCTGAAAGGAGGGCTTTCCTTCTCAAAGGCTTTACAAAGGTACTTATGTAGTATAGGGAGACTCCCCAAAGCTTCTAAACAGGCTGATGGGTGGAAACGTCATGCATTTGAAAGATGCAGTTACAATTGTTAGAGCGTGTTTCTTTCCCTCAGCAGGCTGATAAGCAGCATCATCAGCCCTCAGCTCCCTCCCTCCCTCTGCATGGACCTCAACCCCACACTCCGTTCCCAGTCCCAGTGTACAAAAGAAAACCCCACCTGCTCACTCCTTCTGCATTGTTTCTAACCGCTTCCATCCATTCCCTGTCCCGGTGTACAAAAGAACCCCCCTTCTGCTCTGTCCTTCTTAGGCCATGGTTCTGTCATTGGCCATCAGGATCATCAGGTGCACATAACTAGGAAGGAGGAGCTGGAGTTAGCTAGTTGGCAAGCACCACAGCAGCCTGTAATTAGTGGGCCAGTGGAGGTGGGCTGTTTTCTGGCTGTGGAATGCAGAGTTGTCATATATGTTGTTGGCTATGTAAAAGAGCAGCACAGTACTGGGCAATGAGGTTGAGGTGAATGTGGTATGGTTGACGGTTGGTGGCTGGCAGATTATGGAGATCAGTTGTTGGGGGAGGAGCACTACATGACTGCAGACAGACAACAACCTGGAGAACTGACCCTGAGAGGGGCTGCACTAGGGTGCATGGCCTCTGCACAAGGGTGTACAGCACAGAAGGGGGGGCGGGTATGGTGACAGGCCAAAGGTCATGTTAGGTCACATTATTAGATTGCCAGAGAAGAGGGTGAGTTCTGGAATCAGTCTGTTTTGGAGGAGTTCACTTACAGATCATCCCCAAATAGCAGTTCTGAGTGACTTGCAATGTGGTGGCAGCAGCAGCAGGTGCTGATATGGAAGACTCAGAGCAAGCCACTGGGGACTAATGGTTTTGTGTCAAGCTTGACATGAGAAGTAATGTTGCATGTTAGTCTAGGCTTAATAGTTCTACAAAGCCTATATACAACAGGCCGCAGCAGCAGGCACTGGCAACAGGCTGGGTGGGAGGCGAAGGCTCAATGCAGGCAGGCCAGCCAGCCGGCAGCAAGTGTTGTGGTGTGGGACAAACTGCAAGAGAGTGGGACAGAGGGACGATGATGCTGAGTGTGTGGACCATTGCCTGTCCTCACCAAAAGGAGCCAAAAAGCAGGTAGGAGTAGCTGCTGAGAAGAGCAGGGCAGTCGCAGATGATTGGAGCATTGAAGTCACATCAGATTCAGACACCGAATGGAACCAGGTGGGGGCAGAGTGCAGCAACAGCATCACCATTCAAATTGCTGTGAGTGTAAAGAAATATTTAATTTAAAAAGTCTTTTTTAAGCTGGCCCAGTGGTGCTGAGGGTTGAGGTACTGGATGCCAAACCTCACACCACGCTGGTGACCCAGGTTCAGGAGTGAGCTTGGGCCACCAGGGGTCAGCCAGGGGGTGGGTGAGGAGTCAGATTGAGCAGCCGCAGAGCAGCTCTCCTCTCTGGATTGGGGCATGTGGTTTCCCCAGGCTGTTGGCTGCCACACAGTGGAGGCTAGGTGGCAGTGCCCAGCCGAGAGGGGAACTTGGCATTAGACCAGGAGGGAGGAAGGAGCCATTAACAGAGCCGCGGAGCGCATGCACACCTCTGCGCGCATGTGAGACCATGATCTGGGGTCCCGGGTAACAGCAGAGAAAAGCAAAAATACCATGGCTGCCCCATTGCCAAGTAAGGTGTAGGGGTAACGGGGGAACAAAAAGCTTTCTGGAAAAGAAAAACAACATTTTTTTTTACCTTCTGTCTGGGCGTGCCTAGTCCTGTGTTTGAAAAGCAAAAGCTATATGGTTAAATAAAAACATAAAGCTGCATACTGCTGTTTGTATCTGGCTGGAGTGGTAGAACACATACATTCTGTGACCCAGAAGTTTGACTGGAAAGTTTGTGTGCATCCGCAGTCTTTGTCCTCTACTGAAAAATGAAAAGCAGTAATCCAGCAGTTACGTTTTCTTTTGCTAAGTAAAGTGATACTGTTAACTGTTTCAGCAGCTTTATGGCTGGCTGGCTGCTGAGCTGGGTGATGCTGTGCATTTTACTTTACTTTTCACTTTGTGAGTAAAAAAAAGCCTATCATGGAAATAATTTTATAAAAACATGTATTACATACAGTGTTAGAAAATTAGATATACTGTATGACAGAGCCTGCTCACCCTTAAAGGGAAACATTATTGCACAGTGGCTGACATAGTTTGGAAACCCATGAAAAGCTCTTAAAAATGAAGTATTAGGCTCACCTGTATCTGGAATTACTCCGTAGGAATAAACAAATGAGTCTGTTCTATATTAATACTACACTGCAGCCATTTGTAGAACATTGTGATGTCATTGAGGAACAAACTCTGCTTGACTCAGTGTAGTTAGGCATCACTTGTTCCTCAATGATCTCTCAATGTTCTAACAAGTATTTGTCAGTGCTGGATGTTTTGCCACTGATATAGAAGTCTTGGGGTTGTAGATGGTTTGTGGTCTCTTTCTGGGTACCAAAGTTATGAACCTACATTCGTAAATTTCAATGCAGGCTCATAACATTGTTATTTTTTAATATGTTTGCCCCAAATTTTCAACTTAGCTTTCTTATGACCCCACCTCATGAATTACAGAGAACATGTTCAGCTCTTGCCTGAAAGGTGATTTTGCACAGGGACTGTGAAATCACCTTTCGGGATGCAAAAACACATTTTGGCCAGGATATGAAAAATGTCAGCTGTCACATTCATGAGGTGCTATGAAGAAATGGCTTTGCTGAAAATTTGGGGTAAAAATATTGAAAATTACCAAAGCTATGAGTCTATGTTCACAAAGTTAAACAGAGGCTCATAACTTTGTTATTTTTTTAATATTTTTACACCAAATATTCAACATAGCCTTCGTATGACTCTGCCTCTTGAACAAGGACAAAGAAAATGTTCAACTCCTGCCCAAAAGGTGATTTTGTGCAGTGACAGCAAAATCACCTTTCGGGACAGACTTGCCTAATTTCACTGCAATTATTCATGAGTTGGGGTCCCAAAAAAGGCATGTTGAAAATTTGGAGAAAAATATTCCAAAATGGCCAAGTTATGCCACTAAGTTAAAAACTCCATTGAAATGCATTGAACCACAATATCTGATTTCCTCAGCTCACAGTCGGGCTTTGAAGAGAGACATCATCTGCAGTCCATGAGAGGATTACAGTGTTGGACCCCGGTGGGTAAGTAAGGGTTTGGGAGGTGGGGGTGATGAATGGAGAGGTCGGGTGGGGGACTAATGATACAACAAACATCAATGGACAGTTTTATTTGTTGCAGGTTTAAAAAAAAAGACAAGGAACACTTTTGTTAGTTTCAAATGGTGACAGCGACACTACGGGACTGGGTACCCCCAGTGTCAGTGTTATGTTTGTTGGGGGGGTGCTGAGAGGAAGGATTGGGTGGGTGGAACAGTTAAAGAGGAGTCCTGTTTCTTGCTTTTTAATTTACGATCTAGTTTCACTCTGGCAAGCATACTGAAGTGTAGTACATTGCTACAAGTATACTGCCGGATGCTTTTCCGAAGTATGTGACAAATACCCTACAGGTTTCTTGAATTAAATGTATACTTTTTGAATGTATTACATTTCCATGAGCTTGCCAGAGTAAAAACTAGATTGTAATTTAAAAAGCAAGAAACAGGACTGGAAAAGCTTTAATTTCACAATATTTTTTTTTTCACTGCTGCCGTACAGGATAACAAACCTTACCAACCTGATTGTCTGATTTGGAGTCCTGACAGGAATACGCTGTCACAGCTCAGTGTCTGATTAATTCACTGACTGAAACTTAGAGAAAAAAAAAACACAGACAAACAACTGTAAAAATTAATAACACTGATCCCTTTATTGGTGAAAATCACAAATCAGATCTCTTTATTGGCAAAAATCATAAATCGGGAAAGTGAGTCAGAAAACTGTCACTGTCATGGCTGGACAAAGACTTGACAATTTTGAAGTACATTGCTTATTGACTGGTCAGGCACAGAGAGAAACCCAAGTTTTGGTCTTTTGCGCTACTGAACTGTGCACTGTGAGAGTCTGTCAATCATTGACTTCTCTCACATGAATGTGCATGTACGTCATGCTCCTGTAAGTCAACACATGCACATTTTGACACTCTCGCGCAAGCCCGGGTTTGGTTTTCTGGAACTGACATCACTCAGACTTGGGCTTGCATCTGGTCCAAGATCAATTTTTTCTCAAAAGATGTCCGTGGATGACTGAGCAACTGGAATGTAAAAAATCATTTTAAACATATTGGGAAATAACAGAGTAAAAAAATGAGACCACAAAATAGTTTTTCAAAGGAGGCTTTTTATTAAAAAAAACACTGTCTCCTCCTTTCTTGGTTCTGGAGAGCTCATAACATGGTAGCTGACTTTTTTTGGAAGGGTAAAAAATCCAGGAGGGCTTATCGGAAATTCGCAGCTCCCAAGCACCATGGTGGCCTCCGTCTCCCGTATTTTCTAACGTATTGTTTTGCCAGTCATGTTAGCAAGTATCTGAGGTGGATGGAACCTACCACGGTGGGTGACACTGCTGTTTACTCCCCTATATGGCTTCTGTTACAAAAGGAGTTGATTGAGGGAGATGGATTCTCTCTAATAGCACTCTTGTTTTTACCCTTGAAAGCTCTTTCTCCATCTCTTCGAGACTCAGTCATTGGGACCTCAATTTGTGTCCATTTTCAAATATGCTCAGCTATGCACTATAAACCCTTTTATAATGTTGCTCAGCCTCTTTTAAAGAAACCTAATTTTAAAATTGGGGGCAAGATGCTATATATACTGTGGATGCCTCAACTACAGAGCTTGAAGGTATACAATCTGCTCCACAATGGGGAACTGTTGACTTGTCAGTCCTTACTAATTATGTTATAGCTGGACGCTAAAGCCTTATTTAAAGTATATCAACTTCGTCATTGTCTATTGAAACAGTTTGGATCAATACTGGGTACCACCAACAACAAAGCATGTTTGCAATCTGCTATTGCCACAGCCCAGCAACCACATGCAGTCTCTAAATCATACTCTTTCTTTTCTCTAGGATATATTTGGATTTAACCAGTGAATCTACTTACTGGACAGCAACCTTCCTTCACTCTAATGTTTACTGGCCTAAAATCTGGTCTAATGTGTATGTATAGCTCTCTCAAGTCTTCACCTTACTCAATTTTATATTTTGAATAACCTCTACTTCATGCCTTTAAAGTTATTCAAAATGGGGTGGATGCAGTCACCAGTGTGTACATGCTGTAGACAAAATGAAGGCGCTCTATATCATATCCTCTGGGAGTGTCCCAAAGTGGCTGCACTGTGGGAATCAATCAATCCAAGGTTGGCCCATTACTTGGAGCTGAAGAGTATTTCACATCTGAGATTTGTTTGGTAGGTGATTATCATCAAGTCTCCGTAAGAGAATGGAGGTATGTTATGGCCATGATTTCAATGTCGGTCAAGAGGCTGGTTCTGCATCATTGGTTGGGTTGGTTCTCTCTTTCTTACAATGAGTGGTTGCAGAAGCTTCTCAATAACTTGAATGTTGAAACATTCATAGCCAGTATCCATAACAGGATACTCAATAACAATGAAAAGTGGAGCAGGTTGCACATCTTATACACAGTTTAAGTAACTTGGTTCAGGCCACCTCTCTCTGTCTTATCATTGAATTGCTTTTATCATTGTACTATCTACAGGCTATTTTTTTCTCTTGTATCTATGTAATTTACTTAAATATTCCTCACTTCTTCTGTCTGCTGTGTTGTAGATTAATTTATTTGTCACCACAGGGGTGGGTGGAGGCTGGGTGGGAAGGGGGGGCTAGAAGGATTGTCTTGTTTGATGGTGGAGGGAGGGTTTGTTAGTAGTGTTAATGTGTTGTTGATGTAATGCTTGTTGTTGTTTGCTGTTCTAACAATTAATAAAGTATATTCAATTTCAAAAAAAAACAAAAAAAAAAAAACAACATTGGTACCATGTAAGAAACTACACTCTCAAGTGCATACCAGCTCTTTAACTTTACACACAGGAAAAGGTAATGTTGTAGTTGCTCTGCACCAGCTACAGTGGTGCAGAGCACATCATGTGAAGGGTGCTTGTGTTACAGCTGGTGTCTACAACAGTGCAGGGCTCTTCCTGGTTATCTGAAATTCCTCAGCAGGCTGATCATGACAGATCAGTTTGTTAGGCGGCGTACATTAAAGGGAAGACGTGACCCATGATTGGGTCGGCTTTTACTTTTCAAGTACAGGACATTTCTGCCCAGCAAGCCAAAACTCTGTCACAATCAGCATAGCTGATGATTGGTGTGGCACTGCCACACACTTGAACACTGCTCAGCATTGGACCAACAGTGTCATACCTCTCAAAACCCAACTCTCGTAAAAAAATGTTCACTGTGCGCACATGCACATGGCGAACATAGAAATGACTACAATCTAGTATTAATGTTAGACAGACTCAGTTGTTTGTTTCTCAGGAGTACTTCCAGTTACAGATGAACCCAATACTTCATTTGAAAGAGTTTTTTTGTGAGCTTTCAAACTATGATGGCCACAGTGCATGAATGCACCCCTTTAACCCTACTCTACAATTAAAAAAATATTTGCTTTGGTCTGGGGCTGGGAGAAAAGGCTTGAGATATAGAGACTAAAGTGCAGCTATTATGAACAATTCTAATCCGAAGTAAAGAAACTGAGAGATAATCAGTCTGTGTTTGGATGGAACTGCAGTATGTATTTATACAAGTGTGTTGCTGACTGTAGTCCTCCTGTAGACCTGTTGCAGTTCATAACTGGGTGACGGTCACTAAAAGGAGAACGTTCATAAAACATTTAAAATATGGCAAAGCAAGGCAATTTTATTTATACAGCACCCTTTCCCTAGGGTTCAGGGAGCTTCGCAAAAATAACGCTAGTAAAAACTACAAACATTAATTAGACAGCTAAAAACAGTGAATGACAGCGAAGAAATTAAACATCAGTTTAGAGCAATAACTAAAACAATAAGGGAAATGCTACATTAAAGAGACAGGTGTTTAAGGAGGACGTGAAAACCTCTAATGTGCAGGCAGATCTAATGTAGTGTGGCAAAACATTCCAGAGAGTAGGTGCCAAAACACAGAAAGCTCTGTCTCCAGATTGTAGCAGCCTAGATAAAGGGACAGACAGCAGGCCCACATCAGAAGAGTGGAGGGGGTGGATTGGATGCTAAGGAACTAGAATGTCTTTTAAATAGTCTAGTCCCAAACTGTGTAGTGCCTGGAATGTTATCAAGCATATCTTTAAGCAATAAGGCATGATAAGGTGTGTGTTATCGTGTAATGACGTCACTCCTGGGGTGGGTTGAAACACGAGGCGAAGCCGAGTGCTTCCACTACCCCAGGAGTGATGTTATTACACAATAACACATACCTTGGAGTGCCTTATTGCAATTATATAATGGCTCGATGTTATACAAAATAAAAAAAAATATTTAGGAAAGGTTTTAGTAGATTTTTAGTATGGCAATATATCTTGTTTCTGAAAAAAAAAAGAAGTGAGGTCAGTCATGATGTGCACACAGTGATGTTATCATTCAATAACATCACTGTCCCAGGCACACATTGACCAATCATGACACTAGAAATGTTATTGCCATTGTATAATAAAGGTTATGCACCACCGCACAGGCAGCCAGTGCAGTGCACACAGAACCAGCATAATGTGATCTCTGTGAGAGGAGGACAGAGCCAGGCTGGTTGCAGCATTCTGTACTCATTACAGGTGTTGCACCAAACCTCCATAGCTCTAGGTATAAAATGTTGTAGCTGTTGAGTCTGGAAGTAACAAAGGTAGGAACTATCATAGCCAGGTCAGCAGGGTCTAGATGCAGTTTGATCCTGGTGATATTATGGAGATGGTACAAGC
Organism: Neoceratodus forsteri; assembly: GCA_016271365.2. Classification (NCBI taxonomy): domain Eukaryota; kingdom Metazoa; phylum Chordata; order Ceratodontiformes; family Ceratodontidae; genus Neoceratodus; species Neoceratodus forsteri. The sequence continues at coordinate 995,751,990 of CM057450.1, forward strand.
CAGACGGGACCACGGCTGATACCTGTTGATCAAGTATCAACTTGCAGTGAAGGATGACTTCAAAATTAGTAACTGCATCTACAGTTCTGTGTGGTTGACCACCCAACGAGAAAGTAGACTCAATCTGCTCATCATCACTGGGCCCTGGAAGTCTGGCTTGATTGTCATGACCTATGTCTTACCCAGATTGAGACATAACCAGTTTGAGGCCACACAGTTTTTTTATTTCAGCCAAACACCTCTTAATCACAGAAATCATATAACATCCACCAGAAGTACCAGACAGGTATAACTGAGTGTCATCTGCATAGCAGTTAAACCCAATGTCATATTGTCTAATGATCTCATAAAATAACATTGGAGCAAGGCTTGAGCCTTGAGGAACTCTACAGGAGAGCTTGGAGGCCCTGGATATATAACTTCCAAGATTTTATTTCTGCAGTGCTGTAGTTGTGCAGCTGTTGTGCATGCCTCGTGACCAGAGAGGAAAAGTGGGTGTAGCCCTCTGGTGTCAGTATTGTATGGTACAACGCCCAATTAGATCCAATATGCCCACCTAGTAATAACCAAAAATTTGGTGTAAGACCCCCTCCCCACCTATGTCTAGGGGCCTGGTGTTAAAAGTATGGGAGGGGTGTCCCACATAGCAGCAGTCCATCCAGCATAGAAATAGGAAAAGATGGCATGTACCTTTTGATGACAAATGGGTTCAGTTACTGCTGAGCTTCTCACCAGCATGGAACCGGGGGTGTTTATGAGGGACTGCAACACATGGCTCCACTAGAAAACCAGGATGTTAGCAGGCAGCAAAAATTCATAAGCAGACAGAGGCCACAATGAATTTTAAAGTATAACAAAATTAATTTATTTAAAACAATTGAACAGCAGCTCCCTGGAGATGGGGGCATGGCACAGAGAAAGAGAGCATAAACAGTGGCACAAGGCTGTGGCACTCACTTTAGGCCTAACTGGCCAGGGAGCTGGAAATCTCACAGGAGCCAGGAAGCTCCACAATCTGGGCAACAGCAGCATGCGTAGGCTGCAGGACCAACATACTGAACACTGCAGCCTACAAAAACCATCAGCTTGACACCTCCCACCAATCTCTAACTCCTCACAAGAAGTGGGCTCAAAGGCTGCAGCATGTTTTGCACCAAACCCTCTCTACTAGCAACTCAGGGCAATGGAGCCTGGGCCCCCGGCATCCCAGGACCTAGTATGCAAATACAGACAATCCGTGCGACTCACCAGGCTCTCTCTTTTTCCTCATGGGCTGTCTAAAAAGGATGGAGTGCCACCACCTCCTAGCCCCATGCCACAGGCTGCCACCACTGAAGCATCCACACCATCCACCAGGCATCACACCACAGGACCTGGACAATCCCACCCTGGTGCCATGGATCACAAGGTGGGCCCCACCTCATCTCTCCTACAGGCTGCGGCTCCCAAATTATGGATCCAGTCCCACACAGCTGCAAAGCCCTATACCACCCCTCCAGTTCCCAAGTGGAATATTGTCACTGAGTCACCAAGACCCGAACTCCCAGGCCAGGACCAAAGCCCTGGCATACTGTTCCCTGTGACTGTCTCCCACCAGCCTCCCATAAGTGCCAAAATCCAGCAAATAAATGCCCTGGAGGGCTGGACTGGCTCCACCTTTCCACAGGTGGCCAGCCCCCCCAGGCCAAAATAGAAGACGGAGTAGAGGGCTACATTAGTAAGCCCTATCTGAAGGGGGGGGGTACATTTCTTACTAGGGCTCTACAAATAACATGATCATGAGTCAGGAATTATGAGCAAATAACAAAAGTGATTATTAAATTTGTTTGGGGGATCCATTCAGAAACGCAGTCATGGGAAAAATGTGTGCAGCATCTTTTAAAGGATCTTTGCCATTCACTGTTGCAGTTTTTCTCTTAGCCTGTTTTGAGCACTGGCTAATGCATGTTTTTCACTTGGTGAAATTAAAAGCAATTTGTTGAAGTTTCTTTATTCAGTTAAAGTTATACATTTGAAACTGATTGAAAAGGTCAGTTAGACTGTGGTATGAATCAGTCATAATTTGTAATTCAACTGGCTCTAGGGTCTACCTCTGCATGGTCTCTAATCCCCCTCCATCCGTTCCCAGTCTCAGTGTACAAAAAAACCCTCCTAGCTCCCTCCCTCTACATGGTCTCTAACTCCCTCCCTCTGCTTCTGGTCCATATGTGCAGAAGAAAAACCCTCCCACTTCTCTCCCACTTACATTCTATGTGGCGTCCAACTGCTACCAGCTGGTCCCAATAAAAAAAATCTCCATTTCTCTCGCCAGTCCCGGCTCTGACACTGGAGAAGAATGCAGCAGTGCTTTGAGGAGAAGAGAGACTGGGACTTTTGGACACTACACTGTACTGATAATGCAACAGAGCCAGACTGAACTGGATCATCATCAAAGACTGACTAGTTATTGGACCAGGGAAGTGGACACACAATGTGGAGGGTAGTGCACCATGTGCAAGCAAGCACAGAGAGCATCAGATCATGGCCTTTGCAATGGGGCTAATTCATGTAAAACTTCTCTACCAAGGAGGTAAGTCAGACTTTTAAGAGAACCAGGGGGGTGGGGTGTGCCTCGGGAGGGGGGGTGCACGTGCCTCACTTGCCCAGTTTCCCCAGTTCTTCCTGGCACTGTGCTGTTTTTCTCCTGGCTGGAATTAACTGTTGTATTTTTTAATATATTTTTGTGGTGGCTTACTGTCTCCTCTGTAAATGTTCTCAACCCCAAATTTTTTTTGTTTTGTTGTTATTGAACATCTTCTGTAAAGTTGATGATTCTTTAGCTGTATTGTACCCTGAGGTTTGTAAATAGCACTTGTACAGTACTGAGGAGGCAGAAGTTCTGCATTTATTATTGGCTAGTTGAGATTAGTGATGCACAATACACTGCAGTGAACTCTTCTAGCCCTATCCTTTCCTATGATACCTGAGGAGGTCCTTTTGCTGATTTGTAGTCACATTGGCTATATGATGGAAATACACAATTTCACAGAAGCTACTCACCCAGTTATTTTTCCCTGTTTGAAAAAGCCTGGTCTAAACCTGATTTAATAAAACTGAGTGAACTTCAGCTAGACATTCATTGTGCAGTTCCACTCCTGTTGCAGCCTGGAGCTGCTGGAGAATGATAGTGAATTAATGACGTGATGACTAAGTGATACTTTTCACAAAGTCTTCCTTTGCTATGAGAAAAGATATTTTTGCACGGGTTGACCTCTAGTGATCATTGGCTTGTGAAGCTTCACTCCATCTTCAGTGTGATCTTGTAAAATACCTTTTTACGCATTTGTATTTTATGGTATTTCTGTAATTTAACAAAGGGATAAGTAAAATAAGTAATATTTAGATCAACAATCATTAATGATATACAAACAAGTTTAGATATCTCTTTACTTTAAAGGGTACTAAATGATTGAAACCATCTACGTCTTGTGGATTAGGAAACTCTGATAAGCATCACTAATTCATTTAAATATAGGTGACAGCATATATGGTTGTATGTGGTTATTTAAAAAATAAAAGTAATCCTTGATATGGAGTTCATTATAAAACTTATGTTCGAAGAACAAATAGGCATTATTTTTGATATGATATCAAATATAAACTTGATAATGAGTTTTTAAGCTTGATAGCTCAACATTAGTTAAATCATGTGATTTACAGGGCCCTATTTTTTGAAGGTTTGAAAGTTGTAACCCCACCCATGATGAAGAACTGTTATGGTTTGAAGCGCCAGGGAGTTTTGTTTGCTAGCACTCTCAGTAGTTCTCTGTTATCTCTGGGACATTAATGAATTTAAGGATTATATCAGTGCTTTAGTGCCAATTATTTATGTGTATTTCATAGAGTGCAGGCTGTTTTTGAATCTTGCATACACCATACTTCTGGCCCTATACCCTGTGTCTAACCCCAGAGAATGAGCTGAGAATGAGACTGTGGGACCCAGATTGCTTCTCAAATGCAGAGACAGGCAGTGTTCAGGGCTTGGGTTCAGGGTTATATTCTTACTCCTGTGCAGTTGCATTATTTCTGGTGTGGGACAGGGATTCCCCACACACAGCAGGGCTGCACAGAGGCTAGTGGTGCTCTTTCACAGCCAGCCATATTGAAAGATCACCACTAGCCTCTATGCAGTGGTGTTTTTTCAGCCATGGAAACATGCAGGAACATAAGCTGACTACAGGAACAGCTAAAGCAGGCAGGGAGGGGCAGGTAGGTGAAGAATGTATAATGAGTGTTACTGGGGGGGGTGCAAGAGCACATAGGAAAGGAAACCCCGGTGAGGGGAAGATGCTGGAGAGGGAGAACAAGAGCAGAGGGAGGACAGACTATAAAACATGGAAGGTCATGCTAACAAACACCCATAGCCTAGGAAATAAGGTTCCAGACCTGGAGGCCTTGTTGGCAGATGCAGACCTTGACACAGCAGCAATAACAGAGACATGGTACTCTGCTAATCATGGCTGGGAAGTCAGTGCACCAGGCTATACACTGTTCAGGAGAGACAGGAAGGTTAAAAAGGGTGGGGGAGTGACCCTGTACATCAGAAATGGTATAAAGGCTACCGAAGTTCAGGGAAGACAGGCGTAGGCCTAGGTAAAGTAGGTCACCCTGGAGCCAGGGAATGGAACAGCAATATGCATGGGGTGATCTACTGACCTCCAGTGGAGAGGGAGGAAGTTGACAGGGAACTAGTGGAGAACATACACGACATGGCAGCTAAAGGCGAAATCCTGCTACTGGGGGATTTCAATATGCCAGACACGGATTGGGCCACCCAGGTGGCTGCTTCAGCCAGAAGCACAGTCATCCTGGAATCCCTGTAGATTGTTGGACTCAGGCAGCTGGTGCATGAGCCAACCAGGGACAAGTCAATTCTTTACCTGGTATGAACCAATGGGAACAGAGTCAAAGAAATACAGGTGGAAGGGCAGCTGGGGTCCAGTGACCTCCACATGGTGTGGTTCAACATGGAGACATGGACTCAATTAAGCTACACAAGGACAAGAGTATTAGATTTCAGGAGGGTGGATTTCACAGAAATCGGTAGATGTATACAAGTACTCCCGGGGAAGGGAGAGCTAATAGAGGGGGTGGAAGAACAATGGGAGAAACTGACAGGAGCCATAGTGGATATAACAAACCACTGTGTTAGAATAGTGGACAAGGGGAAAAGAAGAAGGAAACCACTATGGTTCTCCAAAGAGGTGGGGGGACAAAGTCAGGGCTAAAAGGCTGAGTTTCAGGAAATATAAGGGTAGCCAGAGGGAGGAGGACAGGGAGGTGTACCTTGAATGTCTAAAGGAAGCAGGGAAGGCTGTTAGGAGGGCGAAGGTGCAGACAGAAGAGGGCTTAGCATGGTCTGTAAACAAAGGGATAAGGCATTTATAGATACATCAGTGAAAGGAGAAAAACTGGGGGGTTGTGAGTCTCAAAGGGAAAAGGGAGAGTGTAGGAGGATCTGGACAAGGCATAAATACTGAACAAATACTTCTGCTCATTATTCACTAAGAAGGGGGAGGTTCAAGGACCACAGTTGGGTTGCAGAGGCAATGGGGGGGGGGTAGAAATGGACACCAGTCCATTCACATTGAAGAAAGTTCTGGAAAAACTCACAAAGCTGAAAGTGGATAAGACCATGGGGTGAGATGGCATCCACCCGAGAATATTAAAGGAGCTGCGAAGGGAACTAGCAGTGCCTCTGGTGGCCCAGTTCACAGAGTCACTCAACACGGATGTTATTCCAGAAGACTGAAGGATGGCACATGTAGTCTCACTGCACAAAAGCGGCAGTAGGGAGGAGGCAGAGAACTACAGGCCAGTCAGCCTCACCTCGGTGGTGGGTAAGATCATGGAGACTCTGCTGAAAGAAAGGATAGTGGCACATATGGAATCCAGCAGTGCTCAGGATCTGAGGCAACATGGATTCACAGCAGGAACATCATGTCAAACAAATTTAATAGTTTTTTTGATTGGGTGACTAGGGAAATAAATCAGGGAGGGGTGGTAGATGTCGCCTACCTAGATTTCAGCAGAGTCTTCGACACCGTCCCAAATAGAAGGCTGGTTAACAAGATGGGTAGTCTGGGAATGGGAGACTAAGTGGAAAACTGGGTTAGAAACTGGCTAACAGACAGGAAACAGAGGCTGGTGGCAAATGGGGTACAATGTGGGGAGAGGGGGGTGATCAGTAGGGTACCACAGGATCAGTACTAGGACCAGTCCTGTTCAACATCTTCATTAGTGACATTGCAGAGGGGCTGGAAGGAAAGGTCTGCCTATTTGCAGATGACACCAAGATTTGAAACAAAGTGGATACTCCAGAAGGGGTGCAGAAAATGAAGAGGGACCTGGAGAAGCTTGAAAGACGGTTGGAGATATGGCAACTGAAGTTCAATGCAAAGAAGTGCAAAATAATGCACCTGGGTAGAGGGAACCCTGGGGAGAGCGACATGTTGGGGGGGGGGGGAGCTGACTGTCACCAAAGAGGAAAGGGACCTAGGGCTTATCATATCTGATGACTGTAAGTTATCAAAGCAATGCATAAAAGCAGCACAGAGGGCCAGTGGTAGGCATGCTGGGGTGCATAGGCAGGGGTATCACTAGCAGGATCCAGGAGGTGGTGATGCTATCGTATAAAACATTGGTAAGGCCTCACCTGGAGTACTGTGTGCAGTTCTGGAGGCCACACCTGCGCAAGGACATAGACAAGGTGGAGACTATCCAGAGAAGGGTTCCAAAGATGGTGCAGGGCTTGCACGACAAAACATATGAGGAGAGACTAAGGGACCTTAATATTTACTCACTGGAGGAGAGGAGACAGCAGGGGGACAGGATTGAAACTTTCAGGTGCCTCAAGGGCATAAACAAGGTGCAGGTGGGGGACCTTTTCCTATGTAGAAAAAGTACTAGAATAAGGGGGAACAATATGAAGTTGGAAGGGGGGTAGATTAAGAGGTAATGTGAGGATGTTTTTCTACACAGAAAGGGTAGTCGATGCTTGGAATAGTCTGCCATAGGAGGTAATGGGGCAAGCACAGTGGAAGGGTTTAAGCATGCCTGGGACAGGCACAGGGGAAGCTTGAGAGGGGAAAGAGTGATGAAAAGCCATTGATCACATAGGGTCAGTGATCACATACAATGTGTAGGGCCTACGGGCAGACTGGAAGAGCCTAGAAGTCCTTACCTGTAGACAGTTTCTATGGTTCTATATTGAAACAGCACCACTGCACAGAGGCTAGTGGTGCTGTTTCAGTATGGTAGGCTATGATCTGGCCTTGTGGGACAGTGTGCTATGAATACTGCACATCTCAACTGTCCCTCATTATGAGGAGCATCCCTTGTGCTATCCCTCAGAAGTGCTCTGTCCCTCTTCTGGATCCATCCCATGTTGAAAAGGTGCTGCTCACACAGAGAAGATGCTGTGAACAAAAACAAGTGGAGCCCAGGAAGCATGCTGGCAAGAAAACCTGGCTAGGAAATGACAACTCGATCAACAGAGTCTGGCAGGAGTCTGTGTAATGGGCTTGGGAGAGAAAATCTTTCTGAGTCGGGGGCCTGGAGTTGAGGTCACCTGGTGTGGTAAAGTCAGGATCTGCATCCAGTGGCAGCCCAATGGGGAATTCAGCAATCAAAGGTGGAGATCATCAATGGGCCCAGACAACAGGATGGGTGACAGGATATGGAATCGTTTCTGTCAGCCTACTAGTAGGTAGAGGCAGGGCCCTCCATAGTTCCAGGTGGTAGGTTCAAAGTTAGGTGCTGCATCCCATCCATGGATCCTGTCCCACATACATCACACCCCTGGCATTGTACCCAGTCCTGGCCCAGTGTATATACTCCTATAGCCATAGAGAAGGAGGCCAAAGATAAAACTGGAACCCACATTGCTATGTGAATGTGGAGAGACAGTGTTTGGGGCCTAGATTCAGGATTGCTGTATTACTCCCCATGAAGTTACATTGCTCTTGGTATGTGGGACAGGGATTCCCCATGGTACAGCTGGACCACACAGGGGCTAGTGGTGCATTTTCATTGCAGCTGGCTACAGTTCAGTCCTGGTAAGGCGCTGCTGACACAGGTTTGCTGGCTGATAAATGCAGGACTCAAAATAAAGGAAACCATTCCTCATAGTCAAACCTTCCCGTGTAGCCTTTTTTTTGGTTTTTACTTCAGAAAATAAAAGTCCCTCGAAGATTTCTGTACCCCCCACTGCAACCTCCCTCTCACTACCAACCCCCCTGCTCAGACCTCTCGCTTGCCTATTGGGTCCTCCGATGATGACTGGTACACCCTGCTGCTCCACAGCATGACGACAAATTGACTGAATACAGGGTAAGTATGGTTAATGGACTTTTAATGTGTTTGGAATTTGTTATCATAACTTTGTAATTTTTCACATATTTTGCCCCAAATTTTCAGAATAGCATTTTTTGAGACCCACCTCATGAACAAGGTAGGTGGAAATTTTTAAAATCCTCCACCTAAAACATGTTTACTTTGTCACTCTGCAAAATTACTTTTTGTAAGGCATTTAAGAATTCCACCTGTCTTGATAACAAGGGATTTGAAAAATTCCATCAGTTTTGATTATAGCATGGGGTCACAAAAAGACTGTCTTGAACATTTGGGGCAACAATGTCAAACAAAGAAGAAGTTATGAAGAAACAGTGAACTTATAAAGACAGTCTTTATTCTGTTCATCATTTTTCCAGTTCTAGGGCTCCCATAGTCGCAGAGTTAGCACAACACTAACCAGGTTAGTGCTGCATTAATCATGATTAGACTGGTTGATGAGGTGTGGGCCATATTCAGTGGCCCTTGTTGCACAGCACTGACACAACAGCGTGATGGCACAGAATATACCACTGCTCCCATGAAAATTAGGGATCCTCCATGCAAACTGTGCACAGCAGTATATTCAGCTGTTTTAATAGAGCTAAACAGCCTCTGTCACAGTGCCATTTAACACTACTGAAAACTCTGCCCTTATGCCCCCTGAACGGTGGACCAGCTGACAGGATGAGGGCTATTTTTGAAAGTCCTTAATCCGCTGCACTGACCCAGCAGCATGAATATGCAGAATATACCATTGCCTCCATGCAAATGAGGTGGCCCCATGCATACTAGGCACAGCAGTATATTTAACTGTTTCAACAGAGCTAAGCAGCATTTGTCACTCTGCCATTAAACATTGCCAAAATGTGGATCTTATGCCAGTGGATCCTCAATCTCATTATCTAGTTACCTTACATATTGATGGTCTAGTGGTCTCCCTACTGCCATCACCTATCCTGCAGCTGTCCTGAGTATTGCTGATGGTCTAGTGTTCACCCCATGCTCTAATCACCAATCCAGTACCTGTCTTGAATATTTCTGGTGGTTTAGTGGTCCACCCTCCCATAAGGATACTCAACCCACCCACTCAGGACCTTCCGCCTTGCATCCCCCTTGCCTAAATCACCTAAGCCACTGTTTCTACAGTACTCAAAATTGCTCACAGACAGTCAAACAACAGCCAGCTGAGATGGTGAGTAGAGGGTGTGATGCTTGGCCAGCTGGTTATGATAGCTGTATGATATTTGTAATATAAAAAAATATTAAGACAGCCGGCGTTTATGGGCGCTCCCCCCCCAAGGTTTCTGAGAAAATACAGGATATATTAACCTGAAACCAGAAGGTAATTAAAAGACCAGAGAGACATACTTAAGGATCGCCTGTTTTTCTGTCTTAATTAGAACTGACCCAGCTGCCAAGATGTAGGGCACATAAAGTTTCATGATTCCTATAGGAAGAACATGTTATACCACCATGGTTCTAAAAGTTATAAAACCCTTTGATATGCCTTGGGAATAGGAACTGCTCAAGATCAAAGAGATAATGTTAATTAAGGAGTCATATTTGGGAAATGAGTTTTTGCTGATGTCACCTTATTTAAAATACCTTCTGATAGGACATCATGTTTGTATTTTTTTATATTCTAAAGGGAGGAGCTAGATGACTCATAGAAGGGGTGTGGTGAAACACAGTTTAAACATACTGTGTCTGAGCTGTTTGCGATATATTCCATCTTGGGAGAGAGAGAGAAACAGAACTCTCTGATAAGCACTTTGAGGTAATACATTAGATAGAAAAGTATCTAACTGTATGTTTGTAGGAGTTTGGCTGTAGTTTTGTTTTCTTGTAAGTGATAGTATGCTTTGTGACATATTGTTACTAAACTGAGAAAAGATAAGAATATACCTAAGGTCTTTTATAGAGTTTTAAGGATTCATTTTGGATACCTGGTTAAGTGCCCTTAGGCGAAAGATATATTGCATCCGTACTGGGTCATAATGTTGTACGCTTAATAGCGTATGGCATTATGGTAAAACCTGGACCTGTGCACTCTCTGAGTTGGACCCCCCGGAGTTAGAATCCTAAGTGGAGGGGTCTATGGGGTGCAGCCCCTCAGAATGGGGGTGTGGGGGCAGAGCCCCCCACAGAAACAAAAATAAACCGCAATCGCGCAACGCGATTATGCCACACGGCATTCTGCCATGCGACAATATGACCCCATGCCTATTGCACTCCCCAAAGAGAATATTATCTGAGTCTGTACATTTGGGTACGCTAGCATAAGATTCACAGTTTGAATCCCCCCAGAACTTGAGACTAAAGGTGATTAAGACCCACAAGCAGGCAGGAGAGTTACCGTGTCTGTTACCTGTTCACATTACTTCACTTGGAGGTTGGCACTGTGGGAGCAGAGGGCCTGACCTGCTGAGTGCATTTGTGACAGATTTGGTTGTCAGTGGTGCAGATAAAATTGGTAATGCAAGTTTTAACTGCTCAGTGTGTCAGCGTAATACTGTACAACTCACTTGCAAAATAAGGCAGTGATTTATTTTTAAAAAGGAAACAGAACTATATAATTTTGCTTACAGTCAAGTTCCTACCTGTTTGATTTTTTGATTTTTTTTCTAAAGTGCAAGTTAAAGTAGTAGTAGTTAGGGAAGAAGATGGCTTCCAACTACAGCGGGTGCACTGCAGACTACTTGAGGCAGTTGTGCCAGGACAGAGGAGTTCTGCATGAGGTGAGAGCCACCAAACAGAACCTCGTGTATGCCCTGATGGCAGCAGATGCCCCGAGCATCAAGTTACAGACTGTGACTGAAAAAGACCAAACCTTGGGCATGGAGGGGCTAGCAGCAAGTGCAGTGTCTAGATCCAGTTGGGAGGACAGCAAGGCCTGTGCCAGTGAAGGGTCACAGCAGCAGGGGAAGGTCACCAGCATTCTGGAGCCAGAAGCAAACAGGCTGCAGATTGAGTTGCACAGAATGGAGCTGGAGTTCCAGAGAGAAGGGAAGCGAGAGCAGCGAGCTGCAGAGGAGAAGAGGGAGCATGAACAGTGAGAGGTGGACCATGAGGCTTGTGAGCACCAGAGGTGGCATGAACTGAAGAAGCTATGATTCCAACCACCTGCTATCAGAGCAGGTAAGTCATTTGGGTTTAACTGGAACTATAGGACTGGGTTACAAATTGAATTCCAAATTGATAGCTGAATTTAAAGAGGGGGAGGATATGGATGCCTTTTTAAATTCCTTTGAAAAAGTTTGTATTGAGGCTAAACTTCCTAGAGGGCTCTGGAGCTTCCAGCTATCACCACTACTTACCGGGAAAGCTCTGGAGGCATTGGGTCAAATCGACAATGAGGGCAGTAATGATTTCAGCAAACTTAAAGCTGCACTTTTTAAAAAGTTTGATTTAACTGCAGAAGCATACAGAGCTAAATTCCATAAGCTCAGGAGAAGCCCTGATATGAGCTAGGAGGAGCTAGCCACGAAACAATGTCAGTTTTTAAAACGGTGGGAAGGAATTGAAGCAAACTCTGTAGATAAAATTGAAAATGCTATTTTGTTAGAACAGTTTCTTGGAGCATGCCCAGTAGAGCTGAAAACCTGGCTGGAGGACTGAGATCCCAAAAAAGTGCATGAGGCTGCTGAACTCTCGGACCATTATGCCAAGAGCAGACCTGCTCTGAGAGTGAATAGGGTGAGCATGTCAATGCAGAAAGGGAAAAGCGTGCCTTCAGGGCAGCTAAAACCCTCACTGTCTCCACTAAAACCAGTTAGCCCCAGGTTTCAGAGAAAAGATTTCGCTGAGAGAAGAAACGAATGTTGGGTCTGTAAAAACTGGGCATATTGCCAGACAGTGTCCCAAAAGGATGAACAATACGCAGAATGGGGCTAAGAAAGAAGAGGGTAGTTTGTGTGTCCCTGGAAGCATACCTGTGAACATGAGGGAACACATGCACCCAGTCATGGTGAATGGGGTACAGACACAAGGGTGAAGGGACACAGGGGCATCCCTGATGCTGGTAAAAGGGGATCTGGTAGAGCCTGATCAGCTTATACCCAACAAATTTGTAACTGTACAAGACTTCACGGGGGGGGAAACATTGCCACTTGCTAGTGTTCTCCTAGACTGGGGTGAAACAGGGGGAACTGTGCAACAGGTGGCCGTAGCCAAAACATTAGCAGTTGACATCATCCTTGGCAACAATCTCCAACAGGGGATTGTGTGTGCAGTGATCCATAGCCAAGTGGCAAAGGAAAATTGTAGTTCTCTGGGCTCCACAGAAGCCATTGTGGAAACCACTGGGAGGCTGGTTCCTCAGCCTGCGTCTCCTGATAGGGAGACTAATGAAAAGGGGGTAGAAATTTCCCCAGTAGCAGTTAACCACACAGCTACGGAGGGTTACTCTGAAGAAGGAGCAGTGACCCATTGTCAGAGGGCTAGGGATGACAGTGATCCTGAGTTCCCTAATGCTAGTGATGGGGACCCTAGTTTAGAGACTGAAGGGGACCTGTCCCATGCCTTGGAAATATGTAAGGAGTTTGCAGCTGCTCAGAAAAGTGACCCTGGTCTAGAGAAGCTGAGGGCTTAGGCAGACTCTGATAGAGCACAGGGAGGTGACGGTAAACATAAGGTTTATTGGGAAAATGGACTGATGTATGCTCAGGCTGTGAAGACAGAGGGAGGGAGGGGTGATAGGCAGGCAGCTTGTCATTCCCCAGGGGTATCGTGAGCAGTTGTTCAAGATTGCACGTGATATTCCCATGTCTGATCATCTGGGAATCGCATGCACTACACAGCAGTTGGCCCAGAATTTCCATTGGCCCAACTTCACCCAGCAGGTGAAGGAGAATTGCAGGTCTTGTCACTGGTGCCAAGAAATAGGGAAGGCAGGTAAGAAAACCCAAGCTGCTCTAATTCCATTGCCCATAGTGGAGGAGCCATTCCAGTGGGTGGGAATGGATATTGTGGGGCCTTTAAATGCTCCCAGCTCCTCCAGGAAGAGGTTCATCCTGACTGTGGTGGATTATGCCACCCGGTACCCCAAGGCAGTCGCCCTATCCTCACTGAGGACAGACAAAGTGGCAGATGCCTTACTTGGGATTTTTCCCCGTGTTGGGTTTCCACAGGAGGTGATCACCGATCGAGGGGGTTCTTTCATGTCAGACCTGATGAAATGTTTGTGGGAGAAGTGTGGGATGGTGCAAAGGTGCACAACACCTTATCACCCACAAGCCATTGGGCTTGTGGAAAGATTTAATGGTACCCTGAAGTCAATGCTCCAAGTGTTTGCTCTATAGCATGGGAGGGACTGGGAGAAATACCTTCCCCACCTGTTGTTTGCGAACGGGGAGGTGCCCCAAGAGTCAACAGGATTTTCCCCCTTTGAACTCTTATATGGACACCAAGTATGTGGGCCCCTAGACTTGATCCGGGAGGACTGGGAAGGGAAGCACACCACCCAGGGCCTCTCACAGTGGATTACGTTCTTAGGTTTAGGGAAAGGATGAAGGAGCTTATGGGGACAGCCCAGAGCAACCTGGCAGCTGCTCAACAGAAACAAAAAGTGTGGTACAACCCCAGAGCCAGAGCTCACTCATATACGGTGGGTCAGGAAGTCATGGTCCTTATCCTGCTCTGGAAAGACAAGCTGCAGGCTGAGTGGGCAGGACCATACAAAGAAGTTAGGAAGGTAAATGATGTGAACTATATCATAGAGTTACCTGACAGAAGACAGACGACAGACATAAAGAATGCACCATGTCAACATGATGAAGTCATATGCTAATAGGACTGACATGGTGTTTGCAGTAAGTAGTCCTGGGGAGGGAACGGATAAAGGAAACCCCCTTCTAGACTTTCTGGAAGAAAGAAAGTGGGAGTCCTATGTGGAGGCATTTAAATTGTCACCCCAGCTGGCCCCAGACAAGACCCAGGAAGTAAGAGAGGTTTTAGTAGACTTTGCCCCTCTGTTTAGCGCCAAGCCTGGACTAAACCCCTTAATGACGTACGATGTAGAGACAGGGACACAGACGCCCATAAGGTGGACAGCATATCGGGTGTCAGAGGCTGTCCAAAAGGACATTAGGAGGGAAGTGGAGGAAATGCTGGATTTAGGGGTAGTCCAGAGATCCCACAGCCCCTGGTCCTCACCTGTAGTCCTAGTGCCCAAGCCAGATGGCTCTACTCATTTCTGCGTGGACTATCATGGACTGAATGCAGTCACAAAGTCAGACACCCACCCAATGCATCAGATGGATGAACTCCTGGACAAGTTGGGATGGGTGACCTTCCTTATGACTATTGACCTGACAAAGGGGTATTGGCAGGTAGAGTTAACTGACAGAGCTAGAGAGAGGTTGGCCTTCATCACTCTGATAGGCTTAATTGAATTTAAAGTAATGCCTATCGGAATGAAGAATGCCCCAGACACTTTCCAAAGCTTGGTGAACCAGGTGTTAAATGGTGCTGAGGAGTACGCCATGGCGTACCTGGATGACATTGCCATCTTTAGTGCCAGCTGGGAGGAACACCTGTCCCACCTTAGGGAAGTGCTGGGCAGGATACAAACTGACCACAACCTCCTGTTTTTGCTGACACAAATGGGAAAAACTAATAGTAGACTATTAAGATGGAGTCTTGCTTTGCAAGGGTATGACATGACGATCTTACATAGGGCTGGAGCGACCAATCAGAACACAGATGGCTTATTGCATCTGTATGAGGAGGGAACTGACTTGGGAAGCGCATCCCATGCAGGGTATAGAGCCCCCAAATTTAGTCTAGGTGGGGAGGATTGTGATGCTTGGACAGCTGGTTATGATTGCTGTATGATATTTGTAATATAAAAAAATAGTAAGACAACTTGTGTTTATGGGTGCTCCCCCCGCCCCCAGGTTTCAGAGAAACTACAGGATATATTAACCTGAAACTAGGAGGTAATTAAAAGACCAGAGAGACTTAATTAGGGGTCTTCTGGTTTCCTGTCTTAATTAGAACTGACCCAGCTGCCAGGATATAGGGCTCGTAAAGTTTTATTATTCCTATAGGAAGAACATGTTATACCACCATGGTGATAAAAGTTATAAAACCCTTTGATATGCCTTGGGAATAGGAACTGTTCAAGATCAAAGAGATAATGCTAACTAAGGAGTCATATTTGGAAAAAATAGTTTTTGCTGATGTCACCTTATTTAAAATACCTTCTGATATGACATCATGTTTGTATTTTTTTATATTCTAAAAGGATGAGCTAGATGACTCATAGAAGGGGTGTGGTGAAACACAGTTTAAACTATACTGTGTCTGAGCTGTTTGCGATATATTCCATCTTGGAGAGAGAGAGAGAGAGAGAGAGAGAGAGAGAGAGAGAGAGAGAGAGACACACAACTCTCTGATAAGCACTTAGAGGTAATACATTAGATAGAAGAGTATCTAACTGTATGTTGGAAGGAGTTTGTCTGTAGTTTTGTTTTCTTGTAAGTGATAGTATTCTTTGTGATATATTGTTCTGTGTTTACATTTTTCATATTTTATCCATTTTTGATAAATATAATATTTAAAAAACTGCCTGGGTGTTTGCCAGTCCTTTTTGCATGTGGCATATAGATGGTTAAATTTGACAAAGAGCTTGATGGTGTTACTAAACTGAAAAAAGGTAAGAATATACCTAAGGTCTTTTATAGAGTTTTAAGGATTCATTTTGGATACCTGGTTAAATGCCCTTAGGTGAAAGATATATTGCATCCGTACTGGGTCATAATGTTTTACGCTTATTACTGTTGTGTTTTGCCTTGTTTACATTATCTGGGCTTAGGGGTACTTTCTCCTTGCAGCAGTGAATCAGTGGCTGCTTTCAGGGGATTGTGGGGTATTGGAGGACAGTTCTGTACTCCTTCTGACCCCCCCCAGTACACTCTAATACACGAGTGTGTTTACAACATCTGGATTGCTCATACCTTCAAGTGTTCTCTAAATATACCTTGGTTAGCCTTTTTAAAGGCTTATCTGCTGTTTTTAACACTTCTGGGGCTCTAGCGAAACCGGAAGCAGGGCGGAATTGCACTTCGGTTTGGACCTTTTAAAACGCTCTAGTGAGCGGCGGCGTGGGGCATACGCTGAGCACGCAGACAAGCGCGCCTTGCGCGTGTCTATCGTGGTCCATCGTGGACAAGGGGACATTAAGGTAACACATAAAGAAAAAAAACACTTTTTTAAGTTCTGTGGAGACTATTGTGAGTATATAGTGTGATAATGAAAAAGGCGAACAAATACTACACTTTCTGCAAGATGTATGCCTTAGGTAAGCACATAGTTGATTTTAAATATGACAAGTGTATTCTAGTAACTGATTTAAAAAACAAAATTGAGAGACTCCAACCTAAACCTTGTGCTAAATCAGACATTAAAGCCCTGGAAGACTATACTGACCAAATGTCAATACTAGTTGAGGCCAATACCTCACTTGCAGTTAATATGGTAGAAACTGTTCTTGAACCTATTACAACTTCAGGTGAGGGTGTAGATATGAAGCCTAAATCTAATGCCATTTACGAATCAACTCATGGACAACCTTCCTCCACTTCAACTCCTACGATTTCATCTAACCATCAGTCTGCAACCAGTAGGATTAATCTTCGATCTAAGAAACCCAGTGCTAATCCCAATACTGTATCAAATATCTTAACCCCCCCAGTTTTATTTGATGTTCCTACACATAATTCATTTGAGCTTCTGTCCAATCTTACTGAAGATTCCATAGAAATTAGCCCCAAACTTAGCATTCCCATTAGGAATAGTCCTACAGGCCTTAAAGCTCCAACTATCCCATTGGTTGCTCCCATACTACATCTCCCTCCTCACTCCACCCTCCCTTAGGCATAACAAATAATCAGAAGGAAATCTACATACTTGGTGACTCTATTACTAAGTATATAGACCGGACAGTTTGCAACCCCGACAAGGAACATCGTTCATGCCTAAGTTATCGGGGTGCAAAAATCTCCGACATTACCTCCATGCTTAAACCAATCTTAAAATCTGCAGAAGATAACCCTTTGGTTGTAGTCCATGTGGGAACAAACGATATTACCAAGAAATCTCAGCAAGATATAAAACAGGACTTTGTTTCCCTCTGCAACCTATTGGTAGATAGGGGTTGCGATATTTGTCTTTCCGAAATATTACCCATCCCAAGAGCTAGTGACTTTGTTAACTCCAAAATCAAAGCCATAAATGAATGGCTGAGAAGTGGTGCCTAAGACAAGGTATTTCGTGTTTAACCCACTGGGAGAGTACCATCAAACCCTTCTCTCTTCTGCTGGGATGGCCTTCACCTCAGTAGAAGAGGTAGTACCATACTCGGAAAGAAAATTGTCTCTTACGTAAACTCCCATTTAAACTATTAGGAAAGGGGGAGTTTGGAAAATTCTCTCAAACTCTTGATAAGGGGCCCACACCTCTAAAATTTCATTTAAACATCTTATCCTTAAATGCACGATCCCTGAATGCAGTTAAAATAGCTGAATTGGAATCCAAAGCGTATCTCTTGGATCTGTCAATTATTGCAGTTACTGAAACATGGGGAAGTTCTTATAAAAATTGCTCTGCTGAGATAACTGGGTTCAAACATTACTTTAAAAATAGACCAGACACCAAGTCTGAAGGTGGAGTCAGTATTTATGTCAAAGACAATATTCCATCATTCCAATCTCCTATCGAACATAATACTGAGAGTGTCTGGGTCTATATCCAACCCATAGGCATTCCCCAAATTTTAGTAGGTACTTGTTATCGTGTCCCCTCACTTGATGGTTTGCAGAATACTAAACTATTAGAAGTCATTACACAGCTTACTAGTAAGGGGTCAATTCTCCTATTAGGTGACTTCAATTTGCCTAAAATCAACTTGGACACACTAGTAGGTGCCAATACAAATGAAAAAAAATTTCTCACTACTATTATCAATCTGGGTTTATTTCAACTTGTTAAAGAACCCACGAGGGGAAATAATATTTTGGACTTAGTCCTAACTAGTCATGACATTCCGGTTAATAATTTATATTTATCAGATCCCTTGGGCAATAGTGATCATAAATCTATATTCCTTTCCTTATCTGTTTCTTGTCAGACGCCACCCATAAATAAAACAATTAAACATTATGATAGGGCTAATTTCGATAAAATAAACACTTACTTAGATAGTATTGATTGGGGAAATGTCTTAGCGCCCCTCAATACTTTTGAGGCATGGGACTTTTTTAAGTCACAGATATTCATAGCTGAGCAGAAATATGTCCCTAATAAATGTACTTACAACCGTAAAGGAAAAATACCATTATGGTTTAATTCCTCTATAAAAAAACAAATAAGACATAAGCATACACTGTTTGCATGACTGAAAAATAGTAACTTACCTTCGAGCAATAATAATGAGTTACTCCTACAATGCAGAGAATCTGTAAGATTACTCAAAAAATCAATAGTAATAGCAAAAAGAAACTTAAAATTTCGTATAGCACATACCAAGGATACACACAAATCCTTACATGCCTACTTAAATAGTAAGAAAGGGAACCATAACAAAATTGGCCCCCTCATCCTCGAGAATAATATAATAAATTCTGATTCTGTCATAGCCTCTACACTAAACACTTACTTTACCTCAGTCTTTACCAATGATCCCTTAGAAACCTCTATGTTTATTTCACCTATATTTGGTAATGTGAAAATTGTCCAACAAAAGGACATCTATAATCTATTGTTATCTCTTAAGAAAACTACCAGTCCAGGACCTGATGGCATTCATCCAAAATTCCTCTTAGGTACCATAGATAAAATTACTTTCCCATTATCAATTATTTTAATAAATCCCTATGTGTGTCTGAAGTTCCAGCTGGTCGTGAGGGCTATAGTGACTCTATTCATAAACAAGGTCCATACTCCTTAGTAAATAATTATCGTCCTATAAGCCTAACTTCCATTCCTGTAAACTGCTTGAGAGAGTAATCAAATCATTACTGGAGAATGAAATAGTATCCCTTAACCTCACAGATGTTACACAACATGGATTTAGAACAGGTCTTTCATGCACTACTAATCTACTATCTTTCTACAATTTTATTAGTCTTAACCTTGACTTAAAATCCCTCTGATGTTATTCTGTTAGACTTTAGCAAGGCCTTTGACAAAGTGCCTCATAACACACTTATTTCTAAACTATTTAAACTAGGTTTTCAACAAATATTGTGCTATGGATAAAAACTGGCTGACTGGCAGATCGCAGGGGTGCGGTAAATGGCTGTTTGTCTGATTGTGGCTATGTGACAAGCGGGGTGCTTGAGGTCAGTTTTGGGTCCGATTTTGTTTAATGTTTTTATCAGCGATATGGTAATTCAGTCTACAAACCTACTGATCAAATTTGCTGATGACACTAAACTTGGTGGAGCAGTAGATAATGTCAAGAACATACAAACACTAGCCAATGACCTTTTAAATATAGAGCAGTGGGCGCGCACAAATAAAATGGAGTTCAATACATCCAAATGTGCCGTCTTGCACTTTGGTAAAAATAACCCCCAACAAGAATATTCATTGAATAACTGTATTATTAAAACCTCTTATCTTGAAAAAGACTTGGGGATTTTGGTAAATAACAAGTTGACTCAAGTTTCTCACTGTAATGAAATTGCAAATTTGGCAAATTCACTTTTTCGTAGAATAAAAAATACTTTCATTTCTAGAACTGAGCAATGTATCATTCCACTTTACAGATCACACATTAGACCATATATGGATTATGGTTCTCCATTTTGGAGCCCATATCTTCTTGGTGATGTTGATAGGTTGGAGAAGATTCAAAGAAAGTCACAAAACTATTCCACACTTAGTTCAGAAGACTATGATCTGAGGCTTCATAAAACAGGTCTATAAGCTTAAATTAAGAGAGAGCGGGGTGACCTACTTCAACTCTTCAAGATTATCCAAAACCCTACCTTACTGAAACAATGTGGTATTTCATTTCGAATAGGAAAATTGGTCCCCGACTTAATAGTAAACAACTTAATATTGTCAAATGTAAAACCAGTAATCGACAACATTTTTTTTCAATAAGAACCCCGAGATTATGGAACACTCTTCCCCAGGACATAGTAGTTTCTCCCTCATTTTCGATTTTCAAATCTAAACTTGATAAATGGCTGATCGAACAGGGCCATCTACAATAATCCACCTGTGTGGAGGACAATATTTATAGGCAACTGCCTTCTTTTTGTCCCACTAACCAAGTAACCAAGTAACCAAGTATGGCATTATGGCGAAAACTGGACCTGTGCACTCTCTGAGTTGGACCCCCCCGGAGTTAGAATCCTAAGTGGAGGGGTCCATGGGGTGCAGCCCCCCGTAATGGGGTGTGTGGGGGCGGAGCCTCCCACAGAAACAAAAATAAACTGCAATCGCGCAACGTGATTATACCGCATGGCATTCTGCCGTGTGACATTATGACCCCATGCCTATTGCATCTCCCCAAAGAGAATATTATCTGAGCCTGTACATTTGGGTATGTTAGCATAAGGTTCACAGTTTGAATCCCCCCCAGAACTTGAGACTAAAAGTGATTTGGACCCACAAGCAGACAGGAAGGTTACCCTGTCTGTTACCTGTTCACATTACTGCACTCAGAGGTTGGCACTGTGGGAGCAGAGGGCCTGACTTGCTGAGTGGGTTTGTGACAGAGGGCTGTGCCACTTCTTTGTCAGTGTCACTGTTACCATAAGTCAGTTTAGGTGAACAGGGTGAGGGGTGGGTGTAGGAAGGAGGACCCTGTGTGGCTGTGTCAGGAGGGGGGGTCAGATACCCTTATGTGGAGGTAACATTAGATCACCAGGAATATTGAAGACAGTACAGGATGGCCAATCAGGAGTAGGGAGGACCACTAGACCACCAGAAATTTCATTTAATTTTATTTCAGGGTTGACACCCATTGCGATGGGGACACAGTTCCAAAGACAATACATAGATACATAGACAGTGTCAGCAGATAAGGGCCTATGGCCCACCCAGTCTTCCCATTTGAGCTTGTAAGTTCAGTTTATGTTTTCCTAGAACTCTGTTGCCCCTTACCCCCTAACCTCCAGAATTCCTTTATGTCTGTCCCATGCATTCTTAAATCCCGTGATTGTTTCAGCCCCCACCACTTCCTCTGGCAGGGCGTTCCACTTGTCCACCACCCGTTCTGTGAAGAAATTCTTCCTCACATTTCCTCTGAATCATCCTCCCTACAACTTCATCCCATGCCCTCTAGTCCTGGAACATCTTTTTTGCTTAAAAATAGTGTATTCCTGCACCCTGTTCCTCCCTGTAAGATACTTGTATGTCTCTATCATATCCCCTCTCTCCCTCCTCTCCTCCAGGGAGTACATGTTCAGTTCCTTCAACCTGTCCTCATAGGACTTGTGATGCAATCCATGCACCATCTTTGTTGCCCTCCTCTGAACCTTCTCTACCCTATGTCCTTACATAGGTAAGGTCTCCAGAACTGTACACTGTACTCCAGGTGGGGCCTCACTAGTGTCTTGTATAATGGAATTACGACCTCCCTTTTCCTGCTGGTGATGCCCCTGCCTATGCATCCCAGCATTCTATTTGCTTAACCTGCTGCCTTGTCACACTGTTTCCCTACCTTGATGTCATCAGAGATGATAACCCCAAGATCCCTTTCCTGCTTGGTGCATGTTATATCCTCACCCCTCAACTGATATATTGTGCCAGGGTTTTTGTGCCCCAAATGCATTATCTTGCACTTCTTTGCACTGAATTTCAACTGCTAAACCCCTAACATATTACACTTGTTACACAAATATGTGCCTCATACAGTATACAAAATATTGCAGAACAAATATAATAAAATCATTACATAGTGTTAATACAAACTTATATAGCACTGCAATAAACACTGACATCTACTTAAAAGTTCAGAAATTATGAATAATTGGGCAAAGTGGAAAAAATGCCATTTTTTAACTCAGAAATTGATGGTTGCTTTGTATCCAAACAACAGAAACAACACAGTAAAGTATTCCACCCAACAGGTACAAAGTTACTAAAAATGTTTGTGAACCACACAGTTTTCACTCAAGGAACTTCTAATTCAAGAAGGTGTACATTGCGCAAGGAGGGTTTAATTTTTCTAATTATGATATGTTCTGTTGAATAGTTTGGAATCTGCCTCAAGACACATTTATAAGAAAAAAAAATCAGGCTATGGAGACTCCCTATCTGCCAGAGAGATCCATCCTATCCTTTAATAAAGGATGCAGTGATGGGACTCTTTCTATCTAGGGCAGCACAAAATCAATCTGACCAATCGATAGTATAAAAATTCAGATTTAAGTCTATCATCCGTAGCATGTTCATAAAGGAAGTCTGGGAAATCAAACAACAGGAGTACATGAACTTGAACAATCTTCTGTATAGTCTCAGAATCAAGGCTACCCCTTTTTCTGTACTGGAGACCCACCCATTTCTAATTTTTCCAGTCAGATATTCCAAATGCTTATTTCCAGTTCCAGAGGTATCTAGTCCGAAGCCAATAAATTTATGTGCTTTTACGGTCCCCAGCTGGGATCCATTTCCTGCATGAGTCACAATTTCTGGGAAATTTGTAAGTCTGGTTTGATGTCCAAAAATCATGAACTTTGTCTTGGTGGCATTTAAACAGTTTAACTTCTTTAAAAATACCTGGAATTCATTAAAACTCTTTCGCAAATTGTTCTGAATAGATACAGATTTGTTGGCCGTATGAATGACAGTGTCATCTGCGTACAAGTGATATTTTGCACTGACACCGTCACCCAGATCCCTTAAATAAATCAAAAACAAAAGTGGCCCCAGTACAGAACCCTGGTGGATTCCCCCTCCAATTGCAAAAGACTGTGATTCCTACCCATTAACTATAGATATCTGCCTTGTAGAGGTTAAGTATGCCTTAAACTGCTGCGTCCTTGCCTATATTGGGGACTTTGGGTTTTTCGGCAACCATAGCCACGAGAAGCATCAGCGGCCATAGCTGCAAGGGGAATCGGCAGCCGTAGCCACAAATTCAGTCTGTGGCAGTGCTTGACTGGGCTCCCTGCAGAAGGGGAGCCAATCAGGGTGCAGGGCACCAACTTTTGAAATTAAGCTCTGCTATAAAAGTGGAGCCACTTCAGAACTGTTGGGGACAGTAAATAAATTCCTACCATCCCACCATGTACCTCCTCCATTAATTAAATAGGCTCCTTGGGCTTCTCCCAGAGGAAGCTACCAACAGTAATGGAGGAGGGGAGTTTTCCCATAGAAGAGGGGACTTGATATGTGTTTAGAGGTTTATATTACAGTTGTCTTATAGAGAGCAGCTAGAGTTTCTCTTACAGTCATCTTATACAATTACCTTATAGAGTGACACTATTTAAATGGAAGTTGCAAGTACAACATTTCTTTAGAGTGACTTGATAAGATTTGCTGATTTATTTATTTTATTTATTTAGTTTTTGTTGACCGGCGCAACCGGGGAGGGGGATACAGATAAATGCCAACTGACCTTGAACCAGATTAAGCTGTTGGTGGTATTTTTAGTGAATGAGGGAAATTTGGCCAGGACACCGGGGAAATTCCCATACTCTCCAGGAGGGGGAATCTTTGGCTGTCTGACGGAGATGGCCACTTCCGAGTGACCTTCGGGGGAGATGGATGTGGATGGGACAGAGGAGTGGGCCTCCTCCTCTGATCCTGCTTTCTTAGAGGCTACTGCATTGGATAATGAGTTTTCTGTCTCTGGTTTACCTGAGGACTTTTTTGATTCTACTATGGAAGATGTTCCCTACTAGTTGTGCTGATCCTGTTCCTGCTGGAGGTACTACTGCATCTACTGCTGCTGAGATTGCCTGCAAGGAAAAGTTACTGGCAGAGCTTTTGTCAGAGGAGGAATGTTGCATGCATCAAAAGTCTGATTTATTGTCCAAACTTGCTGCACTACGTAAGTCTTCTTTCCCTGTTACCTCCCCTACCTCCCGTACTGTCTCGTCGCCTTCTGGTGATGCCTGTGAGATTCTGGGACTGTGTGTGTCTCTAGCTGTGTATGTTTTGACCTCAGCTGGCAGTCCTGACCGCTCCATAGATATGTGCCGACAGCCACTCCCAGTTGCTCTTCCTCCTGTCTCTGGTACAGCTGTTCCCATGGTGACTACTGAACGTCTCGGTATGTCTAATACTGTCTTACTGCAGGGTCCTGTTGCCCCGTTGCTGTGCACTTCATCTCCGGCTTTGGAATGTCGGGACACCGGTTCTGTTATGGTACTGCCACGGGAGACTGGGGCTGATTTACTGAAAGAGTCTGTTGTACTGGGTGGGTCTGTTTCTTCCCCCTCTCCCTCTACTTGGGGGGTATGGTTCCCTGAATGTGCAATAGAGGGGGCTGGGTAGCTCAGACATCCAAATGGTGACTGGATCCCTGACCCCACTGGTTCTGCTGTACAACATTATCAGCACATGTCCCATTCTGACCTTACTGGAAGAACTAAGGATACTTTGTGCGTGACTGGTTCTCCTGTATAGGGTTTGCATGATACTACCTCTGTCCCTTCTCACCCTCCTGCTCACCCTCCTGCTGCTGAGGGTTTTCATACTGTTTCAACTGACCCTGCCTCTACTTCTCAGTTTAAGCTGTCCGACCTGTTTTCCAATAAGGGTGAGCCTGCTCCATGGAAGAACGCAGTCCGTCTGATTTACAAGGAAGGCTTAGAGGACTTGCCTGACAGACTGTACATTGCTAAGCAATTGCTTAAGGGTTCCCTGCACTTTGTTCCTTCTGATATCTATGCCCTTATTCACACTGGCAATTCTAATTTTGATGTTAGCTTTAAAACTGTATCTAGTCTAGAGAAGTTTTGGGCTCTCTATCACAATGTTAAGAATTCTCCTCTTTGGGTTCTGTTTATGGCAGCACCCCTGACTAAGCCTGCTGTTAAATTAATTACTGTTATGTTCCTCAATGAAGGTGTGCATATTGAGGATATTCTTTTTTGGTTACATAAGCGATGTGATGTATTGGATAAACCTGTGCCTATTCTTGACAATGAACAAATTTGGAATGGTGGTTGGAAATTGCGGGTGAAGCTTTTTTCCTCCAACAACGGGCCTCTCCACCTTCCCAATAGTTTTTTTCTTGGGAAAGACAGGGGCAATTTGTTTTATTTTGGCCAACCTAAGTTTTGTTTTAAATGTGGTTCCCGGACACACTTGAATACAGCTTGTGAAACCCCTAGAAGCTCTCATTGTTTTGAATTTGGTCACTCAGCAGCTACATGTCTTAATTTGTTTAAATGTAACTTATGCAAGCAGACTGGGCATGGATATGCGAAATGCCCTTGGGCTTCCCATAATAGAGACGACTGTCCTTCCCATGAAGGTTTAATTACTGTGGCCCAACATATGCAAGCTGCTAAACCAGTGTCGTCTGATGGTATGGACACCCGACCTGCTTTGGGGCCCCCTGTGGAGCCTACATTGGGGGTCAGGGACACCATACTTCCTGTGTCCTCTCACAGTGCTAGTGACCAGGGACTGGTTCCTCACCCTATGCCTTCTTCTGTCCCTCCTGATCCTCCTGTACCTTCTACCTCTGCACTTCCAGATCTGGAAGATTCCGTGGCTTCTGGTATGCCCCCATTCCTCGATTTTGCCCCTTAAGAAAGTTACTGCAAAAAAACGTAATAGATCTGGTAAAACTATTCTGTCCATATCCACCCCATGACCTCTTCTGGTACTGATCCCCCTGATGTTTGAAAAACAGGTAATCAGTTTGCAGCGTTGACTCCCGGGGAAGAATCTGAGGGGGAAGACTCGGACCGCTCCTCTAAAACATCCACTGTTACTGATTTTGCTTCAGAGGGTGAGGACGGTGAAGTCAAAAAAGTAGATACTACCCTTCGGAGGTCTAGACGTCGGAGGGTAGTTATGGCCTTAATGTTTCTGTTTGTTTTGGGCTATTTTCCTTTTTTACTTTTTATGTCGCCTTTTGACTATTTCTACTATTAATGTCAATAATATTAAGAGTCATAAGAAAATGGTTACCACCTTGACCCTTTTATGACAGCATCACAGTGATATAATTTGTCTTCAAGATACTAGACTGAAAATGTCATTTGAAGTAAAGCTTGCTAGTAACCTATGGTCTAAGGGCGCTACTTTCTGGTCTAATGAGGAATTCACTTGTGATGGGGTTGGGATTTAGTTTACTAACCCAGCTTTAAAAGTTTCCAAATTGGTGGATATTTTCCCTGGTAGGGCTTTATTGTTAGATGTTAATTTTCGGAGTGAAAGATTTAGGTTGATTAATATTTATGCCCCCCAGACCAAGGCTCAGCGAGTTGCATTGCTCTTGGACATTCAGCCTTATCTCCATACATCTTGGTTGGTTCTTTGGGCTGGTGATTTTAATTGTTCTCTGAGTACCTCTGATAGGGGGTTGAAGACCCCAAAGTTGTTTTGAAATTCTAATAAGCTTCTCCATGTTCTCAATACTGCTCAGCTTAAGGATGCTTACCGCTGTGTTCATGCCTCTGGGGGTAACACTTTTTTTAAATCTACACTGTCCACCAGAATTGATTTTGTTTTTCTTTCAGCTGTTTTGCATGTTTCTTCTCTTGCCTTGTATGCCTGGGAGTTTTCTGACCATAGGTCGCTTACTGTTTGCCTTTCCTGGGATGGGGTACCTAGATGTAAGAAGAACTTATGGCGCCTTAATAATTCTTTATTGACTGATGCAAATGTTCTCAAAGCATGGAAAATGGACTGGCTAGCTAGGCTTTCTGTTATTGAGCTCTATGATGATTTGGCCTCTTGGTGGGAGGATATAAGCGTGATTGGAAGTCCTTTTTTCAGGCCCGCTTTCGTACCCTTGTTACTGCCCATTATTTTGAGTATTTGCGCCTACGGAATCAGTTGCAGAGGTTGATTTCTTTAACTGAGACTGAGAAGCCTGATTATAGGGATCAGTTGCAAAATGTTAAGAAACAAATATTTACCTACCAATATGACAGGTCGAAATCATTAGAACATGAACATCGTTATGGTTTGAAATTGCATAAGGGCGCTTTGGATCCTTTTCAGGATTGTAAGGATCGCATGGGTAGTCGGCTGGTTTCACAGTTGACATCCCCTACTAAAGGTTTCGTTACGTCTCTGGAGGACTTGGTTGCTGTAGTTGAACAGTATTTGAGTTCTCTTTTTCAGAGGGATCCTGGTCTTGACTGTACATCTTTTGATTTTGATTCTTTGTCTTTGCCTCAGTTTCTGCTTTGCACAAACAACAGTTGTCTGCTGCTATCCCTGCTGATGAAATCCGTCAGGCTATCTCTTCTTTGAACCCAGACTCTGCACCTGGTACTGATGGTTTAGGGGCTGCATTTTATCAGGTATTTCAGGATGGCCTTGTCCCAGTTTTGGTTCATGTTTTCAATGCTATGCTGTCCAATTCTTCCTTGGCCTCCCCTATGAATCAGGCCTTAGTACTTTTATTATATAAAAAAGGGCTGAAGGAAGATTTAAAGAATTGGAGGATGCTCAGTTTGTTAAACACTGATTTGAAGATTTTGAGTAAGGTCTTATTGCTCTGATTGTCTGGGGTTGCGGCTGGTTTGATTTGTCCGTACCAAACATGTTCCAACCCTGGTAGGACCCAATATGAGAATTTATTAATATTACAGGAGTTGTTTTCAGTTGCACAGACTGGACGATTACACAGGTATATTTTGAGTTTGGATCAGGAAAAAGCATTTGACCAGGTCTCACATGAATTTTTATTTTTAGTTTTACAGGCTTATGGTGTGCCTGTAGGTTTTGTGGATTGGATTCGAACACTGTATAGATCGGCGTTACTTCTTCCTAATGTGAATGGCTGGATTGGTAATACAATTCCCGTGAAGCATGGTGTGCATCAAGGTTGTCCTTTGAGCCCCATTTTATATGTCTTTTCTATCAATATTTTACTTAGCCTGATTGTTAACAATACGGATCTAGCTGGGCTAAGTATTGGCATTGGTGTCCCCCCGTTAAGATTTTGGCTTATGTGGATGACCTGGTTCTTTGCCTTTCTGATGTTAAGGATGGTCCTGTTGTGTGAGATATTTTATCATTGTTTTCTAGATGTTCCGGCTCTAAGATCAACTATGCTAAGAGTAAAGGGATCCCTTTAGGGGATATTCCGGTTCCTGTGTCCGGTAGTATTTCAGATATTCGTATTAGTACAGCTCCATTAACTGTATTGGGGGTGGAATTTGGTTCTAGTGACATGGCCCATGCTAATTGGTTAAAGAAAATTGAGAAAGCCCAGTCATTTGTGTCCAGATGGAAAGGAAGGCAAATTGCTAAACGTAAAAGGGTCTTGTTAATTAAAACCTTGTTGGTTCCTATTTCTTTGTATATCAGTTATGTGTTCCCTCCCCCTATCTCTTTGTTTACTTCTTTATTTAATGTGTTTTTCCAAGCCTTTTGGGGTAGTAGGTTGAATCCCATTAAACGTGGCTATACGTATAGAAGCATAAAGGAAGGTGGGGTGGCCATGGTACACCCGGTCACATTTTTTGTATGTCTCTTTGTTTCCTCTAATATAAGCCCTCTTCTTCAACCAGGTGCACAACATTGGCATTCATATGTATGGGATTGGTTTTCTGAAGGGTTGCCGTTATGGAAGCTGGGAAAATTTGCCCCTTTTTCTAAGCTTCCTTTCCCCCCTATGGTTTGGAAACCTTTAAGCATTTATTGAAATGGGGTTTCGCTGTATCTCATCTGGAAACATTGGATAGAAAAAAACTGCTGTATCATGTCATTTCTACTGAATTTATGGACATTGTGGTATTTCCGGATTGTCCTTCTAGCTCGGTTGACAGCGTTCTCAGGGTTTTTTTGAATAAACGGTTGCCTGATTTTGTTTGGGATAGTGTTTGGTTGGGTTCCTATGGTTGATTGCCTGTTGGTAATTCTAACAAACACAAACAAATTAGAGATCGGTATTGTGCAAGGGCCTCTTGTATAGCTCTCTTGGAAACTCAGAAGCACCTTTTTTTGGAATGCCCTTATGTTCGGGCCTTTTGGGTCTCTTTAGCCTCCAAGTGGAATGAGCCTTTATTTGCCTCTCTTACTTACTGTACTTTGTGGTATGGAATGCATAAGGGTGAAGGGTCCAAGTATCATGCTGAAACTTTATTATTGGTTTTCTCTATTCTTCGTTTTTATGTTTGGCAATCTAGATGTTTCTGGGTTTCACAGCAAAACTTGATATTGTTTGATGAGATTTTTGTTAATGTACAACAGACTTTACAGAAAATTTATAATACAGATATTCATTTGTTGGGTAAGGTCAAGGGCAGATTTTTGTGGGTTAACTGTGAACATTGGATGGCACATTTTTGAAATTCTTTGTTGTTTCTATTGTTCAACCTGTTTATTACTGTTTTTCTCTTGTTTTCTTGCTGTGTACACTTGTTTTTTTCTTTGTTTTGGAGTCCTCTTTTTCAATAAAAAATTCCCCTACTATTTTCGATAAGTGCCATGGGAACTTTAATATCCACCTGAACTACCACCAATCCAGGTAGATGGGACCTCAGTTTAACATCTCATCCAAAAGATGGCACCTCAGAAGTGCAGCACCCCTCTCATGCTGCACTACAGTGTCAGTATTTGGATATTAACCCAAGTGCCAGATGTGGGAACTAAACCCACAACCCTCTGATCTCCCAGCCTCAGAGGCAAGTGTGCTACCTACTGAGCCACTGACATTTACCTTATGGGGTGACAGGATTTAAGTAATAGCAGCAAGTACAAATTAGAATGCATCAAATTAACTGAATGGAATAAAGAAAACAAAGAACAAAATGGAAGTTTAGTACATACATGTAAGGGTAGTAATTGCAGAAGGGCTGCAGAAAGGAGAATGGAGAGGCACAGCAAATGCTAATTATTGTTTTCTAGCATTTAATTCTATGATTTTATTCTAGCATTTAAAAGTACAGTAAATTTAAGGGGGTATTCTTTTACTATATTTATGACTAGGAGGTTTAGTGGTAACTAGAACAATACAAATGTGGCATGCTAGTGGTTACATTAGGGTGAAGAGGGCATCAAAAGAGGGGTTGTGGTGGGGGAAGGGGACTGGTACAGTGGCCAAGAGGGCTGTAGAGTGACAAGGATGGGTAGAATAGTGGGCTGCAATGGTTGTGGGGAGGCTGTTTGGATGAAAACATTATGGAAGCTTGGTGGGTGTCCGATTTGTCACAGGCTGAGTAGATTGAAGGCAGAAGTGCAGTGGCTTGGAAGGGAGATAGTGAGGATTCGGGGATGTAGCTGGTACAGAATGGCCACCTCCAAGAATTACCATGAGCACAGAACCAGTGGAAGAGAAAAGGATGGGGTACAGGGTCAAAGAGTACAGTAGGACCAGCAGAAAGGGGGATTCTTGGGACCGTAGAAAGGAAGCAAGGCATAGCATAACATCAGAGTGAGGCAATAGGTTTGTTGTGTTGACTACAATGGTGGGGAGAAGGGAGGAGGAGGAGGCCCGAGAGGGGGCAGTAAGAGGAAGGAGAAGTGAAAGCACAAGGGCAATAGTCAGACAGTGGAGGGGTACAGGGAGAAGGCAAGTAAGGGGAGGAGGGGAAGGGGTAGATGGGAGGATAAGGGGGATATAGCAGAGGAGTGAGATGGGAAGAAGGGGCCAAGTGCAGAGGGGAAGGAAGGTATTGGGAGTACTTTGGGAAGGGGTGGACAGGTCAGATACAGGGGACATTAGGGGAGAGGGAAGGACTGGGGGTGGCTAGGGGCAGAGCAGAGGAGATGGATAAAGTCATAAAATTGCTGAATAGGTGGGATTTTCTGAGCAAGTGCAAGGAAAATAGGATGGTGGGAGGGCAGAATAGTGTTGAGGGGGTGGAGTATTAGTGCTGGGAGATGCCATACTGAAAGGGGACAGATGAGGAAGTAAAGGAGAGTGGCATGTCACATATGGGTGGAATCAGTACCTGGGTTGAGGGAGGGTAGGGAGGGGGCAGTCTATTCTTAAGTACGCAAGAAGGGGAAGGGTGAAATGCATGTCATAGTGCACTTGGGTACAAATGACTTGGGGGCAGTAACACGGTCAATGTGGTAAGGGAACAGTTCAAGGACCTGGGCAGGTTGTGTGAGGAGGTAGGGAGACCAGTGGCCTTCTCTAAAGTACTCCCAGTACCCAGAACAAGTAGAGTGAGGAAAGGTAGGATAGATGAGTTTAACATGTGGCTGGGAGAGTGGTGTCAAACCAAAGGATATGGGTTAGTGGGAGGTTAGGGCAGGATCTGGGAGAATAGATATTTGTTTGCAGGGGACAGGTTACATTTGAGTATGGAGGGGCAGGGGGTGTTAAAGTGGAGGATGAGGGAATACATAGCAACAAAGGTGGATTTAAACTAGGTGTGGGGGGAGGTGAGTGGGCAGCAGGGTTGCAGGGGCTCCAGAGAGAGGAGCTGAACAAGCATACCCCCCATACAACTAGGGACGGAATCAGGGAAGGGTCGCATGGGGTGGGGGTTAAGGATGGTGGGAAACAGGTTAAGGAAGGGAAGGGAACAACTTGGAGGGTTGTCTCCTTAAATGCAAGAAGCCTGGGGAACAAAGGCGCTGAACTACAGGATCTCTTGTGGCGGGAGTGGTGGACATAGTGGCCATCACCGAAATATGGGCCACCCAATACCAGAACTGGGACGTGATGATCCCAGGGTACAGGATTTACAGAAGGGATGGGGTAAAGGGAAAGGGGAAGGGGTGGTGATTTACATGAGGGATGGGATAAAGTGTGCAAGGAAAGGGGAGGAGGGTGGAACAGATGCATTGTGGATGCAATTCCATGATTCGAAGAATAGGGACACTCAGGATGGGAGTGGTATACAGGCCACCGGCTCAGGCAGAGGATTTAGACAGAGAACTAGCAGAGCACATTAGGAAGGTTTGTGGGAAAGGTAACACAGTGATAGTGGGGGACTTCAGTCTGATATGAGTGGACTGGGGTACTCCAGCTACCTTGAGTGCAAGAGAGCAGGTCCTCCTGGAGGCCTTCCAGGACAGCTTTCTAACACAGCTGGTTAATGAGCTGACTAGGTTGGGGAAAACGCTGGATCCAGTACTGACTAACGGTGAAGGTGTAAGAGAGCTGGGGTGGAGGACCTGCTGGCACGGAGTGACCACAACTTGGTGTGGTTCACTCTCAACATGGGTAAGGAAGCTATAGGATCAGGAACCAGGGTGGGTGACTTCAGACAGGCTGACTTTGGAAGGATGGGGAAATTTTAGAGAGGCACCTGACAGGAATTCATCCATGCTTAGATGCGAGCCAGAAATGAGAGATAATCAAATTGGGGATTGTGGAGGCTACTGAGTCCTGTACCAAAACGCAGAGCAAGAAGGGAAGAGCTAAGAAACTAAGCTGGCTGAGTAAGGAGGTCTTGTAAAAAGTGATGGCAAAAAAGGCAGCATTCAGGAGATTCAGGAAATCTGGGATTGGGGAGGACAGGGATCATGAGTAAGTAAAGAAGTCCAAAGAAGTAACCAGATTAGTCAGGGCGGCCAAGGCTTCCAGAGAGCTGAGGCTGTCAC
Organism: Neoceratodus forsteri; assembly: GCA_016271365.2. NCBI lineage: Eukaryota > Metazoa > Chordata > Ceratodontiformes > Ceratodontidae > Neoceratodus > Neoceratodus forsteri. The sequence continues at coordinate 995,785,020 of CM057450.1, forward strand.
AGGGCATCAAGGATGGGGAAAAGGACTTCTTCAGATACATAAGGGAAAGAAGGAGCTGCAAGGACCAGATAGTGAGGATTAGGAAGGATGGTGGGTGGACAGAGAAAGGGGTGGATCAGGCAGAAGAACTAAATGAGAAGGGCAGGCAACTACCTCAGTGGATGGGGAGGGTTGGCAAGGGGGAAGGGTGACAGGTGAGGTAATCATGGAGGACAGGGTATTGTAAGGTCTAAAGGCTATGTGGGTGGATAAGGCACCAGGGCTGGATGACATATACCTCAGGGTGCTGCAAGAACTGGCAGAGGTCCTGGCTGGGTCACTGGCAGACCTAGTAACTACCTCCATGGACACAGGGTGTGTACCACAAAACTGGAGGATGGCCCACATGGTGCCACTCCATAAAAGTAGCCCAAAGGATGAACCAGGCAATTACAGACCAGTAAGCCTCACATCCATTGTGGAGAAGCTAATGGAGACAATCCTGAAAGAGAGGCTGGTGACCTTTCTGGAAATCAATGGACTCCAGAATGGTCAGCGACATGGGATTGTCTTAGCAAGATCCTGCCAGACCAACCTAGTTAAGTACTCTGACTGGGTAATGAGGGAACTGGACAAGGGCCATGCAGTGGATGTCCTGTATTTGGACTTTAGCAAGGCTTTTGATTCAGTGCCACATGAGAGGCTGGGGGGGGGAGTTGAAATATGTGGGGTGGGGACTAAGATGGGGAACTGGATTGAGAAAGGGCTGCAGAGGTGGTAGCAGAGGGTGGTGGTGGTGGTAGGGGATTTCTGGTATCTGAGGGTCGTGATGAGTGGGGTTCCACAGGGCTTAGTACTGGGACTGGTGCTGTCTGGGATTTTCATAGCAGACATCCCACATGGCATCAGGAATAAGATCTGTCTGTTCGCTGGTGATACCAAGAAGGAGGCAGTGGTGGACAGCATAGAATGGTGGCAGGGGCTACAGAATGACCTGACTAAGCTGGAGGACTGGTCGGAAATGTGGCAGTTGGGGTTCAATGCTGAGAAGTGCAAAGTACTGCACTTTGGAGCAGTGAACCCATGGAGGAGCTACCATTTGGGAGGAGTTCAGCTAGGTATCACTGAGGCTGAGGAGGAAAAGGATCTAGGGGTGGTTATAATGGGGAATATGAACAACTCAGAGCAGTGCAGGAAGGCAGCAGTGAAAACTAACAGGATGCTGGGGTGTATTGCGAGAGGAATCTCCTCCTGGAGCAGGGAGGTGATCCTGCCTCTGTACAGGTCACTGGTCAGGCCACACCTGGAGTACTGCATGCAATACTGGCACCCATATCTGAAGATAGATCTCAGACTACTGGAAGGGGTACAGTGCAGAGCAACAAAGATCATCCTAGGATTGGAGGACAAACTCTACGAGGAAATGCTGAGGGAGTTAAATATGTACTCCCTGGAGGAGAGGAGGGACTGGGGTGATATGACTGAGACCTTTAAGTACTTAAAGGAAATAAACAAAACAGGTACTGAAGGTGTATTTAAATTAAGGAGGGGGAGAGACACGAGAGAACATGGTCTCAGATGGGAGGGGGGGGAAGATAAAGGAGAGAAATGAGGAGACACTTTTTCACAGAGAGGGTTGTGGCTAAATGGAATACTCTGCCCGAGGAGGTCGTATCCTGTAAGACAGTGGGTAGTTTTAAAAAGGGGATGGGATAGGGTATGGTGGGGGATAATTGTAAGGGAAGGGGGGGCAGCTGCAAGGTAAGGGTGCTAGCTGCACATTCGAGCAGACTTGATAGACCATGTGGCCTGTTTCTGCTGGCAGATTCGTATGTTCGTATATACAGTTGAGACAACCTATACAGCAAGATATAGTGGTCTACCATGTCAAAGAGCCTGGAAAGGTCAAAAAAGATGGCTCTGTATTCTGCTCAGAGTCCATAGCTAGGTTGACCTTATCCAAGACCCTCGACATGGCAGCCAGAGTGCTGTTTTTTTTTTTTTATGAAAGACAGATTAAAATCTGTCCAACCAGCCATCATCTCCAAGGTATCTGCTAAGCTGTTTTAAAACTAACCATTCCAAAATCATGGAAGTAAACAAAAGGAGAGAAATGGGGTGATAATTTGTGATTTTAACCACGTCATCTCCTTTAAAAATAAGAATGACCCAAGGGACAGCCCACTGGTGCAGCAGTACAGTTACCACTTGCGGTGCCCATGATCCAGGTTCGGGAGTGAACTGAGCTGTCAGAGGGTCAGCTGGGGTGAAGGAGGATCGAGCATCTGTAAGACTGCTTTCCTCCTTCATGGAGGGAGGTCTGTAGTGCCTGATGTAGTACTGATCCCTAGTGGAGGTTGGGTGTTGAGTGCCTAGGGACAAGCACTTCAGGGGTGGAAGTAGTGGTGGCCACTGATGTCCTGCATACAGGTGCATGTGCAGAGACGTCTAGATGGCATTGCATATTCATCCTTATGTCAAACATATAGGAGGAGAGGAGGAAAACTTGGCCAGCCAGCATGATGGGACTGACCCCATACATGCTCCACACCCAGCTCTATGCCACATCTTCCATCTGAGGATCCCGTCTGCTGCCCAAGGAAGGGCCGCTCTGCTACGTGGGGTCAGCCATGGGGAGAACGAGGACTTGGGTGGTCCGTATGGAACCAGACTGATGGGGTTGGGAGGTTTAACCCATGATTATGGAGTCAGCCTGGGGTGAAATAAGAGAGTACTAACTACAAAAATAAAACAAAGTAGGGATGACCCTGGCACTTTTCCAATCTTTCTCAGTTTATTTTCTCAAGATCCAAATTTGCAGATCAATTCAGACAACACCCTATCCAAATTTGCCGATGACACCAAAATTGGGGGAAGAGTTAATAACCCCGGGCACATGGAGGCAATACTATGGATCTCCAAACAATCAAGCATTGGGCAGAATGTAATTCTATGCATTTTAACATCGATAAATGTACAGTACTGCATTTTGGAAAACATAATCCAGAACAAATTTACCTTCTTAATAATACCCCCCTGAAAAAATCAGAAAGTGAATGTGACTTAGGCGTATTAGTAAACAACAAACTCTCCTCAGCTAGCCACTGTGCAAAAGTAACGCACACAGCTAATGGAATAATTGCAAGAATAAAGCGTACCTTTGTCACAAGGACTGAACAATGCATCATCCCAATTTATGGTGCCTATGTGAGACCATATATGGATTACGGATCCCCATTCTGGAGTCCTTATTTAAAAGGTGATATCTCAGGGAAAGAGAGGGTCCAGAGGCGAGTTACCAAAATGGTACTACGCCTTGCGGCATTTGACTTTAAAAGAAGACTACACGAAACAGGGCTACACTCGTTATACCAACGAAGACTATGAGGTGACATGTTATATCTATAAAAAATGTTGCAATCCCCTGAGCATATGAAATAGTATGGACTGACATTTTCAACTAGGTGCATAGTACCGAGATGCCACAACAGACAAATCACCATTCCCAAAGCTAAAACTAATAAAAGGGATATTTTTTTACAATAAGATCAGCAGAATTATGGAAACACTCTCCCCCACAAATTGATAAATAGTACCAACATAAATCAGTTTAAAACTGGTCTTGATAGTTGACTTCTGGGGAGCCACCGCCACTGCAGTAATCACTGGCTTACGGCTGTCTTCCTGGTTCTGCTCTTTGGACTCCGCAGTAAGATTTAAACCATGCCCCGAGCGGTGCTCTTGGACATGGTGGCGCCTCTGTCCATTTCCTTGGCCACCGCCACCACCGCAGAAATCGCCGGCTCCCAGTCGCCCTCCTGGTCCCACTCTTCGGACTCCACAGTAAGATTTAAACCATGCCCTGAGTGGCACTCTTGGACACGGTTTCGTCTCCAGCCATTTCCTTGGCCGCCGCCACCACCGCAGAAATTGCTGGCTCCTGGCTGCCCTCCTGGTCCCACTCTTTGGACTTCACAGTAAGGTACAGCTGCTGTGTTTCTTCTTGAGTTGACCCGCTTACGGTGGCCTTCCAATTGGAGCACCTTTTTGCTGGTGGCTCCTGATTGGCCAAGTGGGTAGCGCAAGGATCCCGATTGGTGTGCCTGCAAGCCGGCTCTCTGGACTGTTATTCTCTGCTCAAAAATTTTTCTAGGCTCTTGGACATTCAAACTGTTTTTTTGTGGCAAGACCTTAAAAACAGAACTTAAAGCAGAATTACAATGATTGTTAGCTCCTTTGTGTTATGGTATACTGCAGAATTTAATGTTGTACTGCATGAAACTGTATAATCCACCAATACGTCACAGAAACTTAACTCTTTCTGTAACTGCTGACTGCCTTCCTTAAAACTACCTCTTCTCTGCCTCTCCCCTGCTCTTACTGTTCACCACTCTCTCAGTTCCGAGCCCTCCTTTTGTGGCGTATTGCTATCCTGCACTTGACTCCACCCCACCCCCCTACCTAAGCTCAAAACTGTTACTGTCTCGCTCACGTATCTACCTCTTTGTCCCCGTAACCCCTCCCTACCTTAGTCTAAATTGCTAATTTCTGTCTTTGTCCAACTTAAGCATCCCCATCCCCCCACTGATGGTCTGTGACTAGTTTCCCGCCCCTTCTTTTCTTCCTTCGTTTTCTTTCCCTATATTTACACTGTTTTGTTCTCTTCTTCTTACTCCTAGATTTAAACCACACCCTGAGTGGCACTCTTGGACACGGCGGCATCTCCAGCCATTTCCTTGGCTGCCACCACCACTGCAGAAATTGCTGGCTCCCAGCCGCCCTCCTGGTCCAGCTCTTCAGTCTCCGCAGTAAGGTACAGCTGCTGTCTTTCTTCTTGGGTTGACCCGCTTATGGCAGTGTTCCAATTGGCTCACCTTTTTGCTGGTCGCTTCTGACTGGCCAAGAGGGTAGCACAAGGCTTCTGACTGGTGCACCTGCAAGCCAACTCTCTTGACTGCTATTCCCTGCTCAAAAATCTATTTTTCTAGGCTCCTGGACATTTCAACAGGGTTTTTCTCCCATCCCCCACCCTCACTCAGGTCTCCTATTAAATACTCTACTTGTCCCTGCCCACCTCATCTCACTCTAACCCTACTTGCTCTCACAGTCCTTTCTCCCCTGCCCATCACCACACTACAATTGTTGATCCAGTTGTAGGTGCACTGCTTTGCTCTTGAATTCCACTCCTTCTCTAGCTTACTCCTCTAATGTTTGAAGTGTAACCCAAGAACTTTCTTGTAATATCTTTCTCCTTGTTCCTTACCCTGACCTTGCCCACCTCTGTTTTTACTAAACAAAGCCTCCAGAACACTGTCTTTTTGCAATTAGTTGTTCTATACTGCTTCTCTTTTTGACTGCTAGTTAGTCTTATCCATGCTGTCCTACCCACTCTAGCTGTCTGTCTATCTGCGCTATCTTTCCCTTAGATCTGCCCTGAATTTTCCCCTCAGCCCCTTTCAGGCACCTACACTCCAATCTGACTACCAATCTCTTGGAATAATAGATCAGTTTCAGTTATTCTCGCTCCCCCTCATTCGCTGAATCCTCTTTAGTCCCTTACTCCTCTGAACTCCTAGTTTCAGGGCTTGAAAATGAATAAACAGTAGCTACTATTTCTACTCATATCCATTCTGCCTCTGTTACACCTATCAATTATTGTGGTCCCCATGCTGAAACTGCTCTCCCACACTTTCGACATTATGATTTTACATTTTCAAATCTTCTAGTGGGACCTGCACTATGTTGTGATCCCACACCATTACTTCTAAACAAGGCCTGGATCAATTTGGTTGCCTTTGCCCACAAATGCAGCTCCTTGAGAACTTATGCCCTATCACCCTTCTTGCATCGCAACCTCTGGTACCTCCTCTTACTGGCCATTCTGCTCTCTGGGGATATACAACCAAACCTGGGGCCTTGAACTCCTTCAGCCACTTCTATTTCAAATGCTAAAGGCCTACTTATAACCCACCATAATATTAGGAGCCTTGAGCGGAATTTCGCGGAGCTTGAAACTTGGACTGCACTCTATAAACCAGATATACTGTGCATAACTAAAACCTGACTGAAGCCATCCACCCCGACTCACTGTGCTCCCTACCATCCTATAATCTTCTGAGGAGTGATAGACCAGCCACTAAAATGGGGAGAGGCACAGCCATCTATTTCAAATCATACCTCCAGCTCTTTGTAATCAGCTAGTCTTCCTTAAACCACTGTAAGACACTTCATGTCCTTCTCACCCCTGGCACAAAGAAATTGCACATTGTCAGTGCTTACAATCCCCCTACCCACAGCCTAAAAGGACTGGATGAGCTACTCGACCAAACCGCTGTTCACTCAGGGAATAATGAAGTTCTTATACTAGGAGACATTAATATTAACTGGTTGGGAAACACACAAATGACAGCCCTGACTAGACTACAAAGTTTCAGCCTGCATCAGCTTATCTCTTTACCCACTAGAACCGCTCCTCAATCTAATACCAGCACCTTGCTGGACTGGATTATGATGAACCACCCTGAGAACTTTGTTGATGCAGGCGTTCTATCTGTTGCCATCATTGACCACTCCCCCACTTTCTGTATCTGGGGTAAAGGCAGACCTGAACCTATAAAGCTCTGCTTCATTACTTTCAATAATTATGCAAACTTTGATCCATAGGCCTTCTTGTTTGACATCACTTGCACTGACTGGTCCTCTCTCTATAGCTCATCGGATGTTCAGACTGCCCTAAATATCTTTTTGACCAAATTCCTAGCACTGCAAGAAAACCACTGTCATCTTGCTACCAGATGGGTAAGAAATAGGCAGACCCGCTGGCTAAAATCTGACCTACTCTCTAAATTATGACAGAGGGACGGAAGCTGGTTTTGTACAAGAAATCTGATTTTCTAGAAGATTTTAATACCTACAGAGCACTGAGAAATGCCTGTAAGAAAGAAATCAAGCAAGCAAAAAGCTCTTACTGCAAGGACCTATTGACAGACTCCCAGGGGGGACCCTAATAAATTTTGGTCCCATATTAAGTTCTTCCTGGATCCTACCAGTCCTCCACACCAAATGACATGTCTCTAAAAGGCATCCATTGTAACATTCTCCTCACTATTGCTAACTTTTTTAACGTGAAATTTGCTGACATTACTAAATACACCTCAACTTTCCCTACCCCATCAAATCCTGTCACACCAGCAAACTCCACCGGGTCCACTTTCCACTTCAAGTCCATCTTAAAAAGTGAGGTTCTCAGACTTCTATGAAAAATCTCAGAGTATGCAGCCATTGGGTCTGATAACTTGAAACCCAAGCTCCTAAAATTAGCTGCCCCTCACATAGCTGCTCCTATAGCTAAGATTTTTACTCTCTCTCTCTGTCAAAGCTCTGTCCTGGATATCTGGAAGACGGCCAGAGTTACCCCTGTATTTAAAAAAAAGGTGACCCGCTTGTCCCATCAAATTACAGACCCATTGCCATCCTATCTGTTCTCAGTAAAATTCTTGTGAAACTAGTTGCCACCCAAACAACTGACTTTCTTCTGAAACATGACCTCTTAACTGATGCTCAACATGGCTTCTGCAAGGGACATAGTACTACTACTGCCCTACTCAAACTCACATCCGACACCCTAGTGACCATGGACTCTGGCAGGCTCACAGGGGCCATTTTCATTGACATGACCTAGGCATTTGATCTTGTTGACCATTCCATCCTCACTGCCAACCTAAACTCTCTAGGCTTCTCACCAAATGTGAACTGGTTTGATAGCTATCTGACGGATAGGTCTCAATACATGAAATTTAACTCCACCCTCTCTGACAAGGTCACTATCAACATTGGTGTACCACAAAGGTCTATCTTAGGTCCTCTGATTTTCTCAATTTTCATCAATAGCATCACCACAAATCTCCCTAGTACTTCCTCCCTATTATATGTGGATGACATTGTACTGTATACCAGTTCCAACAGTTCTGAGGACATCAGCTCGTGACTCTCCTGTGACTTTCAGCTTATCCAACAGTGGCTTGCAAATCACAAACTTGTTCTAAATAAATCTAAGACCCAAGCTATATTATTTGGCTCTAGTCTCAAACTCAAACACTCCCAGACATACTCTAACATCTCCTCCCTTGATCACACATCTGTTGGGGTGGTAAACTCCTTCAAATATCTGGAGGTCACTCTTGACCCATCTCTGAGTTTCACCCTCCACATTCAATCTACTTGTAAGCAGGTAAACTCCAAACCTGGCATCGCCTACTGAATTAGTTATGCACTCACCCCTCTCAGCTAGGCTTGCTATTGCCCATGGGATATTATTTCCCTCTCTCACCCATGGGGTTGCTACGTATGTTTCTGCCTGCAATTCAAGCCTATGAAAGTGGGATGTTACCTATAATAACATCTGTTGCTTTACATCCAGCTCCCCCCAGTTGAAACATCACTGTCTTCTCTACACAGATCTAATTACTAATAGCATTATCAGATCCTGTACATGTAAACCCCTGGCCTGCCTCCTTCCTTACCAGAAAACCAACTATGCTTTATGCTCTGTGGACAATGTCCCTGTTCTTATCCCGAAACATCACACCAAAAAAGGTGGTCGTGCCTTTGCCTGTCATGCGCCCTATTTCTGGAACTCACTCCCTCTAATTCTAAGCCAAACTACATCCCACATCTCTTTTAAGAGAGAACCATGCCACTATCTCTTCTCCTCCTCCTACATATGCTCCTGTTTCAAACCACCCTAGCCCTTACTCTCTAACTCCACCCCTCTCTCAGTTGTTTACTGGGAGCCTAGGGTCCACTCCAACATGGAGTGCTTCCTTTCAATTTCACTTCCTAACTTCTAGCATTCATCTTCCATTTCCTTTTCACCCTTCTGGGTAATCTTGTTTGCTTCCTCTTCTCAAACTACACAGCTTTCATCTTCCATCACTAGCTGTACCCTACTGGGTAACCTGTACTTATACTAAACCTAATCTTTACCTCCCCACCTATTGCCTTCCTACTCCCTCCACTTTCTCTCTAGTTCCCCCTTCCCCTATTTCTGCCTGGCTGCTATTACCTTCACAGCACTTTATCCCTTATTGTTTGAACATTGCTCAGTCACTTTAAATTTGACCTAATTGTATTGTAATATGTAAACTTGAAGTTGTTTGAAGTTTATTGTTCTTGGAATTAATACCTTTGAGCCAAGGCTCTTTTACAAAGGTTCCATGTCTTTAAGTACAAAAACATAGTAGACAGTGTTACAAACAATCAGTAAGTCATTTAACAAGGTCACAACTTAAACAGTATCATTTATGTACAGAAAAGAAAAAGGAACTCAGAGGCAGTGTCAAGAGCAAGTAATAAGGATTGGAGAGCTTGAGAGGGAAGAGAGGGAGAAATAAGAAGTTTAGGAGCAGACAGAACCAGGTTAGTGGTACTCAGGTTGTCTTTGTCAAAGAGGAGACCATGGTGGTTGAGTGAAACAAATGTAAGTGCACTCAGTGGGATGAGACTTTAGTCAAAGCAGTCACAGGAGCTGGAGGCTGTGAGGTGAGCGTAAAGTATGGATTTGAAAGCTCCCACTGTCGTGGAGGATAGGGAGGGCAGGTTAAGGGCATTGTACCAGGTAGGAGCACGGTATATAAAAGATCTTTGTCCATGAGCAGTCCGGCATCTAGGGACAAGGAAAGGTTGGTGGTCAGATCTTCTGGTGGTACGAGTGCCATTGTTCAGGCAGAGCAGGTCATGGATACATGGAGGAATGAGTCCCAAGATTGATTTTTTTGCCATCATGCAGGTGAGATACATGAGGCGATTGGAAAGATGCAGCCAACCGGTTTCCATGTAGAGGTCACAAGTGTGGGTCTGTCTCTGTGCTCCAGTGAGGAGTTGACAGGTTTTGTTTAGTGCTGTTGAGATGCGCTTTAGTGCAGTGGTAGTAGCTGAGCCATAGACAATTAGACCATAGTCTATGATTGAGATGATGGAGCTTTAAACAGCAATCCTCAAGGCAGCTTGGTTGGAAAATTGATGGTTCGGGTACAAAATTCCAATGCGTTGGTGCACTGTTTTTGCAGTGTTATCGATATGGGCCGCAAAAGTAAGACATTCGTCAAAAGTAATAGCAAGGTATTTGAAGGTGTTCACTTGTTCTAGTGTATTTCCAAGAGAAGTTTTTATGACGAGTGGCGTATGCCTATTTCTGTTTTGATGACTGGCGAAAAGCATGACTTTTGGGGTTTTTTTTGATTTAGGACCAGTTTGTGCTCAAGGAACCACTTTTCAACACATGAGAAATCAAGCTGCAAGCTCTGTCGTAGTGGATTTGGATCCTTATGGGAGGAGAAAATTACAGCGTCATCAGCATAGAGTATTAAATTTTCAGGGCAGGATTTGGGAAGCAAGTTTAGAAATAGGCTGAAGAGGAGAGGACCTAAAATTGAGCCCTGGGGGACACCAGAGAGGACCGGTTTGGAATCAGAGAGAACCTCAGAGATTTTTACTGTTTGAGAACGTTGTGCCAGGTAACTTTTACCCAGGCTCCAGGTCCCTCGAGCAGCCCAATGTTGAGCAGAAGAGAGATTAGAAGGCTATGGTGAACAGTGTCAGAGGCCTTTGTGAGGTCTATGAAAACAGCTCTGGTTAAATAACCCTTATCCAAGGCTTTGTGAGTTTCACTAGAAATCAAGTAGGGCCGTCGACGTACTGTGTCGCTTTCTAAATCCGTGTTGCTGAATGCAGAGTAGATCGTTACTTTTGCAGGTAGTCTGATAGTTGATCCATGTCCATTCAAGAGCTTTGGAGAGGGCTGGAAGTATAGATATGGGCCGATAGTTCCCTGGTGTGGATTTGTCACCCCCTTTATGCACTGGTGTGACTATAGCAGCCTTCCATGTGTTGGGGAATTGACTCTGGCACAGGGAGAGGTTGAGAATTTTGGTGAGGGGGTGGATCACTTCTTCCAAGGTGAGGGACAGAAGTTTTAGATCAATGGTGTCACTGCTATTTCTAGATTTAGAGCAGGCCTTTTTTATGTATCTGTAGGCTTCATATGTCTTAACTATTTTAAAGTGAAATAGCGGTTTGTCTGGCGAGGTGGTTTGGGATACGAGTTTTGGAACTGACAAGTCCTGGAAGAAGTCTGGTGAGAGAACACCACTGAGGTCAGTGAAAGTTTTATTTAGGGCATCGGCCATAGTCTTAGGGTCACGGGTAGTGGAGCCATCAATGTTCATTGCCGTGGGAGAGGATTTAGACTGTTTCCCGTAATATTACGTATATTGTCCCAGAAGGATCTCCCATCACCCCAGGTGGTTTCTAGAGCACTCTTGAAATAGGAGCTCTTCATTTGCCTGATTTGTGAAGTGCATAGGTTGTGCGCCTGTTTATAGTTAAGTGAGTCTGTTATGGAGCCTGTGGCCCTGGCTATAGCCCAAAGATGGTCACGTGCTTTAAGCTGAGCCAGTAGTTTGGCTGTTAGCCAGGGATTAGAGAGGGCTTCGATTTTACATTTTTTGAAAGGTGCGTTGGTGTCACAGGCAGTGTTGAAAGTTTTAATGAAGAAGTCTAGGGCAGCGTCCACATCCAGCATATCGTAGATAGGGGACCAGTCTTGTTGTAGGAGGCAGGTCTTTAGCTTAGCAAGGTTTCCGTGTGGTAGCATTCGACTTAGGATGGTTTTAGGAGGTGGTTTGTGGAATTTATTTGTCCAGATACAGATCACAGGGGAGTGGTCACTGAGGGAGTCGGAGAGAACGGTGGTGTTTTTTATCCGGTCCGGGTGATTAGTAAGAATCCAGTCAATGAGAGTGCTGATTCCAGTCTTGTAGTTTTTTCTAGTAGGGGAGTTGACCATCTGTGTTAGGTTGGTTGCTAGGACAGTATCCCTGCTGGGTCTGATATCTGAGGGCAAGCCAATTTATATTGAAATCACAGAGAAGGAGGAGCTCAGAGTCAGGAGGTTGTAATCTTGCAAATTCAAGGATAGACTGGAGCCCAGCTCGCGGGTCTTTAGGGGGGATGTAGACTGCAGCCATTGTAAGCACTTTGTTATGGGCACCAAGGAGAAGCTTGACAGGGAGGAGTTGTACTACGGTGTTTTCTGGGGAGAAACTGGCAAGGTGGCACGAGAGGTAGTCCTTTATATAGATAACACATCCGCCCCCCTTTTTTTTACCTGGTCAAGTCTGAAGAGGTTGTAGCCTTGGAGCAAGATTGCATGATCTGGAGTGCTAGGTGTTAGCCAGGTCTCAACAATTACAAGTATGTCAGGATTATGTTGTCCAATAAAGGCTTGAAGAGATGCCAGCTTAGGAAGGAGGCTGCAGATATTTAGGGTAACAATGGATAGCCCATTTTCAGTTTTTGCAGGCTTTATCTTAATGTTTGAGCCAGGGCCAGGGTTTGGGTGGATCCCACCAGACATGAGAAGTAGGAGGAGCAGCAGTTTGAGGGATATCTCCCATAGCTTATACCATGTAAAGTCTTTCCTCTGCATGCTGCAGGTTTGGATACAGTGCAGTCGCTTAGGGTCCCAAAAAGGAGGGTTGCTAATGACAGGTGCTCAAATATGATTTTTCCAGCCAGGGTGGTCATTTGCACCCAGTCCTTAGTAATGGGGTGCCTCAGATAGAAATAAAGGGTATTTGCCATGGTTCCATAATGAAGGTAGGATGTCAAGATGCTTACAGTGGGGAGTTGCGTTGGGTAGGAGGAGAGAGAAAGTTGACACAGTGGATAACAAATGGAGAGAGATAGAAAAGACAGGAGGAGGTTTACATGCGTAAACCCAAGGCTCACACATGAGCAGGGACAGATCAATTTCGGTGGTGTGCCTCCAGGGGGAGGATTTGCCCCATTGCCAAATGATGTAAAATAATCATATCCACAGGAAAATGACCAGTAAACTGTTTGATCTATGGTAACAAGACAAAGGATGTGTTTAATTCCTGGAACACTGGCCTGGGGCATATGCAAGAAGTTAAAACCCTTTGTTAGTGTCTTCCCTTTGTTTAAATAGTTGTGAATGGTTCTCAAAGACATGCAGTTCCCTTTAACAACAAGGTAGATGGAAATGTGGATTCAGTTTGCACTTCCCAGGTCAGAGCTTGTAGAATTTCTTAGCTGTACTTACTTTGATTGTGATGACTTCCATAGAGTTGATTTATAATGAGAATCCCAATATCTGCTGGTGATGTTTTCCAGTTTCTTAGTCCAGGAAACTTTCATAGATTATATATGCAAGAATGGTCTAGTTCCTCCAAGCCAAAACACATGAAGATCCACAAAACTAAACTATTGACAGAGACAAACACAAACACCCAGCCACACAGCCCAAGTAGGCGGGGCTAGACTTAAATGCTGTATTGTTCTTACTACCTCAATTCTTTGTCATATTACTGCTGTTAATGTTCATAGAAACATAGAAGTTGACAGCAGATAAGGACCGCAAGGCCCATCCAGTCTGCCCATTCCTTTTTCTTCCTTATGAATGTGCCATCAGCCTTTGCTCTGTCAATGGCCTCTCTATTCATACTCATCTGTATTCCTCCCTTATGCCTATCCCATGCCTGTTTGAAGTCCTGCACTATATTCATATCCACCACTTCCTGAGGTAGGCTGTTTCATGCATCCACCACCCTTTCTGTGAAAAAGAACTTCCCCACATTACCTCTTAATCAGCCTCCTCTAATCTCATGCTGTGTCCTCTTGTACTGCTATTTTTCCTATATTGAAACATGTTAGACTCTTTCACCTTGTTAATGCCCATAAGGTGTTTGAATGTTTCGATCATATCACCTCTTTCACTCCTTTGCTCTAATGAATACATATTGAGCTCCATTAATCTGTCCTCATATGTTTTCTGATGCAGTTCCTGCACCATTTTGGTCGCTCTTCTCTGGACTGCCTCAATTTGGTTAAGGTCCTTGTGAAGGTGTGGCCTCCAGTACTGCATGCATTACTCCAGATGGGGCCTAACCAGTGTCTTGTAAAGAGGGATTATTACCTCCCTCTTACAACTTGTGATACCCCTACTAATACACCCCAACATCCCCCTAGCCTTACCTACTGCTTTAGTGGTCTGCTTACTTCCCTTGTGACTGCCAGCAACTCTCCTCCCAGCCTATAGGTGGCTTCAGAGTTTCTCTTCCCTACGTGCATGATCTTGCACTTCTTTGCGTTAAACCCCAGTTGCCACTCTTCTGACCATTTTTCTAGTTTATCCAGCTCTCTTCTCATTCTGCCCACCCCATCTGGATCATCTACTCTGTTGCACATCTTGGTGTCACCTGCAAACAGACAAACCTTGCCCTCCAGTTCATCTGCAATGTCACTGATGAAGATATTGAAGAGGACTGGCCCCAGCACTGATCCCTGATGTACCCCACTTGTGACTTGCATCTCTTCTGACTGTATACCATTTACCACCACTCTCTGTTTTCTGCCTGTAAACCAGTTTGCCACCCAGTTGACCAACTTCTGACCCACCCCAAGCCTACCCAGTTTATTAATCAATCTTCTATGTGGAACAGTATCAAAAGCTTTGCTGAAGTCAAGGTAGGTGACATCAACTGCTCCCCTTGGTCCATCACTCTGGTTACCCAGTCAAAGAAATCTATGAGATTAGTTTGACAGGACCTTCCTTTTGTAAACCCATGCTGTCTTGGATCCTGTGCTCCTATGGATTCCAGGAGTTGCACTATCCTTTCCTTAAGGAGTGCCTCCATAATCTTGCCTACTACTGAGGTAAGACTGACTGGTCTGTAGATATCTGCTTCCTCCCTGCTACCACTCTTGTGGAGCGGGATCACATGAGCCCTCCTCCAGTCTTCTGGGACCTCTCCTGTGCGCAGAAACTCACTAAACAGTTCTGATAATGGCTCTGCTAGTTACACCCTTAGCTCCTTTAGTACCCTGGAATGTATGCCATCAGGTCCCATTGCCTTGTCCACCCTGAGCTTATCGAGCTCTTGTAGGACCCTTTCTTTTGTGAATGGACTAGTGCACACCTCCCTCCCCCTTGTGTTCATGGTGCTGAGCTGTGGGCCCTGCCCTACCTTCTCTTCAGTAAATACTGAGAAGAAGTATCTATTTAGGATAGATGCTTTTACATGGTCCTCCTCCTCACATGCCCCCTTATCCCCTTTGATCTTAGCAATATCCCCTCTGAACTTTCTCCTTTCACTAATGTATCTATAGAAAGTCTTGTCACCTTCTTTTACTGTTTGTGCTAGTGTTTTCTCAGTTTGGGCCTTTTCCTGCCTTACTGCCTTCCCTGCTTCCCTTAGGGAAGTTTGGTATGCCTCCCTATCTTTATCCTGCTGCATTCCTTTATATTTCCTGAAGGCCAGCCTTTTGGCTCTGACCTTTTCTGCTACGGTTTTTATTTATTATTTATTTATTTGAATTTTGTTGACAGGGTAAGACCATTGAGACAATTACAGTCCCTTTTTCAGGGTCGACCCGGGGTCACAAATATTATAGAGCAGTACAAAAGTATTACAGAGCAGTACAAAGTACAGATAGGTAAAAATACAGGACATCAGTAAAAGCATCATCAAAACATTGTACAATGGAAATATAGCCATATAGAGCTATGCACAGACATAAATGCTACATATATATAATGCGTGATATAACAAGTAGCTACAAGCATAGTGCTATAAATAGAGATGCAGTGAATTTAAATTCTGCTGGTGAAGTGAACACGAAGTGGGTACTTCATTACCTGCAATTAGGCAGTGGCAAGTGCTCACTCCGCCTTGTCATTACTACTTCATATATGAATGGCAATGCTAAGCAAGGTGAAGTCATTGTTTTAATGGACTGCTGCTCTCATTATGATTCTAAGTGATCCACTTGGTGTTTCAGATTTGGCAGCCCCCCTCACACATCACATGGCTTATAGTACTGTAAGCCACATGCTCTTTAGCTATGCAGGAAGAAAGTGAATCATACAAGCAGACACTTTTACTTTCTTCTGTGCAGATGGAGAGAGAGAGGAGTGTGTTTTATGACTGCTGATACTTTGAGATCAGAACGCGGAGGAGATTTAAACTTTAATTTAGACCCAACAGCATTTTTAAAAGCTACATTTAAAAGCTACATTTCTGTCTGTACTCTTTTTTACTTAATTTGTTCTTTCTGTAAATGTTATTTTTCTTACATAGAGGGACATTAGTTGCAAATTATGTCCATGCTGGAACTGCTGCTGGATCACCATGGGATCCCACATTAGTTTTTTTTTTCCTCACATCATGTGCCCCCCCACACCTTCCTTGCTGTGTTATAAAATGTAATCCACCATCTCCTACCCTTCTATGTAATTATGCCCTATTTTTTTGTTGTCTTCCATATGTGTTCTGAGCAGTGGAAGTATACTGTGCTAAACTGCATGGGTGAAGTTTTCTTTCCAGTCTGTGTATGTACTGCAGACACTGTCCAACTCCCTGACTTAAAAACACTTGTTAATGAGTAAAATAGTGGGGTGGTGAAGCCTGGAGAGATACTACAAAACAGGCTTACAATACATCCAAGTAACTAGTAAAAATACTAATGTTGTGATTCTTGACGTAATCATAAATTGTGATTTTTGACTGCATTTGTGACCGTGATGATAAACAAAAGCAAATGCCTATGGCTGTACTTCTCCGGGCCCCGATGAGGTGTGGCACAAAACTCCCCTACTTAAAAACACTCATTAATGAGTAGAATGGTGGGGTGGTGAAACATGGAGAGATACTACAAAACAGGCTTACAATACAACCAAGTAACTAGTAAAAAAAATACTGTTGTGATTCATGACGTGATCGTAAATCGTAATTTGTGACTGCATTTGTGACCATGATGATGAAGAATGTGATTTGTATCACAAGTGACTCCTGATGATGGTCCTGACTTAAAAACACATATTAATGAGTACAATTTTCATGCTGAATTATGCACCACACCTGTCCAGTACTCCGAAGGGAAGACAAAGAAACAACTGTGACAAGTTAGAGATGGAGATTGGGCCCTAAAGAGATGCAAATGTACAGACAGATTAAGATTGTGCTGCGCACTGAAGAGATGCAGATGCAAAGGCACAACACCTAACCAATGCTCACCATCAGAAATTCAAATCTGGAAAAGAATATCTTTGCTGGTTGGGGCGGGCCACGGGGGAGTGTACTGCACTGCTGCAGTAAAGTCACTAGTATGAGTACCAGTAAAGGTACCACAAAGAAGTACAAAAATTAAACAGCTGCAGTGGATAGCAGGTTCACATTGCTGAAATTATGTGGCACAATAAAAGGTGACTGATTTGGTGACACGCGTCACACACATACTAAGAAATGCGTAGCAAATTGAAAACTTCAGTAATATAACCACATATTTTAAACAAACTAAAATTATGCACTGCTGCACCACAACAATCAGCAAAAAAATGGCAAGAATTATTGAAAATATTACTGTGTGTACATTAACACAGTTTTACAAAAAAAATATCACCAAAATAGAAAGCACTGTCTTTCTCTCCAAGTTAATCTACCGACAACACAGATACGCCCCTCCCCCGAAGCACACTTCCACTGTCCCTCAGTACGCAGACTGAATGTTGTACATTAACATTCAAAATACTCACACAAACAATAAAAGCTTGATGATATGAGCACATGAGGGTTTCCTATAATCGATGAACTAAAGTTTCAGCAAAAAAAATGACTCAAAAAGGCTTTTTTAACAGCTTTTACAAGGTTTGAATCACAAAGCGCTCTCAGAGCAGATTGTCTCCTACAGCTTCCTACACACACTACCCCAAACTGAGGCTGTACAGAACAATCTAGAGCCCATGTGACCTGAAATCCCATGAATCACTGCAAAATTCACCTTTGGAGCTTAAAAACAAGTCAAAGTAAGGCGAAGTACATTGTTTTCAATATACTTTGCCTTAGAATTAGTGGAGTAGTGGTTTGGGAAGGCAGAGTAATGTGAAGTCATTGTTTTCAATGGACTTCGCGTTACCCAATAATAACTGAAATTACTCCATTGGCATTCATGGAGCACTCAATTTTGCTTTCATCTGCTCATCAGAGAGCTATTGGGGCCACTTTACCATCTCTAGCTATAAATGTGTAAAGGAGAAAGTTAGGGAAAGTGCATATAGAAGATGAATACCGCCAGGTTTACTAGGGGGTGAGGGAGAGAGGGAGAGAGGGAGAGAGAGAGAGGGGGAAGGGAAGAGAAGTGAGGGGGTGGGATACTGGG
The DNA here is from genome assembly GCA_016271365.2 of Neoceratodus forsteri. NCBI lineage: Eukaryota > Metazoa > Chordata > Ceratodontiformes > Ceratodontidae > Neoceratodus > Neoceratodus forsteri. Next base: position 995,803,236 of record CM057450.1, read on the forward strand.
GTAGGGATAGGATAGGATAGGAGAAGTTAAGGTGCATCAGCGAAAACAAGAGCAGGAGGTAGGGGAAACAAGGGAGGCATATAAACTGGACTTCAATAGAGGAAGAGAGGTACTATTCAGGACAAGCGGAGGAAGAGAGTTCCAGTCAGAGACAGCAGCAAAAGAGAAGGACCTCCTAGTGGAGGTTAGTCACAGATTGGGGATAGCTAGTAAGGGTAGGGATGTTGAGCGGAGGGTGGGAGGAGCTTGTCTTAAGCTCATTTGAGAACCAAAGTGGTCTCCTTCTTCTTTTGCACTTCCTTTTCTCTCTAACTCAATGGGATGTTGCTTCAAGTATTGCATCCTTAATGCTTGCCCACTTTGCCTGTACCTCCTCACCTGTATTTCTTCTTGCCATGGCTAGCTTAACTCTGTTGGCCATCTTATCAAAGTTAGCTCCTCTGAAGTCCCATATTTTTGCCTTGGAATGGGATGGTTTAGTTCTAATGGCCAAATTGAAACATCTACATCTACATGTAACTTGTATTATGTACCATAATGTTCTCTTGAAGTACTGTACTCTGTACTCTCCTGGGTCAAGCCTGAAAATATTCTTTCTGGCTAGTGCACCTACCCATTAAACAAAAACTAAATAAAAAATAAAACTAAATAATTTCCCACAAGGTAGGGGACAATCTTAATGGGCTTATGCCTACTTTTGCCTGTAACAACTTAGTAATACCCCCATTTAAAGGCATCAACTAAAGAGATATGTAAATGGTTCTACAATTTAAACAGCTGATATCTTTAACAATAATGATGATAATCCTTCCTGATCCCTGCTTTTCCCAGATTTTAAGTTTGGAAGAGCCTCCAAGATTTCATCAGCTCTAATGTTTGGAACCCAAAATGCCCTTCTCCCCCAGCCAACCCAGATATCTTAGCATTTTGCTGCAGATTATTCTCCTCCATCTCAAATATGTTCCTTCCCCTAGCAAAAAATGTGTTTAAAGAGTCTGCCAACACATGATCCTGTATCATGGTTCCATCTTCATTCTGGATTTTTATGTTAGGAACTCTTTTAATCTGTCTTTTCAAATTGTTGATAGTCGACGAAAACCTCTGCTGCTGATTCAATCATCTTTTCTTTAAAATACAAACTTTTAGCATTCCTGATCTTGTAGACATACTTGTTCCTAAGTTTCTTATAATTATACAAGTCCCTATGTAAATCAGATGAATGAGCTATTCCTTTCCCAGCGTCCAACCCACACCCTTGGATATGGCACACCTCTGAAGCATCAAGGTAGGCGAAGTTAAATGCAATGCAGTCCTTATCTTAAAATAATCAGCCGGAATAAAGATACAAGTCTGAGTTAAAAAAGACAAAGGAATAGTGCCCCTATTGGGTCTTATTGATTCAGTATTCCGAACAGTGATAAGAGTTAGTCTAACATCCACCCCACTCCACTTTAGTGACCCCAGTACCAAAGTTAGAATAATTAATAAAGAAAATATACCAATGTTTTCCTTTAATTATTTCTTAGTTAATTGTTTCCAAGTAAACCGAATAATTAAACTTTATTTTTATTTATTTTATTTCAAACCTTTGTTTACCAGGTAAGTACAATGAGCCAAGGCCCATTTTCATGTACGACCCGGGACCATAAATATACAGTCAAGATGTTACAAAAAATTATTAAACATACAATTCAACATTGCATTACTAACAATTATTAAACATACAATACAACATTACATTACAACAATTATTAATATACAATACACATGATAACACTCATTCAAAACATTGACAGTACAATTTGCTAAGAAAATAATTCTATAGCTTAATTTTAAAAGCTTGATAGGTAAAATTTCCATGTAATAAAATAGGAAGCTCATTCCAATTTTTAGCTGCAGAACAAGAAGAAGAACCATCCCCCATTTTAGTCTTGGTTTAGGGAACATTTAATTTTATCTGATAATTTGACTGAAGTTCCAATGAATTCCTCTCGAGTGATAACAATGAATACAATGGAGAATTTGTACCCTGGCGAAGAATATTATCAATTAGGGAGCAAAGACTATATAGACAATTAAGCCTCAGTGAAAGCCAGGCAGAAAGTCTACATAGTTCACAATGGTGTGTGGAATAAGGCAATTTGAAAGCAAATCTATAGATGTCATGAAACACACAGGTAAGGAGAGATGATTCTCTCTTAGGCATATTTGAACGGAGAAATTAGTTATTATTTAACTGGAGAAGTAATACACCCCTGGCTATTGCCTTCCTAGCTGGTAAGGTTAACAAG